>CM073125.1:11207245-11884393 GCA_037039145.1 Fundulus diaphanus
GAAAAAACCTAATAAGAGTACTCTAACGCGTTACTTATAACGTGTTACCCCCAACACTGATTGGAATTACGCCCTTATGTGTGCACACTATATTTAGATGGCCATCATATCGGTGGTAGCGCTACACATACCTAATCCAGACGAATGATTGTTCAAATCCAGCGCCGAGCTGATCAACTGCGTCCTCACCGATGTCTATCCTGTCCGACGTCACCTCAGGTGAGCTGAGTTCGATCAGCTGATGCTCCACTCCAAACACGTAACCTCCAGCCCAGTCTTATCTTGCGCAATCACCACCATCAACCATGCAGAAACACGTATCTTTACTTATGCACAGTTCGTGAAGATGCACAAACAGTTTTTGACTGGTTTTGTAGCGGCCAAGCCAATACTTTAAGCCACTGAGGTGCTGCATCGGGGTAATAGAGTTGACGCGCTTATTGTTACCTTTTTGGGATGAATTAGAGTCCGAGTCGTCAGGGCATGTTGAACGCTTCGTCCATTTATTTTCCTCTTTGCATATCAAATGTCCATCATACATGAACACATCTCCAGACAACACATAAAGCAGACTTGCTTGCTTGTATTTATCTTTTTGCGGTCAAAAACTGTTTTCCCCTTCCGGGTGGAAAACCTACCTATCAAAGAAAAGTTCCCCCCTTAAAAAGACATGAACGCTAATTACCCAATCAATGCATTTGCGCTCCTACATATAGGATTAAAGATTAAAATCGTATTTCTTTTAAAGGCCAGCTAAAGATATTTTAAAGCTGCTTCCACTTTTGGACGAATGTGTATAAATGGTTTGGTAAAATATGTACCGTGACTTACAGATGACGCCCAAACATTTGGGTGTGCTGCCATCTAGTGTTGGAAATAATAAATGTTTTTTCCTTCAAAACACAATTCATGTTATAAATAATTGTCAAAAAAATATGGTTGGACGTAGCAAAAATGTTTTTGATAACTTTTGATCCTCTATGTGTGAGGAATTTTTTGGAGTAACTTTGAATGCCATAAGTGTAACGGTTTAGGAGTAGTTTATTCAAATGTAACCCCCAAAAATATGGGAAAATGACATCTTTGATGAGAAATGAATGATTTCCTGTAGGAGGTAGCCCATTGCTTCAAGAGGCTTTTTTGTAGGGCCTATGAAGTTACATGCACTTACCGAGTTTCATAATTCTCAGACAAAGCATGGCTTGGGGCTTACTGATTTAATGCGTTTTTAATGGTTTTCCACAAACCTGATTTTTGCAATGCGACAGCTCAGGCAAATATGCATATTTCATAAAACCTTTGATAACTTTTAAACGTCAATGTCTTAACTGCATGCTGAAAAAATTTGAAAGTAATAGGTTAAAATGCCTAGGACTAGTTCGTTAAAGTTTGAGGCAAAAACGGCCAATATTTTACCCTTTGACCCAAAATAGCAGACTTCCTGTGGGTTTTAGAGCATACCCCCAAGAGACTTTTTTTCATAATTTTAAAAAACCTACCAAGGTAAAAAATTTCAGCTTTCTACGTGTTACGGTTTGGCCCAACTCACTCTAGTTGGCGCTGTTGAGCAGGTTTGCCACGCCCGTTTTCAATTACACTAAAATCATGCGATTTCTCACGGGGGACAATTTTGGGCAAAGTTTGGTGAGTTTTCATGCATGTTTAGGCCTCCAAAAAGCCGTTTCAAAAGTCCCAAGAATAAATAATAATAATAATAATAATAATAAAATCTGCAGTTACAATAGGCCTTCGCAGCGCTTAGCTGCTCGGGCCTAATAATTAAAACCGCAAGCGGTGATGATCGGCCCTCGCAGCCAAGCGCCGCTCTGGCCTATGGGCCACCGCTAGGGTACGCGCACCTCCTGCCGCCAGCCACCGCAGAAGCTGTCATGCATTTTCCTCACCCGTCTACCATGCAATACACACATATGCGTTGGGCAGCGCTCCCCCACGACTCACAAAAAATCTGGTGCAGTTCGGTCGATGCACCGAGGAGACACAGCCGTTGAATAATGAAAATGCATTTGGCCACCGGGCCGGACTAAATCGTTCGGCGGGCCAGATCCGGCCCGCAGGCCGTACGTTTGACACCCCAGGTTTAAACATTAGTATACCAACTTAATCAAAGGTATCTTACTAGGTGTTAATCCAGCTTCATGTGAAAAGTTAACAATACCTTTTTAGTTATTTAAAGTTAATTATTTCATGTGTTTAAGGGTTTCGTTTCTTGCATTAAGACAGCTTTTATGAAAGTTTGACAGTTAAATTGGTGGATACACACCCAAAAGTAATAATGTAAAAGTAACACTTTAGCAATTGGAATATTGCTAAAGTAACACGTTAGCAATATTCCACATGTGTATGTTGTGTGAAAACTTTAATAATTTCTAACAGACCACTTCACTCTCAGAAAGCAGGTCTGTTGGTGGTTCCTAAAGTCTGTAAAACCAGAATGGTAGGCAGATCCTTTAGCTATCATGCTCCTCTCCAGTGGAACCAACTCCCAGTTTTGGTCCGTGACGCAGACACCCTGTCTACTTTTAAGACTAATCCTAAAACTTTCCTTTTTCCATCCATCCATCGTCTTCCGCTTATCCGGGGTCAGGTCGCGGGTGTAGCAGCTTCAAGAGGGAGGCCCAGACCTTCCTCTCCCCAGCCACTTGGGCCACTTCCTCCGGGGGAATCCCAAAGCGTTCCCAGGCGAGCAGAGTCTCTCCAGCGTGTCCTGGGTCTTCCCCTGGGCCTCCTCCCGGTGGGACGTGCCCGGAACACCTCACCAGGGAGGCGTCCAGGAGGCATCCTGACCAGATGCCCGAGTCACCTCAACTGGCTCCTCTCGACGTGGAGGAGCAGCGGCTCTACTCTGAGTCCTCCCCGGATGACTGAGCTCCTCACCCTATCTCTAAGGGAGAGCCCAGACACACTATGGAGAAAACTCATTTTGGCCACTTGTATCCGGGATCTCGTTCTTTCGGTCACGACCCAAAGCTCGTGACCATAGATGAGGGTAGGAACGTAGATCGACCGGTAAATCGAGAGCTTGGCCTTTTGGCTCAGCTCTCTCTTCACCACAACGGATCGGTACAGCGCCCGCTTCACAGCAGACGTTGCACCAATCCGCCTGTCGATCTCCCGCTCCATCTTCCCCTCATCTCTGAACAAGACCCCAAGATACTTGAACTCCTCCACTAGAAGCTGGCTCTTGGGACTTTCCTTTTTGACAAAGCTTATAGTTAGAGTGGTTCATGTTACCCTGAGCTACCTCTATAGTTATGCTGCTATAGGCTTAGGCTGCTGGAGGACATCAGGGTCTATTGTTCTTCAATTTTGCATGACTGTTGTCATTTCAGCTTTTAACTTTCTGTTCTCTCTCTTTTATCTTCATAGTAGGTACACCTGGTCTGGCGTTCTGTTAGCTGTGACATCATCCAGGGAAGACAGATCACCTGTTATTACCATCTAATGTAAAACAGATTACTGGATCAATGTGTGCTTCTGTGCTTTTTTGTCTGTCTTGTTGTGTCTCTTCTCTCTCTTTTGTAACCCCCAGTCGGTCAAGGCAGATTACCGTTCATACTGAGCCCGGTTCTGATGGAGGTTTTTCCTTCCCGTTAATG
The DNA here is from genome assembly GCA_037039145.1 of Fundulus diaphanus. Classification (NCBI taxonomy): domain Eukaryota; kingdom Metazoa; phylum Chordata; class Actinopteri; order Cyprinodontiformes; family Fundulidae; genus Fundulus; species Fundulus diaphanus. Next base: position 11,210,863 of record CM073125.1, read on the forward strand.
GGGAGTTTTTTCTTCTGCTGTCACTTCATGCTTGATAAGTATGAGGGATTGCTGCAAAGCCATGTACAATGCAAACGACTCTCCCTGTGGCTCTACGCTTCTTCAGGAGTGAATGCTGCTTGTTACGACTTTGATGCAATCAACTGGTTCCCTTATATAGGAATTTATTTTACCAATCTGGATAATCTGACTTAATATGTATAATCTGATTGATTTTGACATTGTAAACTGCCTTTAGATGACATGCAGGCATGGACTGGTAATCGGGCGTACCGGGCATTTTCCCGGTGGGCCGACGTGCTGTTTGGGCCGGCAGACCCGACATGTATATAAATATGTATTATTATTATTATTATTAATAATTATTTTATATATCTGCCTCGTTATATTTGCATAATGCATGAAGAAAAATAAAATCAGCAGCGCAAGAGTCTGTTCCGATCATCCGGCCCTTACCACAGGCTATTGCAGCCCATTGGTTATCATAAAGTAGAAAAACACCTTCACGCTCCATGTGGAATTTTGTGCAGCGGGGTTCACAGTAGTAATGGGAGGCGCAGAGAAACTGCACGAAAAAAAGAAACGAGTTCTTCAAACGGACGCTGCGAAATGTGTCAAACTCACTGACATGTTCCCTACAGCAGGCCTTCATCTGCTCCGGTGTCTGATGTAAAATATGGTGGTGGTGGTCAGTGACGTGCGGTAGGGTTCATAGCTGGTGAAGCACTGACGTCATCAGAGTCAGATTTACAAATATATACACACTCTACAGAGTAGACTCGTTGCAAAGTGCTGAAGGAGACTGATTGAGCCAAATAAATTCACCAAGATACATGGAAAAATATTGGTTCTTTGATGAAAAAAAAAATTGTCATTTGATTGGTAACAGTTTATGAGTTATGATGGATTTCTGCATTTGTACCACATTCTAAAACTATAACCCACATTACGCACATTTTATCACAAAAACAAAACATGAATAAGTATCGCTGTCTTACCTCTACTTATAATTTAAGTCCCTGTGGCGCTCTTTCTGAACAAAAATATCATCATTTTCCGGTAAAAGTTCTCTTTATCTTCTTCAGTTTTAAAAGTCTCTCAGTCTCAATGGAGCTCACTGCCAGGGAGGAAAGCCTTCCCTGATCAGTCCTGTTCCAGCTGGATGTTTAGAGTCTTTTTAGTGCTTTACTTGTTTAGCAAAACTCGCTAATAAAACATCAATAACTTGTTTTGACTCTACTATTTGGGGATCACGAGCGGTGCCCCTTGAGCGCCCCCTGCCTAGCGGCCAAGGAACTGCCGGCCTCACCTACAACCAGTTCTTTGCTGTTTATGATCGGCCAGCACCACGAAAACATGTTATCTGCACACAGTTTGATGACCAAAACACAATTCGTAATCCACATATATTAAATTGTGGAAAATCAGTTCATAACTGTTTGAACAATTGAATTTATGATCTAGAGACAGGAAGATGCATTCACAGAATGGAAGTCAGCGCAGTTAACATGGGATTGCGCAATCCCAGGGGAGGCCAAGCTCGCTGCGGCCTCACCGGCTTTGCTATGAAGCGCCACCAAGGATTTACATGAAAAATAGCAAAAAGTCTGCGATTTTAAAGAAAATATGATCAAAAATTAGCAAATTAGATAAATAAAATACTTATTACAAATGACTGAGTAAATCAAAATTTATATTATGTTATTATATATTTTCTTTCTTTCCATGATGACAAGTGAGGCATTTCTCTGGTTCATTTTGTCATTGGCATCCTTTTTTACACAGTGAGTGCACATTAGTCCAATGTTACCCTACAGTATCTGGAAGACTGAATAGATCTGATGAGCAACTTACAATAACTTCTTATAATGATGTAACGTGATAATATGTGTGATTGACCGTGACACCTCTCTTTCTCTCTCTCTCTCTGATCTAAGAATTGTTGCTGTGCTGTGGTGGAGTTTACATTTTACAGTGTTAATAAATTAAGATTTTGGAAGTATTTTAAGTGTCCACTCTCACTAATTTCCATTAACCTGGCCTCAAGGTATTGCACAGTTGGTATTGCAAAGTTGGTATACACATTCAGTACACAAAAAAAATGTGGTGGGCCAGTCTAATCCAAAATGCCAGGGCCGATTTTTTTGTCCCTGATGACATGTTTTATGATTTGGCGTTATATAAATAAAAACTGAAATGTATTGAACAAGAGTAAGTTTGTCAGTTTTCAAGCAGGATTTGTATATCTGTTCAACTTAAATATACAAGGAAACCAAAGAGTTAAGATCACTTACTTACCAAGAGAAATTCCTTTGGGGTTTATTTGTGGTCTCTTGCTGCCCCCTGCTGGACAAGTATGATCAAATACATATGCTTTACATGTCAACTTGGTATCAAAATTCAGATTTCAATCTAAAATGGCTTACTTCCTGTGATACTTGCAGTATGACATTAATTGTAAATTCTGAGCGTCTTGCTGAGATCTACAACTGTACAAAATTTCATTACTCTACGATGAAGTAAGTGAATACCAAAGGGTCCTTTGAAATTTGCTTGGTGGCGCTATAGAGAAACTAAGTCCTGCTCACTAAAGTTTGTTAAGGATTCCTGTTGGGGGGTGGATAAGGATGCATCCAAATGAGTTTTAAGCAGCTCGGCCCAAAACTGTGGAATTCAGAGCCAAACGTATGACAGCAGCGTTTGAGGTGAATATGCCACGCCGCCACGCCCCCCTGCTCCATCCAATCCAGTTGAGCCTGAAATCCACAACATACCAACATGTGTTCTGTCTGTGGACACAGTTTCATGTTGATTAGCTCAGAGGGGTAACATAGCGACCGCTTACAACAAAACATGACACTTCCTGTTGTCAGGGGGCGTGGCCTAATCAATGTCATCATTTGACCATTGGATATTATAGGAGACCTGATGGTGATCAATTACTGAAAGTTTGATGCCTCTGTGTGTTTCTGTGTAGGAGATATAACAGTTTTATTTTTTGTGGCGAGTAGGTGAACTTTGACCCCTGCTAATGCCCCTTCAACAAGCTCAAAAACTCACCGTTTTGATAACTTTTAATTGGCCATGCCTTATGATTAGACTGCCCGAGTTTCAAGCCGCTCGCTAAAAATCTCTAGGAGGAGATCCATCAAATACCAATGCTATAAACGTCAAAAATGGGGTCAAAATCAGACATTCAATCTAAAATGGCCAACTTCCTGTGATATTTACACTATGACATTAATTGTAAATTCTGAGCGTCTTGGTGAGCTCTACCACTGTACCAAATCTCATGTCTCTACGATGAAGTAAGTGAATAGCAAAGGGTCCTTTGAAAATTGCTAAGTGGCGCCGTTGAGGCATTAGGTCACGCCCACCAAAATTTCTTATGGATTCCTGTTGGGGGGTGGATAAGGATGCATCCAAGTGAGTTTTATGCAGCTCGGCCCAAAAATGTGGAATTCAGAGCCAAACGTATGGCAGCGGCGTTTGAGGTGACTTCACCACGCCGCCACGCTCTCCTGCTCCATCGAATCGACTTGGGGCTGGAATCCACAACACAACAACATGTCTTCTGTCTCTGGACACAGTTTCATGTTGATTAGCTCAGAGGGGTAACATAGCGACCGTTTACAGCAAAACATGACACTTCCTGTTGTCAGGGGGTGTGGCCTAAGTGATGTCATCATTTGACCATTGGATATTATAGGAGACCTGATGATGATTAATCACAGAAAGTTTGGTGCCTCTGTGTGTTTCTGTGTAGGAGATATAACACTTTTATTTTTTGTGGCGAATAGGTGAACTTTGACCCCTGCCAACGCCCCTTCAGCATGCTCAAAAACTCACCGTTTTGATAACTTTTGATTGGCCATGCCTTATGATCAGACTGCCCGAGTTTCAAGCCGATCGCTCGATATCTCTAGGAGGAGTTAGATCTTATACCGATGCTGTAACTGTCAAAATTGAGGTCAAAATCAGACTTTCAATCTAAAATGGCCGACTTCCTGTGATATTTACACTATGACATTAATTGTAAATTCTGAGCGTCTTGGTGAGCTCTACAACTGTACCAAATTTCATGTCTCTACGACGAAGTAAGTGAATAGCAAAGGGTCCTTTGAAAATTTCTAGGTGGCGCCGTTGAGGCATTTTTCTTTAGATTTTTGTGACGACCTTAAAATACAAAATTTTTAAACAGTCACCATGCATCTGCAAAGTTTGGTGAGTTTTTGAAAATGACAAAGCCCCCAAAAAGGCCCCTCTTTAGGGGGGCAGAATAATAAGAAGAATAATTAAAACCGCAAGCGGTGATGATCGGCCCTCGCAGCAAAGCGCCGCTCTGGCCTATTGGCCACCGCTGGGATTTGCGCACCGCCGGCCGCCCGCCACCGCAGATGCTGTCACGCATTTTGCCCGCCCGTCCACTGGGCGATTCACACGAACGTGTTCGGCAGCGCTCCCCCACGACTCACAAAAAATCTGGTCCAGATCGCTCGATGCAGCGAGGAGACACAGCCGTTGAATAATGATAATGCATTTGGCCACCGGACCGGACTAAATCGTTCGGCGGGCCGTACCTTTGACACCCCTGGTTTAAACATTAGTATACCAATTTAATCAAAGGTATCTTACTAGCTGTTAATCCAGCTTAATGTGAGAAGTTAACAAAACCATTTTAGTTTTTTAAAGTTACTTGCTATTTCATGTCTTTAAGGGTTTTGTTTCTTGCATTAAGACATCTTTTATGAAAGTTTAACATCTAAATTGGTGATACACACCCAAAAGTAATGTAAAAGTAACACTTTAGCAATTGGACTATTGCTAAAGGAACACTTTAGCAAAATCGCGGGGGTAGCAGCTTTATAAAGGAGGCCCAGACGTCCCTCTCCCCAGCCACTTGGGCCACCTCCTCCAGGGGAATCCCAAGGTGTTCCCAGGCCAGCAGAGAAAACATAGTCTCTCCAGCGTGTCCCAGGTCTTCCCCTGGGCCTCCTCCCGGTGGGACGTGCCCAGAACACCTCACCAGGGAGGCGTCCAGGAGGCATCCTAACCAGATGCCCGAGCCACCTCAACTGGCTCCTCTCGACGTGAAGAAGCAGTGGCTACTCTGAGTCCTCCCCGGATGACGGAGCTCCTCACCTTATCTCTAAGGGAGAGCTCACACACACTATGGAGAAAACTCATTTTGGCCGCTTGTGTCCGGGATCTCGTTCTTTCGGTCACGACCCAAAGCTCGTGACCATAGATGAGGGTAGGAACGTAGATCGACTGGTAAATCGAGAGCTTCGCCTTTTGGCTCAGCTCTCTCTTCACCACAACGGACCGGTACAGCGCCCGCTTCACAGCAGACGCTGCACCAATCCGCCTGTCGATCTCCCGCTCCATCTTCCCCTCATTCGTGAACAAGACCCCAAGATACTTGAACTCCTCCACTAGAAGCTGGCTCTTGAGACTTTCCTTTTTGACAAAGCTTATAGTTAGAGTGGCTCATGTTACGCTGAGCTACCTTTATAGTTATGCTGCTATAGGCTTAGGCTGCTGGAGGACATCAGGGTCTACTGTTCTTCGTTTTTGCATGACTGTTGTCATTTCAGCTTTTAACTTTTTGTTTTTTCTATTTTTTCTTCATAGTAGGTACACCTGGTCTGGCGTTCTGTTAGCTGTGACATCATCCAGGGAAGACAGATCACCTGCTATTACCATCTAATGTAAAACACATTACTGGATCAATGTGTGCTTCTGTGCTTTTTTGTCTGTCATGTTGTGTCTCTTCTCTCTCTTTTGTAACCCCCAGTCAGTCAAGGCAGATTACCGTTCATACTGAGCCCGGTTCTGCTGGAGGTTTTTCCTTCCTGTTAATGGGGAGTTTTTCCTTCTGCTGTCACTTCATGCTTGATCAGTATGAGGGATTGCTGCAAAGCCATGTACAATGCAAACGACTCTCCCTGTGGCTCTACGCTTCTTCAGGAGTGAATGCTGCTTGTTACGACTTTGATGCAATTAACTGGTTCACTTATATAGGAATTTCTTTTACCAATCTGGATAATCTGACTTAATATGTATAATCTGATTGATTTTGACATTGTAAACTGCCTTTAGATGACATGCAGGCATGGACTGGTAATCGGGCGTACCGGGCATTTTCCCGGTGGGCCGACGTGCTGTTTGGGCCGGCAGACCCGACATGTATATTAATAATATGTATTATTATTATTATTATTTTATATATCTGCCTCGTTATATTTGCATAATGCATGAAGAAAAATATCAGCAGCGCAAGAGTCTGTTCCGATCATCCGGCCCTTACCACAGGCTACTGCAGCCCATTGGTTATCATCCCTGACAGTCTAAAGGGCTAGGCCAATCATAAAGCAGAAAAACACCTTCACGCTCCATGTGGAACTTTGTGCAGCGGTGTTCACAGTAGTAATGGATAAGAAACGCAAGGGAGGCGCAGAGAAACTGCACGAAAAAAATAAACGAGTTCTTCAAACGGACGCTGCGAAATGTGTCAAACTGACTGACATGTTCCCTACAGCAGGCCTTCATCTGCTCCGGTGTCTGATGTAAAATATGGTGGTGGTTGTAGTCAGTGACGTGCGGTAGAGTTCATAGCTGGTGAGGCACTGACGTCATCAGAGTCAGATTTACAAATATATACACTCTACAGAGTAGACTCGTTGCAAAGTGCTGAAGGAGACTGATTGAGCCAAATAAATTCACCAAGATACATGGAAAAATATTGGTTCTTTGATGAAAAAAATTGTCATTTGATTGGTAACAGTTTATGAGTTATGATGGATTTCTGCATTTGTAACACATTCTAAAACTATAACCCACATTACGCAGATTTTATCACAAAAACAAAACATGAATAAGTATCGCTGTCTTACCTCTACTTATAATTAAAGTCCCTGTGGCGCTCTTTCTGAACAAAAATATCATCATTTTCCGGTAAAAGTTCTCTTTATCTTCTTCAGTTTTAAAAGTCTCTCAGTCTCAATGGAGCTCACTGCCAGGGAGGAAAGCCTTCCCTGATCAGTCCTGTTCCAGCTGTATGTTTAGTCTTTTTAGTGCTTTACTTGTTTAGCAAAACTCGCTAATAAAACATCAATAACTTGTTTTGACTCTACTATTTGGGGATCACGAGCGGTGCCCCTTGAGCGCCCCCTGCCTAGTGGCCAAGGAACTGCTGGCCTCACCTACAACCACTTCTTTGCTGTTTATGATCGGCCAGCACCACGAAAACATGTTATCTGCACACAGTTTGATGACCAAAACACAATTCGTAATCCACATATATTAAATTGTGGAAAATCAGTTCATAACTGTTTGAACAATTGAATTTATGATCTAGAGACAGGAAGATGCATTCACAGAATGGAAGTCAGCGCAGTTACCATGGGATTGCGCAATCCCAGGGTAGGCCAAGCTCGCTGCGGCCTCACCGGCTTCGCTATCAAGCGCCACCAAGGATTTACATGAAAAATAGCGAAAAGTCTGCGATTTTAAAGAAAATATGATCAAAAATTAGGAAATTAGATAAATAAAATACTTATTACAAATGACTGAGTAAATCAAAATTTATATTATGTTATTATATATTTTCTTTCTTTCCATGATGACAAGTGAGCCATTTCTCAGGTTCATTTTGTCATTGGCATCCTTTTTTACACAGTGAGTGCACATTAGTCCAATGTTACCCTACAGTATCTGGAAGACTGAATAGATCTGATGAGCAACTTACAATAACTTCTTATAATGATGTAACGTGATAATATGTGTGATTGACCGTGACACCTCTCTTTCTCTCTCTCTCTCTCTGATCTAAGAATAGTTGCTGTGCTGTGGTGGAGTTTACATTTTACAGTGTTAATAAATTAAGATTTTGGAAGTATTTTAAGTGTCCACTCTCACTAATTTCCATTATCCTGACTTCAAGGTATTGCACAGTTGGTATTGCACAGTTGGTATACACATTCAGTACACAAAAAAAATGTGGTGGGCCAGTCTAATCCAAAATGCCAGGGCCAATTTTTTGTCCCAATCCACCCCTGATGACATGTTTCATGATTTGGCGTTATATAAATAAAAACTGAAATGTATTGAACAAGAGTTTGTCAGTTTTCAAGCAGGATTTGTATATCTGTTCAACTTAAATATATAAATATAAGGAAACCAAAGAGTTAAGATCACTTACTTACCAAGAGAAATTCCTTTGGGGTTTATTTGTGGTCTCTTGCTGCCCCCTGCTGGACAAGTATGATCAAATACATATGCTTTACATGTCAACTTGGTATCAAAATTCAGATTTCAATCTAAAATGGCTTACTTCCTGTGATACTTGCAGTATGACATTAATTGTAAATTCTGAGCGTCTTGCTGAGATCTACAACTGTACAAAATTTCATTACTCTACGATGAAGTAAGTGAATACCAAAGGGTCCTTTGAAATTTGCTTGGTGGCGCTATAGAGAAACTAAGTCCTGCTCACTAAAGTTTGTTAAGGATTCCTGTTGGGGGGTGGATAAGGATGCATCCAAATGAGTTTTAAGCAGCTCGGCCCAAAACTGTGGAATTCAGAGCCAAACGTATGACAGCAGCGTTTGAGGTGAATATGCCACGCCGCCACGCCCCCCTGCTCCATCCAATCCAGTTGAGCCTGAAATCCACAACATACCAACATGTGTTCTGTCTGTGGACACAGTTTCATGTTGATTAGCTCAGAGGGGTAACATAGCGACCGCTTACAACAAAACATGACACTTCCTGTTGTCAGGGGGCGTGGCCTAAGCAATGTCATCATTTGACCATTGGATATTATAGGAGACCTGATGGTGATCAATCACTGAAAGTTTGATGCCTCTGTGTGTTTCTGTGTAGGAGATATAACAGTTTTATTTTTTGTGGCGAGTAGGTGAACTTTAACCCTTGCTAATGCCCCTTCAACAAGCTCAAAAACTCACCGTTTTGATAACTTTTAATTGGCCATGCCTTATGATCAGACTGCCCGAGTTTCAAGCCGCTCGCTAAAAATCTCTAGGAGGAGATCCATCAAATACCAATGCTATAAACGTCAAAAATGTGGTCAAAATCAGACATTCAATCTAAAATGGCCGACTTCCTGTGATATTTACACTATGACATTAATTGTAAATTCTGAGCGTCTTGGTGAGCTCTACCACTGTACCAAATCTCATGTCTCTACGATGAAGTAAGTGAATAGCAAAGGGTCCTTTGAAAATTGCTAAGTGGCGCCGTTGAGGCATTAGGTCACGCCCACCAAAATTTGTTATGGATTCCTGTTGGGGGGTGGATAAGGATGCATCCAAGTGAGTTTTATGCAGCTCGGCCCAAAAATGTGGAATTCAGAGCCAAACGTATGGCAGCGGCGTTTGAGGTGACTTCACCACGCCGCCACGCTCTCCTGCTCCATCGAATCGACTTGGGGCTGGAATCCACAACACAACAACATGTTTTCTGTCTCTGGACACAGTTTCATGTTGATTAGCTCAGAGGGGTAACATAGCGACCGTTTACAGCAAAACATGACACTTCCTGTTGTCAGGGGGTGTGGCCTAAGTGATGTCATCATTTGACCATTGGATATTATAGGAGACCTGATGATGATTAATCACAGAAAGTTTGGTGCCTCTGTGTGTTTCTGTGTAGGAGATATAACACTTTTATTTTTTGTGGCGAATAGGTGAACTTTGACCCCTGCCAACGCCCCTTCAGCATGCTCAAAAACTCACCGTTTTGATAACTTTTGATTGGCCATGCCTTATGATCAGACTGCCCGAGTTTCAAGCCGATCGCTCAAAATCTCTAGGAGGAGATCCATCAAATAGCAATGCTATAAACGTCAAAAATTGGGTCAAAATCAGACTTTAAGTCTAAAATGGCCAACTTCCTGTGATATTTGCACTATGACATTAATTGTAAATTCTGAGCGTCTTGTTGAGCTCTACAACTGTACCAAATTTCATGTCTCTACGACGAAGTAAGTGAATAGCAAAGGGTCCTTTGAAAATTTCTAGGTGGCGCCGTTGAGGCATTTTTCTTTAGATTTTTGTGACGACCTTAAAATACAAAATTTTTAAACAGTCACCATGCATCTGCCAAGTTTGGTGAGTTTTTGAAAATGAGAAAGCCCCCAAAAAGGCCCCTCTTTAGGGGGGCAGAATAATAATAATAATAATAATTAACACTACAGATACAATAGGCCTTCGCAGCGCTTAGCTGCTCGGGCCTAATAATTAACACTACAGATACAATAGGCCTTCGCAGCGCTTAGCTGCTCGGGCCTAATAATAATTAAAACCGCAAGCGGTGATGATCGGCCCTCGCAGCCAAGCGCCGCTCTGGCCTATGGGCCACCGCTAGGGTACGCGCACCTCCCGCCGCCAGCCACCGCAGAAGCTGTCATGCATTTTCCTCACCCGTCTACCATGCAATACACACGTACGCGTTGGGCAGCGCTCCCCCACGACTCACAAAAAATCTGGTGCAGATCGGTCGATGCACCGAGGAGACACAGCCGTTGAATAATGAAAATGCATTTGGCCACCGGGCCGGACTAAATCGTTCGGCGGGCCAGATCCGGCCCGCAGGCCGTACGTTTGACACCCCTGGTTTAAACATTAGTATACAAATTTAATCAAAGGTATTTTACTAGCTGTTAATCCAGCTTCATGTGAAAAGTTAACAAAACCTTTTTAGTTATTTAAAGTTAATTATTTCATGTGCTTAAGGGTTTCGTTTCTTGCATTAAGACAGCTTTTATGAAAGTTTGACAGTTAAATTGGTGGATACTCACCCAAAAGTAATAATGTAAAAGTAACACTTTAGCAATTGAAATATTGCTAAAGTAACACGTTAGCAATATTCCACCAGTGTTTCCCGCAGGAATTTGGTTATGCGAGGCGGGGGGTTGTTGGACCGACTCGCGGAGCGGGGGGGGGGGGGGGGGGGGGGGGACGACACGTTGTCCGCGGACCGACTAGCGGATCGGGGGGGGGGGGGGGGGGGCGGGGTTGTTGGACGACACGTTGTCCGCGGACCGACTGGCGGAGCGGGGGGGGGGGGGGGGGTTGTTGGACGACACGTTGTCCGCGGACCGACTCGCGGAGCGGGGGGGGGGGGGGGACAACGACACGTTGTCCGCGGAGCGGGGGGTATCCATGTGTTTTTTCCCTGCCATTCACGCACGCGCGAAAGCAACAACAACAAACCGCGTGTTAACGTCACTTTTTTTTTTTTTTTTTTGGGAATGTTGGCGAGGCGGTAGCGTGAGTTTGGCGAGGCGGCCGCCTCGCCAAGATAGCGCTGCGGGAAACCCTGATTCCACATATGTATGTTGTGTACAAACTTTAGTAATTTCTAACAGACCACTTCACTCTCAGAAAGCAGGTCTGCTGGCGGTTCCTAAAGTCTGTAAAACCAGAATGGGAGGCAGATCCTTTAGCTATCAGGCTCCTCTCCAGTGGAACCATCTCCCAGTTTTGGTCCGTGAGGCAGACACCCTGTCTACTTTTAAGACTAATCCTAAAACTTTCCTTTTTCCATCCATCCATCGTCTTCCGCTTATCCGGGGTCGGGTCGCGGGTGTAGCAGCTTCAAGAGGGAGGCCCAGACCTTCCTCTCCCCAGCCACTTGGGCTACTTCCTCCGGGGGAATCCCTAAGCGTTCCCAGGCGAGCATAGTCTCTCCAGCGTGTCCTGGGTCTTCCCCTGGGCCTCCTCCCGGTGCACTGCATGAAAAGTGTGATTTTCGTCACTATGCGGCACTGTAGATTGTCGTGGAAGTTCAGGTTAACGGCTGTTCACGGTAATTTGCAGGCAACACCGAAAACTGCCGTGAATTGTCAGAAATTGACGTGGGCCTTGCTTGGCGTGGTCCCCCCATGACCCCCCCTCCTCCTAATTCTAGGGGAGGCTTTAACATGTAAATGAAAATGCTGTGAGCTATACAAATGCAAATCAGGGTTGCAGGGGGAGTTTACCCATGTCTCGCATTCAACTCCCCTTCAACTCCTCTTGGACGCGATCTACAACTTTCAGCCAGTCCGCAGACTGACGAGAAGAAACTGCTGATTGCTATCAGTGGACTGTCTCATATGAGTCAGTCGGTACTGAAGCAATGCCAAGAGCGTGGAAATGTTCAAGTCAGAAGTTTTGGTTGGGTCATTCAGGTTAAAGTAAATGAAATGGGGTTTAATGAACTAAAAATAAGTCCCACTTTAATGGAGAGGTATAGTGAGGATTTAACTATATATACAGATGCATCTAAACTAACTGATAAAAGAATGGGTGTTGCTTATGTCATTCCAAAATTAAACATTAAAGTTGGAAAAAGAATGAGTGATGATTTAGCAGTTTACACAGCAGAATTGATTGCTGTGTGGCTAGCTTTGCTTTGGGTGGAGGTCAATAGGCCAAGGAAGGCAGAAATTGCTTCAGATTCCAGCTCAGCTTTAATCAGTATTAAAACATTTCAGTCAAAATCAAGGCAAGACATTGTGTATGATATACTGCAAGCTGCAAATAATCTAATAAAGTCAGGAATTAATATAACTCTGGTATTGTACCAGCTCATATAGGAGTAATAGGAAACGAGTTAGCAGATAAAAGTGCTAAGCAAGCAGCTAGACATTCTAATATAGATGTTGAAGTACACTACAGCAAAGAATAAATTAAAAGTATGGTCAAAAACATAGTTAAGGGTAAATGGCAAACATTATGGGACGGTGGGCAGACTGGAAGACAGTTCTATAACATTCAGAATAAAGTTAGAAGCAAGGAGGAGGAGGATGTATTTTCTAGGTATGGACACACACGTCTAAATAAAACTTTGTTAATAATGAAGAAGCATGCTGATGGCAACTGAATTCTGTGGTAGTCCAGAGACTATAGAGCATCTTATTGTACACTGTAATAAATATCAGGAAGAAAGACAAAGACTAGTCTTACAATTACAAGGAGAACAGATGAGGCTAAACTTAGAAGAAATTCTGCAAAAAAACACAGGGGAAATGAGTGTAAACTATGTAATTGGCTTCCTGAGGAATACAGGACTAATAAAAATAATTTAGTATGATCTTTTTGTTTGTTTTGATTGGTTTGTTTCGTTATGTTTGTTTGTGTGTTTGTTTTATTTGTTTGCAACCTATTAGGGAAGGTTAGACTCCAGTACCACACTCCAGTCCAGTTGGTGGCGGTAATGCACCATTAAAGTTAGTTGCCAACCGCCATAAAAACCGAAAGAAGAAGAAGAAGAAGAAGTGGACCGTCTCGTCAGCTAATAGTGCCGATATGAATTAGCGGTTCACTTAACTGCAGAATTCGGTAAACTCCAGGTTGCTGTCCATAGAGGACAAGTTGGCGGCTCTGCAGTCGAACAACTGTGCGGGAGAGACTAACTCCAAGAAGAGAAGACGGGCGCAGAATCCCAAGCTTAGGTAAGAATATGTTCGGTGACTGCTAGCTAAGCTAAAAGTAGCCTAGCCTACAACCAAATCTAAGATTAGCCTAGTAGCCTTGCAAAAGAACAAGCTTTATCAAAGTGTATTTTCATTTACAGGAAGCAGTATGCCGTCTTCACAACTCGGAGACAAATTGCAGGCGCTATGAACCGGAGCGAGGCGGTGACCTCCTATTTGCTCGGAGCAATGCCTGCAATTCCATATTTACACCATGTTGATAAAGACGACATTATCTGTAAGTGACTTGTTTTTACTGCTTCTCCTTCCTTGTTTAATGTTATTGTGACTTGCGTTTGATTTTTATTCATACCACTCTCATTTATTTGTTTTCCAGCCTGGCGAAGAAGATGGCGTTGTTGGCGTGGCTCTGGATGGATTGGACGGCCGCCGCCATTTCGTAGGCCGGTGTTGTGCGCAATTCGGTTTCCCCCGTGTCGGGAGCGCACTTTGCAGCCGTTTTCCCGGCGCTTCTAGTTGATTTCTCGGTAAAACAAGTCCTATAATCATGTCTAGGTTGTAACATTCAGTTTAATCGGCAGCTGTTTACAAAATTGTAAAATAAAAATAAACGGTCTTTCAGACATCTCCCGAAAACTTTGGGAAATAAAGAGCAAATGTTTCTAAATTCTCAAAAATTATGTGTGATAGGATGTAGTATACTAGAAATTTCCTTAATCCAGTAAACTGTCATATTTTATATTACAAAGGGGTGTACTGGGAAGTCTACACTCTAGTGTTTTCAGGCTGTTTCTCAATTCACGAGAACGCGCTCGCATTCTCGTGAATTGAGAAACAGCCATAATGTTTGTGTCCTGCTGTCAGCCATCCCATCCTCCTCTTTTAGCAATGTAAAATCATAAATACACAGTAGGTGCTGGAATAGTGTTTTATGGCTTACTTTTATTTGTCAGGTTAAAGTGACAAAAGTTGGAAAAAGACCGTTTATCTTGCCATTTATAATAACACCATACAGCGTAAGAAGACATAGTTTATTTATTTTTATTCTACAATTTTGTAAACAACTGCCGATTAAACTGACTGTTACAACCTTGACATGATTATATGAGTTGTTTTACCGAGAAATCAATTAGAAGTGCCGGGAAAACGGCTGCAAAGCGCATTCCCGACACAGGGGAAACAGATTTTCACGGGGGAACAGAATTGCGCACAACACCGGGTCTCTCTGAACTCTGTGTGAAGCTGCAGTCCCGGTTAGAGGCGACGCCGAAGTACAGAGCCACGCACAGGAGGCGTCTGCACATCGGACCTGCCTCAGAAAGAACGCCGCCAGCAGTTACCTACAACCCCGAGGAGGCAAACGGACAGTTCACGGGGTTGTAATTTTTGGATCCTCGCGTTGTATATAGGTGTTTGTTTTAATAAAGCTCTTTCTTTGCATAAACATCTTCCTGGCAAATGTTCATTTCCTGTATAAATTCATTCATGTCCTTGATGGTAGCCTAATAATAGTGTAGTAGCCTACATAGGATAACATGAATATACAGCATAATATGACTGAATAAATAAATAAATATATATAATAAATAAATATAAATAAATATATATATATATATATATATATATGTATATGTAAATAAGTTATTGGGGATCTGCCAACCAATCAGGAGTGATTTTACTTGTTTGAAAGAAGTGGTTCCATCCAATACTCAGTAAGAACGTTCAAGCCTGGCCTGGCCACGTGTGGTTTTGCTGCCAATCAGGAGCGATTTTACTTATTTAAAAATAGTGGTTTCAGCCAATACTGAGTAGGTTATTCAAGCCAGACCTGGCCAGCCGCGCGGGTTCGCTGCATTCATATGCTAATTAGGGCCATTAGTGCAGCTGATCGCTCTCCACATACGTCAGAGTCCGGTTCCGACAATTTGTGGCACTGAAAACGGCAACAAGCGCGGGTTGCAAATTGTCGTTAACTGCCGAAAATGAGGGAGATCTGCGGTAGTTTACGGGGACGAAAATCTCACTTTTCATGCAGTGGTGGGACGTGCCCAGAACACCTCACCAGGGAGGCGTCCAGGAGGCATCCTGACCAGATGCCCGAGCCACCTCAACTGGCTCCTCTCAATGTGAAGGAGCAGCGGCTCTACTCTGAGTCCTCCCCGGATGACTGAGCTCCTCCTTGGCCTTTTGGCTCAGCTCTCTCTTCACCACAACGGATCGGTACAGCGCCCGCTTCACAGCAGACGCCGCACCAATCCGCCTGTCGATCTCCTGCTCCATCTTCCCCTCATTCGTGAAAAAGACCCAAAGATACTTGAACTCCTCCACTAGAAGCTGGCTCTTGGGACTTTCCTTTTTGACAAAGCTTATAGTTAGAGTGGCTCATGTTACGCTGAGCTACCTTTATAGTTATGCTGCTATAGGCTTAGGCTGCTGGAGGACATCAGGGTCTATTGTTCTTCATTTTTGCATGACTGTTGTCATTTCAGCTTTTAACTTTTTGTTTTTTCTATTTTTTCTTCATAGTAGGTACACCTGGTCTGGCGTTCTGTTAGCTGTGACATCATCCAGGGAAGACAGATCACCTGCTATTACCATCTAATGTAGAACAGATTACTGGATCAATGTGTGCTTCTGTGCTTTTTTGTCTGTCATGTTGTGTCTCTTCTCTCTCTTTTGTAACCCCCAGTCGGTCGAGGCAGATTACCGTTCATACTGAGCCTGGTTCTGCTGGAGGTTTTTCCTTCCTGTTAATGGGGAGTTTTTCCTTCTGCTGTCACTTCATGCTTGCTCAGTATGAGGGATTGCTGCAAAGCCATGGACAATGCAGACGACTCTCCCTGTAGCTCTACGCTTCTTCAGGAGTGAATGCCGCTTGCTACGACTTTGATGCAATCAACTGGTTCCCTTATATAGGAATTTCTTTTACCAATCTGGATAATCTGACTTAATATGTATAATCTGATTGATTTTGACTTTGTAAACTGCCTTTAGATGACATGCAGGCATGGACTGGTAATCGGGCGTACCGGGCATTTTCCCGGTGGGCCGACGTGCTGTTTGGGCCGGCAGACCCGACATGTATATTAATAATATGTATTATTATTATTATTATTTTATATATCTGCCTCGTTATATTTGCATAATGCATGAATAAAAATAAAATCAGCAGCGCAAGAGTCTGTTCCGATCACACGGCCCTTACCACAGGCTACTGCAGCCCATTGGTTATCATCCCTGACAGTCTAAAGGGCTAGGCCAATCATAAAGTAGAAAAAACACCTTCACGCTCCATGTGGAACTTTGTGCAGCGGTGTTCACAGTAGTAATGGATAAGAAACGCAAGGGAGGCGCAGAGAAACTGCACGAAAAAAAGAAACGAGTTCTTCAAACGGACGCTGCGAAATGTGTCAAACTGACTGACATGTTCCCAACAGCAGGCCTTCATCTGCTCCGGTGTCTGATGTAAAATATGGTGGTGGTGGTGGTCAGTGACGTGCGGTAGGGTTCATAGCTGGTGAGGCACTGACGTCATCAGAGTCAGATTTACAAATATATACACTCTACAGAGTAGACTCGTTGCAAAGTGCTGAAGGAGACTGATTGAGCCAAATAAATTCACCAAGATACATGGAAAAATATTGGTTCTTTGATGAAAAAAAATTTGTCATTTGATTGGTAACAGTTTATGAGTTATGATGGATTTCTGCATTTGTAACACATTCTAAAACTATAACCCACATTACGCACATTTTATCACAAAAACAAAACATGAATAACTATCGCTGTCTTACCTCTACTTATAATTTAAGTCCCTGTGGCGCTCTTTCTGAACAAAAATATCATCATTTTCCGGTAAAAGTTCCCTTTATCTTCTTCAGTTTTAAAAGTCTCTCAGTCTCAATGGAGCTCACTGCCAGGGAGAAAAGCCTTCCTTTATCAGTCCTGTTCCAGCTGTATGTTTAGAGTCTTTTTAGTGCTTTACTTGTTTAGCAAAACTCGCTAATAAAACATCAATAACTTGTTTTGACTCTACTATTTGGGGATCACGAGCGGTGCCCCTTGAGCGCCCCCTGCCTAGTGGCCAAGGAACTGCCGGCCTCACCTACAACCAGTTCTTTGCTGTTTATGATCGGCCAGCACCACGAAAACATGTTATCTGCACACAGTTTGATGACCAAAACACAATTCGTAATCCACATATATTAAATTGTGGAAAATCAGTTCATAACTGTTTGAACAATTGAATTTATGATCTAGAGACAGGAAGATGCATTCACAGAATGGAAGTCAGCGCAGTTAACATGGGATTGCGCAATCCCAGGGGAGGCCAAGCTCGCTGCGGCCTCACCGGCTTCGCTATGAAGCGCCACCAAGGATTTACATGAAAAATAGCGAAAAGTCTGCGATATTAAAGAAAATATGATCAAAAATTAGGAAATTAGATAAATAAAATACTTATTACAAATGACTGAGTAAATCAAAATTTATATTATGTTATTATATATTTTCTTTCTTTCCATGATGACAAGTGAGGCATTTCTCTGGTTCATTTTGTCACTGGCATCCTTTTTTACACAGTGAGTGCACATTAGTCCAATGTTACCCTACAGTATCTGGAAGACTGAATAGATCTGATGAGCAACTTACAATAACTTCTTATAATGATGTAACGTGATAATATGTGTGATTGACCGTGACACCTCTCTTTCTCTCTCTCTCTCTCTCTCTGATCTAAGAATAGTTGCTGTGCTGTGGTGGAGTTTACATTTTACAGTGTTAATAAATTAAGATTTTGGAAGTATTTTAAGTGTCCACTCTCACTAATCCAAAATGCCAGGGCCGATTTTTTTCTCCCAGTCCACCCCTGATGACATGTTTCATGATTTGGCGCTATATAAATAAAAACTGAAATGTATTGAAGAAGAGTAAGTTTGTCAGTTTTCAAGCAGGATTTGTATATCTGTTCAACTTAAATACATAAGGAAACCAAAGAGTTAAGATCACTTACTTACCAAGAGAAATTCCTTTGGGGTTTATTTGTGGTCTCTTGCTGCCCCCTGCTGGACAAGTTTGATCAAATACAAATGCTTTACATGTCAACATGGTGTCAAAATTCAGATTTCAATCTAAAATGGCTTACTTCCTGTGATACTTGCACTATGACATTAATTGTAAATTCTGAGCGTCTTGCTGAGATCTACAACTGTACAAAATTTCATTACTCTACGATGAACTAAGTGAATAGCAAAGGGTCCTTTGAAAATTGCTTGGTGGCGCTATAGAGAAACTAAGTCCTGCTCACTAAAGTTTGTTATGGATTCCTGTTGGGGGATGGATAAGGATGCATCCAAATGAGTTTTAAGCAGCTCGGCCCAAAAATGTGGAATTCAGAGCCAAACGTATGGCAGCGGCGTTTGAGGTGACTTCACCACGCCGCCACGCTCTCCTGCTCCATCGAATCCACTTGGGCCTGAAATCCACAACACATCAACATGTGTTCTGTCTGTGGACACAGTTTCATGTTGATTAGCTCAGAGGGGTAACATAGCGACCGCTTACAACAAAACATGACACTTCCTGTTGTCAGGGGGTGTGGCCTAAGCAATGTCATCATTTGACCATTGGATATTATAGGAGACCTGATGGTGATCAATTACTGAAAGTTTGGTGCATCTGTCTGTTTCTGTGTAGGAGATATAACACTTTTATATTTTGTGGCAAATAGGTGAACTTTGACCCCTGCCAACGCCCCTCCAGCATGCTCAAAAACTCACCGTTTTGATAACTTTTGATTGGCCATGCCTTATGATCAGACTGCCCGAGTTTCAAGCCGATCGCTCGATATCTCTAGGAGGAGTTAGATCTTATACCAATGCTGTAACTGTCAAAATTGAGGTCAAAATCAGACTTTCAGTCTAAAATGGCCAACTTCCTGTGATACTTGCACTATGACATTAATTGTAAATTCTGAGCGTCTTGGTGAGCTCTACCACTGTACCAAATCTCATGTCTCTACGATGAAGTAAGTGAATAGCAAAGGGTCCTTTGAAAATTGCTAGGTGGCGCCGTTGAGGCATTAGGTCACGCCCACCAAAGTTTGTTATGGATTCCTGTTGGGGGGTGGATAAGGATGCATCCAAGTGAGTTTTAAGCAGCTCGGCCCAAAAATGTGGAATTCAGAGCCAAACGTATGGCAGCGGCGTTTGAGGTGACTTCACCACGCCGCCACGCTCTCCTGCTCCATCGAATCCACTTGGGCCTGAAATCCACAACACATCAACATGTGTTCTGTCTGTGGACACAGTTTCATGTTGATTAGCTCAGAGGGGTAACATAGCGACCGCTTACAACAAAACATGACACTTCCTGTTGTCAGGGGGCGTGGCCTAAGCAATGTCATCATTTGACCATTGGATATTATAGGAGACCTGATGGTGATCAATTACTGAAAGTTTGGTGCATCTGTCTGTTTCTGTGTAGGAGATATAACAATTTATTTTTTGTGGCAAATAGGTGAACTTTGACCCCTGCCAACGCCCCTCCAGCATGCTCAAAAACTCACCGTTTTGATAACTTTTGATTGGCCATGCCTTATGATCAGACTGCCCGAGTTTCAAGCCGATCGCTCGATATCTCTAGGAGGAGTTAGATCTTATACCAATGCTGTAACTGTCAAAATTTAGGTCAAAATCAGACTTTCAGTCTAAAATGGCCAACTTCCTGTGATACTTGCACTATGACATTAATTGTAAATTCTGAGCGTCTTGTTGAGCTCTACCACTGTACCAAATCTCATGTCTCTACGATGAAGTAAGTGAATAGCAAAGGGTCCTTTGAAAATTGCTAGGTGGCGCCGTTGAGGCATTTTTCTTTTGATTTTTGTAACGACCTTAAAATACAAAATTTTTAAACAGTCACCATGCATCTGCAAAGTTTGGTGAGTTTTTGAGTATGATAAAGCCCCCAAAAAGGCCCCTCTTTAGGGGGGCAGAATAATAAGAATAATTTACAATACAGATACAATAGGCCTTCGCAGCGCTTAGCTGCTCGGGCCTAATTAAAACCGCAAGCGGTGATGATCGGCCCTCGCAGCCAAGCGCCGCTCTGGCCTAAGGGCCACCGCTAGGGTACGCGCACCTCCCGCCGCCAGCCACCGCAGAAGCTGTCATGCATTTTCCTCACCCGTCTACCATGCAATACACACGTATGCGTTGGGCAGCGCTCCCCCACGACTCACAAAAAATGTGGTGCAGATCGGTCGATGCACCGAGGAGACACAGCCGTTGAATAATAAAAATGCATTTGGCCACCGGGCCGGACTAAATCGTTCGGCGGGCCAGATCCGGCCCGCAGGCCGTACGTTTGACACCCCTGGTTTAAACATTAGTATACCAACTTAATCAAAGGTATCTTACTAGCTGTTAATCCAGCTTCATGTGAAAAGTTAACAAAACCTTTTTAGTTATTTAAAGTTAATTATTTCATGTGTTTAAGGGTTTCGTTTCTTGCATTAAGACAGCTTTTATGAAAGTTTGACAGTTAAATTGGTGGATACACACCCAAAAGTAATAATGTAAAAGTAACACTTTGGCAATTGGAAAATTGCTAAAGTAACACGTTAGCAATATTCCACATGTGTATGTTGTGTACAAACTTTAGTAATTTCTAACAGACCACTTCACTCTCAGAAAGCAGGTCTGCTAGTGGTTCCTAAAGTCTGTAAAACCAGAATGGTAGGCAGATCCTTTAGTTATCAGGCTCCTCTCCAGTGGAACAAACTCCCAGTTTTGGTCCGTGACGCAGACACCCTGTCTACTTTTAAGACTAATCCTAAAACTTTCCTTTTTCCATCCATCCATCGTCTTCCGCTTATCGGGGGTCAGGTCGCGGGTGTAGCAGCTTCAAGAGGGAGGCCCAGACCTTCCTCTCCCCAGCCACTTGGGCCACTTCCTCCGGGGGAATCCCAAAGCGTTCCCAGGCGAGCAGAGTCTCTCCAGCGTGTCCTGGGTCTTCCCCTGGGTCTCCTCCCGGTGGGATGTGCCCAGAACACCTCACCAGGGATGCGTCCAGGAGGCATCCTAACCAGATGCCCGAGCCACCTCAACTGGCTCCTCTCAATGTGAAGGAGCAGTGGCTCTACTCTGAGTCCTCCCCGGATGACTGAGCTCCTCACTTTATCTCTAAGGGAGAGGCCAGACACACTATGGAGAAAACTCATTTTGGCCGCTTGTATCCGGGATCTCGTTCTTTCGGTCACGACCCAAAGCTCGTGACCATAGATGAGGGTAGGAACGTAGATCGACTGGTAAATCGAGAGCTTGGCCTTTTGGCTCAGCTCTCTCTTCACCACAACGGACCGGTACAGCACCCGCTTCACAGCAGACGTCGCACCAATCCGCCTGTCGATCTCCCGCTCCATCTTCCCCTCATTCGTGAACAAGACCCCAAGATACTTGAACTCCTCCACTAGAAGCTGGCTCTTGGGACTTTCCTTTTTTTACAAAGCTTGAAGTTAGAGTGGTTCATGTTACCCTGAGCTACCTCTATAGTTATGCTGCTGTATGCTTAGGCTGCTGGAGGACATCAGGGCCTATTTTTCTTCAATTTTGCATGACTGTTGTCATTTCAGCTTTTAACTTTTTGTTTTTTCTATTTTTTCTTCATAGTAGGTACACCTGGTCTGGCGTTCTGTTAGCTGTGACATCATCCAGGGAAGACAGATCACCTGTTATTACCATCTAATGTAAAACAGATTACTGGATCAATGTGTGCTTCTGTGCTTTTTTGTCTGTCTTGTTGTGTCTCTTCTCTCTCTTTTGTAACCCCCAGTCGGTCAAGGCAGATTACCGTTCATACTGAGCCCGGTTCTGCTGGAGGTTTTTCCTTCCTGTTAATGGGGAGTTTTTCCTTCCACTGTCACTTCATGCTTGATCAGTATGAGGGATTGCTGCAAAGCCATGTACAATGCAAACGACTCTCCCTGTAGCTCTACGCTTCTTCAGGAGTGAATGCTGCTTGTTACGACTTTGATGCAATCAACTGGTTCCCTTATATAGGAATTTCTTTTACCAATCTGGATAATCTGACTTAATATGTATAATCTGATTGATTTTGACACTGTAAACTGCCTTTAGATGACATGCAGGCATGGACTGGTAATCGGGCGTACCCGGCATTTTCCTGGTGGGCCGGCAGACCCGACATGTATATTAATAATATGTATTATTATTATTACTATTTTATATATATGCCTCGTTATATTTGCATAATGCATGAAGAAAAATAAAATCAGCAGCGCAAGAGTCTGTTCCGATCATCCGGCCCTTACCACAGGCTACTGCAGCCCATTGGTTATCATCCCTGACAGTCTAAAGGGCTAGGCCAATCTTAAAGTAGAAAAACACCTTCACGCTCCATGTGGAACTTTGTGCAGCGGTGTTCACAGTAGTAATGGATAAGAAACGCAAGGGAGGCGCAGAGAAACTGCACGAAAAAAAGAAACGAGTTCTTCAAACGGATGCTGCGAAATGTGTCAAACTGACTGACATGTTCCCAACAGCAGGCCCTTCATCTGCTCCGGTGTCTGGTGTAAAATATGGTGGTTGTGGTTGTAGTCAGTGACGTGCGGTAGAGTTCATAGCTGGTGAGGCACTGACGTCATCAGAGTCAGATTTACAAATATATACACTCTACAGAGTAGACTCGTTGCAAAGTGCTGAAGGAGACTGATTGAGCCAAATAAATTCACCAAGATACATGGAAAAATATTGGTTCTTTGATGAAAAAAATTGTCATTTGATTGGTAACAGTTTATGAGTTATGATGGATTTCTGCATTTGTAACACATTCTAAAACTATAACCCACATTAAGCACATTTCATTACAGAAACAAAACATGAATAAGTATCGCTGTCTTACCTCTACTTATAATTTAAGTCCCTGTGGCGCTCTTTCTGAACAAAAATATCATCATTTTCCGGTAAAAGTTCTCTTTATCTTCTTCAGTTTTAAAAGTCTCTCAGTCTCAGTGGAGCTCACTGCCAGGGAGGAAAGCCTTCCCTGATCAGTCCTGTTCCAGCTGTATGTTTAGAGTCTTTTTAGTGCTTTACTTGTTTAGCAAAACTCGCTAATAAAACATCAATAACTTGTTTTGACTCTACTATTTGGGGATCACGAGCGGTGCCCCTTGAGCGCCCCCTGCCTAGTGGCCAAGGAACTGCTGGCCTCACCTACAACCAGTTCTTTGCTGTTTATGATCGGCCAGCACCACGAAAACATGTTATCTGCACACAGTTTGATGACCAAAACACAATTCGTAATCCACATATATTAAATTGTGGAAAATCAGTTCATAACTGTTTGAACAATTGAATTTATGATCTAGAGACAGGAAGATGCATTCACAGAATGGAAGTCAGCGCAGTTACCATGGGATTGCGCAATCCCAGGGTAGGCCAAGCTCGCTGCGGCCTCACCGGCTTCGCTATGAAGCGCCACCAAGGATTTACATGAAAAATAGCGAAAAGTCTGCGATTTTAAAGAAAATATGATCAAAAATTAGGAAATTAGATAAATAAAATACTTATTACAAATGACTGAGTAAATCAAAATTTATATTATGTTATTATATATTTTCTTTCTTTCCATGATGACAAGTGAGGCATTTCTCTGGTTCATTTTGTCATTGGCATCCTCTTTTACACAGTGAGTGCACATTAGTCCAATGTTACCCTACAGTATCTGGAAGACTGAATAGATCTGATGAGCAACTTACAATAACTTCTTATAATGATGTAACGTGATAATATGTGTGATTGACCGTGACACCTCTCTTTCTCTCTCTCTCTCTCTGATCTAAGAATAATTGCTGTGCTGTGGTGGAGTTTACATTTTACAGTGTTAATAAATTAAGATTTTGGAAGTATTTTAAGTGTCCACTCACTAATTTCCATTATCCTGACTTCAAGGTATTGCACAGTTGGTATTGCACAGTTGGTATACACATTCAGTACACAAAAAAAATGTGGTGGGCCAGTCTAATCCAAAATGCCAGGGCCAATTTTTTGTCCCAATCCACCCCTGATGACATGTTTCATGATTTGGCGCTATATAAATAAAAACTGAAATGTATTGAACAAGAGTTTGTCAGTTTTCAAGCAGGATTTGTATATCTGTTCAACTTAAATATACAAGGAAACCAAAGAGTTAAGATCACTTACTTACCAAGAGAAATTCCTTTGGGGTTTATTTGTGGTCTCTTGCTGCCCCCTGCTGGACAAGTATGATCAAATACATATGCTTTACATGTCAACTTGGTATCAAAATTCAGATTTCAATCTAAAATGGCTTACTTCCTGTGATACTTGCAGTATGACATTAATTGTAAATTCTGAGCGTCTTGCTGAGATCTACAACTGTACAAAATTTCATTACTCTACGATGAAGTAAGTGAATACCAAAGGGTCCTTTGAAATTTGCTTGGTGGCGCTATAGAGAAACTAAGTCCTGCTCACTAAAGTTTGTTAAGGATTCCTGTTGGGGGGTGGATAAGGATGCATCCAAATGAGTTTTAAGCAGCTCGGCCCAAAACTGTGGAATTCAGAGCCAAACGTATGACAGCAGCGTTTGAGGTGAATATGCCACGCCGCCACGCCCCCCTGCTCCATCCAATCCAGTTGAGCCTGAAATCCACAACATACCAACATGTGTTCTGTCTGTGGACATAGTTTCATGTTGATTAGCTCAGAGGGGTAACATAGCGACCGCTTACAACAAAACATGACACTTCCTGTTGTCAGGGGGCGTGGCCTAAGCAATGTCATCATTTGACCATTGGATATTATAGGAGACCTGATGGTGATCAATCACTGAAAGTTTGATGCCTCTGTGTGTTTCTGTGTAGGAGATATAACAGTTTTATTTTTTGTGGCGAGTAGGTGAACTTTAACCCTTGCTAATGCCCCTTCAACAAGCTCAAAAACTCACCGTTTTGATAACTTTTAATTGGCCATGCCTTATGATCAGACTGCCCGAGTTTCAAGCCGCTCGCTAAAAATCTCTAGGAGGAGATCCATCAAATACCAATGCTATAAACGTCAAAAATGGGGTCAAAATCAGACATTCAATCTAAAATGGCCGACTTCCTGTGATATTTACACTATGACATTAATTGTAAATTCTGAGCGTCTTGGTGAGCTCTACCACTGTACCAAATCTCATGTCTCTACGATGAAGTAAGTGAATAGCAAAGGGTCCTTTGAAAATTGCTAAGTGGCGCCGTTGAGGCATTAGGTCACGCCCACCAAAATTTGTTATGGATTCCTGTTGGGGGGTGGATAAGGATGCATCCAAGTGAGTTTTATGCAGCTCGGCCCAAAAATGTGGAATTCAGAGCCAAACGTATGGCAGCGGCGTTTGAGGTGACTTCACCACGCCGCCACGCTCTCCTGCTCCATCGAATCGACTTGGGGCTGGAATCCACAACACAACAACATGTGTTCTGTCTGTGGACACAGTTTCATGTTGATTAGCTCAGAGGGGTAACATAGCGACCGTTTACAGCAAAACATGACACTTCCTGTTGTCAGGGGGTGTGGCCTAAGTGATGTCATCATTTGACCATTGGATATTATAGGAGACCTGATGATGATTAATCACAGAAAGTTTGGTGCCTCTGTGTGTTTCTGTGTAGGAGATATAACAGTTTTATTTTTTGTGGCGAATAGGTGAACTTTGACCCCTGCCAACGCCCCTTCAGCATGCTCAAAAACTCACCGTTTTGATAACTTTTGATTGGCCATGCCTTATGATCAGACTGCCCGAGTTTCAAGCCGATCGCTCGATATCTCTAGGAGGAGTTAGATCTTATACCGATGCTGTAACTGTCAAAATTGAGGTCAAAATCAGACTTTCAATCTAAAATGGCCGACTTCCTGTGATATTTACACTATGACATTAATTGTAAATTCTGAGCGTCTTGGTGAGCTCTACAACTGTACCAAATTTCATGTCTCTACGACGAAGTAAGTGAATAGCAAAGGGTCCTTTGAAAATTTCTAGGTGGCGCCGTTGAGGCATTTTTCTTTAGATTTTTGTGACGACCTTAAAATACAAAATTTTTAAACAGTCACCATGCATCTGCCAAGTTTGGTGAGTTTTTGAAAATGAGAAAGCCCCCAAAAAGGCCCCTCTTTAGGGGGGCAGAATAATAATAATAATAATAATAATAATTAAAGCCGCAAGCGGCGATGAGCGGCCCTCGCAGCCAAGCACCGCTGGGGTACGCGCACCGCCTGCCGCCAGCCACCGCAGAAGCTGTCACGCATTTTGCCCGCCCGTCCACCGGGCGATTCACACGAACCCTTTCGGCAGCGCTCCCCCACGACTCACAAAAAATCTGGTGCAGATTTGTCGATGCAGCGAGGAGATACAGCCATTGAATAATGATAATGCATTTGGCCACCGGGCCGGACCGCTGGGGTTGTAAAGAGATGACATGTTGGAACTATATAAATAAAATTGGATTGAATTCATTTGTCTTTATATAAAACACATGAGTTGCCTCTTGGCATGACATGCACTATATATATATATATATATATATATATATACACACATTTGACCTAATAAAATACATTATTCATGTTTTTATTAGGTCAAATGCAATAATTCAATTCAATTTTATTTATATAGCGCCAATTCATGAAACATGTCATCTCAAGGCACTTTAAAAAGTTACGTTCAATCATATTATACAGATTGGTCAAAAATGTTCCTATATAAGGAAACCGGTTGATACATATTGGGTCAGATTATACAGATTGGTCAAAAATGTTCCAATATAAGGAAACCGGTTGATTGCATCAAAGTCTCGACAAGCAGCATTCACTCGTGGAGAAGCGTAGAGCCACAGGGAGAGTCGTCTGCATTGTACATGGCTTTGCTGCAATCCCTCATACTGAGCAAGCATGAAGCGACAGTGGGAAGAAAAACTCCCCATTAACGGGAAGGAAAACCTCCAGCAGAACCGGGCTCAGTATGAACGGTCATCTGCCTCAAGCGACTGGGGGTTACAGAAGACAGAGCAGAGACACAACAAGACAGACAAAAAAAGCACAGAAGCACACATTGATCCAGTAATCTGTTCTACATTAGATGGTAATAGCGGGTGAGCCGTCTTCTTTGGATGATGTTACAGTTAACAGAACGCCAGACCAGGTGTACCTACTATGAAGATAAAAGAGAGAGAACAGAAAGTTAAAGCAGAAATGACAACACGTAATGCATAATTGAAGAACAGTAGAACTCTATAGAGTGAGAAAATTAGATCCTGACGTCCTCCAGTAGCCTAAGCCTATAGCAGTAAAACTATAAAGGTAGCTCAGAGTAACATGAGCCACTCTAGTTATAAGCTTTGTCAAAAAGGAAAGTGTTAAGATTAGTCTTAAAAGTAGACAGGGTGTCTGCTTCACGGACCAAAACTGGGAGTTGGTTCCACAGGAGAGGAGCCTGATAGCTAAAGGATCTGCCTCCCATTCTACTTTTAGAGACTCTAGGAACCACCAGCAGACCTGCAGTCTGAGAGTGAAGTGCTCTGTTAGGAACATACGGGGTAATCCGAGCTCTGATATATGATGGAGCTTGATTATTAAGGGCTTTATACGTTAGAAGAATTTTAAATTCTATTCTTGATTTAACAGGAAGCCAATTAAGGGAAGCTAAAATTGGAGAAATATCATCCCTCCTGTTGATTTTCATCAGAACTCTTGCTGCAGCATTTTGGATCAGCTGAAGACTTTGAAAAGATCATGAAAGAGGAGGTGAAGATAACATTAAAATTCAAAAAGAAAGATGAAAATATTGCTCTGAGCCAAAAAATTGTTTCTAAGGAAACAAAAAAGAAAATAGGGGAAGTTGAAATGGCTAAAACGCTGAGAGATGGAAGCTTGTTAAATGTTTGTAAATTGGAAGAACAAAAAAGGAAAGCAATGAGTGTTGAGAGTATTGGAAATAAAAGAGTGGAAAGTAAAAGAGTGTTGGGAGAAAAGAAAGGATCCCGAGGAGTTATTTATGGAATTCCAGTTAATGAAGATCTAGAGAAATTAAAACATAAAATCATGTTAAAGTCAAGGATATAGAGAGAATGCAGAAAACAGTTAATAATGAGCGAGTTGACAGCTTATCTGTGCTTCTGGAATTTTCTACTCCAGAAGTTCCAGATAGAGTCAAAGTGGGTTTCTTGTGTTATTCAGTTAGGCCTTATGTTCCACCTCCACTTCGGTGTTTCAAGTGTCAGAGGTATGGTCACATTTGCTGCAGTGTGCAGGGGCAAACAGAGCTGTTTAAAATGTGGAGGGGACCACAATATACAAGAATATGGTAAAAATGTTCAGGATAAATGCTGTAATTGTGGTGGGGAACATAGGGCAACATATGGAGGGTGTGAAAGATTATGTAACTGGTAATTTAGTAGAGCAGATTGGGAGAAATATAAGGAAATAAGTGAAGATAAAATTAAGGAAATTGACATGAATCTTGGTATTGATTCATTAAACAAAATCTTTTGTAGTTCAATCATAGAAGCTGTTCAACAGTCAGTTCCAAAGAAAGGAGGGATACATAAAAAGAAGATAATTCCATGGTGGACAATAGAATGTGACCAGGCTATTAAATCCCGAAATAAAGCTTTTAAAATTCTATAAGGAAATCAGAATTTTCAAAATTTAATTGAATACAAGAAGATGCAAGCTATAGTAAAAAGAGTTATAAGAAATACAAAAAGAGAATATTGGAGAAATTATTGTAATTCATTAGGAAGAGAAACAGATATAGGGAAAGTATGGAAAATGATTAAACGAATGAATGGTATTAAAAGGGATTATAGTTATCCAGTTTTAGTTAGTGATAGAACAACGGCAGGTATTAATGAAGAAAAAGCAACAATGTTGTCACAAACATTTGTACAAATACATAGTTCCAATAATATTAGTGAAGAGTAGAAAACGGATAGAGCTATAACTTTATTGGAATTGGAATCTATTGTGGTTCCAATTCCAAAAACAGGTAAAGATAGCTCAAAACCAGAAAATTATAGACCTATTGCTTCAACATCATGTTTAAGTAAAATTATGGAGAAAATGGTAATTGAAAGATTAATTTATTTTGTTGAATCAAAAGGGTACTTATCAAATTATCAAAGCGGTTTCAGAAGAGGAAGGAATACTATGGATCCAATTGTGTGTTTACAACATGAGGTACTAACAGCAAAAGTTAATAAAGAAAGTGTTTTGGCAGTGTTCTTAGATATAGAAAAGGCTTATGATATGATGTGGAAAGAGGGATTATTGATCAAATTGAGGAAAATGTGAATTTGTGGAAGAATTTATCATTGGGTAGAGAACTTTTTAACAATTCAATTCAATTTTATTTATATAACGCCAATTCATAAACATGTCATCTCGAGGCACTTTACAAAGTCAAAATCAATCATATTATACAGATTGGTCAAAAATTTCCTATATAAGGAAACCAGTTGATTGCATCAAAGTCCCAACAAGCAGCATTCACTCCTGGAGAAGCGCAGTGCTACAGGGAGAGTCGTCTGCATTGTCCATGGCTTTGCAGCAATCCCTCATACTGAGCAAGCATGAAGCGTCAGTGGAAAGAAAAACCACCCATTAGCAGGAAGGAAAAACCTCCAGCAGAACCGGGCTCAGTATGAACAGTCATCTGCCTCGACCGACTGGGGGTTAGAGAAGACAGAGCAGAGACACAACAAGACAGACAAAAAAGCACAGAAGCACACATTGATCCAGTGATCTGTTATACATTAGATGGTAATAGTGGTGATCTGTCTTCCCTGGATGATGTCACAGTTAACAGAACGTCAGACTAGGTGTACCTACTATGAAGAAAAAAGAGAGAGAGCAAAAAGTTACAAGCTGAAATGACAACAGTCATTTCAATGTAATGCAATGCAAAACTGGAGAACAGTAGAAATCAGTAGAGTGAGAGAAATAGGCCCTGATGTCCTCCAGCAGCCTAAGCCTATAGCAGCATAACTACAGATGTAGCTCAGGGTAACATGAGCCACTCTAACTATAAACTTAAATTCTATTCTTGATTTAACAGGAAGCCAATGAAGGGAAGCTAAAATTGGAGAAATATGATCCCTCTTGTTGATTTTCATCAGAACTCTTGCTGCAGCATTTTGGATCAGCTGAAGACTTCGAACTGCATTTTGTGGACTTCCTGATAGTAAAGAATTACAATAGTCCAGCCTTGAAGTAACAAATGCATGGACTAGTTTTTCAGCATCACCCCTGGACAGAATGTTTCTAATTTTGGCGATATTCCTGAGGTGAAAAAAAGGAAACTCTGGAAACCTGTTTAATATTGGATTTAAATGACATGTCTTGGTCGAAGACAACACCAAGATTTTTAACTTTATTTCCAGAGGCCAGAATGGATAATACAGGTAAGAGTTGGTAAGAGTCTTTCAGGGAGAAATTAAAAAGAACCACACAAGGCAGTATTATCAGTCCTTTATTATTTTCAGTTATGATAAATGATGCACTTAAAGAAATAGAAAATTAATTGGGTTGTTCATTGTTTGCTGATGACGGAGCTATTTGGAAACGTAGAAGGAATGTTAAATTTATTGTAGGGAAAGTCCAAAAAGCAATTCATAAGATTGAACAATGGTCTTACAAATGGAGTTTTAAATTTTCGGTAGATAAAACAAAAGTATTGCTTTTTACTCAGAAAAGAAATCAAGAAGTACAACTGAAGTTATATAATCAAGATTGTACTGTTCTCTCTATGTGTTTTACTCTTGCGTGAACACAGATAAACAGCCAGCCAAACTCCTTATTCAAGAGCCAGGAAGTGAGCGGCTTGCTCCTTTATTATCTTCTTACACATTTAGTCAGCATTTCTGACTGCTTTGAATCCAGTGTAAAACTAGAAAAGAAAGATACAAAAAAATGGCTTAATAAACAGCCATGTAAATATCAGTATTAACGTATCAAAGTATCAGCTGCTTAATATTAACTCAACAGGTATTTTCACAGCCGGCTAGAAAAGCGGCAAATTAGCAAGTAAACACACACACTCTGCTGTCACACGGACCACGACATTTTACCGTTGCTTTTATACACAAAATAACCATAAAAGATATTAACATATCTTATCGAATCTGTAAACAAGAGCAACACTTACAACCATTGCTTTCGGAGAGATTAACTGCATTGTTGCTGCCCTGGGACGATGCACACACGCTGTCTTCCTCTTGTTTGCGTCTTTACTTCCTACTTCCGGTTCGGAAGATTTTCAACATAAAAGCACCGCAAATTCATTTAAAACAGAGAACGGTATATTAACATTTCAAAGTAGTTTTTAAATGTCTTTTAAACATATTAAACATATTCAGGGCAGAACAAAGATCTAGAGAGAGTAAAGCAATTTAAATTCTTAGAGTATGGTTTGATGAAAAACTATCCTGGAAAGTGCACATAGATAAGGTTATTGAAAAATGTAAAAGGATACTTAATATATTGAGATGTTTAGTTGGGTATGAATGTTACATTCCTGCAGTGAAAAATAAAAGGGTTCATAATAAGGTTGGACATATATATATATATATATATATATATATATATATATATATATATATATATATATATATATATATATATATAAATATATATATATATATATATATAAATATATATAAATAAAGGCAAGGCAAAGGCAAATTTATTTGTATAGCACAATTCAGTACAGAGACAATGCAAAGTGCTTTATTCAAATACAGGAAAAGAAAACAGAAAATGTAGACATCAATAAACAGCTGGACTAAAAAAGTTGAACTAATGCTGTTTCAGTAGAACAGTTTAACTAGAACAGTCAAAAACAGTCCTAAACAAATGTGTTTTTAATCTTGATTAAAAAGAACTCAGGTTTTCCGCACTTTTACAGTTTTCTGGAAGTTTGTTCCAGATCAGTGGAGCGTAGGAACTAAATGCTGCTTCTCCTTGTTTAGTTCTGGCTGTAGGTACGCAGAGAAGGCTGGAGCCAGAAGACCTTAGTGCTCTGGATGGTTGATACACTGATAACAAGTCTGTGATGTATTTAGATGCGTTCAGCAGCGTTCTGGATCAGCTGCAGCTGTCTGATCCACTTTTTAGGCAGACCTGTGAAAACACCGTTGCAGTAATCGATTCTACTAAAGATAAACGCATGGATTAGTTTTTCCAGATCCTGCTGAGACATCAGCCCTTTAATCCTGGAAATGTTCTCCAGGTGATAGAAAGCCGATCTTGTAATTGTCTTTAGACACAATATATATATATATATATATATATATATATATATATATATATATATATTTACATACACATGTACTGACATATATTCACTTGGTGATAGCAGCAGAAGTTCTTCCGGATCATTGCACAGGTTATAGCACAGTGTATTAAATAGATTATTGCACATTATTTATTGCCCAAAGTTATAACAGTTGTGGTTATATAGAACAGATTGCTGGATCAATGTGTGCTTCTGTGCTTTTTTGTCTGTCTTGTTGTGTCTCTGCTCTGTCTTCTGTAACCCCCAGTCGGTCGAGGCAGATGACCGTTCATACTGAGCCCGGTTCTGCTGGAGGTTTTTCTTTCCTGTTAATGGGGAGGTTTTTTTTCCCTGTTGCTTCATGCTTGTTCAGTATGAGGGATTGTTGCAAAGCCATGGACAATGCAGACTACTCTCCCTGTGGCTCTACGCTTTTTCAGGAGGAAATGCTGCTTGTCAAGACCTTTATGCAATCAACTGGTTCCCTCGGCTAAAATGTTTATCCATTTTAGCCGCGCAATCCTCCATAATTAAAGTCCGACAGTCCACAGATGGCAACAGTTTGTTGATTCAAAATTAATTGTTCATCCACTTCAGCAACCGATGCATTGGAATCAGTGTTGGGCAAGTTACTTTGAAAAAGTAATTAGTTATAGTTAATAGTTACTTCTCCCAAAAAGTAACTGAGTTACCAACTGAGTTACTCCACTATAAAAGTAACTAGTTACTAGTAAAAGTAACTATTGCGTTACTTTTTCGTTTCTGGCTTTTTTATTTATTTTTTTACAAATTTTTTGCTGACATGTCCATTCAATGCACCCCCCCCCCCCACACACACACACACACACACACACACACACACACTCCCCCTTTTGTGTTGAACAGTGAAGTGTGGTGAAAGCAGCTTTAATTCTCCATCACATAACTTTCATATCGCGCATGCATTGACTTTTTCAACAATTTTCTCTTGCGGTTTTTAGCAGCAACGGCATTGTTTCTTATGGTTTAATATTGTCCATATGCCTTCTTTAAATATTTCTAATTCTACTCGCAGGACATGCGCAATTCCAAACTTTTTTCCTGTCATTGCCATGGTGAATCACGTTATTTGCGTTCCAGTGATCGGGATTTTTTTCATGCTCACGTTATCCATAAGGGCCAGTGGGCCAGTGCCCAGGGGCACCAACCATGGGGGGGCACCACATGACACATGCTTTAAAAATATATTTTTCATAAATAGTTATATTATTTAGCTACTTGAAATTGTTGAAAGACCATGCATTATTCGTTTTGTGAACACTGATGTCACAATAATAATAAATGATAAATAAATCAAGATTTTTTTGATTTCAACATTTTAAAATGAGATATTTGAATATTGCTCACTGCTCATATGCCTACATGTAGTTGTGTAAGTTAGTAAATAGTAAAGAAATCCCCTTGATTATGTCTGATGTTTTTGACCGGAGGACAGCACGGGTAAGGGGGGGGGGGCTTTGAGGTATAGTGCCCAGGGGCACCACATTGTCTTAATACGGGCCTGGCTGAGAATGACAAAGGGAGGAAGAGCTGCTCAGAGTTGCAGCTTTCTACTCAGTGTAGATCAGCCGTTTTTTCTGAAACGACTGTGCAGCATAGCTTTGCTGTGCGCGCTGAATCCAGATGCAGTGCGCGAATGCACACGCGCGCAGTTCAGAAGAAACATAAACAGTTTGGCGCGTCAGTCAGTTCGAAACAGTTCCTGTATCGGTCACGTAGCACATAAGCGCGTCGACACAGGTTTTTCTGTACGAGCTCGACTCATGCGCCGACGCATCCGTGTTGCCGGACCCATGTTCTTGTCCTTTTCGCTGTTTAACTCAAAATAACGTGCTTACCTCCAAGAATCAAACGCTGTCTTCTTGCCCATCTTGCCGCGGTACAAACACAAATAGCTTACACACACAGGTGCGCGCGCGCACACACACACACACACAGAGGCAAGGAGGAGCAGGGTACAGACGCAAGCAGCCGCATCTGACTAAATGCAGAAAAGCCGGGACTTCACTTTCCTTATCGAGGGAAATTCTTAAAGTAACGGAGTAACGAGTGCTTATTTTGGAAAATAACGGAGTTACTGATTACTGAATTCGCAAAACTAACGCGTTAGATTACTCGTTACTGAAAAAACCTAATAAGAGTACTCTAACGCGTTACTTATAACGTGTTACCCCCAACACTGATTGGAATTACGCCCTTATGTGTGCACACTATATTTAGATGGCCATCATATCGGTGGTAGCGCTACACATACCTAATCCAGACGAATGATTGTTCAAATCCAGCGCCGAGCTGATCAACTGCGTCCTCACCGATGTCTATCCTGTCCGACGTCACCTCAGGTGAGCTGAGTTCGATCAGCTGATGCTCCACTCCAAACACGTAACCTCCAGCCCAGTCTTATCTTGCGCAATCACCACCATCAACCATGCAGAAACACGTATCTTTACTTATGCACAGTTCGTGAAGATGCACAAACAGTTTTTGACTGGTTTTGTAGCGGCCAAGCCAATACTTTAAGCCACTGAGGTGCTGCATCGGGGTAATAGAGTTGACGCGCTTATTGTTACCTTTTTGGGATGAATTAGAGTCCGAGTCGTCAGGGCATGTTGAACGCTTCGTCCATTTATTTTCCTCTTTGCATATCAAATGTCCATCATACATGAACACATCTCCAGACAACACATAAAGCAGACTTGCTTGCTTGTATTTATCTTTTTGCGGTCAAAAACTGTTTTCCCCTTCCGGGTGGAAAACCTACCTATCAAAGAAAAGTTCCCCCCTTAAAAAGACATGAACGCTAATTACCCAATCAATGCATTTGCGCTCCTACATATAGGATTAAAGATTAAAATCGTATTTCTTTTAAAGGCCAGCTAAAGATATTTTAAAGCTGCTTCCACTTTTGGACGAATGTGTATAAATGGTTTGGTAAAATATGTACCGTGACTTACAGATGACGCCCAAACATTTGGGTGTGCTGCCATCTAGTGTTGGAAATAATAAATGTTTTTTCCTTCAAAACACAATTCATGTTATAAATAATTGTCAAAAAAATATGGTTGGACGTAGCAAAAATGTTTTTGATAACTTTTGATCCTCTATGTGTGAGGAATTTTTTGGAGTAACTTTGAATGCCATAAGTGTAACGGTTTAGGAGTAGTTTATTCAAATGTAACCCCCAAAAATATGGGAAAATGACATCTTTGATGAGAAATGAATGATTTCCTGTAGGAGGTAGCCCATTGCTTCAAGAGGCTTTTTTGTAGGGCCTATGAAGTTACATGCACTTACCGAGTTTCATAATTCTCAGACAAAGCATGGCTTGGGGCTTACTGATTTAATGCGTTTTTAATGGTTTTCCACAAACCTGATTTTTGCAATGCGACAGCTCAGGCAAATATGCATATTTCATAAAACCTTTGATAACTTTTAAAAGTCAATGTCTTAACTGCATGCTGAAAAAAATTGAAAGTAATAGGTTAAAATGCCTAGGACTAGTTCGTTAAAGTTTGAGGCAAAAACGGCCAATATTTTACCCTTTGACCCAAAATAGCAGACTTCCTGTGGGTTTTAGAGCATACACCCAAGAGACTTTTTTTCATAATTTTAAAAAACCTACCTAGGTAAAAAATTTCAGCTTTCTACGTGTTACGGTTTGGCCCAACTCACTCTAGTTGGCGCTGTTGAGCAGGTTTGCCACGCCCGTTTTCAATTACACTAAAATCATGCGATTTCTCACGGGGGACAATTTTGGGCAAAGTTTGGTGAGTTTTCATGCATGTTTAGGCCTCCAAAAAGCCGTTTCAAAAGTCACAAGAATAAATAATAATAATAATTAAAGCCGCAAGCGGCGATGAGCGGCCCTCGCAGCCAAGCACCGCTGGGGTACGCGCACCTCCTCCCTCCAGCCACCGCAGAAGCTGTCACGCATTTTCCCTGCCCTTCCACCGGGCGATTCACACGAACCCGTACGGCAGCGCTCCACCCCCCCCCACCCGACTCACAAAAAATCAGGTGCAGATCGGTCGATGCAGCGAGGAGATACAATCGTTCGGCGGGCCGTACGTTTGACACCCCTGGTTTAAACATTATTTTACTGGTTGAAATGCAGTTAAAAGTCTTCAGCTGAAAGGTTGTTGCACACAAATAAAACTTGTTTTGCACACAAAAAGATATGTTTCACACAAAAAAATTGTTTTGCAAACTGTCCGCCTACCTTGCGCTCAAAATATCATTTATAAGTTTTCCTCGAGTACAAAATGGTCTCTGCTCGCACAAAACAGCCTCTGCTCGACTACGATACAATCCCACCCACGCTGCGGTAAATTTGTGCCAAAAGTCACGTGATGCATTAAGAGTTGTTGTTGTTCAGACTTCCCGACATTGAGAAGAATTCAGTTATCTCTAAACTATTGGGCTAATTTACAGGGTCATAGTGAAGATCATCCAGCACAGACCACTTTAACATCTTGTTGGGAAATGGAGAACAGGGAGAGAAGAAGCTTTGGGTAGACAGTTAGACAAAAAGCAATGGAATTAGAATTAACTGATTTAATGTTCAGTTCAACAGTACCACTGACAGCAGTACAACCTTGGATACTACCTGAAGCTAAAGTAGATCTAACACTATTACGAAAGGGAAATAAGGTCAGGGTTTTTTTTTTTAAATTCAAATACAATACAGGAATATATTAATATTTACTAGTTTCATTCAGATCTACACAGATGCATCAAAAAAGTTTAGATAACAAGATAGGAGTATCTTTTATTGTTCCAGAGTTTCATATTACAGTAGGAAAGAGGACAAGTAATAATATATCAGTATACACAAGAGAAATGTTAGCAATTTTGTTTGCAATGCAATGGGTAGAAGAAATAAGACCTCTGAGAGTGATTATTTGTTCAGATTCATCTTCATCACTAATCAGTTTGCCGATAAAACACTCAGACAGTAGACCAGATATTTTGATAGAAATCCAGCAAACATTATACAGAATTCAAATGATGGACATTACAGTCATATTTTTGTGGGTACCAGCACACATGGGAGTTAAAGGAAATGAAATGGCAGATAAGGCTGCAAAGGAGGCTACAACAAGAAAAGACATTGATGTGTCAGTTAAAATTAGTAAGATGGAAATAAAGAGCATAATTAAACAGAAGATGAAGGAAAGGTGGCAAAAGCAATGGGAGGAAGAGAGGAACAGAAGATGGTTTTACATGATCCAGAGGAGAGTGGGAAAAATGAGATGGGCAGGGAAGAACATAGGAGAAGAAACAATTATATCAGGACTTAGATTTGGGCACACAGGATTAAATAATACATTATTCTAAATAGGTAAACATAACAATGGCAGATGTGAATATTGTGAGCAACAAGAGACAGTTGAACACGTTATGGTATACTGTAGGAAGTACGAAAGAGAAAGGAGAGAAATGGTCCAAAATCTAAAAAGGAAAAGAATACAATTTGATTTAATAGAAATACTTAGAAAAACTCCAGAGATAATTGTTATGTGATTATTTTTCATTATCTTAGATTAATAAATGTAATTGAGAGGATTTGAAATCTTTTTTTGGTTTTGTTTATATTGTTTTGTTAATTTGATTGTGACTTGTTTTGTTTAGTATAAATAATTCTGATCCACACTCCATACCGGTTGGTGGCGGTAATGCACCATTTGGTTGCGTGCCAACCGGCAAAAAAAATCCATAAAGAAAAAGAAGAAGCAGAAGACTTCCCGACAGCAGGGGGCGCACCTGAAAAAAACTGAAAGGCGCCGGTTTGGCTGAGGAAGAAAGACGTGATATCACAGCTAACAGCAGGGACGTGCAGAGGGGGGCGGGGGGCTTGGTCACCTGCCCCTTTGCCCCTTGATGCCCAAAGTGCCCTTTTGTCAGTGTTTTTTTATGTGTGTGTGTGTGCATGTCCAAAATAAAAATAATTTAGATCTAAATTGCCACAGTTACCGTGGCACGGTTACATGATCCACATAACGTGCCTCACTTTTCCCTTCTTCTCTTCTCGCAGCTCCGCGGCTGCTGCTGCCGCTGTCTGACTGCCTGCCCCTTTAAATCGGCAGCACACGTGACTGTGCTCTGTGCATTTTTTTAAACTTAACTCTCATTGGTTGTACTGCCTTAAATCCCGCCTTTCCTCTTTCTGATTTCTAGCGCGTGTGTGCGTGCTTATTTGCTTGGAGCGCAAGATTTAAATTTCAATTCATACAGGTATACTGCCGTTACCTCAATTAATACTTGACAACAAACTAGTCCCAGTTAAAGGTATACTATGCAACCGGGGTTGATTTTCCAGCGAGGCTCCCCCCAGAGGGCGAAAGTAAAAGTGCATTGTCGTAAAGATGCTCAGCTGTTCTCCTGGTTTCTCCATCAAGCCAGGTGCGGTTGTTTGTAGGTGGGGTTGTATTTCCCCTAACCCTAACATACATAAATTTCCCTCGACAGACACAAATATCCTAAAGTTAGTATATTACAGTTATTATCCATTATGCACTTACCAAATATGACTTCAAACAGATTTAAAGTCCTGAATTCCTACTTTCCATTCCAGCCCACAAAGTTGTACTGCCTTGACAGGCCATAGTCCATGATGAAGAACATCATACGTCTCGTGGCCTCATCCACAGTCCTCCCACCAATGTCTGACACTGCTGTGACCTAAGGGGGAACAAAAACAGTTCAAAGCTAATTCATTTTTATAGCTCACAGGAGTAAACACGATGCAAAGACAAACTCTGGGTCTAGATTATTTTCATTGTTGATTAATCTATTGATTATTTTAAACAATTAATTGATTGGTTGCTATAATAATAAAATGTTACAAAATTTTGAAAAATATCAGTGTTTCCCAAATCTCTTGTTCTGTCAACAAAACATGGAGATACTCAGTTTATTGCCATAAATGAGCAAAGAAAACAGAAATATTCACATTTATGAAGCTGAAATCAGAGACGTAGGACTCTTTTGTTGGGTGTTCACGTCAGTAATAAGCTGGACTGGACTCATAACACCGACGCTCTGCATAAGAAGGGCCAGAGCCGCCTCCACCTCCTGAGGAGGCTGAGTTCCTTTGGAGTGAGCAGGCCCCTGCTTAAGACTTTTTATGACTCTGTGGTGGCCTCAGCCCTTCTCTACGCTGTTGTCTGCTGGGCTCCAGACAGCGCAGAACGGGACAGAATGAGGCTGAATAAGCTGGTGAGGAAGGCCACTTCTGTCCTGGGCTGCACTCTGGACTCAGTGGAGAAAGTAGCTGAGAGGAGGGTGTTGTCCAAGTTCACATCCATCATGGACAACACCTTCCACCCCCTGCACCAG
Source organism: Fundulus diaphanus (assembly GCA_037039145.1). Classification (NCBI taxonomy): domain Eukaryota; kingdom Metazoa; phylum Chordata; class Actinopteri; order Cyprinodontiformes; family Fundulidae; genus Fundulus; species Fundulus diaphanus. The sequence continues at coordinate 11,251,034 of CM073125.1, forward strand.
ACTGTAGAGGAGCTGAGCAGCTCCTTTAGTGCCAGACTTAGACACCCTGTCTGTAAAAAGGAGCGCTACCGCAAGTCATTCATTCCTGCTGCAATCAGATTATACAGTGCTGCACTGTAACTGTAACCAATGTGCAATAATCTATCTAATTCACTGTGCGATAACCTGTGCAATGATCCGAAGAACTTCTGCTGCTATCACCAGGTGAATATATGTCAGTACATGTGCATATATATATGTATGTATGTATATATATATATATATATATATATATATATATATATATATATATATATATATATATATATACAGGGGTTGGACAATGAAACTGAAACACCTCTCATTTTAGTGTGGGAGGTTTCATGGCTAAATTGGACCAGCCTGGTGGCCAATCTTCATTAATTGCACATTGAACCAATAAGAGAAGACTGTGAAGGTCCAATTAGCAGGGTAAGAGCACAGTTTTGCTCAAAATATTGCAATGCACACAACATTATGGGTGACATACCAGAGTTCAAAAGAGGACAAATTGTTGGTGCACGTCTTGCTGGCGCATCTGTGACCAAGACAGCAAGTCTTTGTGATGTATCAAGAGCCACGGTGTCCAGGGTAATGTCAGCATACCACCAAGAAGGACGAACCACATCCAACAGGATTAACTGTGGACGCAAGAGGAAGCTGTCTGAAAGGGATGTTAGAGTGCTTACCCGGATTGTATCCAAAAAACATGAAACCACGGCTCCCCAAATCACGGCAGAACTAAACGTGCACCTCAACTCTCCTGTTTCTACCAAAACTGTCCGTCGGGAGCTCCACAGGGTTAATATCCACGGCTGGATTCAGAGTGTCTGAAAACATAAAGTACATTTTGCTGCATTGACGTGTATTCTCTCTGAGCGCAGCTTGGTCTGACCTAAGATGGCCGCTCTGTCGGCACGCCTCTCACCCGACGACGGGGCGTCTACGTCATGGGTTAAAGCTAAAATAATCAGTTTGACTGAAAAAAATTCCTAGTCAGCCCATATATTCCCGGGACCGTGGAAATAATGCCACATTAGTTACCTCACTTGCTTATTGTGCAGAGTCAACTTTAACCAAATCTGGTAGTTTTACAATATCCACTGACCATTCATGTCTCTGTCCCACCTTTCAGCTTCAGAGCCTTGGTGTCTTCCTGGACAGCCTCCCATCCTCTCCTCCACTGTCCACATCCATAACATCACCTGGTTAACTTTCATATCGGGAACATCAAGTTCTTCCTTAACACTTTAACCAAACTGGTCCACAGTCCACTTTACACTGTCAGCTCCCTTCCCTCCCTGTCCTCACAAAACCTCCATAAATTACAACTAGTACAAAAGACAGCAATTTACATCTTTACATCATCTACTTCACATCTGAACATTACCTCCACTGGCTCCCTGTCACCTTCAGTATAAATTAATCATATGAACAAACAAGGCCAACCACAACCTGGACAATGCAGGACATATAACCAACACTATGATGTCATACATTTTAGTTTAACACTGATCGCACATTACAAGGTCCCTGATTGGTTTATCAGCTAAGTTGCTGGAAGCCAGTGAATACACGCTGAAAGGTGACATGGCCACAGGTGGAAATAATTCATTAATTAACTGGAGCAGCGACAGTGTGTCTATCGACAGACACGCTTACCGAGGGCAGTTGTTGTCAGATGGTCAATCCGCTCCACTTCCTGACTTGCTGGTTCGCATAAACCCAAAGAAAACCTTTGACCACCACTGCTTTCATTCATGCATCTGTGGCCAGTTTGAGATGTTCTTCCAAAAGTTATGATTGAACACCGATCATAACTTTTGGTCTACGTATACATGTCTGTGCTGGTAGCCAGCGCAGAGCCATAGAGAGAAAGGCTCTGAGCCAGCGGAACCCGGATGTAAACAAGAGCCTTGCTCGCTAGCCTTAGGGCGCTAGCATTAGCGCTATAAGTAGCACCTTAAGACGCTAGAATTAGCCGCAGAACTGAGACTGCTCATCCCACCTCAAGTTGTGGTGGGGGATATTACACTACATGCATATATAATCCTTACCTGTTTGTCTGTTTCCCCTCCTAAATTCTCCAATGTGTGGTGCTAATGTTGTTAGCTGTGACATCACGGACTTCTTCCTCAGGCAAACGGACACGTTTCAGATTGTTGGAGTGCGCCCCCTGCTGTTGGGAGTCTTCTTCTTCTCTTGTTCTTTATGAATTTTTCTCACAGTGTGTCATATATGTTCAACTGTGTCTTGTTCCTCACAATATTCACATCTGCCAGTGTTATGCTTCCCTATTTTGAATAATGTACCATTTAATCCTGTGTGGGCAAATCTAAGTCTTGATATAAGATAAGATAGTCTTTATTGATCTCACATTGGAGAAATTCACTTGTCACATCGGCTCAATAGTCAGTCAATAGTCAGCAGTAGGAAAGGGTGCATCAGTTATATACAGTGTATCTTCCTATATACAGTGGATCAAAAAGAAAGTGAGAAAAAAAGTAAGAATTAAAAAAATACAAAAGAAATCGGAGTAGGCAGGTGATGTCATGTGTACTTCCCGGTTATATACATACATACATACATACATACATACACACACACACACATTATATATATATATATATATATATATATATATATAAATAAATAAATAAAGGCAAGGCAAGGCAAGGCAAATTTATTTGTATAGCACAATTCAGTACAGAGACAATGCAAAGTGCTTTACATGATTAAAATACAGGAAAAGAAAACAGAAAATGTAGACATCAATAAACAGCTGGACTAAAAAAGTTGAACTAATGCTGTTTCAGTAGAACAGTTTAACTAGAACAGTCAAAAACAGTCCTAAACAGATGTGTTTTTAATCTTGATTAAAAAGAACTCAGGTTTTCCGCACTTTTACAGTTTTCTGGAAGTTTGTTCCAGATAAGTGGAGCGTAGGAACTAAATGCTGCTTCTCCTTCTTTAGTTCTGGCTGTAGGTACGCAGAGAAGGCTGGAGCCAGAAGACCTTAGTGCTTAGTGATAACAAGTCTGTGATGTATTTAGATGCGTTCAGCAGCGTTCTGGATCAGCTGCAGCTGTCTGATCCACTTTTTAGGCAGACCTGTGAAAACACCGTTGCAGTAATCGATTCTACTAAAGATAAACGCATGGATTAGTTTTTCCAGATCCTGCTGAGACATCAGTCCTTTAATCCTGGAAATGTTCTTCAGGTGATAGAAAGCCGATCTTGTATATATATATATATATATATATATATATATATATATATATATATGTATATATATATATATATATATATATATATATGCCTACATACACATGTACTGACATATATTCACTTGGTGATAGCAGCAGAAGTTCTTCCGGATCATTGCACAGGTTATAGCACAGTGTATTAAATAGATTATTGCACATTATTTATTGCCCAAAGTTATAACAGTTGTGGTTATATAGAACAGATTGCTGGATCAATGTGTGCTTCTGTGCTTTTTTGTCTGTCTTGTTGTGTCTCTGCTCTGTCTTCTGTAACCCCCAGTCGGTCGAGGCAGATGACCGTTCATACTGAGCCCGGTTCTGCTGGAGGTTTTTCCTTCCTGTTAATGGGGAGGTTTTTTTTCCCTGTTGCTTCATGCTTGTTCAGTATGAGGGATTGTTGCAAAGCCATGGACAATGCAGACTACTCTCCCTGTGGCTCTACGCTTTTTCAGGAGGAAATGCTGCTTGTCAAGACCTTAATGCAATCAACTGGTTCCCTCGGCTAAAATGTTTATCCATTTTAGCCGCGCAATCCTCCATAATTAAAGTCCGACAGTCCACAGATGGCAACAGTTTGTTGATTCAAAATTAATTGTTCATCCACTTCAGCAACCGATGCATTGGAATTACGCCCTTATGTGTGCACACTATATTTAGATGGCCATCATATCGGTGGTAGCGCTACACATACCTAATCCAGACGAATGATTGTTCAAATCCAGCGCCGAGCTGATCAACTGCGTCCTCACCGATGTCTATCCTGTCCGACGTCACCTCAGGTGAGCTGAGTTCGATCAGCTGATGCTCCACTCCAAACACGTAACCTCCAGCCCAGTCTTATCTTGCGCAATCACCACCATCAACCATGCAGAAACACGTATCTTTACTTATGCACAGTTCGTGAAGATGCACAAACAGTTTTTGACTGGTTTTGTAGCGGCCAAGCCAATACTTTAAGCCACTGAGGTGCTGCATCGGGGTAATAGAGTTGACGCGCTTATTGTTACCGTTTTGGGATGAATTAGAGTCCGAGTCGTCAGGGCATGTTGAACGCTTCGTCCATTTATTTTCCTCTTTGCATATCAAATGTCCATCATCCATGAACACATCTCCAGACAACATATAAAGCAGACTTGCTTGCTTGTATTTATCTTTTTGCGGTCAAAAACTGTTTTCCCCTTCCGGGTGGAAAACCTACCTATCAAAGAAAAGTTCCCCCCTTAAAAAGACATGAACGCTAATTACCCAATCAATGCATTTGCGCTCCTACATATAGGATTAAAGATTAAAATCTTATTTCTTTTAAAGGCCAGCTAAAGATATTTTAAAGCTGCTTCCACTTTTGGACGAATGTGTATAAATGGTTTGGTAAAATATGTACCGTGACTTACAGATGACGCCCAAACATTTGGGTGTGCTGCCATCTAGTGTTGGAAATAATAAATGTTTTTTCCTTCAAAACACAATTCATGTTATAAATAATTGTCAAAAAAATATGGTTGGACGTAGCAAAAATGTTTTTGATAACTTTTGATCCTCTATGTGTGAGGAATTTTTTGGAGTAACTTTGAATGCCATAAGTGTAACGGTTTAGGAGTAGTTTATTCAAATGTAACCCCCAAAAATATGGGAAAATGACATCTTTGATGAGAAATGAATGATTTCCTGTAGGAGGTAGCCCATTGCTTCAAGAGGCTTTTTTGTAGGGCCTATGAAGTTACATGCACTTACCGAGTTTCATAATTCTCAGACAAAGCATGGCTTGGGGCTTACTGATTTAATGCGTTTTTAATGGTTTTCCACAAACCTGATTTTTGCAATGCGACAGCTCAGGCAAATATGCATATTTCATAAAACCTTTGATAACTTTTAACCATCAAGGTCTCATCTCCACGCTGAAAAAATTTGAAAGTGATAGCTTAAAATGCCTAGGACTAGTTTGTTAAAGTTCGAGGCAAAAACCGTCAATATTTTACCCTTTGACCCAAAATGGCAGGCTTCCTGTGGGTTTTAGAGCATACCCACAATAGACTTTTTTTCATAACTTTAAAAAAGCTACCTAGGTAAAAAAGTTCAGCTTTCTACGTGTTACGGTTTGGCCCAACTCACTCTAGTTGGCGCTGTTGAGCGGGTTTGCCACGCCCGCTTTCAATTACACTAAAATCCTGCGATTTCTCACGGGGGACAATTTTGGGTAAAGTTTGGTGAGTTTTCATGCATGTTTAGGCCTCCAAAAAGCCGTTTCAAAAGTCCCAAGAATAAATAATAATAATAATAATAATAATAAAATCTGCAGTTACAATAGGCCTTCGCAGCGCTTAGCTGCTCGGGCCTAATAAAATCTGCAGTTACAATAGGCCTTCGCAGCGCTTAGCTGCTCGGGCCTAATAATAATAATAATAATAAAATCTGCAGTTACAATAGGCCTTCGCAGCGCTTAGCTGCTCGGGCCTAATAATTAAAACCGCAAGCGGTGATGATCGGCCCTCGCAGCCAAGCGCCGCTCTGGCCTAAGGGCCACCGCTAGGGTACGCGCACCTCCCGCCGCCAGCCACCGCAGAAGCTGTCATGCATTTTCCTCACCCGTCTACCATGCAATACACACGTATGCGTTGGGCAGCGCTCCCCCATGACTCACAAAAAATGTGGTGCAGATCGGTCGATGCACCGAGGAGACACAGCCGTTGAATAATAAAAATGCATTTGGCCACCGGGCCGGACTAAATCGTTCGGCGGGCCAGATCCGGCCCGCAGGCCGTACGTTTGACACCCCTGGTTTAAACATTAGTATACCAACTTAATCAAAGGTATCTTACTAGCTGTTAATCCAGCTTCATGTGAAAAGTTAACAAAACCTTTTTAGTTATTTAAAGTTAATTATTTCATGTGTTTAAGGGTTTCGTTTCTTGCATTAAGACAGCTTTTATGAAAGTTTGACAGTTAAATTGGTGGATACACACCCAAAAGTAATAATGTAAAAGTAACACTTTGGCAATTGGAAAATTGCTAAAGTAACACGTTAGCAATATTCCACATGTGTATGTTGTGTACAAACTTTAGTAATTTCTAACAGACCACTTCACTCTCAGAAAGCAGGTCTGCTAGTGGTTCCTAAAGTCTGTAAAACCAGAATGGTAGGCAGATCCTTTAGTTATCAGGCTCCTCTCCAGTGGAACAAACTCCCAGTTTTGGTCCGTGACGCAGACACCCTGTCTACTTTTAAGACTAATCCTAAAACTTTCCTTTTTCCATCCATCCATCGTCTTCCACTTATCCGGGGTCAGGTCGCAGGGGCAGCTTCAAGAGGGAGCCCCAGACCTTCCTCTCCCCAGCCACTTGGGCCACTTCCTCTGGGGGAATCCCAAAGCGTTCCCAGGCCAGCATAGTCTCTCCAGCGTGTCCTGGGTCTTCCTCTGGGTCTCCTCCCGGTGGGATGTGCCCAGAACACCTCATCAGGGATGCGTCCAGGAGGCATCCTAACCAGATGCCCGATCCACCTCAACTGGCTCCTCTCAATGTGGAGGAGCAGCGGCTCTACTCTGAGTCCTCCCCGGATGACTGAGCTCCTCACCCTATCTCTAAGGGAGAGCCCAGACACACTATGGAGAAAACTCATTTTGGCCGCTTGTATCCGGGATTTCGTTCTTTCGGTCACGACCCAAAGCTCGTGACCATAGATGAGGGTAGGAACGTAGATCGACTGGTAAATCGAGAGCTTGGCCTTTTGGCTCAGCTCTCTCTTCACCACAACGGATCGGTACAGCGCACGCTTCACAGCAGACGTCGCACCAATCCGCCTGTCGATCTCCCGCTCCATCTTCCCCTCATTCGTGAACAAGACCCCAAGATACTTGAACTCCTCCACTAGAAGCTGGCTCTTGGGACTTTCCTTTTTGACAAAGATTATAGTTAGAGTGGTTCATGTTACGCTGAGCTACCTCTATAGTTATGCTGCTATAGGCTTAGGCTGCTGGAGGACATCAGGGTCTATTGTTCTTCAATTTTGCATGACTGTTGTCATTTCAGCTTTTACCTTTTTGTTTTTTCTATTTTTTCTTCATAGTAGGTACACCTGGTCTGGCGTTCTGTTAGCTGTGACATCATTCAGGGAAGACAGATCACCTGCTATTACCATCTAATGTAAAACAGATTACTGGATCAATGTGTGCTTCTGTGCTTTTTTGTCTGTCTTGTTGTGTCTCTTCTCTCTCTTTTGTAACCCCCAGTCGGTCAAGGCAGATTACCGTTCATACTGAGCCCGGTTCGGCTGGAGGTTTTTCCTTCCTGTTAATGGGGAGTTTTTCCTTCTGCTGTCACTTCATGCTTGATCAGTATGAGGGATTGCTGCAAAGCCATGTACAATGCAAACGACTCTCCCTGTGGCTCTACGCTTCTTCAGGAGTCAATGCTGCTTGTTACGACTTTGATGAAATCAACTGGTTCCCTTATATAGGAATTTCTTTTACCAATCTGGATAATCTGACTTAATATGTATAATCTGATTGATTTTGACATTGTAAACTGCCTTTAGATGACATGCAGGCCGGCAGACCCGACATGTATATTAATAATATGTATTATTATTATTAATATTATTATTATTTTATATATCTGCCTCGTTATATTTGCATAATGCATGAAGAAAAATATCAGCAGCGCAAGAGTCTGTTCCGATCATCCGGCCCTTACCACAGGCTACTGCAGCCCATTGGTTATCATCCCTGACAGTCTAAAGGGCTAGGCCAATCATAAAGTAGAAAAACACCTTCACGCTCCATGTGGAACTTTGTGCAGCGGTGTTCACAGTAGTAATGGATAAGAAACGCAAGGGAGGCGCAGAGAAACTGCACGAAAAAAAGAAACGAGTTCTTCAAACGGATGCTGCGAAATGTGTCAAACTGACTGACATGTTCCCAACAGCAGGCCCTTCATCTGCTCCGGTGTCTGGTGTAAAATATGGTGGTTGTGGTTGTAGTCAGTGACGTGCGGTAGAGTTCATAGCTGGTGAGGCACTGACGTCATCAGAGTCAGATTTACAAATATATACACTCTACAGAGTAGACTCGTTGCAAAGTGCTGAAGGCGACTGATTGAGCCAAATTAATTCACCAAGAGACATGGAAAAATATTGGTTCTTTGATGAAAAAAATTGTCATTTGATTGGTAACAGTTTATGAGTTATGATGGATTTCTGCATTTGTAACACATTCTAAAACTATAACCCACATTAAGCACATTTCATTACAGAAACAAAACATGAATAAGTATCGCTGTCTTACCTCTACTTATAATTTAAGTCCCTGTGGCGCTCTTTCTGAACAAAAATATCATAATTTTCCGGTAAAAGTTCTCTTTATCTTCTTCAGTTTTAAAAGTCTCTCAGTCTCAGTGGAGCTCACTGCCAGGGAGGAAAGCCTTCCCTGATCAGTCCTGTTCCAGCTGTATGTTTAGAGTCTTTTTAGTGCTTTACTTGTTTAGCAAAACTCGCTAATAAAACATCAATAACTTGTTTTGACTCTACTATTTGGGGATCACGAGCGGTGCCCCTTGAGCGCCCCCTGCCTAGTGGCCAAGGAACTGCTGGCCTCACCTACAACCAGTTCTTTGCTGTTTATGATCGGCCAGCACCACGAAAACATGTTATCTGCACACAGTTTGATGACCAAAACACAATTCGTAATCCACATATATTAAATTGTGGAAAATCAGTTCATAACTGTTTGAACAATTGAATTTATGATCTAGAGACAGGAAGATGCATTCACAGAATGGAAGTCAGCGCAGTTACCATGGGATTGCGCAATCCCAGGGTAGGCCAAGCTCGCTGCGGCCTCACCGGCTTCGCTATGAAGCGCCACCAAGGATTTACATGAAAAATAGCGAAAAGTCTGTGATTTTAAAGAAAATATGATCAAAAATTAGGAAATTAGATAAATAAAATACTTATTACAAATGACTGAGTAAATCAAAATTTATATTATGTTATTATATATTTTCTTTCTTTCCATGATGACAAGTGAGGCATTTCTCTGGTTCATTTTGTCATTGGCATCCTCTTTTACACAGTGAGTGCACATTAGTCCAATGTTACCCTACAGTATCTGGAAGACTGAATAGATCTGATGAGCAACTTACAATAACTTCTTATAATGATGTAACGTGATAATATGTGTGATTGACCGTGACACCTCTCTTTCTCTCTCTCTCTCTCTGATCTAAGAATAATTGCTGTGCTGTGGTGGAGTTTACATTTTACAGTGTTAATAAATTAAGATTTTGGAAGTATTTTAAGTGTCCACTCACTAATTTCCATTATCCTGACTTCAAGGTATTGCACAGTTGGTATTGCACAGTTGGTATACACATTCAGTACACAAAGAAAATGTGGTGGGCCAGTCTAATCCAAAATGCCAGGGCCAATTTTTTGTCCCAATCCACCCCTGATGACATGTTTCATGATTTGGCGCTATATAAATAAAAACTGAAATGTATTGAACAAGAGTTTGTCAGTTTTCAAGCAGGATTTGTATATCTGTTCAACTTAAATATACAAGGAAACCAAAGAGTTAAGATCACTTACTTACCAAGAGAAATTCCTTTGGGGTTTATTTGTGGTCTCTTGCTGCCCCCTGCTGGACAAGTATGATCAAATACATATGCTTTACATGTCAACTTGGTATCAAAATTCAGATTTCAATCTAAAATGGCTTACTTCCTGTGATACTTGCAGTATGACATTAATTGTAAATTCTGAGCGTCTTGCTGAGATCTACAACTGTACAAAATTTCATTACTCTACGATGAAGTAAGTGAATACCAAAGGGTCCTTTGAAATTTGCTTGGTGGCGCTATAGAGAAACTAAGTCCTGCTCACTAAAGTTTGTTAAGGATTCCTGTTGGGGGGTGGATAAGGATGCATCCAAATGAGTTTTAAGCAGCTCGGCCCAAAACTGTGGAATTCAGAGCCAAACGTATGACAGCAGCGTTTGAGGTGAATATGCCACGCCGCCACGCCCCCCTGCTCCATCCAATCCAGTTGAGCCTGAAATCCACAACATACCAACATGTGTTCTGTCTGTGGACACAGTTTCATGTTGATTAGCTCAGAGGGGTAACATAGCGACCGCTTACAACAAAACATGACACTTCCTGTTGTCAGGGGGCGTGGCCTAAGCAATGTCATCATTTGACCATTGGATATTATAGGAGACCTGATGGTGATCAATCACTGAAAGTTTGATGCCTCTGTGTGTTTCTGTGTAGGAGATATAACAGTTTTATTTTTTGTGGCGAGTAGGTGAACTTTAACCCTTGCTAATGCCCCTTCAACAAGCTCAAAAACTCACCGTTTTGATAACTTTTAATTGGCCATGCCTTATGATCAGACTGCCCGAGTTTCAAGCCGCTCGCTAAAAATCTCTAGGAGGAGATCCATCAAATACCAATGCTATAAACGTCAAAAATGGGGTCAAAATCAGACATTCAATCTAAAATGGCCGACTTCCTGTGATATTTACACTATGACATTAATTGTAAATTCTGAGCGTCTTGGTGAGCTCTACCACTGTACCAAATCTCATGTCTCTACGATGAAGTAAGTGAATAGCAAAGGGTCCTTTGAAAATTGCTAAGTGGCGCCGTTGAGGCATTAGGTCACGCCCACCAAAATTTGTTATGGATTCCTGTTGGGGGGTGGATAAGGATGCATCCAAGTGAGTTTTATGCAGCTCGGCCCAAAAATGTGGAATTCAGAGCCAAACGTATGGCAGCGGCGTTTGAGGTGACTTCACCACGCCGCCACGCTCTCCTGCTCCATCGAATCGACTTGGGGCTGGAATCCACAACACAACAACATGTGTTCTGTCTGTGGACACAGTTTCATGTTGATTAGCTCAGAGGGGTAACATAGCGACCGTTTACAGCAAAACATGACACTTCCTGTTGTCAGGGGGTGTGGCCTAAGTGATGTCATCATTTGACCATTGGATATTATAGGAGACCTGATGATGATTAATCACAGAAAGTTTGGTGCCTCTGTGTGTTTCTGTGTAGGAGATATAACACTTTTATTTTTTGTGGCGAATAGGTGAACTTTGACCCCTGCCAACGCCCCTTCAGCATGCTCAAAAACTCACCGTTTTGATAACTTTTGATTGGCCATGCCTTATGATCAGACTGCCCGAGTTTCAAGCCGATCGCTCGATATCTCTAGGAGGAGTTAGATCTTATACCGATGCTGTAACTGTCAAAATTGAGGTCAAAATCAGACTTTCAATCTAAAATGGCCGACTTCCTGTGATATTTACACTATGACATTAATTGTAAATTCTGAGCGTCTTGTTGAGCTCTACAACTGTACCAAATTTCATGTCTCTACGACGAAGTAAGTGAATAGCAAAGGGTCCTTTGAAAATTTCTAGGTGGCGCCGTTGAGGCATTTTTCTTTAGATTTTTGTGACGACCTTAAAATACAAAATTTTTAAACAGTCACCATGCATCTGCCAAGTTTGGTGAGTTTTTGAAAATGAGAAAGCCCCCAAAAAGGCCCCTCTTTAGGGGGGCAGAATAATAATAATAATAATTAAAACCGCAAGCGGTGATGATCGGCCCTCGCAGCAAAGCGCCGCTCTGGCCTATTGGCCACCGCTGGGATTTGCGCACCGCCGGCCGCCCGCCACCGCAGATGCTGTCACGCATTTTGCCCGCCCGTCCACTGGGCGATTCACACGAACGTGTTCGGCAGCGCTCCCCCACGACTCACAAAAAATCTGGTCCAGATCGCTCGATGCAGCGAGGAGATACAGCCGTTGAATAATGATAATGCATTTGGCCACCGGACCGGACTAAATCGTTCGGCGGGCCGTACCTTTGACACCCCTGGTTTAAACATTAGTATACCAATTTAATCAAAGGTATTTTACTAGCTGTTAATCCAGCTTAATGTGAAAAGTTAACAAAACCATTTTAGTTTTTTAAAGTTACTTGCTATTTCATGTGTTTAAGGGTTTTGTTTCTTGCATTAAGACAGCTTTTATGAAAGTTTAACATCTAAATTGGTGATACACACCCAAAAGTAATGTAAAAGTAACACTTTAGCAATTGGACTATTGCTAAGGGAACACTTTAGCAAAATCGCGGGGGTAGCAGCTTTATAAAGGAGGCCCAGACGTACCTCTCCCCAGCCACTTGGGCCACCTCCTCCAGGGGAATCCCAAGGTGTTCCCAGGCCAGCAGAGAAAACATAGTCCCTCCAGCGTGTCCCAGGTCTTCCCCTGGGCCTCCTCCCGGTGGGACGTGCCCAGAACACCTCACCAGGGAGGCGTCCAGGAGACATCCTAACCAGATGCACAAGCCACCTCAACTGGCTCCTCTCGACGTGAAGAAGCAGTGGCTACTCTGAGTCATCCCCGGATGACTGAGCTCCTCACCTTATCTCTAAGGGAGAGCTCACACACACTATGGAGAAAAATCATTTCGGCCGCTTGTATCCAGGATCTCGTTCTTTCGGTCACGACCCAAAGCTCGTGACCATAGATGAGGGTAGGAACGTAGATCGACTGGTAAATCGAGAGCTTGGCCTTTTGGCTCAGCTCTCTCTTCACCACAACGGATCGGTACAGCGCCCGCTTCACAGCAGACGCCGCACCAATCCGCCTGTCGATCTCCCGCTCCATCTTCCCCTCATTCGTGAACAAGACCCCAAGATACTTGAACTTCTCCACTAGAAGCTGGCTCTTTGGACTTTCCTTTTTTAAAAAGCTTATAGTTAGAGTGGCTCATGTTACCCTGAGCTACCTCTATAGTTATGCTGCTATACGTTTAGGCTACTGCAGGACATCAGGGTCTATTGTTCTTCAATTTTGAATGACTGTTGTCATTTCAGCTTTTAACTTTTTGATTTTTCTTTTTTCTTCATTGTAGGTACACCTGGTCTGGTGTTCTGTTAGCTGTGGCATCATCCAGGGAAGACAGATCACCCACTACTACCATCTAATGTAGAACTTCTGTGCTTTTTTGTCTGTCTTGTTGTGTCTCTGCTCTGTCTTCTGTAACCCCCAGTCTGTCGAGGCAGATGACCGTTCATACTGAGCCCGGTTCTGCTGGAGGTTTTACCTTCCCGTTAATGGGGAGTTTTTTTCCCCGCTGTTGCTTCATGCTTGCTCAGTATGAGGGATTGCTGCAAAGCCATGGACACAGCAGACGACTCTCCCTGTGGTTCTACGCTTCTTCAAGAGAGAATGCTACTTGTCAAGACTTTGATGCAATGAACTGGTTCCCTTATATAGGAATTTTTTTGACCAATGTGTATAATCTGACCCAATCTGTATAATCTGATTGATTTTGACTTTGTAAAGTGCCTTGAGATGACATATTTCATGAATTGGCGCTATATAAATAACATTGAATTGAATCATCTCTTTAGACCAAGTAAACTATCACATTTTATGAGACAGTTATCTCATTTTAAAGATATAATCATCTAACGTTATTACTCTTAGCAAGTTAAAGCTCCATAAAAATTTTAGACCAGCTTTTAGTTCCACTCTCTTATTATGCACATCTAGGCTACCTATAAATATAAAGTATGGCATGCCAAAAAACATTTTCAACAAAAGGCAATTTTAGTAATCGCCTTGCAATTTTATATCTAAGCATTAAAAATGATAATATTTCACCAATTTTCACAGCAAGATTGAAATAACGACTATCCAACATTTTAAGATTTTGTAAAAACTTTTTTCCTTTTTTACCTACCTTTTGAAATGAATACTTGTTTCTACTTCTCCAAAATTATACTTCAAGAAAACTATTGTGCTGTCCTGGGGCCATATGCAGCTAGACAGCTAGGACAAAAGTTCCCCACACAAAGCTTCCTTTTCTTGCGTTGTCTGAATAACCTTTGTTACCAAATCTGGTTTTAAACATTGTTTTTGTAAAAAGACAAATATTTTTCCAAGGCAGAAGCGTGTAGAACAAATTCAACTTCAACATTAGCAGTTTCCCTAGCTTAATAGCTGAAAAGCAGCTTTTAACCGGAGCAAAATACGTCAAAGATCTTTTTTTAGGGTGAGAGCACTCACTATCTCACGTAATTCACATAGAGATCTAACAAAGTTGTGATGTCTCACTCTGATTAAATATGAACCCAAAACGTTTCTAACTGTTTTTACCATGGATTTCCTCTGACTAAGAATTAATTAATATCTTATTTATGTAATGTATTCACGACATGAATTCCTTGCTGTCTTAACAAAAGGCAGAACAACTATAACGTTACTTTCTATAATTATTACAGGTTCTGCTGAGATGTCAAATTCTGGAGAGTGCTTAGACACCCTGACACACAAATATGGATTAACTTCATTTCAAGTGCACTCGTGAACTTGTTTTAGTTGATTTAGTTTTCTTGATGTACTGTAGAGCGTGATGAGGTCTGTTGTGGTATTGTGTGCCCTGGATTGTGGGGACAGTTGGTGTTGTCTGTCAAAGTTACAAGATATATATAATGGTTGCAGTTACAGCTCAAACGTCGTAACAACACTTCTAAATCTGAGTCTGACGCACAATTTCAAATACAAACACGAAGCAGTTTGATTTTTGTCCGATGACGAGCGAGCGAGCGAGCGAGCGAGAGAGAGAGAACTGGTAAAGCAGCACATAGTAACAATAAGTCTAGCGCTCCATAAAGATGTTATTAATCAGGGAAATCTTTCTGATTGTTTCACAGCGGTTACCTGCAGCGGGTAAACACGCCCACGACAACACACTTAGGCTCCCCGCAGCCCATTTCTATCATAATATGCGCCAAAACTGCCTCTTTAAAATTAACTGCACTGTCTGAATTGCAATGAGAAGTATTACACATCTATGCGCTCCCCCCAGGAGCAGCGTTTTTTTTTTTTTCCCCAGGACCCGCGGTAACGACAGCGGTGTTCTTACCATGGAGTATTAGGGCCACACATGAAGAGAAAAAATAATTTTGCCATGACGAGATTAAACTGGTGGAGATCAGTTGATGCAGCGATGCATTAGGGCACCGGAGGCAGTGGCGACCCACCAGCTTAAAATCTATGTATTGACATCTTAAAAATGGTCTTATAGCTTAAAAGATCATCCTGTTTTGGTTGATTTTGTAGCCGAATAGAAGAGATGTTCTCAAAGCATTAAATAAGCCTTTTGACTTTTAAAAATGTTGTCCTTTTAAGGTAATTTTAAGTTACTTTTTATTAAATTTGTCAATATCCTATGGAAGTCTGGACATATGGCAGCGGCCTTTCAGGTGACTTCGCCACGCCACCACGCCGCACTGCTACATGGAAGCCAGTTGGGCCTCGAATCCACAACACAGCAACATGTCTTCTGTCTGTGGACACAGTTTCATGTTGATTAGCTCAGAGGGGTAACATAGCGAATGTTAACAATAAAACATGACACTTCCTGTTGTCAGGGGGCGTGGCCTAAGCAATGTCATCATTTGACCATTGGATATTGTAGGAGACCTAGTGGTGATCAACTACTGAAAGTTTGGTGGCTCTGTGAGTTTTTGTATATGAAATATAACAGTTTTGTGTTTCATGGCGAGTAGGTGAACTTTGACCCCCGCTCACGCCCCTTCAGCATGCTCAAAAACTCACTGTTTTGATAACCTTTAATTGGCCATGCCTTATGATCAGACTGCCCGAGTTTCAAGCCGCTCGCTCAAAATCTCTAGGAGGAGTTCCATCAAATACCAATGCTGTAAACGTCAAAAATGGGGTCAAAATCAGACCTTCAATCTAAAATGGCCGACTTCCTGTGATATTTACACTATGACATTAATTGTAAATTCTGAGCGTCTTGGTGAGCTCTACCACTGTACCAAATCTCATGTCTCTACGATGAAGTAAGTGAATAGCAAAGGGTCCTTTGAAAATTGCTAGGTGGCGCCGTTGAGGCATTAGGTCACGCCCACCAAAGTTTGTTATGGATTCCTGTTAGGGGGTGGATAAGGATGCATCCAAGTGAGTTTTAAGCAGCTCGGCCCAAAAATGTGGAATTCAGAGCCAAACGTATGGCAGCGGCGTTTGAGGTGACTTCACCACGCCGCCACGCTCTCCTGCTCCATCGAATCCACTTGGGGCTGGAATCCACAATACATCAACATGTCTTCCGTCTCTGGACACAGTTTCATGTTGATTAGCTCAGAGGGGTAACATAGCGACCGTTTACAGCAAAACATGACACTTCCTGTTGTCAGGGGGCGTGGCCTAAGTGATGTCATAATTTGACCATTGGATATTAAAGAAGACCCAATGATGATCAATCACAGAAAGTTTGGTGCCTCTATGTGTTTCTGTGTAGGAGATATAACAGTTTTATTTTTTGTGGCGAGTAGGTGAACTTTGACCCCTGCTAACACCCCTTCAACATGCTCAAAAACTCACCGTTTTGATAACTTTTAATTGGCCATGCCTTATGATCAGACTGACCGAGTTTCAAGCTGCTCGCTCAAAATCTCTAGGAGGAGTTCGATCAAATACCAATGCTGTAAACGTCAAAAATCGGGTCAAAATCAGACCTTCAATCTAAAATGGCCGACTTCCTGTGATATTTGCACTATGACATTAATTGTAAATTCTGAGCGTCTTGGTGAGCTCTAACACTGTACCAAATCTCATGTCTCTACGATGAAGTAAGTGAATAGCAAAGGGTCCTTTGAAAATTGCTAGGTGGCGCCGTTGAGGCATTTTTCTTTAGATTTTTATGAGGACCTTAAAATACAAAATTTTTAAACAGTCTTCATGCGTCCGCCAAGTTTGGTGAGTTTTTGAATATGATAAATCCCCCAAAAAGGCCCCTCTTTAGGGGGGCAGAATAAAAATAATAATTAAAACCGCAAGCGGTGATGATCGGCCCTCGCAGCAAAGCGCCGCTCTGGCCTATTGGCCACCGCTGGGATTTGCGCACCGTCGGCCGCCCGCCACCGCAGATGCTGTCACGCATTTTGCCCGCCCGTCCACTGGGCAATTCACACAAACGTGTTTGGCAGCGCTCCCCCACGACTCACAAAAAATCTGGTCCAGATCGCTCGATGCAGCGAGGAGATACAGCCGTTGAATAATGATAATGCATTTGGCCACCGGACCGGACTAAATCGTTCGGCGGGCCGTACCTTTGACACCCCTGGTTTAAACATTAGTATACCAATTTAATCAAAGGTATCTTACTAGCTGTTAATCCAGCTTAATGTGAAAAGTTAACAAAACCATTTTAGTTTTTTAAAGTTACTTGCTATTTCATGTGTTTAAGGGTTTTGTTTCTTGCATTAAGACAGCTTTTATGAAAGTTTAACATCTAAATTGGTGATACACACCCAAAAGTAATGTAAAAGTAACACTTTAGCAATTGGACTATTGCTAAAGGAATACTTTAGCAAAATCGCGGGGGTAGCAGCTTTATAAAGGAGGCCCAGACGTCCCTCTCCCCAGCCACTTGGGCCACCTCCTCCAGGGGAATCCCAAGGTGTTCCCAGGCCAGCAGAGAAAACAGTCTCTCCAGCGTGTCCCAGGT
Source organism: Fundulus diaphanus (assembly GCA_037039145.1). NCBI lineage: Eukaryota > Metazoa > Chordata > Actinopteri > Cyprinodontiformes > Fundulidae > Fundulus > Fundulus diaphanus. Next base: position 11,268,868 of record CM073125.1, read on the forward strand.
CTTCCCCTGGGCCTCCTCCCGGTGGGACGTGCCCAGAACACCTCACCAGGGAGGCGTCCAGGAGGCATCCTAACCAGATGCACAAGCCACCTCAACTGGCTCCTCTCGACGTGAAGAAGCAGTGGCTCTACTCTGAGTCCTCCCCGGATGACTGAGCTCCTCACCCTATCTCTAAGGGAGAGCTCACACACACTATGGAGAAAACTCATTTCGGCCGCTTGTATCCAGGATCTCGTTCTTTCGGTCACGACCCAAAGCTCGTGACCATAGATGAGCGTAGGAACGTAGATCGACCGGTAAATCGAGAGCTTCGCCTTTTGGCTCAGCTCTCTCTTCACCACAACGGATCGGTACAGCGCCCGCTTCACAGCAGACGCCGCACCAATCCGCCTGTCGATCTCCCGCTCCATCTTCCCCTCATTCGTGAACAAGACCCCAAGATACTTGAACTTCTCCACTAGAAGCTGGCTCTTTGGACTTTCCTTTTTTAAAAAGCTTATAGTTAGAGGGGCTCATGTTACCCTGAGCTACCTCTATAGTTATGCTGCTATACGTTTAGGCTACTGCAGGACATCAGGGTCTATTGTTCTTCAATTTTGAATGACTGTTGTCATTTCAGCTTTTAACTTTTTGATTTTTCTTTTTTCTTCATTGTAGGTACACCTGGTCTGGTGTTCTGTTAGCTGTGGCATCATCCAGGGAAGACAGATCACCCGCTACTACCATCTAATGTAGAACTTCTGTGCTTTTTTGTCTGTCTTGTTGTGTCTCTGCTCTGTCTTCTGTAACCCCAGTCGGTCGAGGCAGATGACCGTTCATACTGAGCCCGGTTCTGCTGGAGGTTTTACCTTCCCGTTAATGGGGAGTTTTTTCCCCCGCTGTTGCTTCATGCTTGCTCAGTAGGTAGGATTGCTGCAAAGCCATGGACACAGCAGACGACTCTCCCTGTGGTTCTACGCTTTTTCAAGAGAGAATGCTACTTGTCAAGACTTTGATGCAATGAACTGGTTCCCTTATATAGGAATTTTTTTGACCAATGTGTATAATCTGACCCAATCTGTATAATCTGATTGATTTTGACTTTGTAAAGTGCCTTGAGATGACATATTTCATGAATTGGCGCTATATAAATAACATTGAATTGAATCATCTCTTTAGACCAAGTAAACTATCACATTTTATGAGACAGTTATCTCATTTTAAAGATATAATCATCTAACGTTATTACTCTTAGCAAGTTAAAGCTCCATAAAAATTTTAGACCAGCTTTTAGTTCCACTCTTTTATTATGCACATCTAGGCTACCTATAAATATAAAGTATGGCATGCCAAAAAACATTTTCAACAAAAGGCAATTTTAGTAATTGCCTTGCAATTTTATATCTAAGCATTAAAAATGATAATATTTCACCAATTTTCACAGCAAGATTGAAATAACGACTATCCAACATTTTAAGATTTTGTAAAAACGTTTTTCCTTTTTTACCTACCTTTTGAAATGAATACTTGTTTCTACTTCTCCAAAATTATACTTCAAGAAAACTATTGTGCTGTCCTGGGGCCATATGCAGCTAGACAGCTAGGACAAAAGTTCCCCACACAAAGCAAAGCTTCCTTTTCTTGCGTTGTCTGAATAACCTTTGTTACCAAATCTGGTTTTAAACATTGTTTTTGTAAAAAGACAAATATTTTTCCAAGGCAGAAGCGTGTAGAACAAATTAAACTTCAACATTAGCAGTTTCCCTAGCTTCATAGCTGAAAAGCAGCTTTTAACCGGAGCAAAATACGTCAAAGATCTTTTTTTAAGGTGAGAGCACTCACTATCTCACGTAATTCACATAGAGATCTAACAAAGTTGTGATGTCTCACTCTGATTAAATATGAACCCAAAACGTTTCTAACTGTTTTTACCATGGATTTCCTCTGACTAAGAATTAATTAATATCTTATTTATGTAATATATTCACGACATGAATTCCTTGCTGTCTTAACAAAAGGCAGAACAACTATAACGTTACTTTCTATAATTATTACAGGTTCTGCTGAGATGTCAAATTCTGGAGAGTGCTTAGACACCCTGACACACAAATATGGATTAACTTCATTTCAAGTGCACTCGTGAACTTGTTTTAGTTGATTTAGTTTTCTTGATGTACTGTAGAGCGTGATGAGGTCTGTTGTGGTATTGTGTGCACTGGATTGTGGGGACAGTTGATGTTGTCTGTCAAAGTTACAAGATATATATAACGGTTGCAGTTACAGCTCAAACGTCATAACAACACTTCTAAATCTGAGTCTGACGCACAATTTCAAATACAAACACGAAGCAGTTTGATTTTTGTCCGATGACGAGCGAGCGAGCGAGCGAGAGAGAGAGAACTGGTAAAGCAGCACATAGTAACAATAAGTCTGGCGCTCCATAAAGATGTTATTAATCAGGGAAATCTTTCTGATTGTTTCACAGCGGTTACCTGCAGCGGGTAAACACGCCCACGACAACACACTTAGGCTCCCCGCAGCCCATTTCTGTCGTAATATGCGCCAAAACTGCCTCTTTAAAATGAACTGCACTGTCTGAATTGCAATGAGAAGTATTACACATCTATGCGCTCCCCCCAGGAGCAGCGTTTTTTTATTTTTTCCCCAGGACCCGCGGTAACGACAGCGGTGTTCTTACGATGGAGTATTAGGGCCACACATGAAGAGAAAAAATAATTTTGCCATGACGAGATTAAACTGGTGGAGATCAGTTGATGCAGCGATGCATTAGGCCACCGGAGGCAGTGGCGACCCACCAGCTCAAAATCTATGTATTGACATCTTAAAAATGGTCTTATAGCTTAAAAGATCATCCTGTTTTGGTTGATTTTGTAGCCGAATAGAAGAGATGTTCTCAAAGCATTAAATAAGCCTTTTGACTTTTAAAAATGTTGTCCTTTTAAGGTAATTTTAAGTTACTTTTTATTAAACTTGTCAATATCCTATGGAAGTCTGGACATATGGCAGCGGCCTTTCAGGTGACTTCGCCACGCCACCACGCCGCACTGCTACATGGAATCCAGTTGGGCCTCGAATCCACAACACAGCAACATGTCTTCTGTCTGTGGACACAGTTTCATGTTGATTAGTTCAGAGGGGTAACATAGCGACTGTTAACAATAAAACATGACACTTCCTGTTGTCAGGGGGCGTGGCCTAAGCAATGTCATCATTTGACCATTGGATATTGTAGGAGACCTAGTGATGATCAACTACTGAAAGTTTGGTGGCTCTGTGAGTTTTTGTATATGCAATATAACAGTTTTGTGTTTCATGGCGAGTAGGTGAACTTTGACCCCCGCTCACGTCCCTTCAGCATGCTCAAAAACTCACTGTTTTGATAACCTTTAATTGGCCATGCCTTATGATCAGACTGCCCGAGTTTCAAGCCGCTCGCTCAAAATCTCTAGGAGGAGATCCATCAAATACCAATGCTGTAAACGTCAAAAATGGGGTCAAAAACAGACCTTCAATCTAAAATGGCCGACTTCCTGTGATATTTACACTATGACATTAATTGTAAATTCTGAGCGTCTTGGTGAGCTCTACCACTGTACCAAATCTCATGTCTCTACGATGAAGTAAGTGAATAGCAAAGGGTCCTTTGAAAATTGCTAAGTGGCGCCGTTGAGGCATTAGGTCACGCCCACCAAAATTTGTTATGGATTCCTGTTGGGGGGTGGATAAGGATGCATCCAAGTGAGTTTTAAGCAGCTCGGCCCAAAAATGTGGAATTCAGAGCCAAACGTATGGCAGCGGCGTTTGAGGTGACTTCACCACGCCGCCACGCTCTCCTGCTCCATCGAATCGACTTGGGGCTGGAATCCACAACACAACAACATGTCTTCTGTCTCTGGACACAGTTTCATGTTGATTAGCTCAGAGGGGTAACATAGCGACTGTTTACAGCAAAACATGACACTTCCTGTTGTCAGGGGGCGTGGCCTAAGTGATGTCATAATTTGACCATTGGATATTAAAGAAGACCCGATGATGATCAATCACAGAAAGTTTGATGCCTCTGTGTGTTTCTGTGTAGGAGATATAACAGTTTTATTTTTTGTGGCGAGTAGGTGAACTTTGACCCCTGCTAATGCCCCTTCAACAAGCTCAAAAACTCACCGTTTTGATAACTTTTAATTGGCCATGCCTTATGATCAGACTGACCAAGTTTCAAGTCGCTCGCTCAAAATCTCTAGGAGGAGATCCATCAAATACCAATGCTATAAACGTCAAAAATTGGGTCAAAATCAGACTTTCAGTCTAAAATGGCCAACTTCCTGTGATACTTGCACTATGACATTAATTGTAAATTCTGAGCGTCTTGTTGAGCTCTACAACTGTACCAAATTTCATGTCTCTACGACGAAGTAAGTGAATAGCAAAGGGTCCTTTGAAAATTTCTAGGTGGCGCCGTTGAGGCATTTTTCTTTAGATTTTTGTGACGACCTTAAAATACAAAATTTTTAAACAGTCACCATGCATCTGCAAAGTTTGGTGAGTTTTTGAAAATGAGAAAGCCCCCAAAAAGGCCCCTCTTTAGGGGGGCAGAATAATAAGAATTAACACTACAGATACAATAGGCCTTCGCAGCGCTTAGCTGCTCGGGCCTAATAATAAGAAACAACACAGAAACAATAGGCCTTCGCAGCGCTTCGCTGCTCGGGCCTAATTAAAGCCGCAAGCGGCGATGAGCGGCCCTCGCAGCCAAGCACCGCTGGGGTACGCGCACCTCCTGCCGCCAGCCACCGCAGAAGCTGTCACGCATTTTCCCCGCCCGTCCACTGGGCGATTCACACGAACCCTTTCGGCAGCGCTCCCCCACGACTCACAAAAAATCTGGTGCAGATTGGTGGATGCAGCGAGGAGATACAGCCGTTGAATAATGATAATGCATTTGGCCACCGGGCCGGACCGCTGGGGTTGTAAAGAGATGACATGTTGGAACTATATAAATAAAATTGGATTGAATTAATTTGTCTTTATATAAAACACATGAGTTGCCTCTTGGCATGGCATGCACTAATATATATATATATATATATATATATATATATATATATATATATATATATATATATATACATATACATACACACATTTGACCTAATAAAATACATTATTCATGTTTTTATTAGGTCAAATGCAATAATTCAATTCAATTTTATTTATATAGCGCCAAATCATGAAACATGTCATCTCAAGGCACTTTACAAAGTTACGTTCAATCATATTATACATATTGGGTCAGATTATACAGATTGGTCAAAAATGTTCCTATATAAGGAAACCAGTTGATACATATTGGGTCAGATTATACAGATTGGTCAAAAATGTTCCTATATAAGGAAACCGGTTGATTGCATCAAAGTCTCGACAAGCAGCATTCACTCCTGGAGAAGCGTAGAGCCACAGGGAGAGTCGTCTGCATTGTACATGGCTTTGCTGCAATCCCTCATACTGAGCAAGCATGAAGCGACAGTGGGAAGAAAAACTCCCCATTAACGGGAAGGAAAACCTCCAGCAGAACCGGGCTCAGTATGAACGGTCATCTGCCTCGACCGACTGGGGGTTACAGAAGACAGAGCAGAGACACAACAAGAGAGACAAAAAAAGCACAGAAGCACACATTGATCCAGTAATCTGTTCTACATTAGATGGTAATAGCGGGTAAGCCGTCTTCTTTGGATGATGTCACAGTTAACAGAACGCCAGACCAGGTGTACCTACTATGAAGATAAAAGAGAGAAACAGAAAATTAAAGCAGAAATGACAACACGTAATGCATAATTGAAGAACAGTAGAACTCTATAGAGTGAGAAAATTAGATCCTGACGTCCTCCAGTAGCCTAAGCCTATAGCAGTAAAACTATAAAAGGTAGCTCAGAGTAACATGAGCCACTCTAGTTATAAGCTTTGTCAAAAAGGAAGGTTTTAAGATTAGTCTTAAAAGTAGACAGGGTGTCTGCTTCACAGACCAAAACTGGGAATTGGTTCCACAGGAGAGGAGCCTGATAGCTAAAGGATCTGCCTCCCATTCTACTTTTAGAGACTCTAGGAACCACCAGCAGACCTGCAGTCTGAGAGCAAAGTGCTCTGTTAGGAACATACGGGGTAATCAGAGCTCTGATATATGATGGAGCTTGATTATTAAGGGCTTTATACGTTAGAAGAAGAATTTTAAATTCTATTTTTGATTTCACAGGAAGCCAATGAAGGGAAGCTAAAATTGGAGAAATATGATCCCGCTTGTTGATTTTCATCAGAACTCTTGCTGCAGCATTTTGGATCAGCTGAAGGCTTTGAACTGCAGTTTGTGGACTTCCTGATAGTAACGAATTGCAATAGTCCAGCCTTGAAGTAACAAATGCATGGACTAGTTTTTCAGCATCACTCCTGGACAGAATGTTTCTAATTTTGGCGATATTCCGGAGGTGAAAAAAGGAAACTCTGGAAACCTGTTTAATATGGGATTTAAATGACATGTCTTGGTCAAAAATAACACCAAGGTTTTTTACTTTATTACCAGAGGCCAAGTTAATGCCATCCAGATTAAGTGATTGGTTAAGAAGTTTATTTTTTGAGGACTCTGGCCCAAAGATTACAACTTCGGTCTTGTCAGAATTTAGATGCAGGAAATTTAAAGTCATCCAGCTTTTGATGTCATCAAGACATGACTGCAGTTGAAGTAATTGATTGGATTCATCAGGATTTATGGATAAATATAGCTGAGTGTCATCAGCATAACAGTGGAAATTAATCCCATGCTGTCTGATAATTTTGCCGATCGGAAGCATATATTTAGTAAAGAGAATTGGTCCAAGGACTGAACCCTGTGGTACTCCACAGGTGACCCTAGAGTTTAAGGAAGATTTATTATTAACATGAACAAACTGGAATCTGTCCGACAGATAAGATTTAAACCAGCCTAATGCTTTTCCCTTAATCCCTACAGTATGCTCAAGTCTTTGCAGGAGAATATTTTGATCAACTGTATCAAATGCAGTACTGAGATCTAACAGGACAAGTACAGACACAAGTCCATTATCTGAGGCCATGAGAATATCATTAGTGACCTTCACCAGAGCTGTTTCAGTGCTATGATGAGCTCTGAAGCCTGACTGAAACTCCTCAAGTAGGTCATTGCTTTGTAAATGTTCACAAAGTTGATTAGCAACTACTTTCTCAAGAATTTTAGATAAGAAAAGAAGATTAGATATAGGTCTGTAGTTTACTAGCTCATCTTGATCAAGAGAAGGTTTCTTAAGTAAAGGTTTAATAACAGCTACTTTAAAAACCTGTGGTACATATCCATTTACTAAGGATAGATTAATCATGTCTAAAATAGGACCACTGATCAAAGGGAATACCTCCTTAAACAACTTAGTTGGGATTGGGTCTAACACACAGGTAGAAGTTTTAGATGAAGCTAAGATTTTAGATAGCTCAGAAAGCTCTACTGCTTCTAAACAGTTCAAACACTGTGCAGGTTCTAAAGATTCCTCCAATGCTGCCTTACTTATAATAGATAATAGATATAATAGATTGTATTTTACGTATCAGGTACATAATACACACACACACACATACGATATTATACGTAATATAATAACCATTATAACAATTTAAGAAACTAGTTATAATGGTTATATATCAAAAAAGAACATGGAACACAAAAAACATGGTCCATCATATGGGAAGGAGGGACCTGTTGGACCTTTCTATTGCATCCCCTGTCCCTTGATCCGATCAGCCATTTCGACACTGCCCTCTCCAAATCCTTCCTGGTGATCTGTCTGGTTAATGTGTTGTTCTTTAAAGCTCCTGCGGGAAACATATCTTATGGTCACTTTATATGTACCAACACAACTCTCAACTACAATTGTAAAGTCAATTAAAACCGCAAGCGGTGATGATCGGCCCTCGCAGCCAAGCGCCGCTCTGGCCTATGGGCCACCGCTAGGGTACGCGCACCTCCCGCCGCCAGCCACCGCAGAAGCTGTCATGCATTTTCCTCACCCGTCTAACATGCAATACACACGTACGCGTTGGGCAGCGCTCCCCCACGACTCACAAAAAACCTGGTGCAGATCGGTCGATGCACCGAGGACACACAGCCGTTGAATAATGAAAATGCATTTGGCCACCGGGCCGGACTAAATCGTTCGGCGGGCCAGATCCGGCCCGCAGGCCGTACGTTTGACACCCCTGGTTTAAACACTAGTATACAAATTTAATTAAAGGTATCTTACTAGCTGTTAATCCAGCTTCATGTGAAAAGTTAACAAAACCTTTTTAGTTATTTAAAGTTAATTATTTCATGTGTTTAAGGGTTTCGTTTCTTGCATTAAGACAGCTGTTATGAAAGTTTGACAGTTAAATTGGTGGATACACACCCAAAAGTAATAATGTAAAAGTAACACTTTAGCAATTGGAATATTGCTAAAGTAACACGTTAGCAATATTCCACATGTGTATGTTGTGTACAAACTTTAGTAATTTCTAACAGACCACTTCACTCTCAGAAAGCAGGTCTGCTGGTGGTTCCTAAAGTCTGTAAAACCAGAATGGTAGGCAGATCCTTTAGCTATCATGCTCCTCTCCAGTGGAACCAACTCCAAGTTTTGGTCCGTGACGCAGACACCCTGTCTACTTTTAAGACTAATCCTTAAACTTTCCTTTTTCCATCCATCCATCGTCTTCCGCTTATCTAGGGTCAGGTCGCGGGTGTAGCAGCTTCAAGAGGGAGGCCCAGACCTTCCTCTCCCCAGCCACTTGGGCCACTTCCTCCGGGGGAATCCCAAAGCGTTCCCAGGCCAGCAGAGTCTCTCCAGCGTGACCTGGGTCTTCCCCTGGGCCTCCTCCCGGTGGGACGTGCCCAGAACACCTCACCAGGGATGCGTCCAGGAGGCATCCTAACCAGATGCCCGAGCCACCTCAACTGGCTCCTCTCAATGTGAAGGAGCAGCGGCTTTATTCTGAGTCCTCCCCAGATGACTGATCTCCTCACCCTATCTTTAAGGGAGAGCCCAGACACACTATGGAGAAAACTCATTTTGGCCGCTTGTGTCCGGGATCTCGTTCTTTCGGTCACGACCCAAAGCTCGTGACCATAGATGAGGGTAGGAACGTAGATCGACTGGTAAATCGAGAGCTTGGCCTTTTGGCTCAGCTCTCTCTTCACCACAACGGACCGGTACAGCGCCCGCTTCACAGCAGACGCCGCACCAATCCGCCTGTCGATCTCCCGCTCCATCTTCCCCTCATTCGTGAACAAGACCCCAAGATACTTGAACTCCTCCACTAGAAGCTGGCTCTTGGGACTTTCCTTTTTGACAAAGCTTATAGTTAGAGTGGCTCATGTTACGCTGAGCTACCTTTATAGTTATGCTGCTATAGGCTTAGGCTGCTGGAGGACATCAGGGTCTACTGTTCTTCGTTTTTGCATGACTGTTGTCATTTCAGCTTTTAACTTTTTGTTTTTTCTATTTTTTCTTCATAGTAGGTACACCTGGTCTGGCGTTCTGTTAGCTGTGACATCATTCAGGGAAGACAGATCACCTGCTATTACCATCTAATGTAAAACACATTACTGGATCAATGTGTGCTTCTGTGCTTTTTTGTCTGTCATGTTGTGTCTCTTCTCTCTCTTTTGTAACCCCCAGTCAGTCAAGGCAGATTACCGTTCATACTGAGCCCGGTTCTGCTGGAGGTTTTTCCTTCCTGTTAATGGGGAGTTTTTCCTTCTGCTGTCACTTCATGCTTGATCAGTATGAGGGATTGCTGCAAAGCCATGTACAATGCAAACAACTCTCCCTGTGGCTCTACGCTTCTTCAGGAGTGAATGCTGCTTGTTACGACTTTGATGCAATTAACTGGTTCACTTATATAGGAATTTCTTTTACCAATCTGGATAATCTGACTTAATATGTATAATCTGATTGATTTTAACATTGTAAACTGCCTTTAGATGACATGCAGGCATGGACTGGTAATCGGGCGTACCGGGCATTTTCCCGGTGGGCCGACGTGCTGTTTGGGCCGGCAGACCCGACATGTATATTAATAATATGTATTATTATTATTATTATTTTATATATCTGCCTCGTTATATTTGCATAATGCATGAAGAAAAATATCAGCAGCGCAAGAGTCTGTTCCGATCATCCGGCCCTTACCACAGGCTACTGCAGCCCATTGGTTATCATCCCTGACAGTCTAAAGGGCTAGGCCAATCATAAAGTAGAAAAACACCTTCACGCTCCATGTGGAACTTTGTGCAGCGGTGTTCACAGTAGTAATGGATAAGAAACGCAAGGGAGGCGCAGAGAAACTGCACGAAAAAAAGAAACGAGTTCTTCAAACGGACGCTGCGAAATGTGTCAAACTGACTGACATGTTCCCAACAGCAGGCCTTCATCTGCTCCGGTGTCTGATGTAAAATATGGTGGTAGTGGTGGTTGTAGTCAGTGACGTGCGGTAGGGTTCATAGCTGGTGAGGCACTGACGTCATCAGAGTCAGATTTACAAATATATACACTCTACAGAGTAGACTCATTGCAAAGTGCTGAAGGAGACTGATTGAGCCAAATAAATTCAACAAGATACATGGAAAAATATTGGTTCTTTGATGAAAACAAATTGTCATTTGATTGGTAACAGTTTATGAGTTATGATGGATTTCTGCATTTGTAACACATTCTAAAACTATAACCCACATTACGCACATTTTATCACAAAAACTAAACATGAATAAGTATCGCTGTCTTACCTCTACTTATAATTTAAGTCCCTGTGGCGCTCTTTCTGAACAAAAATATCATCATTTTCCGGTAAAAGTTCTCTTTATCTTCTTCAGTTTTAAAAGTCTCTCAGTCTCAATGGAGCTCACTGCCAGGGAGGAAAGCCTTCCCTGATCAGTCCTGTTCCAGCTGTATGTTTAGAGTTTTTTTAGTGCTTTACTTGTTTAGCAAAACTCGCTAATAAAACATCAATAACTTGTTTTGACTCTACTATTTGGGGATCACGAGCGTTGCCCCTTGAGCGCCCCCTGCCTAGCGGTCAAGGAACTGCCGGCCTCACCTACAACCAGTTCTTTGCTGTTTATGATCGGCCAGCACCACGAAAACATGTTATCTGCACACAGTTTGATGACCAAAACACAATTCGTAATCCACATATATTAAATTGTGGAAAATCAGTTCATAACTGTTTGAACAATTGAATTTATGATCTAGAGACAGGAAGATGCATTCACAGAATGGAAGTCAGCACAGTTAACATGGGATTGCGCAATCCCAGGGGAGGCCAAGCTCGCTGCGGCCTCACCGGCTTCGCTATGAAGCGCCACCAAGGATTTACATGAAAAATAGTGAAAAGTCTGCGATTTTAAAGAAAATATGATCAAAAATTAGGAAATTAGATAAATAAAATACTTATTACAAATGACTGAGTAAATCAAAATTTATATTATGTTATTATATATTTTCTTTCTTTCCATGATGACAAGTGAGGCATTTCTCTGGTTCATTTTGTCATTGGCATCCTTTTTTACACAGTGAGTGCACATTAGTCCAATGTTACCCTACAGTATCTGGAAGACTGAATAGATCTGATGAGCAACTTACAATAGATTCTTATAATGATGTAACGTGATAATATGTGTGATTGACTGTGACACCTCTCTTTCTCTCTCTCTCTCTGATCTAAGAATAGTTGCTGTGCTGTGGTGGAGTTTACATTTTACAGTGTTAATAAATTAAGATTTTGGAAGTATTTTAAGTGTCCACTCTCACTAATTTCCATTAACCTGGCCTCAAGGTATTGCACAGTTGGTATTGCAAAGTTGGTATACACATTCAGTACACAAAAAAAATGTGGTGGGCCAGTCTAATCCAAAATGCCAGGGCCGATTTTTTTGTCCCAGTCCACCCCTGATGACATGTTTTATGATTTGGCGTTATATAAATAAAAACTGAAATGTATTGAACAAGAGTAAGTTTGTCAGTTTTCAAGCAGGATTTGTATATCTGTTCAATTTAAATATATAAGGAAACCAAAGAGTTAAGATCACTTACTTACCAAGAGAAATTCCTTTGGGGTTTATTTGTGGTCTCTTGCTGCCCCCTGCTGGACAAGTATGATCAAATACATATGCTTTACATGTCAACTTGGTATCAAAATTCAGATTTCAATCTAAAATGGCTTACTTCCTGTGATACTTGCAGTATGACATTAATTGTAAATTCTGAGCGTCTTGCTGAGATCTACAACTGTACAAAATTTCATTACTCTACGATGAAGTAAGTGAATACCAAAGGGTCCTTTGAAATTTGCTTGGTGGCGCTATAGAGAAACTAAGTCCTGCTCACTAAAGTTTGTTAAGGATTCCTGTTGGGGGGTGGATAAGGATGCATCCAAATGAGTTTTAAGCAGCTCGGCCCAAAACTGTGGAATTCAGAGCCAAACGTATGACAGCAGCGTTTGAGGTGAATATGCCACGCCGCCACGCCCCCCTGCTCCATCCAATCCAGTTGAGCCTGAAATCCACAACATACCAACATGTGTTCTGTCTGTGGACACAGTTTCATGTTGATTAGCTCAGAGGGGTAACATAGCGACCGCTTACAACAAAACATGACACTTCCTGTTGTCAGGGGGCGTGGCCTAAGCAATGTCATCATTTGACCATTGGATATTATAGGAGACCTGATGGTGATCAATCACTGAAAGTTTGATGCCTCTGTGTGTTTCTGTGTAGGAGATATAACACTTTTATTTTTTGTGGCGAGTAGGTGAACTTTGACCCCTGCTAATGCCCCTTCAGCATGCTCAAAAACTCACCGTTTTGATAACTTTTAATTGGCCATGCCTTATGATCAGACTGCCCGAGTTTCAAGCCGCTCGCTAAAAATCTCTAGGAGGAGATCCATCAAATACCAATGCTATAAACGTCAAAAATTGGGTCAAAATCAGACTTTCAGTCTAAAATGGCCAACTTCCTGTGATATTTGCACTACGACATTAATTGTAAATTCTGAGCGTCTTGTTGAGCTCTACCACTGTACCAAATCTCATGTCTCTACGATGAAGTAAGTGAATAGCAAAGGGTCCTTTGAAAATTGCTAAGTGGCGCCGTTGAGGCATTAGGTCACGCCCACCAAAATTTGTTATGGATTCCTGTTGGGGGGTGGATAAGGATGCATCCAAGTGAGTTTTATGCAGCTCGGCCCAAAAATGTGGAATTCAGAGCCAAACGTATGGCAGCGGCGTTTGAGGTGACTTCACCACGCCGCCACGCTCTCCTGCTCCATCGAATCGACTTGGGGCTGGAATCCACAACACAACAACATGTCTTCTGTCTCTGGACACAGTTTCATGTTGATTAGCTCAGAGGGGTAAGATAGCGACCGTTTACAGCAAAACATGACACTTCCTGTTGTCAGGGGGTGTGGCCTAAGTGATGTCATCATTTGACCATTGGATATTATAGGAGACCTGATGATGATTAATCACAGAAAGTTTGGTGCCTCTGTGTGTTTCTGTGTAGGAGATATAACACTTTTATTTTTTGTGGCGAATAGGTGAACTTTGACCCCTGCCAACGCCCCTTCAGCATGCTCAAAAACTCACCGTTTTGATAACTTTTGATTGGCCATGCCTTATGATCAGACTGCCCGAGTTTCAAGCCGATCGCTCAAAATCTCTAGGAGGAGATCCATCAAATACCAATGCTATAAACGTCAAAAATTGGGTCAAAATCAGACTTTCAGTCTAAAATGGCCAACTTCCTGTGATATTTGCACTATGACATTAATTGTAAATTCTGAGCGTCTTGTTGAGCTCTACAACTGTACCAAATTTCATGTCTCTACGACTAAGTAAGTGAATAGCAAAGGGTCCTTTGAAAGTTTCTAGGTGGCGCCGTTGAGGCATTTTTCTTTAGATTTTTGTGACGACCTTAAAATACAAAATTTTTAAACAGTCACCATGCATCTGCCAAGTTTGGTGAGTTTTTGAAAATGAGAAAGCCCCCAAAAAGTCCCCTCTTTAGGGGGGCAGAATAATAAGAATAATAATTAACACTACAGATACAATAGGCCTTCGCAGCGCTTAGCTGCTCGGGCCTAACTATGTTAAGGTGAAATTTACCAACAAATGATCAGTTTTATATCAATTACCCAAGATTTAAATTGTAATTTTGGGTGAAGTATCCCTTTACATAATTGACTTTACAAACCTGCAAACGTCAGAATGAACTGGGAAAAAGCTAAGAAAAAAAGATCAAAATTCAAAGCTGACTGGCCAAGGCTGTCACATTTTTTTACTTCTTTCTAAAATCTGGCTTTATTAAATTGCCCATAAAAAAATTAAAAACCAAGGAAAAATTACAAAATGTAATTTTTTTGATAAGAACAGCTGTTGACTGGAAGATCTGTGCAAGAAAATCTTGAAAACATTTCTTATATGATAACATTTCTGGAGCACCTGTTTTGAGGGGACATTTATGTCCTTAAGGTGAGGGTATTATTGACATTAGAAAATTAAATTCATAACATACATAAATTTCCCTCGACAGACACAAATATCCTAAAGTTACTATATTACAGTTATTATCCATTATGCACTTACCAAATATGACTTCAAACAGATTTAAAGTCCTGAATTCCTACTTTCCATTCCAGCCCACAAAGTTGTACTGCCTTGACAGGCCATAGTCCATGATGAAGAACATCATACGTCTTGTGGCCTCATCCACAGTCCTCCCACCAATGTCTGACACTGCTGTGACCTAAGGGGGAACAAAAACAGTTCAAAGCTAATTAATTTTTATATCTTACAGGAGTAAACACGATGCAAAGACAAACTCTGGGTCTAGATTATTTCCATTGTTGATTAATCTATTGATTATTTTAACAATTAATTGATTGGTTGCTATAATAATAAAATGTTACAAAATTTTGAAAAATGTCAGTGTTTCCCAAATCTCTTGTTCTGTCAACAAAACATGGAGATACTCAGTTTATTGCTTAAGACTTTTTATGACTCTGTGGTGGCCTCAGCCCTTCTCTACGCTGTCGTCTGCTGGGCTCCAGGCAGCGCAGAACGGGACCGAATGAGTCTGAATAAGCTGGTGAGGAAGGCCACTTCTGTCCTGGGCTGCACTCTGGACTCAGCGGAGGAAGTAGCTGAGAGGAGGGTGTTGTCCAAGTTCACATCCATCATGGACAACACCTTCCACCCCCTGCGCCAGACTGTAGAGCAGCTGAGCAGCTCCTTTAGTGGCAGACTTAGACACCCTGTCTGTAAAAAGGAGCGCTACCGCAAGTCATTCATTCCTGCTGCTATCAGAATATACAGTGCTGCACTGTAACTGTAACCAATGTGCAATAATCTAATTCACTGTGCGATAACCCGTGCAATAATCCTGAAAGAAGTGACTTCTGCTGCTATCAGTAACTGTAACCACAACTGTTATAACTTTGGGCAATAACTAATGTGCAATAATCTATTTAATACACTGTGCTATAACCTGTCCAATGATCCAAAGAACTTCTGCTGCTATCACCAGGTATATATGTCAGTACATGTGTATGTAGGCATATGTATGTGTCACAGGACAGGTTGCCCTGTGACTGGCAACCTGTCCAGGATGGACGAGCCCCCACCCCCCACGACCCCGTGTGACGCCGAGCTGCGTTTCCCCATCAGATACGGCTTGACGTCACACCTGTAGGGAAAAGCCGGTATAAATCGATGAAGGATGGGATGTTAATTTTTTAAAAAGTTTAATAAAATTGCTCAAAGTTTATCAGAAAAAAACATAACTTGCTTTTAAATATGGACATTTTTAATAAGCAAAATGTTAATGTATTTCGTAAAGTTATTGTTGAAGTTAATCTTGGCTGCAGTACTCTGTTTGGCAGATGTTTTGGGGTTGGAGTAAAATGAGTCCATAGATCCACAGACAGGAGGCTTGTTCAGTGGTTTCTAGTACGACTTGCTTCTGCAGTGTCGCTCAACTGCGTGTAAAAATAAAAAAAATTACTTCATAAAAGCTCTCTGAGAATAACCTCTGGCCTCACCCAGTTAGAACCCGCTCTCCAGTCCATGTTGTAGCTGCAGTTTTTTTTTTTACGTCGTTTCCTTAATAATCTGTACAAATCAAAATCCTTGTCATTTTATTAAGAGTGTCGTGGTGCGCAGCGGCTCATCAGGTGGAGCTGCTGCATATTGACTGATAGCCGCTCTGACTGCAGCTCTGCCTTCTTTTGTTCAGAAAAGCGCAGGTGAAATTATTTAATTTATTATTTAACTTTTTCCAAATCGGACCCTGTCAAATGCGGGACAAATGCGCGTCATGGTAAATTAGCCTTTACTCTTCGAATTTTAAATAAAGCGTTACAGCGAATATTGAGGAGGTCCCTGATTGGTTTATCAGCTAAGTTGCTGGAAGCCAGTGAATACACGCTGAAAGGTGACATGGCCACAGGTGGAAATAATTCATTAATTAACTGGAGCAGCGACAGTGTGTCTGTCGACAGAAACGCTTACCGAGGGAAGTTGTTGTCAGATGGTCAATCCGCTCCACTTCCTGACTTGCTGGTTCGCATAAACCCAAAGAAAACCTTTGACCACCACTGCTTTCATTCATGCATCTGTGGCCAGTTTGAGATGTTCTTCCAAAAGTTATGATTGAACACCGATCATAACTTTTGGTCTACGTATACATCTCTGTGCTGGTAGCAAACGCAGAGCCATAGAGAGAAAGGCTCTGAGCCAGCGGAACCCGGATGTAAACAAGAGCCTTGCTCGTTAGCCTTAAGGCGCTAGCATTAGCGCTAATATTAGCGCCTTAAGGCACTAGAATTAGCCGCAGAACTGAGACTGCTCATCCCACCTCAAGTTGTGGTGGGGGATATTACACTACATGCATATATAATCCAAAAAGCCTTACCTGTTTGTCTGTTTCCCCTCCTAAATTCTCCAATGTGTGGTGCTAATGTTGTTAGCTGTGACATCACGGACTTCTTCCTCAGGCAAACGGACACGTTTCAGATTGTTGGAGTGCGCCCCCTGCTGTTGGGAAGTCTTCTTCTTCTCTTGATCTTTATGAACTTTCTCACAGTGTGTCATATACGTTCAACTGTCTGTTGTTCCTCACAATATTTACATATGCCAGTGTTATGCTTCCCTATTTTGAATAATGTACCATCTAATCCTGTGTGGGCAAATCTAAGTCTTGATATGAGATAAGATAAGATAGTCTTTATTGATCTCACATTGGAGAAATTCACTTGTCGGCTCAATAGTGTGTGTGTATATATATATATATATATATATATATATATATATATATATATATATATATATATACACATGCCTACATACACATGTACTGACATATATTCACTTGGTGAAAGCAGAAGAAGTTCTTCTGGATCCTTGCACAGGTTATAGCACAGTGTATTAAATAGATTATTGCACATTAGTTATTGCCCAAAGTCATAACAGTTGTGGTTATATAGAACAGATTACTGGATCACTGTGTGCTTCTGTGCTTTTTTTGTCTGTCTTGTTGTGTCTCTGCTCTGTCTTCTGTAACCCCCAGTCGGTCGAGGCAGATGACCGTTCATACTGAGCCCGGTTCTGCTGGAGGTTTGTCCTTCATGTTAATGAAGGAGGTTTTTTTCCCCTGTTGCTTCATGCTTGCTCAGTATGAGGGATTGTTGCAAAGCCATGGACAATGCAGACAACTCTCCCTGTGACTCTACGCTTCTTCAGGAGGAAATGCTGCTTGTCAAGACTTTTATGCAATCAACTGGTTCCCTTATATAGGATTAAAGATTCAAAGCTTCTTTCTTTTAAAGGCCAGCTAAAGATATTTTAAAGCTGCTTCCACTTTTGGACGAATGTGTATGAATGGTTTGGTAAAATATGTACCGTGACTTACAGATGATGCCCAAACATTTGGGTTTGCTGCCATCTAGTGTTGGAAATAATAAATGTTTTTTCCTTCAAAACACAATTCATGTTATAAATAATTGTCAAAAAAATATGGTTGGACGTAGCAAAAATGTTTTTGATAACTTTTGATCCTCTATGTGTGAGGAATTTTTTGGAGTAACTTTGAATGCCATAAGTGTAACGGTTTAGGAGTAGTTTATTCAAATGTAACACCCAAAAATATGGGAAAATGACATCTTTGATGAGAAATGAATGATTTCCTGTAGGAGGTAGCCCATTGCTTCAAGAGGCTTTTTTGTAGGGCCTATGAAGTTACATGCACTTACTGAGTTTCATAATTCTCAGACAAAGCATGGCTTGGGGCTTACTGATTTAATGCGTTTTTAATGGTTTTCCACAAACCTGATTTTTGCAATGCGACAGCTCAGGCAAATATGCATATTTCATAAAACCTTTGATAACTTTTAAAAGTCAATGTCTTAACTGCATGCTGAAAAAAATTGAAAGTAATAGGTTAAAATGCCTAGGACTAGTTCGTTAAAGTTTGAGGCAAAAACGGCCAATATTTTACCCTTTGACCCAAAATAGCAGACTTCCTGTGGGTTTTAGAGCATACACCCAAGAGACTTTTTTTCATAATTTTAAAAAACCTACCTAGGTAAAAAATTTCAGCTTTCTACGTGTTACGGTTTGGCCCAACTCACTCTAGTTGGCGCTGTTGAGCAGGTTTGCCACGCCCGTTTTCAATTACACTAAAATCATGCGATTTCTCACGGGGGACAATTTTGGGCAAAGTTTGGTGAGTTTTCATGCATGTTTAGGCCTCCAAAAAGCCGTTTCAAAAGTCCCAAGAATAAATAATAATAATAATTAAAGCCGCAAGCGGCGATGAGCGGCCCTCGCAGCCAAGCACCGCTGGGGTACGCGCACCTCCTGCCGCCAGCCACCGCAGAAGCTGTCACGCATTTTCCCCGCCCGTCCACTGGGCGATTCACACGAACCCTTTCGGCAGCGCTCCCCCACGACTCACAAAAAATCTGGTGCAGATTGGTGGATGCAGCGAGGAGATACAGCCGTTGAATAATGATAATGCATTTGGCCACCGGGCCGGACCGCTGGGGTTGTAAAGAGATGACATGTTGGAACTATATAAATAAAATTGGATTGAATTAATTTGTCTTTATATAAAACACATGAGTTGCCTCTTGGCATGGCATGCACTAATATATATATATATATATATATATATATATATATATATATATATATATATATATATATATATATATATATATATATATATACATATACATACACACATTTGACCTAATAAAATACATTATTCATGTTTTTATTAGGTCAAATGCAATAATTCAATTCAATTTTATTTATATAGCGCCAAATCATGAAACATGTCATCTCAAGGCACTTTACAAAGTTACGTTCAATCATATTATACATATTGGGTCAGATTATACAGATTGGTCAAAAATGTTCCTATATAAGGAAACCAGTTGATACATATTGGGTCAGATTATACAGATTGGTCAAAAATGTTCCTATATAAGGAAACCGGTTGATTGCATCAAAGTCTCGACAAGCAGCATTCACTCCTGGAGAAGCGTAGAGCCACAGGGAGAGTCGTCTGCATTGTACATGGCTTTGCTGCAATCCCTCATACTGAGCAAGCATGAAGCGACAGTGGGAAGAAAAACTCCCCATTAACGGGAAGGAAAACCTCCAGCAGAACCGGGCTCAGTATGAACGGTCATCTGCCTCGACCGACTGGGGGTTACAGAAGACAGAGCAGAGACACAACAAGAGAGACAAAAAAAGCACAGAAGCACACATTGATCCAGTAATCTGTTCTACATTAGATGGTAATAGCGGGTAAGCCGTCTTCTTTGGATGATGTCACAGTTAACAGAACGCCAGACCAGGTGTACCTACTATGAAGATAAAAGAGAGAAACAGAAAATTAAAGCAGAAATGACAACACGTAATGCATAATTGAAGAACAGTAGAACTCTATAGAGTGAGAAAATTAGATCCTGACGTCCTCCAGTAGCCTAAGCCTATAGCAGTAAAACTATAAAAGGTAGCTCAGAGTAACATGAGCCACTCTAGTTATAAGCTTTGTCAAAAAGGAAGGTTTTAAGATAAGTCTTAAAAGTAGACAGGGTGTCTGCTTCACGGACCAAAACTGGGAATTGGTTCCACAGGAGAGGAGCCTGATAGCTAAAGGATCTGCCTCCCATTCTACTTTTAGAGACTCTAGGAACCACCAGCAGACCTGCAGTCTGAGAGCAAAGTGCTCTGTTAGGAACATACGGGGTAATCAGAGCTCTGATATATGATGGAGCTTGATTATTAAGGGCTTTATACGTTAGAAGAAGAATTTTAAATTCTATTTTTGATTTCACAGGAAGCCAATGAAGGGAAGCTAAAATTGGAGAAATATGATCCCGCTTGTTGATTTTCATCAGAACTCTTGCTGCAGCATTTTGGATCAGCTGAAGGCTTTGAACTGCAGTTTGTGGACTTCCTGATAGTAACGAATTGCAATAGTCCAGCCTTGAAGTAACAAATGCATGGACTAGTTTTTCAGCATCACTCCTGGACAGAATGTTTCTAATTTTGGCGATATTCCGGAGGTGAAAAAAGGAAACTCTGGAAACCTGTTTAATATGGGATTTAAATGACATGTCTTGGTCAAAAATAACACCAAGGTTTTTTACTTTATTACCAGAGGCCAAGTTAATGCCATCCAGATTAAGTGATTGGTTAAGAAGTTTATTTTTTGAGGACTCTGGCCCAAAGATTACAACTTCGGTCTTGTCAGAATTTAGATGCAGGAAATTTAAAGTCATCCAGCTTTTGATGTCATCAAGACATGACTGCAGTTGAAGTAATTGATTGGATTCATCAGGATTTATGGATAAATATAGCTGAGTGTCATCAGCATAACAGTGGAAATTAATCCCATGCTGTCTGATAATTTTGCCGATCGGAAGCATATATTTAGTAAAGAGAATTGGTCCAAGGACTGAACCCTGTGGTACTCCACAGGTGACCCTAGAGTTTAAGGAAGATTTATTATTAACATGAACAAACTGGAATCTGTCCGACAGATAAGATTTAAACCAGCCTAATGCTTTTCCCTTAATCCCTACAGTATGCTCAAGTCTTTGCAGGAGAATATTTTGATCAACTGTATCAAATGCAGTACTGAGATCTAACAGGACAAGTACAGACACAAGTCCATTATCTGAGGCCATGAGAATATCATTAGTGACCTTCACCAGAGCTGTTTCAGTGCTATGATGAGCTCTGAAGCCTGACTGAAACTCCTCAAGTAGGTCATTGCTTTGTAAATGTTCACAAAGTTGATTAGCAACTACTTTCTCAAGAATTTTAGATAAGAAAAGAAGATTAGATATAGGTCTGTAGTTTACTAGCTCATCTTGATCAAGAGAAGGTTTCTTAAGTAAAGGTTTAATAACAGCTACTTTAAAAACCTGTGGTACATATCCATTTACTAAGGATAGATTAATCATGTCTAAAATAGGACCACTGATCAAAGGGAATACCTCCTTAAACAACTTAGTTGGGATTGGGTCTAACACACAGGTAGAAGTTTTAGATGAAGCTAAGATTTTAGATAGCTCAGAAAGCTCTACTGCTTCTAAACAGTTCAAACACTGTGCAGGTTCTAAAGATTCCTCCAATGCTGCCTTACTTATAATAGATAATAGATATAATAGATTGTATTTTACGTATCAGGTACATAATACACACACACACACATACGATATTATACGTAATATAATAACCATTATAACAATTTAAGAAACTAGTTATAATGGTTATATATCAAAAAAGAACATGGAACACAAAAAACATGGTCCATCATATGGGAAGGAGGGACCTGTTGGACCTTTCTATTGCATCCCCTGTCCCTTGATCCGATCAGCCATTTCGACACTGCCCTCTCCAAATCCTTCCTGGTGATCTGTCTGGTTAATGTGTTGTTCTTTAAAGCTCCTGCGGGAAACATATCTTATGGTCACTTTATATGTACCAACACAACTCTCAACTACAATTGTAAAGTCAACTATGTTAAGGTGAAATTTACCAACAAATGATCAGTTTTATATCAATTACCCAAGATTTAAATTGTAATTTTGGGTGAAGTATCCCTTTACATAATTGACTTTACAAACCTGCAAACGTCAGAATGAACTGGGAAAAAGCTAAGAAAAAAAGATCAAAATTCAAAGCTGACTGGCCAAGGCTGTCACATTTTTTTACTTCTTTCTAAAATCTGGCTTTATTAAATTGCCCATAAAAAAATTAAAAACCAAGGAAAAATTACAAAATGTAATTTTTTTGATAAGAACAGCTGTTGACTGGAAGATCTGTGCAAGAAAATCTTGAAAACATTTCTTATATGATAACATTTCTGGAGCACCTGTTTTGAGGGGACATTTATGTCCTTAAGGTGAGGGTATTATTGACATTAGAAAATTAAATTCATAACATACATAAATTTCCCTCGACAGACACAAATATCCTAAAGTTACTATATTACAGTTATTATCCATTATGCACTTACCAAATATGACTTCAAACAGATTTAAAGTCCTGAATTCCTACTTTCCATTCCAGCCCACAAAGTTGTACTGCCTTGACAGGCCATAGTCCATGATGAAGAACATCATACGTCTTGTGGCCTCATCCACAGTCCTCCCACCAATGTCTGACACTGCTGTGACCTAAGGGGGAACAAAAACAGTTCAAAGCTAATTAATTTTTATATCTTACAGGAGTAAACACGATGCAAAGACAAACTCTGGGTCTAGATTATTTCCATTGTTGATTAATCTATTGATTATTTTAACAATTAATTGATTGGTTGCTATAATAATAAAATGTTACAAAATTTTGAAAAATGTCAGTGTTTCCCAAATCTCTTGTTCTGTCAACAAAACATGGAGATACTCAGTTTATTGCTTAAGACTTTTTATGACTGTGGTGGCCTCAGCCCTTCTCTACGCTGTCGTCTGCTGGGCTCCAGGCAGCGCAGAACGGGACCGAATGAGTCTGAATAAGCTGGTGAGGAAGGCCACTTCTGTCCTGGGCTGCACTCTGGACTCAGCGGAGGAAGTAGCTGAGAGGAGGGTGTTGTCCAAGTTCACATCCATCATGGACAACACCTTCCACCCCCTGCGCCAGACTGTAGAGCAGCTGAGCAGCTCCTTTAGTGGCAGACTTAGACACCCTGTCTGTAAAAAGGAGCGCTACCGCAAGTCATTCATTCCTGCTGCTATCAGAATATACAGTGCTGCACTGTAACTGTAACCAATGTGCAATAATCTAATTCACTGTGCGATAACCCGTGCAATAATCCTGAAAGAAGTGACTTCTGCTGCTATCAGTAACTGTAACCACAACTGTTATAACTTTGGGCAATAACTAATGTGCAATAATCTATTTAATACACTGTGCTATAACCTGTCCAATGATCCAAAGAACTTCTGCTGCTATCACCAGGTATATATGTCAGTACATGTGTATGTAGGCATATGTATGTGTCACAGGACAGGTTGCCCTGTGACTGGCAACCTGTCCAGGATGGACGAGCCCCCACGACCCCGTGTGACGCCGAGCTGCGTTTCCCCATCAGATACGGCTTGACGTCACACCTGTAGGGAAAAGCCGGTATAAATCGATGAAGGATGGGATGTTAATTTTTTAAAAAGTTTAATAAAATTGCTCAAAGTTTATCAGAAAAAAACATAACTTGCTTTTAAATATGGACATTTTTAATAAGCAAAATGTTAATGTATTTCGTAAAGTTATTGTTGAAGTTAATCTTGGCTGCAGTACTCTGTTTGGCAGATGTTTTGGGGTTGGAGTAAAATGAGTCCATAGATCCACAGACAGGAGGCTTGTTCAGTGGTTTCTAGTACGACTTGCTTCTGCAGTGTCGCTCAACTGCGTGTAAAAATAAAAAAAATTACTTCATAAAAGCTCTCTGAGAATAACCTCTGGCCTCACCCAGTTAGAACCCGCTCTCCAGTCCATGTTGTAGCTGCAGTTTTTTTTTTTACGTCGTTTCCTTAATAATCTGTACAAATCAAAATCCTTGTCATTTTATTAAGAGTGTCGTGGTGCGCAGCGGCTCATCAGGTGGAGCTGCTGCATATTGACTGATAGCCGCTCTGACTGCAGCTCTGCCTTCTTTTGTTCAGAAAAGCGCAGGTGAAATTATTTAATTTATTATTTAACTTTTTCCAAATCGGACCCTGTCAAATGGGGACAAATGCGCGTCATGGTAAATTAGCCTTTACTCTTCGAATTTTAAATAAAGCGTTACAGCGAATATTGAGGAGGTCCCTGATTGGTTTATCAGCTAAGTTGCTGGAAGCCAGTGAATACACGCTGAAAGGTGACATGGCCACAGGTGGAAATAATTCATTAATTAACTGGAGCAGCGACAGTGTGTCTGTCGACAGAAACGCTTACCGAGGGAAGTTGTTGTCAGATGGTCAATCCGCTCCACTTCCTGACTTGCTGGTTCGCATAAACCCAAAGAAAACCTTTGACCACCACTGCTTTCATTCATGCATCTGTGGCCAGTTTGAGATGTTCTTCCAAAAGTTATGATTGAACACCGATCATAACTTTTGGTCTACGTATACATGTCTGTGCTGGTAGCCAACGCAGAGCCATAGAGAGAAAGGCTCTGAGCCAGCGGAACCCGGATGTAAACAAGAGCCTTGCTCGTTAGCCTTAAGGCGCTAGCATTAGCGCTAATATTAGCGCCTTAAGGCACTAGAATTAGCCGCAGAACTGAGACTGCTCATCCCACCTCAAGTTGTGGTGGGGGATATTACACTACATGCATATATAATCCAAAAAGCCTTACCTGTTTGTCTGTTTCCCCTCCTAAATTCTCCAATGTGTGGTGCTAATGTTGTTAGCTGTGGCATCACGGACTTCTTCCTCAGGCAAACGGACACGTTTCAGATTGTTGGAGTGCGCCCCCTGCTGTTGGGAAGTCTTCTTCTTCTCTTGATCTTTATGAACTTTCTCACAGTGTGTCATATACGTTCAACTGTCTGTTGTTCCTCACAATATTTACATATGCCAGTGTTATGCTTCCCTATTTTGAATAATGTACCATCTAATCCTGTGTGGGCAAATCTAAGTCTTGATATGAGATAAGATAAGATAGTCTTTATTGATCTCACATTGGAGAAATTCACTTGTCGGCTCAATAGTGTGTGTGTATATATATATATATATATATATATATATATATATACACATGCCTACATACACATGTACTGACATATATTCACTTGGTGAAAGCAGAAGAAGTTCTTCTGGATCCTTGCACAGGTTATAGCACAGTGTATTAAATAGATTATTGCACATTAGTTATTGCCCAAAGTCATAACAGTTGTGGTTATATAGAACAGATTACTGGATCACTGTGTGCTTCTGTGCTTTTTTTGTCTGTCTTGTTGTGTCTCTGCTCTGTCTTCTGTAACCCCCAGTCGGTCGAGGCAGATGACCGTTCATACTGAGCCCGGTTCTGCTGGAGGTTTGTCCTTCATGTTAATGAAGGAGGTTTTTTTCCCCTGTTGCTTCATGCTTGCTCAGTATGAGGGATTGTTGCAAAGCCATGGACAATGCAGACAACTCTCCCTGTGACTCTACGCTTCTTCAGGAGGAAATGCTGCTTGTCAAGACTTTTATGCAATCAACTGGTTCCCTTATATAGGATTAAAGATTCAAAGCTTCTTTCTTTTAAAGGCCAGCTAAAGATATTTTAAAGCTGCTTCCACTTTTGGACGAATGTGTATGAATGGTTTGGTAAAATATGTACCGTGACTTACAGATGACGCCCAAACATTTGGGTTTGCTGCCATCTAGTGTTGGAAATAATAAATGTTTTTTCCTTCAAAACACAATTCATGTTATAAATAATTGTCAAAAAAATATGGTTGGACGTAGCAAAAATGTTTTTGATAACTTTTGATCCTCTATGTGTGAGGAATTTTTTGGAGTAACTTTGAATGCCATAAGTGTAACGGTTTAGGAGTAGTTTATTCAAATGTAACACCCAAAAATATGGGAAAATGACATCTTTGATGAGAAATGAATGATTTCCTGTAGGAGGTAGCCCATTGCTTCAAGAGGCTTTTTTGTAGGGCCTATGAAGTTACATGCACTTACTGAGTTTCATAATTCTCAGACAAAGCATGGCTTGGGGCTTACTGATTTAATGCGTTTTTAATGGTTTTCCACAAACCTGATTTTTGCAATGCGACAGCTCAGGCAAATATGCATATTTCATAAAACCTTTGATAACTTTTAAAAGTCAATGTCTTAACTGCATGCTGAAAAAAATTGAAAGTAATAGGTTAAAATGCCTAGGACTAGTTCGTTAAAGTTTGAGGCAAAAACGGCCAATATTTTACCCTTTGACCCAAAATAGCAGACTTCCTGTGGGTTTTAGAGCATACACCCAAGAGACTTTTTTTCATAATTTTAAAAAACCTACCTAGGTAAAAAATTTCAGCTTTCTACGTGTTACGGTTTGGCCCAACTCACTCTAGTTGGCGCTGTTGAGCAGGTTTGCCACGCCCGTTTTCAATTACACTAAAATCATGCGATTTCTCACGGGGGACAATTTAAGATTTAAATTGTAATTTTGGGTGAAGTATCCCTTTACATAATTGACTTTACAAACCTGCAAACGTCAGAATGAACTGGGAAAAAGCTAAGAAAAAAAGATCAAAATTCAAAGCTGACTGGCCAAGGCTGTCACATTTTTTTACTTCTTTCTAAAATCTGGCTTTATTAAATTGCCCATAAAAAAATTAAAAACCAAGGAAAAATTACAAAATGTAATTTTTTTGATAAGAACAGCTGTTGACTGGAAGATCTGTGCAAGAAAATCTTGAAAACATTTCTTATATGATAACATTTCTGGAGCACCTGTTTTGAGGGGACATTTATGTCCTTAAGGTGAGGGTATTATTGACATTAGAAAATTAAATTCATAACATACATAAATTTCCCTCGACAGACACAAATATCCTAAAGTTACTATATTACAGTTATTATCCATTATGCACTTACCAAATATGACTTCAAACAGATTTAAAGTCCTGAATTCCTACTTTCCATTCCAGCCCACAAAGTTGTACTGCCTTGACAGGCCATAGTCCATGATGAAGAACATCATACGTCTTGTGGCCTCATCCACAGTCCTCCCACCAATGTCTGACACTGCTGTGACCTAAGGGGGAACAAAAACAGTTCAAAGCTAATTAATTTTTATATCTTACAGGAGTAAACACGATGCAAAGACAAACTCTGGGTCTAGATTATTTCCATTGTTGATTAATCTATTGATTATTTTAACAATTAATTGATTGGTTGCTATAATAATAAAATGTTACAAAATTTTGAAAAATGTCAGTGTTTCCCAAATCTCTTGTTCTGTCAACAAAACATGGAGATACTCAGTTTATTGCTTAAGACTTTTTATGACTCTGTGGTGGCCTCAGCCCTTCTCTACGCTGTCGTCTGCTGGGCTCCAGGCAGCGCAGAACGGGACCGAATGAGTCTGAATAAGCTGGTGAGGAAGGCCACTTCTGTCCTGGGCTGCACTCTGGACTCAGCGGAGGAAGTAGCTGAGAGGAGGGTGTTGTCCAAGTTCACATCCATCATGGACAACACCTTCCACCCCCTGCGCCAGACTGTAGAGCAGCTGAGCAGCTCCTTTAGTGGCAGACTTAGACACCCTGTCTGTAAAAAGGAGCGCTACCGCAAGTCATTCATTCCTGCTGCTATCAGAATATACAGTGCTGCACTGTAACTGTAACCAATGTGCAATAATCTAATTCACTGTGCGATAACCCGTGCAATAATCCTGAAAGAAGTGACTTCTGCTGCTATCAGTAACTGTAACCACAACTGTTATAACTTTGGGCAATAACTAATGTGCAATAATCTATTTAATACACTGTGCTATAACCTGTCCAATGATCCAAAGAACTTCTGCTGCTATCACCAGGTATATATGTCAGTACATGTGTATGTAGGCATATGTATGTGTCACAGGACAGGTTGCCCTGTGACTGGCAACCTGTCCAGGATGGACGAGCCCCCACCCCCCACGACCCCGTGTGACGCCGAGCTGCGTTTCCCCATCAGATACGGCTTGACGTCACACCTGTAGGGAAAAGCCGGTATAAATCGATGAAGGATGGGATGTTAATTTTTTAAAAAGTTTAATAAAATTGCTCAAAGTTTATCAGAAAAAAACATAACTTGCTTTTAAATATGGACATTTTTAATAAGCAAAATGTTAATGTATTTCGTAAAGTTATTGTTGAAGTTAATCTTGGCTGCAGTACTCTGTTTGGCAGATGTTTTGGGGTTGGAGTAAAATGAGTCCATAGATCCACAGACAGGAGGCTTGTTCAGTGGTTTCTAGTACGACTTGCTTCTGCAGTGTCGCTCAACTGCGTGTAAAAATAAAAAAAATTACTTCATAAAAGCTCTCTGAGAATAACCTCTGGCCTCACCCAGTTAGAACCCGCTCTCCAGTCCATGTTGTAGCTGCAGTTTTTTTTTTTACGTCGTTTCCTTAATAATCTGTACAAATCAAAATCCTTGTCATTTTATTAAGAGTGTCGTGGTGCGCAGCGGCTCATCAGGTGGAGCTGCTGCATATTGACTGATAGCCGCTCTGACTGCAGCTCTGCCTTCTTTTGTTCAGAAAAGCGCAGGTGAAATTATTTAATTTATTATTTAACTTTTTCCAAATCGGACCCTGTCAAATGCGGGACAAATGCGCGTCATGGTAAATTAGCCTTTACTCTTCGAATTTTAAATAAAGCGTTACAGCGAATATTGAGGAGGTCCCTGATTGGTTTATCAGCTAAGTTGCTGGAAGCCAGTGAATACACGCTGAAAGGTGACATGGCCACAGGTGGAAATAATTCATTAATTAACTGGAGCAGCGACAGTGTGTCTGTCGACAGAAACGCTTACCGAGGGAAGTTGTTGTCAGATGGTCAATCCGCTCCACTTCCTGACTTGCTGGTTCGCATAAACCCAAAGAAAACCTTTGACCACCACTGCTTTCATTCATGCATCTGTGGCCAGTTTGAGATGTTCTTCCAAAAGTTATGATTGAACACCGATCATAACTTTTGGTCTACGTATACATCTCTGTGCTGGTAGCAAACGCAGAGCCATAGAGAGAAAGGCTCTGAGCCAGCGGAACCCGGATGTAAACAAGAGCCTTGCTCGTTAGCCTTAAGGCGCTAGCATTAGCGCTAATATTAGCGCCTTAAGGCACTAGAATTAGCCGCAGAACTGAGACTGCTCATCCCACCTCAAGTTGTGGTGGGGGATATTACACTACATGCATATATAATCCAAAAAGCCTTACCTGTTTGTCTGTTTCCCCTCCTAAATTCTCCAATGTGTGGTGCTAATGTTGTTAGCTGTGACATCACGGACTTCTTCCTCAGGCAAACGGACACGTTTCAGATTGTTGGAGTGCGCCCCCTGCTGTTGGGAAGTCTTCTTCTTCTCTTGATCTTTATGAACTTTCTCACAGTGTGTCATATACGTTCAACTGTCTGTTGTTCCTCACAATATTTACATATGCCAGTGTTATGCTTCCCTATTTTGAATAATGTACCATCTAATCCTGTGTGGGCAAATCTAAGTCTTGATATGAGATAAGATAAGATAGTCTTTATTGATCTCACATTGGAGAAATTCACTTGTCGGCTCAATAGTGTGTGTGTATATATATATATATATATATATATATATATATATATATATATATATATATATATACACATGCCTACATACACATGTACTGACATATATTCACTTGGTGAAAGCAGAAGAAGTTCTTCTGGATCCTTGCACAGGTTATAGCACAGTGTATTAAATAGATTATTGCACATTAGTTATTGCCCAAAGTCATAACAGTTGTGGTTATATAGAACAGATTACTGGATCACTGTGTGCTTCTGTGCTTTTTTTGTCTGTCTTGTTGTGTCTCTGCTCTGTCTTCTGTAACCCCCAGTCGGTCGAGGCAGATGACCGTTCATACTGAGCCCGGTTCTGCTGGAGGTTTGTCCTTCATGTTAATGAAGGAGGTTTTTTTCCCCTGTTGCTTCATGCTTGCTCAGTATGAGGGATTGTTGCAAAGCCATGGACAATGCAGACAACTCTCCCTGTGACTCTACGCTTCTTCAGGAGGAAATGCTGCTTGTCAAGACTTTTATGCAATCAACTGGTTCCCTTATATAGGATTAAAGATTCAAAGCTTCTTTCTTTTAAAGGCCAGCTAAAGATATTTTAAAGCTGCTTCCACTTTTGGACGAATGTGTATGAATGGTTTGGTAAAATATGTACCGTGACTTACAGATGATGCCCAAACATTTGGGTTTGCTGCCATCTAGTGTTGGAAATAATAAATGTTTTTTCCTTCAAAACACAATTCATGTTATAAATAATTGTCAAAAAAATATGGTTGGACGTAGCAAAAATGTTTTTGATAACTTTTGATCCTCTATGTGTGAGGAATTTTTTGGAGTAACTTTGAATGCCATAAGTGTAACGGTTTAGGAGTAGTTTATTCAAATGTAACACCCAAAAATATGGGAAAATGACATCTTTGATGAGAAATGAATGATTTCCTGTAGGAGGTAGCCCATTGCTTCAAGAGGCTTTTTTGTAGGGCCTATGAAGTTACATGCACTTACTGAGTTTCATAATTCTCAGACAAAGCATGGCTTGGGGCTTACTGATTTAATGCGTTTTTAATGGTTTTCCACAAACCTGATTTTTGCAATGCGACAGCTCAGGCAAATATGCATATTTCATAAAACCTTTGATAACTTTTAAAAGTCAATGTCTTAACTGCATGCTGAAAAAAATTGAAAGTAATAGGTTAAAATGCCTAGGACTAGTTCGTTAAAGTTTGAGGCAAAAACGGCCAATATTTTACCCTTTGACCCAAAATAGCAGACTTCCTGTGGGTTTT
Source organism: Fundulus diaphanus (assembly GCA_037039145.1). NCBI lineage: Eukaryota > Metazoa > Chordata > Actinopteri > Cyprinodontiformes > Fundulidae > Fundulus > Fundulus diaphanus. Next base: position 11,299,973 of record CM073125.1, read on the forward strand.
AGAGCATACACCCAAGAGACTTTTTTTCATAATTTTAAAAAACCTACCTAGGTAAAAAATTTCAGCTTTCTACGTGTTACGGTTTGGCCCAACTCACTCTAGTTGGCGCTGTTGAGCAGGTTTGCCACGCCCGTTTTCAATTACACTAAAATCATGCGATTTCTCACGGGGGACAATTTTGGGCAAAGTTTGGTGAGTTTTCATGCATGTTTAGGCCTCCAAAAAGCCGTTTCAAAAGTCCCAAGAATAAATAATAATAATAATTAAAGCCGCAAGCGGCGATGAGCGGCCCTCGCAGCCAAGCACCGCTGGGGTACGCGCACCTCCTGCCGCCAGCCACCGCAGAAGCTGTCACGCATTTTCCCCGCCCGTCCACTGGGCGATTCACACGAACCCTTTCGGCAGCGCTCCCCCACGACTCACAAAAAATCTGGTGCAGATTGGTGGATGCAGCGAGGAGATACAGCCGTTGAATAATGATAATGCATTTGGCCACCGGGCCGGACCGCTGGGGTTGTAAAGAGATGACATGTTGGAACTATATAAATAAAATTGGATTGAATTAATTTGTCTTTATATAAAACACATGAGTTGCCTCTTGGCATGGCATGCACTAATATATATATATATATATATATATATATATATATATATATATATATATATATATATATATATATATATATATATATATACATATACATACACACATTTGACCTAATAAAATACATTATTCATGTTTTTATTAGGTCAAATGCAATAATTCAATTCAATTTTATTTATATAGCGCCAAATCATGAAACATGTCATCTCAAGGCACTTTACAAAGTTACGTTCAATCATATTATACATATTGGGTCAGATTATACAGATTGGTCAAAAATGTTCCTATATAAGGAAACCAGTTGATACATATTGGGTCAGATTATACAGATTGGTCAAAAATGTTCCTATATAAGGAAACCGGTTGATTGCATCAAAGTCTCGACAAGCAGCATTCACTCCTGGAGAAGCGTAGAGCCACAGGGAGAGTCGTCTGCATTGTACATGGCTTTGCTGCAATCCCTCATACTGAGCAAGCATGAAGCGACAGTGGGAAGAAAAACTCCCCATTAACGGGAAGGAAAACCTCCAGCAGAACCGGGCTCAGTATGAACGGTCATCTGCCTCGACCGACTGGGGGTTACAGAAGACAGAGCAGAGACACAACAAGAGAGACAAAAAAAGCACAGAAGCACACATTGATCCAGTAATCTGTTCTACATTAGATGGTAATAGCGGGTAAGCCGTCTTCTTTGGATGATGTCACAGTTAACAGAACGCCAGACCAGGTGTACCTACTATGAAGATAAAAGAGAGAAACAGAAAATTAAAGCAGAAATGACAACACGTAATGCATAATTGAAGAACAGTAGAACTCTATAGAGTGAGAAAATTAGATCCTGACGTCCTCCAGTAGCCTAAGCCTATAGCAGTAAAACTATAAAAGGTAGCTCAGAGTAACATGAGCCACTCTAGTTATAAGCTTTGTCAAAAAGGAAGGTTTTAAGATAAGTCTTAAAAGTAGACAGGGTGTCTGCTTCACGGACCAAAACTGGGAATTGGTTCCACAGGAGAGGAGCCTGATAGCTAAAGGATCTGCCTCCCATTCTACTTTTAGAGACTCTAGGAACCACCAGCAGACCTGCAGTCTGAGAGCAAAGTGCTCTGTTAGGAACATACGGGGTAATCAGAGCTCTGATATATGATGGAGCTTGATTATTAAGGGCTTTATACGTTAGAAGAAGAATTTTAAATTCTATTTTTGATTTCACAGGAAGCCAATGAAGGGAAGCTAAAATTGGAGAAATATGATCCCGCTTGTTGATTTTCATCAGAACTCTTGCTGCAGCATTTTGGATCAGCTGAAGGCTTTGAACTGCAGTTTGTGGACTTCCTGATAGTAACGAATTGCAATAGTCCAGCCTTGAAGTAACAAATGCATGGACTAGTTTTTCAGCATCACTCCTGGACAGAATGTTTCTAATTTTGGCGATATTCCGGAGGTGAAAAAAGGAAACTCTGGAAACCTGTTTAATATGGGATTTAAATGACATGTCTTGGTCAAAAATAACACCAAGGTTTTTTACTTTATTACCAGAGGCCAAGTTAATGCCATCCAGATTAAGTGATTGGTTAAGAAGTTTATTTTTTGAGGACTCTGGCCCAAAGATTACAACTTCGGTCTTGTCAGAATTTAGATGCAGGAAATTTAAAGTCATCCAGCTTTTGATGTCATCAAGACATGACTGCAGTTGAAGTAATTGATTGGATTCATCAGGATTTATGGATAAATATAGCTGAGTGTCATCAGCATAACAGTGGAAATTAATCCCATGCTGTCTGATAATTTTGCCGATCGGAAGCATATATTTAGTAAAGAGAATTGGTCCAAGGACTGAACCCTGTGGTACTCCACAGGTGACCCTAGAGTTTAAGGAAGATTTATTATTAACATGAACAAACTGGAATCTGTCCGACAGATAAGATTTAAACCAGCCTAATGCTTTTCCCTTAATCCCTACAGTATGCTCAAGTCTTTGCAGGAGAATATTTTGATCAACTGTATCAAATGCAGTACTGAGATCTAACAGGACAAGTACAGACACAAGTCCATTATCTGAGGCCATGAGAATATCATTAGTGACCTTCACCAGAGCTGTTTCAGTGCTATGATGAGCTCTGAAGCCTGACTGAAACTCCTCAAGTAGGTCATTGCTTTGTAAATGTTCACAAAGTTGATTAGCAACTACTTTCTCAAGAATTTTAGATAAGAAAAGAAGATTAGATATAGGTCTGTAGTTTACTAGCTCATCTTGATCAAGAGAAGGTTTCTTAAGTAAAGGTTTAATAACAGCTACTTTAAAAACCTGTGGTACATATCCATTTACTAAGGATAGATTAATCATGTCTAAAATAGGACCACTGATCAAAGGGAATACCTCCTTAAACAACTTAGTTGGGATTGGGTCTAACACACAGGTAGAAGTTTTAGATGAAGCTAAGATTTTAGATAGCTCAGAAAGCTCTACTGCTTCTAAACAGTTCAAACACTGTGCAGGTTCTAAAGATTCCTCCAATGCTGCCTTACTTATAATAGATAATAGATATAATAGATTGTATTTTACGTATCAGGTACATAATACACACACACACACATACGATATTATACGTAATATAATAACCATTATAACAATTTAAGAAACTAGTTATAATGGTTATATATCAAAAAAGAACATGGAACACAAAAAACATGGTCCATCATATGGGAAGGAGGGACCTGTTGGACCTTTCTATTGCATCCCCTGTCCCTTGATCCGATCAGCCATTTCGACACTGCCCTCTCCAAATCCTTCCTGGTGATCTGTCTGGTTAATGTGTTGTTCTTTAAAGCTCCTGCGGGAAACATATCTTATGGTCACTTTATATGTACCAACACAACTCTCAACTACAATTGTAAAGTCAACTATGTTAAGGTGAAATTTACCAACAAATGATCAGTTTTATATCAATTACCCAAGATTTAAATTGTAATTTTGGGTGAAGTATCCCTTTACATAATTGACTTTACAAACCTGCAAACGTCAGAATGAACTGGGAAAAAGCTAAGAAAAAAAGATCAAAATTCAAAGCTGACTGGCCAAGGCTGTCACATTTTTTTACTTCTTTCTAAAATCTGGCTTTATTAAATTGCCCATAAAAAAATTAAAAACCAAGGAAAAATTACAAAATGTAATTTTTTTGATAAGAACAGCTGTTGACTGGAAGATCTGTGCAAGAAAATCTTGAAAACATTTCTTATATGATAACATTTCTGGAGCACCTGTTTTGAGGGGACATTTATGTCCTTAAGGTGAGGGTATTATTGACATTAGAAAATTAAATTCATAACATACATAAATTTCCCTCGACAGACACAAATATCCTAAAGTTACTATATTACAGTTATTATCCATTATGCACTTACCAAATATGACTTCAAACAGATTTAAAGTCCTGAATTCCTACTTTCCATTCCAGCCCACAAAGTTGTACTGCCTTGACAGGCCATAGTCCATGATGAAGAACATCATACGTCTTGTGGCCTCATCCACAGTCCTCCCACCAATGTCTGACACTGCTGTGACCTAAGGGGGAACAAAAACAGTTCAAAGCTAATTAATTTTTATATCTTACAGGAGTAAACACGATGCAAAGACAAACTCTGGGTCTAGATTATTTCCATTGTTGATTAATCTATTGATTATTTTAACAATTAATTGATTGGTTGCTATAATAATAAAATGTTACAAAATTTTGAAAAATGTCAGTGTTTCCCAAATCTCTTGTTCTGTCAACAAAACATGGAGATACTCAGTTTATTGCTTAAGACTTTTTATGACTGTGGTGGCCTCAGCCCTTCTCTACGCTGTCGTCTGCTGGGCTCCAGGCAGCGCAGAACGGGACCGAATGAGTCTGAATAAGCTGGTGAGGAAGGCCACTTCTGTCCTGGGCTGCACTCTGGACTCAGCGGAGGAAGTAGCTGAGAGGAGGGTGTTGTCCAAGTTCACATCCATCATGGACAACACCTTCCACCCCCTGCGCCAGACTGTAGAGCAGCTGAGCAGCTCCTTTAGTGGCAGACTTAGACACCCTGTCTGTAAAAAGGAGCGCTACCGCAAGTCATTCATTCCTGCTGCTATCAGAATATACAGTGCTGCACTGTAACTGTAACCAATGTGCAATAATCTAATTCACTGTGCGATAACCCGTGCAATAATCCTGAAAGAAGTGACTTCTGCTGCTATCAGTAACTGTAACCACAACTGTTATAACTTTGGGCAATAACTAATGTGCAATAATCTATTTAATACACTGTGCTATAACCTGTCCAATGATCCAAAGAACTTCTGCTGCTATCACCAGGTATATATGTCAGTACATGTGTATGTAGGCATATGTATGTGTCACAGGACAGGTTGCCCTGTGACTGGCAACCTGTCCAGGATGGACGAGCCCCCACGACCCCGTGTGACGCCGAGCTGCGTTTCCCCATCAGATACGGCTTGACGTCACACCTGTAGGGAAAAGCCGGTATAAATCGATGAAGGATGGGATGTTAATTTTTTAAAAAGTTTAATAAAATTGCTCAAAGTTTATCAGAAAAAAACATAACTTGCTTTTAAATATGGACATTTTTAATAAGCAAAATGTTAATGTATTTCGTAAAGTTATTGTTGAAGTTAATCTTGGCTGCAGTACTCTGTTTGGCAGATGTTTTGGGGTTGGAGTAAAATGAGTCCATAGATCCACAGACAGGAGGCTTGTTCAGTGGTTTCTAGTACGACTTGCTTCTGCAGTGTCGCTCAACTGCGTGTAAAAATAAAAAAAATTACTTCATAAAAGCTCTCTGAGAATAACCTCTGGCCTCACCCAGTTAGAACCCGCTCTCCAGTCCATGTTGTAGCTGCAGTTTTTTTTTTTACGTCGTTTCCTTAATAATCTGTACAAATCAAAATCCTTGTCATTTTATTAAGAGTGTCGTGGTGCGCAGCGGCTCATCAGGTGGAGCTGCTGCATATTGACTGATAGCCGCTCTGACTGCAGCTCTGCCTTCTTTTGTTCAGAAAAGCGCAGGTGAAATTATTTAATTTATTATTTAACTTTTTCCAAATCGGACCCTGTCAAATGGGGACAAATGCGCGTCATGGTAAATTAGCCTTTACTCTTCGAATTTTAAATAAAGCGTTACAGCGAATATTGAGGAGGTCCCTGATTGGTTTATCAGCTAAGTTGCTGGAAGCCAGTGAATACACGCTGAAAGGTGACATGGCCACAGGTGGAAATAATTCATTAATTAACTGGAGCAGCGACAGTGTGTCTGTCGACAGAAACGCTTACCGAGGGAAGTTGTTGTCAGATGGTCAATCCGCTCCACTTCCTGACTTGCTGGTTCGCATAAACCCAAAGAAAACCTTTGACCACCACTGCTTTCATTCATGCATCTGTGGCCAGTTTGAGATGTTCTTCCAAAAGTTATGATTGAACACCGATCATAACTTTTGGTCTACGTATACATGTCTGTGCTGGTAGCCAACGCAGAGCCATAGAGAGAAAGGCTCTGAGCCAGCGGAACCCGGATGTAAACAAGAGCCTTGCTCGTTAGCCTTAAGGCGCTAGCATTAGCGCTAATATTAGCGCCTTAAGGCACTAGAATTAGCCGCAGAACTGAGACTGCTCATCCCACCTCAAGTTGTGGTGGGGGATATTACACTACATGCATATATAATCCAAAAAGCCTTACCTGTTTGTCTGTTTCCCCTCCTAAATTCTCCAATGTGTGGTGCTAATGTTGTTAGCTGTGGCATCACGGACTTCTTCCTCAGGCAAACGGACACGTTTCAGATTGTTGGAGTGCGCCCCCTGCTGTTGGGAAGTCTTCTTCTTCTCTTGATCTTTATGAACTTTCTCACAGTGTGTCATATACGTTCAACTGTCTGTTGTTCCTCACAATATTTACATATGCCAGTGTTATGCTTCCCTATTTTGAATAATGTACCATCTAATCCTGTGTGGGCAAATCTAAGTCTTGATATGAGATAAGATAAGATAGTCTTTATTGATCTCACATTGGAGAAATTCACTTGTCGGCTCAATAGTGTGTGTGTATATATATATATATATATATATATATATATATATACACATGCCTACATACACATGTACTGACATATATTCACTTGGTGAAAGCAGAAGAAGTTCTTCTGGATCCTTGCACAGGTTATAGCACAGTGTATTAAATAGATTATTGCACATTAGTTATTGCCCAAAGTCATAACAGTTGTGGTTATATAGAACAGATTACTGGATCACTGTGTGCTTCTGTGCTTTTTTTGTCTGTCTTGTTGTGTCTCTGCTCTGTCTTCTGTAACCCCCAGTCGGTCGAGGCAGATGACCGTTCATACTGAGCCCGGTTCTGCTGGAGGTTTGTCCTTCATGTTAATGAAGGAGGTTTTTTTCCCCTGTTGCTTCATGCTTGCTCAGTATGAGGGATTGTTGCAAAGCCATGGACAATGCAGACAACTCTCCCTGTGACTCTACGCTTCTTCAGGAGGAAATGCTGCTTGTCAAGACTTTTATGCAATCAACTGGTTCCCTTATATAGGATTAAAGATTCAAAGCTTCTTTCTTTTAAAGGCCAGCTAAAGATATTTTAAAGCTGCTTCCACTTTTGGACGAATGTGTATGAATGGTTTGGTAAAATATGTACCGTGACTTACAGATGACGCCCAAACATTTGGGTTTGCTGCCATCTAGTGTTGGAAATAATAAATGTTTTTTCCTTCAAAACACAATTCATGTTATAAATAATTGTCAAAAAAATATGGTTGGACGTAGCAAAAATGTTTTTGATAACTTTTGATCCTCTATGTGTGAGGAATTTTTTGGAGTAACTTTGAATGCCATAAGTGTAACGGTTTAGGAGTAGTTTATTCAAATGTAACACCCAAAAATATGGGAAAATGACATCTTTGATGAGAAATGAATGATTTCCTGTAGGAGGTAGCCCATTGCTTCAAGAGGCTTTTTTGTAGGGCCTATGAAGTTACATGCACTTACTGAGTTTCATAATTCTCAGACAAAGCATGGCTTGGGGCTTACTGATTTAATGCGTTTTTAATGGTTTTCCACAAACCTGATTTTTGCAATGCGACAGCTCAGGCAAATATGCATATTTCATAAAACCTTTGATAACTTTTAAAAGTCAATGTCTTAACTGCATGCTGAAAAAAATTGAAAGTAATAGGTTAAAATGCCTAGGACTAGTTCGTTAAAGTTTGAGGCAAAAACGGCCAATATTTTACCCTTTGACCCAAAATAGCAGACTTCCTGTGGGTTTTAGAGCATACACCCAAGAGACTTTTTTTCATAATTTTAAAAAACCTACCTAGGTAAAAAATTTCAGCTTTCTACGTGTTACGGTTTGGCCCAACTCACTCTAGTTGGCGCTGTTGAGCAGGTTTGCCACGCCCGTTTTCAATTACACTAAAATCATGCGATTTCTCACGGGGGACAATTTTGGGCAAAGTTTGGTGAGTTTTCATGCATGTTTAGGCCTCCAAAAAGCCGTTTCAAAAGTCCCAAGAATAAATAATAATAATAATTAAAGCCGCAAGCGGCGATGAGCGGCCCTCGCAGCCAAGCACCGCTGGGGTACGCGCACCTCCTCCCTCCAGCCACCGCAGAAGCTGTCACGCATTTTCCCTGCCCTTCCACCGGGCGATTCACACGAACCCGTACGGCAGCGCTCCACCCCCCCCCCCCCCACCCGACTCACAAAAAATCAGGTGCAGATCGGTCGATGCAGCGAGGAGATACAATCGTTCGGCGGGCCGTACGTTTGACACCCCTGGTTTAAACATTATTTTACTGGTAGAAATGCAGTTAAAAGTCTTCAGCTGAAAGGTTGTTGCACACAAATAAAACTTGTTTTGCACACAAAAAGATATGTTTCACACAAAAAAATTGTTTTGCAAACTGTCCGCCTACCTTGCGCTCAAAATATCATTTATAAGTTTTCCTCGAGTACAAAATGGTCTCTGCTCGCACAAAACAGACTCTGCTCGACTACGATACAATCCCACCCACGCTGCGGTAAATTTGTGCCAAAAGTCACGTGATGCATTAAGAGTTGTTGTTGTTCAGACTTCCCGACATTGAGAAGAATTCAGTTATCTCTAAACTATTGGGCTAATTTACAGGGTCATAGTGAAGATCATCCAGCACAGACCACTTTAACATCTTGTTGGGAAATGGAGAACAGGGAGAGAAGAAGCTTTGGGTAGACAGTTAGACAAAAAGCAATGGAATTAGAATTAACTGATTTAATGTTCAGTTCAACAGTACCACTGACAGCAGTACAACCTTGGATACTACCTGAAGCTAAAGTAGATCTAACACTATTACGAAAGGGAAATAAGGTCAGGGTTTTTTTTTTTTTAAATTCAAATACAATACAGGAATATATTAATATTTACTAGTTTCATTCAGATCTACACAGATGCATCAAAAAAGTTTAGATAACAAGATAGGAGTATCTTTTATTGTTCCAGAGTTTCATATTACAGTAGGAAAGAGGACAAGTAATAATATATCAGTATACACAAGAGAAATGTTAGCAATTTTGTTTGCAATGCAATGGGTAGAAGAAATAAGACCTCTAAGAGTGATTATTTGTTCAGATTCATCTTCATCACTAATCAGTTTACCGATAAAACACTCAGACAGTAGACCAGATATTTTGATAGAAATCCAGCAAACATTATACAGAATTCAAATGATGGACATTACAGTCATATTTTTGTGGGTACCAGCACACATGGGAGTTAAAGGAAATGAAATGGCAGATAAGGCTGCAAAGGAGGCTACAACAAGAAAAGACATTGATGTGTCAGTTAAAATTAGTAAGATGGAAATAAAGAGCATAATTAAACAGAAGATGAAGGAAAGGTGGCAAAAGCAATGGGAGGAAGAGAGGAACAGAAGATGGTTTTACATGATCCAGAGGAGAGTGGGAAAAATGAGATGGGCAGGGAAGAACATAGGAGAAGAAACAATTATATCAGGACTTAGATTTGGGCACACAGGATTAAATAATACATTATTCTAAATAGGTAAACATAACAATGGCAGATGTGAATATTGTGAGCAACAAGAGACAGTTGAACACGTTATGGTATACTGTAGGAAGTACGAAAGAGAAAGGAGAGAAATGGTCCAAAATCTAAAAAGGAAAAGAATACAATTTGATTTAATAGAAATACTTAGAAAAACTCCAGAGATAATTGTTATGTGATTATTTTTCATTATCTTAGATTAATAAATGTAATTGAGAGGATTTGAAATCTTTTTTTGGTTTTGTTTATATTGTTTTGTTAATTTGATTGTGACTTGTTTTGTTTAGTATAAATAATTCTGATCCACACTCCATACCAGTTGGTGGCGGTAATGCACCATTTGGTTGCGTGCCAACCGGCAAAAAAAATCCATAAAGAAAAAGAAGAAGCAGAAGACTTCCCGACAGCAAGGGGCGCACCTGAAAAAAACTGAAAGGCGCCGGTTTGGCTGAGGAAGAAAGACGTGATATCACAGCTAACAGCAGGGACGTGCAGAGGGGGGCGGGGGGCTTGGTCACCTGCCCCTTTGCCCCTTGATGCCCAAAGTGCCCTTTTGTCAGTGTTTTTTTTATGTGTGTGTGTGTGCATGTCCAAAATAAAAATAATTTAGATCTAAATTGCCACAGTTACCGTGGCACGGTTACATGATCCACATAACGTGCCTCACTTTTCCCTTCTTCTCCTCTCGCAGCTCCGCGGCTGCTGCTGCCGCTGTCTGACTGCCTGCCCGCCCCTTTAAATCGGCAGCACACGTGACTGTGCTCTGTGCATTTTTTTAAACTTAACTCTCATTGGTTGTACTGCCTTAAATCCCGCCTTTCCTCTTTCTGATTGCTAGCGCGTGTGTGCGTGCTTATTTGCTTGGAGCGCAAGATTTAAATTTCAATTCATACAGGTATACTGCCGTTACCTCAATTAATACTTGACAACAAACTAGTCCCAGTTAAAGGTATACTATGCAACCGGGGTTGATTTTCCAGCGAGGCTCCCCCCAGAGGGCGAAAGTAAAAGTGCATTGTCGTAAAGATGCTCAGCTGTTCTCCTGGTTTCTCCATCAAGCCAGGTGCGGTTGTTTGTAGGTGGGGTTGTATTTCCCCTAACCCTAACATACATAAATTTCCCTCGACAGACACAAATATCCTAAAGTTAGTATATTACAGTTATTATCCATTATGCACTTACCAAATATGACTTCAAACAGATTTAAAGTCCTGAATTCCTACTTTCCATTCCAGCCCACAAAGTTGTACTGCCTTGACAGGCCATAGTCCATGATGAAGAACATCATACGTCTCGTGGCCTCATCCACAGTCCTCCCACCAATGTCTGACACTGCTGTGACCTAAGGGGGAACAAAAACAGTTCAAAGCTAATTCATTTTTATAGCTCACAGGAGTAAACACGATGCAAAGACAAACTCTGGGTCTAGATTATTTTCATTGTTGATTAATCTATTGATTATTTTAAACAATTAATTGATTGGTTGCTATAATAATAATATAATGTTACAAAATTTTGAAAAATATCAGTGTTTCCCAAATCTCTTGTTCTGTCAACAAAACATGGAGATACTCAGTTTATTGCCATAAATGAGCAAAGAAAACAGAAATATTCACATTTATGAAGCTGAAATCAGAGACGTAGGACTCTTTTGTTGGGTGTTCACGTCAGTAATAAGCTGGACTGGACTCATAACACCGACGCTCTGCATAAGAAGGGCCAGAGCCGCCTCCACCTCCTGAGGAGGCTGAGTTCCTTTGGAGTGAGCAGGCCCCTGCTTAAGACTTTTTATGACTCTGTGGTGGCCTCAGCCCTTCTCTACGCTGTCGTCTGCTGGGCTCCAGACAGCGCAGAACGGGACAGAATGAGGCTGAATAAGCTGGTGAGGAAGACCACTTCTGTCCTGGGCTGCACTCTGGACTCAGTGGAGAAAGTAGCTGAGAAGAGGGTGTTGTCCAAGTTCACATCCATCATGGACAACACCTTCCACCCCCTGCACCAGACTGTAGAGGAGCTGAGCAGCTCCTTTAGTGCCAGACTTAGACACCCTGTCTGTAAAAAGGAGCGCTACCGCAAGTCATTCATTCCTGCTGCAATCAGATTATACAGTGCTGCACTGTAACTGTAACCAATGTGCAATAATCTATCTAATTCACTGTGCGATAACCTGTGCAATGATCCGAAGAACTTCTGCTGCTATCACCAGGTGAATATATGTCAGTACATGTGCATATATATATATATATATATATATATATATATATATATATATATATATATATATGTATGTATTTATATATGTATGTATTTATATATATATATATATATATATATATATATATATATATATATATATATACAGGGGTTGGACAATGAAACTGAAACACCTCTCATTTTAGTGTGGGAGGTTTCATGGCTAAATTGGACCAGCCTGGTGGCCAATCTTCATTAATTGCACATTGAACCAATAAGAGAAGACTGTGAAGGTCCAATTAGCAGGGTAAGAGCACAGTTTTGCTCAAAATATTGCAATGCACACAACATTATGGGTGACATACCAGAGTTCAAAAGAGGACAAATTGTTGGTGCACGTCTTGCTGGCGCATCTGTGACCAAGACAGCAAGTCTTTGTGATGTATCAAGAGCCACGGTGTCCAGGGTAATGTCAGCATACCACCAAGAAGGACGAACCACATCCAACAGGATTAACTGTGGACGCAAGAGGAAGCTGTCTGAAAGGGATGTTAGAGTGCTTACCCGGATTGTATCCAAAAAACATGAAACCACGGCTCCCCAAATCACGGCAGAACTAAACGTGCACCTCAACTCTCCTGTTTCTACCAAAACTGTCCGTCGGGAGCTCCACAGGGTTAATATCCACGGCTGGATTCAGAGTGTCTGAAAACATAAAGTACATTTTGCTGCATTGACGTGTATTCTCTCTGAGCGCAGCTTGGTCTGACCTAAGATGGCCGCTCTGTCGGCACGCCTCTCACCCGACGACGGGGCGTCTACGTCATGGGTTAAAGCTAAAATAATCAGTTTGACTGAAAAAAATTCCTAGTCAGCCCATATATTCCCGGGAGCTTAGTTACCTCACTTGCTTATTGTGCAGAGTCAACTTTAACCAAATCTGGTAGTTTTACAATATCCACTGACCATTCATGTCTCTGTCCCACCTTTCAGCTTCAGAGCCTTGGTGTCTTCCTGGACAGCCTCCCATCCTCTCCTCCACTGTCCACATCCATAACATAACCTGGTTAACTTTCATATCGGCAACATCAAGTTCTTCCTTAACACTTTAACCAAACTGGTCCACAGTCCACTTTACACTGTCAGCTCCCTTCCCTCCCTGTCCTCCAGAAAACCTCCATAAATTACAACTAGTACAAAAGACAGCAATTTACATCTTTACATCATCTACTTCACATCTGAACATTACCTCCACTGGCTCCCTGTCACCTTCAGTATAAATTAATCATATGAACAAACAAGGCCAACCACAACCTGGACAATGCAGGACATATAACCAACACTATGATGTCATACATTTTAGTTTAACACTGATCGCACATTACAAGGTCCCTGATTGGTTTATCAGCTAAGTTGCTGGAAGCCAGTGAATACACGCTGAAAGGTGACATGGCCACAGGTGGAAATAATTCATTAATTAACTGGAGCAGCGACAGTGTGTCTATCGACAGACACGCTTACCGAGGGCAGTTGTTGTCAGATGGTCAATCCGCTCCACTTCCTGACTTGCTGGTTCGCATAAACCCAAAGAAAACCTTTGACCACCACTGCTTTCATTCATGCATCTGTGGCCAGTTTGAGATGTTCTTCCAAAAGTTATGATTGAACACCGATCATAACTTTTGGTCTACGTATACATGTCTGTGCTGGTAGCCAGCGCAGAGCCATAGAGAGAAAGGCTCTGAGCCAGCGGAACCCGGATGTAAACAAGAGCCTTGCTCGCTAGCCTTAGGGCGCTAGCATTAGCGCTATAAGTAGCACCTTAAGACGCTAGAATTAGCCGCAGAACTGAGACTGCTCATCCCACCTCAAGTTGTGGTGGGGGATATTACACTACATGCATATATAATCCTTACCTGTTTGTCTGTTTCCCCTCCTAAATTCTCCAATGTGTGGTGCTAATGTTGTTAGCTGTGACATCACGGACTTCTTCCTCAGGCAAACGGACACGTTTCAGATTGTTGGAGTGCGCCCCCTGCTGTTGGGAGTCTTCTTCTTCTCTTGTTCTTTATGAATTTTTCTCACAGTGTGTCATATATGTTCAACTGTGTCTTGTTCCTCACAATATTCACATCTGCCAGTGTTATGCTTCCCTATTTTGAATAATGTACCATTTAATCCTGTGTGGGCAAATCTAAGTCTTGATATAAGATAAGATAGTCTTTATTGATCTCACATTGGAGAAATTCACTTGTCACATCGGCTCAATAGTCAGTCAATAGTCAGCAGTAGGAAAGGGTGCATCAGTTATATACAGTGTATCTTCCTATATACAGTGGATCAAAAAGAAAGTGAGAAAAAAAGTAAGAATTAAAAAAATACAAAAGAAATCGGAGTAGGCAGGTGATGTCATGTGTACTTCCCGGTTATATACATACATACATACATACATACATACATACACACACACACATTATATACATACATACATACATACATACATACATACACACACACACACATTATATATATATATATATATATATATATATATATATATATATATAAATAAATAAATAAAGGCAAGGCAAGGCAAGGCAAATTTATTTGTATAGCACAATTCAGTACAGAGACAATGCAAAGTGCTTTACATGATTAAAATACAGGAAAAGAAAACAGAAAATGTAGACATCAATAAACAGCTGGACTAAAAAAGTTGAACTAATGCTGTTTCAGTAGAACAGTTTAACTAGAACAGTCAAAAACAGTCCTAAACAGATGTGTTTTTAATCTTGATTAAAAAGAACTCAGGTTTTCCGCACTTTTACAGTTTTCTGGAAGTTTGTTCCAGATAAGTGGAGCGTAGGAACTAAATGCTGCTTCTCCTTGTTTAGTTCTGGCTGTAGGTACGCAGAGAAGGCTGGAGCCAGAAGACCTTAGTGCTCTGGATGGTTGATACACTGATAACAAGTCTGTGATGTATTTAGATGCGTTCAGCAGCGTTCTGGATCAGCTGCAGCTGTCTGATCCACTTTTTAGGCAGACCTGTGAAAACACCGTTGCAGTAATCGATTCTACTAAAGATAAACGCATGGATTAGTTTTTCCAGATCCTGCTGAGACATCAGTCCTTTAATCCTGGAAATGTTCTTCAGGTGATAGAAAGCCGATCATGTAATTGTCTTTAGACAATATATATATATATATATATATATATATATATATATATATATATATATAGGCCTACATACACATGTACTGACATATATTCACTTGGTGATAGCAGCAGAAGTTCTTCCGGATCATTGCACAGGTTATAGCACAGTGTATTAAATAGATTATTGCACATTATTTATTGCGCTACACATACCTAATCCAGACAAATGATTGTTCAAATCCAGCGCCGAGCTGATCAACTGCGTCCTCACCGATGTCTATCCTGTCCGACGTCACCTCAGGTGAGCTGAGTTCGATCAGCTGATGCTCCACTCCAAACACGTAACCTCCAGCCCAGTCTTATCTTGCGCAATCACCACCATCAACCATGCAGAAACACGTATCTTTACTTATGAACAGTTCGTGAAGATGCACAAACAGTTTTTGACTGGTTTTGTAGCGGCCAAGCCAATACTTTAAGCCACTGAGGTGCTGCATCGGGGTAATAGAGTTGACGCGCTTATTGTTACCGTTTTGGGATGAATTAGAGTCCGAGTCGTCAGGGCATGTTGAACGCTTCGTCCATTTATTTTCCTCTTTGCATATCAAATGTCCATCATACATGAACACATCTCCAGACAACATATAAAGCAGACTTGCTTGCTTGTATTTATCTTTTTGCGGTCAAAAACTGTTTTCCCCTTCCGGGTGGAAAACCTACCTATCAAAGAAAAGTTCCCCCCTTAAAAAGACATGAACGCTAATTACCCAATCAATGCATTTGCGCTCCTACATATAGGATTAAAGATTAAAATCTTATTTCTTTTAAAGGCCAGCTAAAGATATTTTAAAGCTGCTTCCACTTTTGGACGAATGTGTATAAATGGTTTGGTAAAATATGTACCGTGACTTACAGATGACGCCCAAACATTTGGGTGTGCTGCCATCTAGTGTTGGAAATAATAAATGTTTTTTCCTTCAAAACACAATTCATGTTATAAATAATTGTCAAAAAAATATGGTTGGACGTAGCAAAAATGTTTTTGATAACTTTTGATCCTCTATGTGTGAGGAATTTTTTGGAGTAACTTTGAATGCCATAAGTGTAACGGTTTAGGAGTAGTTTATTCAAATGTAACCCCCAAAAATATGGGAAAATGACATCTTTGATGAGAAATGAATGATTTCCTGTAGGAGGTAGCCCATTGCTTCAAGAGGCTTTTTTGTAGGGCCTATGAAGTTACATGCACTTACCGAGTTTCATAATTCTCAGACAAAGCATGGCTTGGGGCTTACTGATTTAATGCGTTTTTAATGGTTTTCCACAAACCTGATTTTTGCAATGCGACAGCTCAGGCAAATATGCATATTTCATAAAACCTTTGATAACTTTTAAACGTCAATGTCTTAACTGCATGCTGAAAAAATTTGAAAGTAATAGGTTAAAATGCCTAGGACTAGTTCGTTAAAGTTTGAGGCAAAAACGGCCAATATTTTACCCTTTGACCCAAAATAGCAGACTTCCTGTGGGTTTTAGAGCATACACCCAAGAGACTTTTTTTCATAATTTTAAAAAACCTACCTAGGTAAAAAATTTCAGCTTTCTACGTGTTACGGTTTGGCCCAACTCACTCTAGTTGGCGCTGTTGAGCAGGTTTGCCACGCCCGTTTTCAATTACACTAAAATCATGCGATTTCTCACGGGGGACAATTTTGGGCAAAGTTTGGTGAGTTTTCATGCATGTTTAGGCCTCCAAAAAGCCGTTTCAAAAGTCCCAAGAATAAATAATAATAATAATAATAATAAAATCTGCAGTTACAATAGGCCTTCGCAGCGCTTAGCTGCTCGGGCCTAATAATAATAATAAAATCTGCAGTTACAATAGGCCTTCGCAGCGCTTAGCTGCTCGGGCCTAATAATAATAATAATAAAATCTGCAGTTACAATAGGCCTTCGCAGCGCTTAGCTGCTCGGGCCTAATTAAAGCCGCAAGCGGCGATGAGCGGCCCTCGCAGCCAAGCACCGCTGGGGTACGCGCACCTCCTGCCGCCAGCCACCGCAGAAGCTGTCACGCATTTTCCCCGCCCGTCCACTGGGCGATTCACACGAACCCTTTCGGCAGCGCTCCCCCACGACTCACAAAAAATCTGGTGCAGATTGGTGGATGCAGCGAGGAGATACAGCCGTTGAATAATGATAATGCATTTGGCCACCGGGCCGGACCGCTGGGGTTGTAAAGAGATGACATGTTGGAACTATATAAATAAAATTGGATTGAATTAATTTGTCTTTATATAAAACACATGAGTTGCCTCTTGGCATGGCATGCACTAATATATATATATATATATATATATATATATATATATATATATATATATATATATATATATATATATATATATATATATACATACACACATTTGACCTAATAAAATACATTATTCATGTTTTTATTAGGTCAAATGCAATAATTCAATTCAATTTTATTTATATAGTGCCAAATCATGAAACATGTCATCTCAAGGCACTTTACAAAGTTACGTTCAATCATATTATACATATTGGGTCAGATTATACAGATTGGTCAAAAATGTTCCTATATAAGGAAACCAGTTGATACATATTGGGTCAGATTATACAGATTGGTCAAAAATGTTCCTATATAAGGAAACCGGTTGATTGCATCAAAGTCTCGACAAGCAGCATTCACTCCTGGAGAAGCGTAGAGCCACAGGGAGAGTCGTCTGCATTGTACATGGCTTTGCTGCAATCCCTCATACTGAGCAAGCATGAAGCGACAGTGGGAAGAAAAACTCCCCATTAACGGGAAGGAAAACCTCCAGCAGAACCGGGCTCAGTATGAACGGTCATCTGCCTCGACCGACTGGGGGTTACAGAAGACAGAGCAGAGACACAACAAGAGAGACAAAAAAAGCACAGAAGCACACATTGATCCAGTAATCTGTTCTACATTAGATGGTAGTAACGGGTGAGCCGTCTTCTTTGGATGATGTCACAGTTAACAGAACGCCAGACCAGGTGTACCTACTATGAAGATAAAAGAGAGAAACAGAAAATTAAAGCAGAAATGACAACACGTAATGCATAATTGAAGAACAGTAGAACTCTATAGAGTGAGAAAATTAGATCCTGACGTCCTCCAGTAGCCTAAGCCTATAGCAGTAAAACTATAAAAGGTAGCTCAGAGTAACATGAGCCACTCTAGTTATAAGCTTTGTCAAAAAGGAAGGTTTTAAGATTAGTCTTAAAAGTAGACAGGGTGTCTGCTTCACGGACCAAAACTGGGAATTGGTTCCACAGGAGAGGAGCCTGATAGCTAAAGGATCTGCCTCCCATTCTACTTTTAGAGACTCTAGGAACCACCAGCAGACCTGCAGTCTGAGAGCAAAGTGCTCTGTTAGGAACATACGGGGTAATCAGAGCTCTGATATATGATGGAGCTTGATTATTAAGGGCTTTATACGTTAGAAGAAGAATTTTAAATTCTATTTTTGATTTCACAGGAAGCCAATGAAGGGAAGCTAAAATTGGAGAAATATGATCCCGCTTGTTGATTTTCATCAGAACTCTTGCTGCAGCATTTTGGATCAGCTGAAGGCTTTGAACTGCAGTTTGTGGACTTCCTGATAGTAACGAATTGCAATAGTCCAGCCTTGAAGTAACAAATGCATGGACTAGTTTTTCAGCATCACTCCTGGACAGAATGTTTCTAATTTTGGCGATATTCCGGAGGTGAAAAAAGGAAACTCTGGAAACCTGTTTAATATGGGATTTAAATGACATGTCTTGGTCAAAAATAACACCAAGGTTTTTTACTTTATTACCAGAGGCCAAGTTAATGCCATCCAGATTAAGTGATTGGTTAAGAAGTTTATTTTTTGAGGACTCTGGCCCAAAGATTACAACTTCGGTCTTGTCAGAATTTAGATGCAGGAAATTTAAAGTCATCCAGCTTTTGATGTCATCAAGACATGGCTGCAGTTGAAGTAATTGATTGGATTCATCAGGATTTATGGATAAATATAGCTGAGTGTCATCAGCATAACAGTGGAAATTAATCCCATGCTGTCTGATAATTTTGCCGATCGGAAGCATATATTTAGTTAAGAGAATTGGTCCAAGGACTGAACCCTGTGGTACTCCACAGGTGACCCTAGAGTTTAAGGAAGATTTATTATTAACATGAACAAACTGGAATCTGTCCGACAGATAAGATTTAAACCAGCCTAATGCTTTTCCCTTAATCCCTACAGTATGCTCAAGTCTTTGCAGGAGAATATTTTGATCAACTGTATCAAATGCAGTACTGAGATCTAACAGGACAAGTACAGACACAAGTCCATTATCTGAGGCCATGAGAATATCATTAGTGACCTTCACCAGAGCTGTTTCAGTGCTATGATGAGCTCTGAAGCCTGACTGAAACTCCTCAAGTAGGTCATTGCTTTGTAAATGTTCACAAAGTTGATTAGCAACTACTTTCTCAAGAATTTTAGATAAGAAAAGAAGATTAGATATAGGTCTGTAGTTTACTAGCTCATCTTGATCAAGAGAAGGTTTCTTAAGTAAAGGTTTAATAACAGCTACTTTAAAAACCTGTGGTACATATCCATTTACTAAGGATAGATTAATCATGTCTAAAATAGGACCACTGATCAAAGGGAATACCTCCTTAAACAACTTAGTTGGGATTGGGTCTAACACACAGGTAGAAGTTTTAGATGAAGCTAAGATTTTAGATAGCTCAGAAAGCTCTACTGCTTCTAAACAGTTCAAACACTGTGCAGGTTCTAAAGATTCCTCCAATGCTGCCTTACTTATAATAGATAATAGATATAATAGATTGTATTTTACGTATCAGGTACATAATACACACACACACACATACGATATTATACGTAATATAATAACCATTATAACAATTTAAGAAACTAGTTATAATGGTTATATATCAAAAAAGAACATGGAACACAAAAAACATGGTCCATCATATGGGAAGGAGGGACCTGTTGGACCTTTCTATTGCATCCCCTGTCCCTTGATCCGATCAGCCATTTCGACACTGCCCTCTCCAAATCCTTCCTGGTGATCTGTCTGGTTAATGTGTTGTTCTTTAAAGCTCCTGCGGGAAACATATCTTATGGTCACTTTATATGTACCAACACAACTCTCAACTACAATTGTAAAGTCAACTATGTTAAGGTGAAATTTACCAACAAATGATCAGTTTTATATCAATTACCCAAGATTTAAATTGTAATTTTGGGTGAAGTATCCCTTTACATAATTGACTTTACAAACCTGCAAACGTCAGAATGAACTGGGAAAAAGCTAAGAAAAAAAGATCAAAATTCAAAGCTGACTGGCCAAGGCTGTCACATTTTTTTACTTCTTTCTAAAATCTGGCTTTATTAAATTGCCCATAAAAAAATTAAAAACCAAGGAAAAATTACAAAATGTAATTTTTTTGATAAGAACAGCTGTTGACTGGAAGATCTGTGCAAGAAAATCTTGAAAACATTTCTTATATGATAACATTTCTGGAGCACCTGTTTTGAGGGGACATTTATGTCCTTAAGGTGAGGGTATTATTGACATTAGAAAATTAAATTCATAACATACATAAATTTCCCTCGACAGACACAAATATCCTAAAGTTACTATATTACAGTTATTATCCATTATGCACTTACCAAATATGACTTCAAACAGATTTAAAGTCCTGAATTCCTACTTTCCATTCCAGCCCACAAAGTTGTACTGCCTTGACAGGCCATAGTCCATGATGAAGAACATCATACGTCTCGTGGCCTCATCCACAGTCCTCCCACCAATGTCTGACACTGCTGTGACCTAAGGGGGAACAAAAACAGTTCAAAGCTA
Organism: Fundulus diaphanus; assembly: GCA_037039145.1. Classification (NCBI taxonomy): domain Eukaryota; kingdom Metazoa; phylum Chordata; class Actinopteri; order Cyprinodontiformes; family Fundulidae; genus Fundulus; species Fundulus diaphanus. Next base: position 11,320,924 of record CM073125.1, read on the forward strand.
ATTAATTTTTATATCTTACAGGAGTAAACACGATGCAAAGACAAACTCTGGGTCTAGATTATTTCCATTGTTGATTAATCTATTGATTATTTTAACAATTAATTGATTGGTTGCTATAATAATAAAATGTTACAAAATTTTGAAAAATGTCAGTGTTTCCCAAATCTCTTGTTCTGTCAACAAAACATGGAGATACTCAGTTTATTGCTTAAGACTTTTTATGACTCTGTGGTGGCCTCAGCCCTTCTCTACGCTGTCGTCTGCTGGGCTCCAGGCAGCGCAGAACGGGACCGAATGAGTCTGAATAAGCTGGTGAGGAAGGCCACTTCTGTCCTGGGCTGCACTCTGGACTCAGCGGAGGAAGTAGCTGAGAGGAGGGTGTTGTCCAAGTTCACATCCATCATGGACAACACCTTCCACCCCCTGCGCCAGACTGTAGAGCAGCTGAGCAGCTCCTTTAGTGGCAGACTTAGACACCCTGTCTGTAAAAAGGAGCGCTACCGCAAGTCATTCATTCCTGCTGCTATCAGAATATACAGTGCTGCACTGTAACTGTAACCAATGTGCAATAATCTAATTCACTGTGCGATAACCCGTGCAATAATCCTGAAAGAAGTGACTTCTGCTGCTATCAGTAACTGTAACCACAACTGTTATAACTTTGGGCAATAACTAATGTGCAATAATCTATTTAATACACTGTGCTATAACCTGTCCAATGATCCAAAGAACTTCTGCTGCTATCACCAGGTATATATGTCAGTACATGTGTATGTAGGCATATGTATGTGTCACAGGACAGGTTGCCCTGTGACTGGCAACCTGTCCAGGATGGACGAGCCCCCACCCCCCACGACCCCGTGTGACGCCGAGCTGCGTTTCCCCATCAGATACGGCTTGACGTCACACCTGTAGGGAAAAGCCGGTATAAATCGATGAAGGATGGGATGTTAATTTTTTAAAAAGTTTAATAAAATTGCTCAAAGTTTATCAGAAAAAAACATAACTTGCTTTTAAATATGGACATTTTTAATAAGCAAAATGTTAATGTATTTCGTAAAGTTATTGTTGAAGTTAATCTTGGCTGCAGTACTCTGTTTGGCAGATGTTTTGGGGTTGGAGTAAAACGAGTCCATAGATCCACAGACAGGAGGCTTGTTCAGTGGTTTCTAGTACGACTTGCTTCTGCAGTGTCGCTCAACTGCGTGTAAAAATAAAAAAAATTACTTCATAAAAGCTCTCTGAGAATAACCTCTGGCCTCACCCAGTTAGAACCCGCTCTCCAGTCCATGTTGTAGCTGCAGTTTTTTTTTTTACGTCGTTTCCTTAATAATCTGTACAAATCAAAATCCTTGTCATTTTATTAAGAGTGTCGTGGTGCGCAGCGGCTCATCAGGTGGAGCTGCTGCATATTGACTGATAGCCGCTCTGACTGCAGCTCTGCCTTCTTTTGTTCAGAAAAGCGCAGGTGAAATTATTTAATTTATTATTTAACTTTTTCCAAATCGGACCCTGTCAAATGCGGGACAAATGCGCGTCATGGTAAATTAGCCTTTACTCTTCGAATTTTAAATAAAGCGTTACAGCGAATATTGAGGAGGTCCCTGATTGGTTTATCAGCTAAGTTGCTGGAAGCCAGTGAATACACGCTGAAAGGTGACATGGCCACAGGTGGAAATAATTCATTAATTAACTGGAGCAGCGACAGTGTGTCTGTCGACAGAAACGCTTACCGAGGGAAGTTGTTGTCAGATGGTCAATCCGCTCCACTTCCTGACTTGCTGGTTCGCATAAACCCAAAGAAAACCTTTGACCACCACTGCTTTCATTCATGCATCTGTGGCCAGTTTGAGATGTTCTTCCAAAAGTTATGATTGAACACCGATCATAACTTTTGGTCTACGTATACATCTCTGTGCTGGTAGCAAACGCAGAGCCATAGAGAGAAAGGCTCTGAGCCAGCGGAACCCGGATGTAAACAAGAGCCTTGCTCGTTAGCCTTAAGGCGCTAGCATTAGCGCTAATATTAGCGCCTTAAGGCACTAGAATTAGCCGCAGAACTGAGACTGCTCATCCCACCTCAAGTTGTGGTGGGGGATATTACACTACATGCATATATAATCCAAAAAGCCTTACCTGTTTGTCTGTTTCCCCTCCTAAATTCTCCAATGTGTGGTGCTAATGTTGTTAGCTGTGACATCACGGACTTCTTCCTCAGGCAAACGGACACGTTTCAGATTGTTGGAGTGCGCCCCCTGCTGTTGGGAAGTCTTCTTCTTCTCTTGATCTTTATGAACTTTCTCACAGTGTGTCATATACGTTCAACTGTCTGTTGTTCCTCACAATATTTACATATGCCAGTGTTATGCTTCCCTATTTTGAATAATGTACCATCTAATCCTGTGTGGGCAAATCTAAGTCTTGATATGAGATAAGATAAGATAGTCTTTATTGATCTCACATTGGAGAAATTCACTTGTCGGCTCAATAGTGTGTGTGTATATATATATATATATATATATATATATATATATATATATATATATATATATATATATATATATATACACATGCCTACATACACATGTACTGACATATATTCACTTGGTGAAAGCAGAAGAAGTTCTTCTGGATCCTTGCACAGGTTATAGCACAGTGTATTAAATAGATTATTGCACATTAGTTATTGCCCAAAGTCATAACAGTTGTGGTTATATAGAACAGATTACTGGATCAATGTGTGCTTCTGTGCTTTTTTTGTCTGTCTTGTTGTGTCTCTGCTCTGTCTTCTGTAACCCCCAGTCGGTCGAGGCAGATGACCGTTCATACTGAGCCCGGTTCTGCTGGAGGTTTGTCCTTCATGTTAATGAAGGAGGTTTTTTTCCCCTGTTGCTTCATGCTTGCTCAGTATGAGGGATTGTTGCAAAGCCATGGACAATGCAGACAACTCTCCCTGTGACTCTACGCTTCTTCAGGAGGAAATGCTGCTTGTCAAGACTTTTATGCAATCAACTGGTTCCCTTATATAGGATTAAAGATTCAAAGCTTCTTTCTTTTAAAGGCCAGCTAAAGATATTTTAAAGCTGCTTCCACTTTTGGACGAATGTGTATGAATGGTTTGGTAAAATATGTACCGTGACTTACAGATGACGCCCAAACATTTGGGTTTGCTGCCATCTAGTGTTGGAAATAATAAATGTTTTTTCCTTCAAAACACAATTCATGTTATAAATAATTGTCAAAAAAATATGGTTGGACGTAGCAAAAATGTTTTTGATAACTTTTGATCCTCTATGTGTGAGGAATTTTTTGGAGTAACTTTGAATGCCATAAGTGTAACGGTTTAGGAGTAGTTTATTCAAATGTAACACCCAAAAATATGGGAAAATGACATCTTTGATGAGAAATGAATGATTTCCTGTAGGAGGTAGCCCATTGCTTCAAGAGGCTTTTTTGTAGGGCCTATGAAGTTACATGCACTTACTGAGTTTCATAATTCTCAGACAAAGCATGGCTTGGGGCTTACTGATTTAATGCGTTTTTAATGGTTTTCCACAAACCTGATTTTTGCAATGCGACAGCTCAGGCAAATATGCATATTTCATAAAACCTTTGATAACTTTTAAAAGTCAATGTCTTAACTGCATGCTGAAAAAAATTGAAAGTAATAGGTTAAAATGCCTAGGACTAGTTCGTTAAAGTTTGAGGCAAAAACGGCCAATATTTTACCCTTTGACCCAAAATAGCAGACTTCCTGTGGGTTTTAGAGCATACACCCAAGAGACTTTTTTTCATAATTTTAAAAAACCTACCTAGGTAAAAAATTTCAGCTTTCTACGTGTTACGGTTTGGCCCAACTCACTCTAGTTGGCGCTGTTGAGCAGGTTTGTCACGCCCGTTTTCAATTACACTAAAATCATGCGATTTCTCACGGGGGACAATTTTGGGCAAAGTTTGGTGAGTTTTCATGCATGTTTAGGCCTCCAAAAAGCCGTTTCAAAAGTCCCAAGAATAAATAATAATAATAATTAAAGCCGCAAGCGGCGATGAGCGGCCCTCGCAGCCAAGCACCGCTGGGGTACGCGCACCTCCTGCCGCCAGCCACCGCAGAAGCTGTCACGCATTTTCCCCGCCCGTCCACTGGGCGATTCACACGAACCCTTTCGGCAGCGCTCCCCCACGACTCACAAAAAATCTGGTGCAGATTGGTGGATGCAGCGAGGAGATACAGCCGTTGAATAATGATAATGCATTTGGCCACCGGGCCGGACCGCTGGGGTTGTAAAGAGATGACATGTTGGAACTATATAAATAAAATTGGATTGAATTAATTTGTCTTTATATAAAACACATGAGTTGCCTCTTGGCATGGCATGCACTAATATATATATATATATATATATATATATATATATATATATATATACATATACATACACACATTTGACCTAATAAAATACATTATTCATGTTTTTATTAGGTCAAATGCAATCATTCAATTCAATTTTATTTATATAGCGCCAAATCATGAAACATGTCATCTCAAGGCACTTTACAAAGTTACGTTCAATCATATTATACATATTGGGTCAGATTATACAGATTGGTCAAAAATGTTCCTATATAAGGAAACCAGTTGATACATATTGGGTCAGATTATACAGATTGGTCAAAAATGTTCCTATATAAGGAAACCGGTTGATTGCATCAAAGTCTCGACAAGCAGCATTCACTCCTGGAGAAGCGTAGAGCCACAGGGAGAGTCGTCTGCATTGTACATGGCTTTGCTGCAATCCCTCATACTGAGCAAGCATGAAGCGACAGTGGGAAGAAAAACTCCCCATTAACGGGAAGGAAAACCTCCAGCAGAACCGGGCTCAGTATGAACGGTCATCTGCCTCGACCGACTGGGGGTTACAGAAGACAGAGCAGAGACACAACAAGAGAGACAAAAAAAGCACAGAAGCACACATTGATCCAGTAATCTGTTCTACATTAGATGGTAGTAACGGGTGAGCCGTCTTCTTTGGATGATGTCACAGTTAACAGAACGCCAGACCAGGTGTACCTACTATGAAGATAAAAGAGAGAAACAGAAAATTAAAGCAGAAATGACAACACGTAATGCATAATTGAAGAACAGTAGAACTCTATAGAGTGAGAAAATTAGATCCTGACGTCCTCCAGTAGCCTAAGCCTATAGCAGTAAAACTATAAAAGGTAGCTCAGAGTAACATGAGCCACTCTAGTTATAAGCTTTGTCAAAAAGGAAGGTTTTAAGATTAGTCTTAAAAGTAGACAGGGTGTCTGCTTCACGGACCAAAACTGGGAATTGGTTCCACAGGAGAGGAGCCTGATAGCTAAAGGATCTGCCTCCCATTCTACTTTTAGAGACTCTAGGAACCACCAGCAGACCTGCAGTCTGAGAGCAAAGTGCTCTGTTAGGAACATACGGGGTAATCAGAGCTCTGATATATGATGGAGCTTGATTATTAAGGGCTTTATACGTTAGAAGAAGAATTTTAAATTCTATTTTTGATTTCACAGGAAGCCAATGAAGGGAAGCTAAAATTGGAGAAATATGATCCCGCTTGTTGATTTTCATCAGAACTCTTGCTGCAGCATTTTGGATCAGCTGAAGGCTTTGAACTGCAGTTTGTGGACTTCCTGATAGTAAAGAATTACAATAGTCCAGCCTTGAAGTAACAAATGCATGGACTAGTTTTTCAGCATCACTCCTGGACAGAATGTTTCTAATTTTGGCGATATTCCGGAGGTGAAAAAAGGAAACTCTGGAAACCTGTTTAATATGGGATTTAAATGACATGTCTTGGTCAAAAATAACACCAAGGTTTTTTACTTTATTACCAGAGGCCAAGTTAATGCCATCCAGATTAAGTGATTGGTTAAGAAGTTTATTTTTTGAGGACTATGGCCCAAAGATTACAACTTCGGTCTTGTCAGAATTTAGATGCAGGAAATTTAAAGTCATCCAGCTTTTGATGTCATCAAGACATGACTGCAGTTGAAGTAATTGATTGGATTCATCAGGATTTATGGATAAATATAGCTGAGTGTCATCAGCATAACAGTGGAAATTAATCCCATGCTGTCTGATAATTTTGCCGATCGGAAGCATATATTTAGTAAAGAGAATTGGTCCAAGGACTGAACCCTGTGGTACTCCACAAGTGACCCTAGAGTTTGAGGAAGATTTATTATTAACATGAACAAACTGGAATCTGTCCGACAGATAAGATTTAAACCAGCCTAATGCTTTTCCCTTAATCCCTACAGTATGCTCAAGTCTTTGCAGGAGAATATTTTGATCAACTGTATCAAATGCAGTACTGAGATCTAACAGGACAAGTACAGACACAAGTCCATTATCTGAGGCCATGAGAATATCATTAGTGACCTTCACCAGAGCTGTTTCAGTGCTATGATGAGCTCTGAAGCCTGACTGAAACTCCTCAAGTAGGTCATTGCTTTGTAAATGTTCACAAAGTTGATTAGCAACTACTTTCTCAAGAATTTTAGATAAGAAAAGAAGATTAGATATAGGTCTGTAGTTTACTAGCTCATCTTGATCAAGAGAAGGTTTCTTAAGTAAAGGTTTAATAACAGCTACTTTAAAAACCTGTGGTACATATCCATTTACTAAGGATAGATTAATCATGTCTAAAATAGGACCACTGATCAAAGGGAATACCTCCTTAAACAACTTAGTTGGGATTGGGTCTAACACACAGGTAGAAGTTTTAGATGAAGCTAAGATTTTAGATAGCTCAGAAAGCTCTACTGCTTCTAAACAGTTCAAACACTGTGCAGGTTCTAAAGATTCCTCCAATGCTGCCTTACTTATAATAGATAATAGATATAATAGATTGTATTTTACGTATCAGGTACATAATACACACACACACACATACGATATTATACGTAATATAATAACCATTATAACAATTTAAGAAACTAGTTATAATGGTTATATATCAAAAAAGAACATGGAACACAAAAAACATGGTCCATCATATGGGAAGGAGGGACCTGTTGGACCTTTCTATTGCATCCCCTGTCCCTTGATCCGATCAGCCATTTCGACACTGCCCTCTCCAAATCCTTCCTGGTGATCTGTCTGGTTAATGTGTTGTTCTTTAAAGCTCCTGCGGGAAACATATCTTATGGTCACTTTATATGTACCAACACAACTCTCAACTACAATTGTAAAGTCAACTATGTTAAGGTGAAATTTACCAACAAATGATCAGTTTTATATCAATTACCCAAGATTTAAATTGTAATTTTGGGTGAAGTATCCCTTTACATAATTGACTTTACAAACCTGCAAACGTCAGAATGAACTGGGAAAAAGCTAAGAAAAAAAGATCAAAATTCAAAGCTGACTGGCCAAGGCTGTCACATTTTTTTACTTCTTTCTAAAATCTGGCTTTATTAAATTGCCCATAAAAAAATTAAAAACCAAGGAAAAATTACAAAATGTAATTTTTTTGATAAGAACAGCTGTTGACTGGAAGATCTGTGCAAGAAAATCTTGAAAACATTTCTTATATGATAACATTTCTGGAGCACCTGTTTTGAGGGGACATTTATGTCCTTAAGGTGAGGGTATTATTGACATTAGAAAATTAAATTCATAACATACATAAATTTCCCTCGACAGACACAAATATCCTAAAGTTACTATATTACAGTTATTATCCATTATGCACTTACCAAATATGACTTCAAACAGATTTAAAGTCCTGAATTCCTACTTTCCATTCCAGCCCACAAAGTTGTACTGCCTTGACAGGCCATAGTCCATGATGAAGAACATCATACGTCTTGTGGCCTCATCCACAGTCCTCCCACCAATGTCTGACACTGCTGTGACCTAAGGGGGAACAAAAACAGTTCAAAGCTAATTAATTTTTATATCTTACAGGAGTAAACACGATGCAAAGACAAACTCTGGGTCTAGATTATTTCCATTGTTGATTAATCTATTGATTATTTTAACAATTAATTGATTGGTTGCTATAATAATAAAATGTTACAAAATTTTGAAAAATGTCAGTGTTTCCCAAATCTCTTGTTCTGTCAACAAAACATGGAGATACTCAGTTTATTGCTTAAGACTTTTTATGACTCTGTGGTGGCCTCAGCCCTTCTCTACGCTGTCGTCTGCTGGGCTCCAGGCAGCGCAGAACGGGACCGAATGAGTCTGAATAAGCTGGTGAGGAAGGCCACTTCTGTCCTGGGCTGCACTCTGGACTCAGCGGAGGAAGTAGCTGAGAGGAGGGTGTTGTCCAAGTTCACATCCATCATGGACAACACCTTCCACCCCCTGCGCCAGACTGTAGAGCAGCTGAGCAGCTCCTTTAGTGGCAGACTTAGACACCCTGTCTGTAAAAAGGAGCGTTACCGCAAGTCATTCATTCCTGCTGCTATCAGAATATACAGTGCTGCACTGTAACTGTAACCAATGTGCAATAATCTAATTCACTGTGCGATAACCCGTGCAATAATCCTGAAAGAAGTGACTTCTGCTGCTATCAGTAACTGTAACCACAACTGTTATAACTTTGGGCAATAACTAATGTGCAATAATCTATTTAATACACTGTGCTATAACCTGTCCAATGATCCAAAGAACTTCTGCTGCTATCACCAGGTATATATGTCAGTACATGTGTATGTAGGCATATGTATGTGTCACAGGACAGGTTGCCCTGTGACTGGCAACCTGTCCAGGATGGACGAGCCCCCACCCCCCACGACCCCGTGTGACGCCGAGCTGCGTTTCCCCATCAGATACGGCTTGACGTCACACCTGTAGGGAAAAGCCGGTATAAATCGATGAAGGATGGGATGTTAATTTTTTAAAAAGTTTAATAAAATTGCTCAAAGTTTATCAGAAAAAAACATAACTTGCTTTTAAATATGGACATTTTTAATAAGCAAAATGTTAATGTATTTCGTAAAGTTATTGTTGAAGTTAATCTTGGCTGCAGTACTCTGTTTGGCAGATGTTTTGGGGTTGGAGTAAAATGAGTCCATAGATCCACAGACAGGAGGCTTGTTCAGTGGTTTCTAGTACGACTTGCTTCTGCAGTGTCGCTCAACTGCGTGTAAAAATAAAAAAAATTACTTCATAAAAGCTCTCTGAGAATAACCTCTGGCCTCACCCAGTTAGAACCCGCTCTCCAGTCCATGTTGTAGCTGCAGTTTTTTTTTTTACGTCGTTTCCTTAATAATCTGTACAAATCAAAATCCTTGTCATTTTATTAAGAGTGTCGTGGTGCGCAGCGGCTCATCAGGTGGAGCTGCTGCATATTGACTGATAGCCGCTCTGACTGCAGCTCTGCCTTCTTTTGTTCAGAAAAGCGCAGGTGAAATTATTTAATTTATTATTTAACTTTTTCCAAATCGGACCCTGTCAAATGCGGGACAAATGCGCGTCATGGTAAATTAGCCTTTACTCTTCGAATTTTAAATAAAGCGTTACAGCGAATATTGAGGAGGTCCCTGATTGGTTTATCAGCTAAGTTGCTGGAAGCCAGTGAATACACGCTGAAAGGTGACATGGCCACAGGTGGAAATAATTCATTAATTAACTGGAGCAGCGACAGTGTGTCTGTAGGCAGCTTACCGGGGGAAGTTGTTGTCAGATGGTCAATCCGCTCCACTTCCTGACTTGCTGGTTCGCATAAACCCAAAGAAAACCTTTGACCACCACTGCTTTCATTCATGCATCTGTGGCCAGTTTGAGATGTTCTTCCAAAAGTTATGATTGAACACCGATCATAACTTTTGGTCTACGTATACATCTCTGTGCTGGTAGCAAACGCAGAGCCATAGAGAGAAAGGCTCTGAGCCAGCGGAACCCGGATGTAAACAAGAGCCTTGCTCGTTAGCCTTAAGGCGCTAGCATTAGCGCTAATATTAGCGCCTTAAGGCACTAGAATTAGCCGCAGAACTGAGACTGCTCATCCCACCTCAAGTTGTGGTGGGGGATATTACACTACATGCATATATAATCCAAAAAGCCTTACCTGTTTGTCTGTTTCCCCTCCTAAATTCTCCAATGTGTGGTGCTAATGTTGTTAGCTGTGAAATCACGGACTTCTTCCTCAGGCAAACGGACACGTTTCAGATTGTTGGAGTGCGCCCCCTGCTGTTGGGAAGTCTTCTTCTTCTCTTGATCTTTATGAACTTTCTCACAGTGTGTCATATACGTTCAACTGTCTGTTGTTCCTCACAATATTTACATATGCCAGTGTTATGCTTCCCTATTTTGAATAATGTACCATCTAATCCTGTGTGGGCAAATCTAAGTCTTGATATGAGATAAGATAAGATAGTCTTTATTGATCTCACATTGGAGAAATTCACTTGTCGGCTCAATAGTGTGTGTGTGTATATATATATATATATATATATATATATATATATATATATATATATATATATATATATATACACATGCCTACATACACATGTACTGACATATATTCACTTGGTGAAAGCAGAAGAAGTTCTTCTGGATCCTTGCACAGGTTATAGCACAGTGTATTAAATAGATTATTGCACATTAGTTATTGCCCAAAGTCATAACAGTTGTGGTTATATAGAACAGATTACTGGATCACTGTGTGCTTCTGTGCTTTTTTTGTCTGTCTTGTTGTGTCTCTGCTCTGTCTTCTGTAACCCCCAGTCGGTCGAGGCAGATGACCGTTCATACTGAGCCCGGTTCTGCTGGAGGTTTTACCTTCATGTTAATGAAGGAGGTTTTTTTCCCCTGTTGCTTCATGCTTGCTCAGTATGAGGGATTGTTGCAAAGCCATGGACAATGCAGACAACTCTCCCTGTGACTCTACGCTTCTTCAGGAGGAAATGCTGCTTGTCAAGACTTTTATGCAATCAACTGGTTCCCTTATATAGGATTAAAGAATCAAAGCTTCTTTCTTTTAAAGGCCAGCTAAAGATATTTTAAAGCTGCTTCCACTTTTGGACGAATGTGTATGAATGGTTTGGTAAAATATGTACCGTGACTTACAGATGACGCCCAAACATTTGGGTTTGCTGCCATCTAGTGTTGGAAATAATAAATGTTTTTTCCTTCAAAACACAATTCATGTTATAAATAATTGTCAAAAAAATATGGTTGGACGTAGCAAAAATGTTTTTGATAACTTTTGATCCTCTATGTGTGAGGAATTTTTTGGAGTAACTTTGAATGCCATAAGTGTAACGGTTTAGGAGTAGTTTATTCAAATGTAACACCCAAAAATATGGGAAAATGACATCTTTGATGAGAAATGAATGATTTCCTGTAGGAGGTAGCCCATTGCTTCAAGAGGCTTTTTTGTAGGGCCTATGAAGTTACATGCACTTACTGAGTTTCATAATTCTCAGACAAAGCATGGCTTGGGGCTTACTGATTTAATGCGTTTTTAATGGTTTTCCACAAACCTGATTTTTGCAATGCGACAGCTCAGGCAAATATGCATATTTCATAAAACCTTTGATAACTTTTAAAAGTCAATGTCTTAACTGCATGCTGAAAAAAATTGAAAGTAATAGGTTAAAATGCCTAGGACTAGTTCGTTAAAGTTTGAGGCAAAAACGGCCAATATTTTACCCTTTGACCCAAAATAGCAGACTTCCTGTGGGTTTTAGAGCATACACCCAAGAGACTTTTTTTCATAATTTTAAAAAACCTACCTAGGTAAAATATTTCAGCTTTCTACGTGTTACGGTTTGGCCCAACTCACTCTAGTTGGCGCTGTTGAGCAGGTTTGCCACGCCCGTTTTCAATTACACTAAAATCATGCGATTTCTCACGGGGGACAATTTTGGGCAAAGTTTGGTGAGTTTTCATGCATGTTTAGGCCTCCAAAAAGCCGTTTCAAAAGTCACAAGAATAAATAATAATAATAATAATAATAATAATAAAATCTGCAGTTACAATAGGCCTTCGCAGCGCTTAGCTGCTCGGGCCTAATAATAATAATTAACACTACAGATACAATAGGCCTTCGCAGCGCTTAGCTGCTCGGGCCTAATAATAATAATAATTAACACTACAGATACAATAGGCCTTCGCAGCGCTTAGCTGCTCGGGCCTAATAACGATAACGATAGACTTATAGAATGCAAAATAAGCTTAGGGAACTGGAACACCGAAAAACAAATGATCCAAAGACACATAAGCAGATTAAGGAAACTAGAACAAAAATAATTTAATTTGCATATTATCTAACCCATAACACGACCTTTTTGGGCAATAATATAAAGCTTGGAACTCCACACTACTCCAGACATTTGAATTGAGAAAGCTTTCTTCATGGGAAGCGAAACATTTTCAAACTTCGGAAAAAACTCCAGTTGTTTTGTTTTTTAACTTTTTTGGAATTATCATGACCTGGATGACTGAGAATCTTCACCAGCAATAAATATCAATGGCTGCATCCTTCGAAGGCTACGTGGGCTGGGTCCTTGGAAGGCAACATGGCAGTAGGCCATATATGTATTTCCGATTGGTACAGACTGACTGAGCAGGCAGCGCCCTCTGCTGTACGAACAAGGGTACTACCCACAAGTCACTGATCATTTATACGGTGTGACCTTTGGAGCAAAAAGTAAAAATGAAGGTGTAACTTGTAAAGTTGAATTTGTGACTCACAGCAGCAGATTCGTGCAGTTGTATTCACTGATTTGCATTTGTGTTAAGGAAAAAAAAGAAGAAAAAAAGTGAAGATTTTAATACACGTGTTTGAATTTGTTTTGCACCATTTGTTTTAGCTCAACTGGAGGAAAACTGAATAGAAGACATTTTTGATGTGCAACTCACAGAACACTTTGTGTACTTGTACTCAAGAATTTGAAGAGGTGTAACTTTTTTTGTAATTGTGAAAGATAGAAAAAAACTTTACAATTACAAAGCTCCAAAGTTACAATGCACAAATAGTTTTGCAACATACATTGTGGACCATTTAGAGCCAAACTCAGAATGTAAGAGGTTTTTTGATGTGCAACTTGTAGAAAACAATTTGTGTACTTGTACTTAAAATTTTAACAGGTGTAAAAAAAATTGTACTTGTAATTTTTTTTAAAATTCTACAATTACAAAACTTATAATGTAACTCTTTCTGCAACTTCAAATTCACACTTACAATGCACAAATAGCTTTGATTCAAAATTACCTTCATACAACATAGCTAAAATCAGGGACCCATATACAAAAGAGGTGACATCTAACCCAGAGGATATTGCAAAAACATTCCCCGGATACTACCAGGAACTATATACTCAACCAACCGCTGCAGATAAAGATGAAAGTGAAGCATTTTTAAGGCCACTGGATCTTCCCCTCAATTGGAACAGTACAAAATGACAAACTAACGGCTAATATTACAGTTGAAGAGATTAAAGATGCATGACCTTAAAAAACAGTAAAACACCAGGAAGTGACGATACCCTGTGGAGTGGTACAAAGTGTTTAAAGAAGAACTTTCACTGCTACTCCTGGTCTCTTAACTGGACTGTTCAAAATAAAATGCCACCATCCTGGTCAGAGGCAAGAATCACAATACTATCAATACCAGGAAAAGATAAAGAAATCTGTCCACCAACAGAAATGCAATAATTATTCAACTTTAATTGGAAACTATATACAATTAAATACTTAGAGATTAAAATAACAAAAGGACTATCTAAGCTGTACAAAACAAATTATGGCACTATATATACCTGGTCCTCCAAGTGGGTAACAGCCAGATTGTTGAAAGCCATAGTGCGAGTAGACCATCCAGCGTTCCTTGACTGATCTCCTGTTTTTGATCTGTCGCATTCCTGTTTTTCCTGGCGGCCTTGTCCCTGTTGGATACTCCTGTTGGCTTCTGATCTCTGAACACTGACCTCCTGCCTTGCCTGTCGACCAAACCTGCCTGCCTCTGCCCATGTCTGGATCCTCATCATCATCGTAACGAACCAAGCCTTGACCTCGGACCTGCCTCCTGTCTCTGCCCCCGCTTGGACACCTCTGCACGGTGTGTGTGATTCTCTCGCCTAGGCATGGCAAGATTACCCTCTCCTGGAAACCTCTACCCTGTGGACTGATTACCCGTGCATGACCCACGAACTGTCTCCAAGTGATTTGGATCCCCAAGACTGAGCCAACAGGCTCAATTCTCAGAGCCAGTGCAACCGCCCGGCATCTGAAAAGGTTAGTGGGGTTTATTCAGTGTCTCCGCATTCTCACTGAGTATCCCCTGGCCACTAACCTTCTTTTTTCAGTCAGTTCCTTTTCCAGCTACACCTGTTTATCAATAAACTCTCTTATACGTTTAACTCTTGTGTCGGCTGAATTATCGAGTCTCCAGATTCTGAGGGTGATTCATTACAAGAACCAGAAAATGTAACATATATCTGCCATACCAACAGAACAAGTCAAAACACAGCATTGTATATGGAATTTTCAGAAAGTTTAGTGTTGATAAGTTGAGCATATTGTCATTGGTACTTGAAAATATCCATAATTTCCTACTCCTCGGTCCTAAGAAAGGTCTTCAAATCCAGACAGAAAGTTCTGTGGGGTGTTATCTACCACTGGAGGTAAAATGGCAGCCAGGTGTGTGTCAATGTTGTAGGTAACTGAGTTCATGCTGCTGCTGCTGAGTTTCAGTGGTGCTCCTTATGCATCTTTGGAGGACCATTTATGAAAGGAATGGCTTCACCATGGAATAACCTACCTTAGCAACTATGTTCTTTTTTCCAATTTCTGAAGACAGTTTGTGGCCTTCCTTGTGTAAATGCTTATTTGGTCTCTCTTCAGTGTCTCCTAGGTATCAGTATCATCCAACAATTCTGTGACTTATTTGTGATGATCGGATGTGTAAAGGACCACTGTAGATCTTTTCCTCTCTGCTGGCAAAATGGTGATATTTGGTCCTTGCTATTGGATGAAATTGCTTTTATTTTCTTGGGTGTGAGGTTAGAAACTGTATTTTAAACCCAACAACACCTTCAGATAATAACTGGTTCATCCCCTGGATACAAAACCAAAGACTAGCTCAGCAGTGTGGGGTATGCAGTCCAGTGCGGCGAGGAAGATGTAATCTATGTTAGACATGAAAAATCAACCCTAAATAGAGAAAGTTACCTCGGATTATATTTTCTAACACCTACTCTATAGCGCTGACTGGTCTCTCCAGGCAGGGTTTTCAGCAGTACGTGTGACCAAAACAACTCTAATTGTTAGGGACAGGTTTAGATCATAAAGGGACAATGACCCAAACATTGAGCTGAATAGAAGACAGATCCAATGACCACATGTCGAAATGACCCTATTAGTGACTTCAATTACCCTATTATTATTAGCACTATAGACCCTTTTAAACCAGCTCTACTTTAATTCTCCTGCTTTGCTCTGACCAACAGGACTCTACTCTATTCTACTCCTATTGGTTTTCAACCCGGGCTGCCTCCGAAAGGGTCTAATTGGCAAGAACTCTTCAGCAAAAGCGGAAGTCTGTCTGTGTTCACCGTGACAAGTGCTGTCCAAATAGTGCAGTCAGTAAAGAAGTAGCATAGGGAACTTACAATGTCCCTTAGTGGAGCTAAGGAGCTATAAGGAATTCCACAATGCTTTGCGTGACATGATGTATAAGCACAGCCCACTTCATGTAAATTAATAAAAATGTCCGGAGAGAACAGTACATTGCAGTTCTTCTTTGGAAGGCTATAGGCCCAGACTTTTTTGGAATCATCAATTCCATCGCATAATCACATATGAGTTAAAGGTTGTCCAAAACCGGCACAGCAGTCTGAAGGTCCTTTCCTCCCCACAATAGAGTTCTTACAGTTGACCTCATGAGAGGTGAAACATTTTTTTTTTTAAAAGAAGAGCAGTCCAGTTGCCTTCTATTTAAGCAGATAGGATTGTCCATGTCCTGAGTGACTCAGAATCTATACCAGTGTAAGGCTAATTATGATTGGCAATCTGACAATCAAATAATTAGCAATGGGAATCAGACAGGTGACAAGAATACCTCTTGTGCCCCAACTCCAGCTTTCCCCTACTTTGACAAAAAGAATAAGTAAAAAAATCAGCACCCAGTAACAATATATTGCATGACCTTCATGGTGTTGATTTGAATGTTGTTCCAGTAGCACAGCATTGCAGCTCCTCCATCGTCTGTCTTGGATATGTCAGTGTAGCTTGCTTAGGAGACATTTTGCCTACAAGCAAACTTTGTTGTGTCCTTCTAAATTGAAATCTGGAAAAGCAGAAGAACTAGACAAAAGTGTTTCTGTTATGCATAAAATATCAGCAAGTTTGTGTTCACAGTGACATTTTGTCAGCTTGAGATGTCAGTGCCAGCACAGATGTCTGAACTGTTTGCTTTACTAGCACTGGCCTTGTGTTGTCAAATGGAGTTACTCTCATTTCAGGCAGATGCAATTTACAAAGTGGCGTAAATCTCTAATGTAGTAAACCTCATGATGTACAAGCACTGAAATTGGTTGCATTGTCATAACTTGCATTTTATGAGCTGTACAAACAAAGGCAATTTTTCTTAAGGAACAAACTTTAAATCCCACCAGTCTTACTCCTGTTTTCCTCAGATTTGTGTACATATTCTGTGTTGCAGAGCAAACCTTGATCTTTTTTTCTGTAAACTTCTGAGCTGCAGGTGGCTTGCTAGATTACAATTCTGTTGTTCCAACTGTTTTTGTCTGTCTAGTGTGCACAATTATTTGATAATTTCAAATACCCAGCTAAGAATTCCATATTCCACATATTAGTTCCTGTTGAATACATCAAACACACATGCTGCTTACATGTAAAAAACTGGTATATACTTACCCTTTGCTGACATGTTGACAAGTATACATCAAAAATGGCATGGTCATTTTTTTTCTCAATGATGAAGAGATAGATCAGGCCACTGTAATACACATATGCTTGAATAAACCTAAGTCCTATAATCCATTCAGTGTTTTGCTTGTTTTAATGTAATATGTGTTAACAGATAACAGTAAAGTACTTTAATTGTATCAGTTCTCAAGTGTAGTGGACATAAAAAGTCTACACTCCTCTGTATAGATGCCACATTTTTTGTGATGTACAAGAATTGGATCGCATTTTAATAAAACTACCAGCCCTGTAGCTTTATCAAATAAAAAATAAAACACTTAATAATATACTTAGTTAAGGCTTATTTTTATTCATTCTCGTCAGCCAGTCCTCTCTGCTATGAATTTTTCATTTTACACCCGAATTAACAATATCAGCCCGCTCTGCTTTCAAATGTTCAAGACATCTTTCGTCCACCAGTGGCCCCATACATTTAGCTCTAGAATCTAGATGGGCCATACCAAAATTTTTATTTGCCCCTCATACAGTCATTCTTTTCTTGATATTGACATATGATGTGATTCACTTATGATGCAGAAAAAACCCTCTTTGTGTTCAGGTTTTGGCAGACATCCAAAGTTTTTTTGGGCTGACTGGCATTTAGAACAGGTCATGATTTCATTTACACTGATAAAAAAAAACTAGCTCCATTCATTAAAAAAAAGGACCTTAGAGCATGAGGATGCCGCCACCATTTTTCATTGCGGGTACTGCATTTGTTTGGATATGTCCTGTGTTGTTTTTGCAGCTAACCTTTTGTAAGAGTGGATTCTATTCTTTCCCTGCTACGCACAAGTAGCAATGACACACAAGTTTAAGTACCACTATAGCGTGAAGCTAGTACTCCTTGGGTCCGTTCTTCGTACGTTGCTTAAAACATCGGAGATCAAATGACACATCCAAGATTATTTCATCGGGCTAATCATGATCCGGCTAATTGGGTTCTTCAAACACACCTGTTGTTTATGATTAGTATCGCTGGATTGAGTTATCTGAGATAACTGCGCGTTCATGCGTCGGTTTAAAAGGGGAAATGTATCGATAATCAGCAACGCTGCTATTGGCTGTTCAGCATGGCCAAAGAACGCCCACAGTTTTACTCCCAAGCAGAACAAGAACTTTTAATGGAAGGTTATGCTGAATTTGAGTCATTAATTAAAACGACAGGGGAAATGTAATACAACATATCTTAAGGTTAAATGGTAAAAAGAAGCTAAAATAACAATAACTGATTATGTTGGGTTAAATATTTATAATTTTGTGATCCACACGTCAAGTTCTGACCTATGGAGGGAATTTTCCTGGACATGTATGGTGCGTTTTTTTGTTACACCTAACATTAAAAGTAAACATTGTAACGACACTGAGAAGGCAAAATGTTGGAGGAACTGTGGGAATGTGTCTGCAGGACATTTTCATGTCTTCTGGGAATGTACTAAGATCGCATTCTACTGGTCAGGAGTGATAAAAGAAATCAATACTAAAATGGACTTAAATTTACGCTGTGATTTTACTACGGTTTTCCTGGGTAGTTTACCCCAAGAGCTGAGGAAGTCCGATAGATATCTCCTACTAATATTAATAGTGTCAGGGTTCTCTGTTTGGTCGGTGTTCTAACTCTGCTCCACAGGTGGTTCTAGTTGGCCGGGGATGCGTGGCCCACACCTGCGGCTTGTTTGGAGCAGTGCTCTTGGAAACCTGAACTTGTGAGTTTTTTCGTATCTCTGAAATGTGACTAATTTTGGATCTCCTGCTTTTTCTTAGTTTTTGTTTGGACTACTCACCCGCCTTGACGTCTCGCTCGACGAACCAGCTCCTAAGAATCCCTGAAGCTCAGATGTTGCTCTGGCGTTCCCCCTCTTACTCACTTGGTGATACCAAGCTGGGCCTGAGGTTCCCTTCCCTGGATTCTGCTGGTTCCTCCGCACTCTGGTTGCTCCATCTGTCACTCCTGCCTGCCGTGGCTCGCTCCGGATCCCTCGCCGACTTACCAACAGTCCGCCCTCCAGCCGCTAACCACCAGCTATCCACGAGAGCATTCGGTCTCAGAGTTTCCTTGTCACTACTTCCCCTGTTAGGTTTACCCAAATAAATGGTAAGCGGCTAGGCTTCTGGAGATTTCTCTCTGGTTCGATCTCTCTTAACAATTCTCCTTTTCTTCCCACTTTTTCTTCAGCACTGACGTTCAGACCTCGACAGATCCCATCAGTGGAGCTGCAGCGAGTTCCCCACTGCGCTGCAGCCTATGTGGCTATTTATCTCAGTCCCACTGTGTTGAATTGTAGAAGGTGTTACGATTCCTTGTGGTTGGGATTTTACCTTTCTTGCAACACTAATTATTGATATGGGACACTTGTGGACCTGGTAAGGCCCTTGCTCTCAGCTTTTTTTAAACCCTGGGTGCCAACTTATCTCTGTTCTCTTCCACAGGTATGTTGCTGCCATTTTGCATTGTAGGCACATTGCAACTCTTCCACATACATACATACATACATACATACATATATACATATATACATACATACATATATACATACATACTCCACTGATAATACTGACTTCCTCATTTCATATTAACAGTATTGGCTTTAACCTTAGTATGATTTATACAAATGGCTATTTTAAAATTCTTATACATGATGTGTCTCCCTTTTTGTTATGGCCTTTGAGCCAGATTGTAACAAAAGTAAAAAAAAAACCTTGTTATTTTTGACCAGGACATTTCATTTAAATTCCAAATTAGACAGGTTTCTAAAGTTTTAAGACTAGGCTTAAAACTTTCCTTTTTGACAAAGCTTCTAGTTAGAGTGGCTTAGGTTATCCTGAGCTATCTCTGTAGTTATGCTGCTATAGGCTTAAATTGCTGCAGAAAATCAAGATCTTTTTCTCTCACTCTGCTGAGTTCTCCTACTGTTCTCCGATTTGCATTATTCGCTGTGGCAAGGATGTAGGATGTGGCCCACATCCCACATCCCACACAGCCAGGAGAGCGAGCGGGTCGCCTGATGCTTCTAAGCGGTCCACGGGGTTGCAATGTTGTTGGACGAGAGTGGTGTACCTCACACGGAACTGAAGGTGATGTACTGTGAGATTGAGCTTGAAGGTCGAAAATCACCCCAGCAAACATTGAACGTTAGAACGTCTGCCAAAAGAGCCCATGAAAGTTCGGCGAATGTCATCAGCTAGACGTTCGCCACACGTAGATATGAAACACCATATATATATGTTTGTGTATATCTGGAATGGTCCAGCAGTTTTCCAAAGAAATTGTGGAAACTTCTTATCCACAAAGAACATCACTTCAAATGAGGCGAATGAAGCCCTTCTTATTCTTTGAATTCTACAACAATTGGCAACCAACCAAACAGCATTACTGCCACCTACTATTCTGGGTCTGGTTTGTATAATTGGCTGCAAAAAAAACTGTGGTGTTGTTCATAAATGAAATTGATTTCATAAATGAAATTCATTTGTGGGATTTTTTTTGTTAAAGTATTGTTCATCATGCAATGTAGAATTATACATGAAAAGAAATTAGAAACTTAGTGTCAGGGTTCTGCGGGCTGCGCCCGATCAGGGTGCAACCATTTTCCTCCCTCTCCTCTCACAGGTGGCCTTGATGAGCGGGGAGGCCCACCGTGGCAGGTGTTCGGCATTTAGCGGCGCTCGGTGGGACTACTTAAGCGGCTGACTGCCAGCACAACGATGCCAGAGTGTTAACCTAGTGTGGTATACCTCAGTTGGCCACTGTCTGATGACAGCTCTCGTTTCCCTCGCTAACACTGTGTTTCCCTGTGCCTCAGGTTGCCTCAAGCCTCAGATCTCGCAAACGCTTCCCAAGCGTAAAACCCCGACGTCTACCCTGTCGATCCCCAGCTGGCAGTCGGTCCAGGACACCTCCGAACCCCGTCAGTCGGATCCTGTCCACAATCTGTCCATCAGCCCTCCTGCCTTCAGGTCACCTGAGCTCCTAGCACCCGTAGAACCCGTTTCACCGCATCCCTCCGGCGAATTCCCCCGCGTAGTCCGGTAAGGGCGCACCGGTGGGTTCGCTTCACGGATCCACCGTCCTATTTTATTCTAACCTTCTCTCTTTCCTTTTTCTCTTCATAATAAGGCAAGGCAAGTTTATAAAGCACTTTTATTTGAAACAAGATGATTCAAAGTGATGTAGGTACATCTGGTCTGGGGTTCTGTTAGCTGTGTCACCATCTACCATTATCCTCTAACATAGAAATTATTCCTTGATCAATATGTGCTTCTTTTTTGTGGCTCTGCTCTGTCTTCTCAATCCCCCAGCCAATTGTGATAGATGAACGTTCACGCTGAGCCTGGGTCTGATGGAGTATTTTCATCCTGTTAAAGGGGAGTTTTCCTCTCCACTGATGCTTCATGCTTGCTCGGTATGAGGGATTGCTGCAAAGCCATGGACAATGCAGACGACTGTTCACTGTGGCTCTACACTCTTTCAGGAGGAGTGAATGTTGCTTGTCAGACTGAATGCAATCTGCTGGTGTTCCTTAGGTAGGAAACGTTTTGACCAATCTGTCTGCATTATTTGATAGAATTTTACTTTGTAAAGTACCTTGAGATGATGTGTTGTAAATACTTTTCCAAGGCACTGTATTTGTACTTAACACTCTTATCTACTTTAAACACAGAATGAAAAGCGAGTAAATGAACATAGGCAAACGGATATTCAGAGTTTTTTTGCTGAGCAGCTGTTTTCCTTGGGAGGAAAGTTCACACAGGGTGATTATTAAAGCCAAATTGGTAAATTGTAATGGTTGGAAATATTCACAAGAGAGTGTATGAGCTAAAGAAAGTATAGCATCAGGATCAATAAAATCACAGAGGTTGTTTGAAAATATTCCATTACAAAAGAAGTGTGCTTCCACAGTTCTTGGTGTAAGAGGGCAATGTTTGCAGAGTTGAGCAATAACCTTGCCAAATGAAAGATTAAAGACTGTGTATGATTAGATGTGACTGGATTGCCTCATTGGCTTACACACACTGTGATCCAAAAACACCACCTGTGTCCACAGCCACTTATATCTCCTCCGGTAATAGTGTGGATGCTTGTGTTTTTGTATGAGTGTGTGAGAGTGTGCACAAATATAGACAACGGAATAAAACTTAAGTTCTCCTAAACATTCAGCATTGCAACAGCTGAAGAACAGTTATGTTTATGCAATGGAATAGACCCTTATTTATTGTAATCCAGTAAGTGTGCTGACTCTGACAAATTTGACCATTTACAGAAAGGAGTAAAGTTTGTGTGTGTGTGCACGCTACAAGTAATTTGCTAATTGGTTACAATCAGGCAGATTGCAGTAAGCAGGTGGCCGGCAGAAGAGAATGCCAATTCTATTTGTCATTGCGGTGAGACCTTTGTTCATGAAGATGACATAATACACCTCATCTTACTGAATGCATTCTCACCAAGGCAACCATGCTCCTTAAGTTTAAATTAGGGGTGTATTAGAATCAGCTTATGGCTTTCAATTCAGCAGAGTTAACTTTTTTTGTAGAAAACAATTCAATTGTCTCAAATGTGTGTAGTAACATTATGTCATATGTTGTGCAATTATACACTGTTTTAAAGATATTTAATGTTTAATAAATAACTCTCTGTCTGTTAGGTATTGTCCGGTGAATATCAGCTCTAGAGCTGATATCAGGACAATAGTTGAAAGGGATGATTTGAGCACTGGCGTTCTTTTAACAGCAATCCCTGCACACATATAGAATAAATGAGTGACAACTTCTCTTCAAGTTCAAGAATTTATTAACAGAAATAAAATGAACATCCAGAGAACATCGCTATATAATGCTGTTTATCTGAATTAACACTATATTTCAATCAACAAATCCTCTCTACCAGGTCAGTGAAACTTAATTAAACATACTACTTGTTATAACGTTTGTTATAACCATAAAAACACACTCAAATTACATCAGAAATGACATGACCCGAAGAATGCTAGCGGAAACTACGTTCATTAGCTCCTTGTGTTTCCAAATAAACCTTTCAACTTTCCCTGTGGTTTCCTTTTGGTTCCTTCCCCCCATGTCACATGTTGCCAATTCAATCTGCTTTTATTTTCTCATCAGGGCTTTCACGGCACTACACATAATATATTATGTAGTAACAAATTACATTTACTTGAATTACTCTAATTTTGTATGATGTGTAGTTATACTTTTCCAATTGCTTTTAAAGTCTTACATGAGTATCTTTTGTTTTACAGTATTTCTGAGTTGCTAAAACACTAAAATCCATTCGCAAAACCAAAGTTGCAAGTGTACAAACCACTTTATTGATTGAATCACACAGTTTGTAGAACTTTAAACACTTCTCATGTGGTTAGACACAGCTAGCAAATTGGAATCGCTATTTGTGCAAAACTGTAAACACATTGTCATTCAAAAAGCACATGTAGCATTTTGGTGCACTTCAACTCAGAATGGCACAACACAGCCCCAAAAGTGAAATACAAGTAACACACTGTTGTCATCGGTAACACACAAGCACTCAAAATTTAACACACCTGTTTCAAATCAGTAATGTGTTGCACCCAATCAGTAATGGGGATATAAAGCCATGTCAAATCCAAATGGCATGTGTGATTTTCACAATGGAGGGCAGGAGAGAAGGTGGAAGTAGAAGTAGAAGTGGACGTGGACGTGGAAGAGAAGGAAGAGGAAGAGGAGGAGGAGGAGGAGGAAGAGACAGAGGAGGAAGAGACAGAGGAGGAGGAGGAGGAGGAGGAGGAGGAGGAGGAGGAGGAGGAACAAGAGCCATCATTTCCAATGAAATTAGAGCAACAATCATACACCATGTTCTGGTTCATGGAATGAGTATAAGGGGAGCAGGACTACGTGTTCAACCAAATATAAGCAGGTTCTCTGTGGCCTCCATTGTCGGGACATTCAGAGAACACAACCGGTAAGTGTATCATCATTTGTGGTCCCTCAAACTTACAGTACAGTATGTACAGTTGTGGAATGTCTCAGTAAATTACTGTAACATCTCTAAAAATCGGCCCTTTTCTTGCAGTATTACAGTAAAACTAATAATAGTATTACATAAAAATATATATTTTATGTATTTTACATATTTCGTTACATTGCATTAGGTCTGTCTGTACAATTCTAACAAGATGTTTTATTTGCTAGAATTGAAAGACTGCCACATGCCGGTGGAAGGAGAGGTATATTCTCACAACAGCAGGAGACCATTATTGTCAATATGGTCCTTCAAAATAATCTCATTCGTCTGCGAGAAATACAACAGCGAGTTGAGGAAGACAACGAGAACTTTGAAGGAATCAACAGTGTGAGTCTCTCCACCATTGACCGTGTCCTGAAACGCAACCTGATAAGTCTCAAAGAAGCCTACAGAGTACCATTTGAGAGAAATTCTGAGAGGGTAAAAGAGCTACGATATCAATATGTACAAGTAAGTAATACGTAATGTCCAGAGATTATACAGCACTATTGAGTTACTGTACATCTTTACTGTGTTGAATGTAATGCAGCACATGTATACAGAGTCATGAAGCCTGGAATGCTATGTCATTTACGTTATATCAAAAATTAACTTTGTTTCATTTCTATAGAGAATGTTTCAACTGGATTCCATGGAGAGGCCTCATGAGTGCATCTTCTTGGATGAAGCTGGCTTCAATCTCACCAAGAGGAGAAGGAGAGGCCGCAACATTATTGGTCAACGAGCCATTGTAGAGTTGCCAGGGCAGCGTGGTGGCAACGTGACCATATGTGCTGCCATCAGCAGCTACGGGGTTATTCACCGCCATGTGACTTTAGGACCTTACAACACTGCCCATCTTATAACGTTTCTGTATGCTCTACAGGAAGCATTACTGAGACGTGAAGAGAGAGGTGATGAGCAGGCAGAGCATCCCATGTACGTGGTAATCTGGGACAATGTGAACTTTCACTGTGGTCCTAGAATACGTGAGTGGTTTGAAAATAACCCACGTTTTATAAATGTGTGCCTCCCACCATACTCGCCCTTCCTTAATCCAATAATTTTTTTCTGCATGGAGGTGGAAGGTCTATGACAGAAATCCTTATGCACAGGAAAATCTCCTTCAGTCAATGGATGCAGCATGTGAAAACATTGGAGTGGAATCGATTCAAGGTTGGATTCGTCATGCTAAAGGATTCTTTCCCCGTTGTTTAGCAAGGGACAGGATTGCCTGTGACGTTGATGAGGTCCTGTGGCCTGACCATGCCCAGAGGCATGATGCTGAGGCAGAATGATTCCAAGACATTGCTGGATGTGTGTGATTTGTGTTTGATTTTGGGTAAAGATAACATAGTTCTGAAGCAATTGTTTGATATAGCAAGACAAGTCAAAGGTTTTGACAGTGTAGCTTAAGTTTGGTGATTTGTGTTTAAGGTTTTGGGAAAGCGAGAGAAATTTTCAAAAAATGTGTTTTAGCAACTCAGAAATACTGTAAAATAGTAACAAATTATATTGTCAATTTCACCTATTGACTAAAAATGCCAAGAACTCAACTCAATTGTTGTGTCAAGAATTGGACATTTGAAAACTTTTTACCATTTGAGGGATCGCCAACATAAATGGTGATGAATGGGTGTGTCAACTTTGTGGTACCTCACAGACATGACATAAAATATACAAAGGATGAAATGTGAATATAAATGACACACAAACAACACAGGTGGAGGCCGTGTTTTCATAGATGACTAAGTCCTTTAAGGACAGTACTGAAGGCAAAGCATCATAACTGGAGAGCCTTCTGTCTCCTACAAAGACTTTGTTTCAACTGGATATCAATCTCTTTCCTGCTTTCTGGGGAGTGACTCAGGCAGTCGCCTGGGGACCTGTGGGAAATGTCTCTTTTGCCAGCACAAAAGACATTTCTTCAAACCTGGACCAAAGTTAAGTATCGACTTTCTTACGGAATAAACCACCAAAGCAGAAAGCCACAACATAGCCAAGCTGTCTGTGATCTGTATCTCAGCTTTTTGCAGGAGAGTCTGGGACCAGGAACTGAGAATGAAGTGGCTTACTCCAGGAGTGGCAAAAAGTAGCCTTTATTGGCCTCACCAAGCCAGCCGCACCAACAAGCCAGGCAGAAGCTACCCGGAGCAGTTCCAAAGAAAGGACAGCCAAGAGTTGCACCTCTGCAAGCCATGGAGAGGTATATCCAGAAGTGTCTGGAGCTAACATGAGCACCACTGCCAATGTACCTTAATACCCATTTGGACAACCTCTTGTCGTCAAACCATTACAGGACAGTTTGGCAGTAGGGAAAGTTTTGAAACAATTTGGGTATTTGCTCCACTTGAGAAAGCAAATTCTGTCGAGCTCTATTTGGCATTGAGACATCAATCCCTATTGCCACATTGCTAGGCAGGACACTGGGTAAAAAAAAAAAAAAGTGACTGTTCTCACAGCAGGGAGGCTCACTGTATAAAGCCCCCTGGCCATGTTACAGTCTGTCTATTTTCGCCCGCTGCTTAAACAGTATAGGGGGGCCTTTCTTCTTCCTCTGTGGAGGATCTGACTGGAGTTCAGACACCCACGAACATTTGCAGTGCCAGCCAGGCTAAGTAGGGTCTGTTGTCTGTGAAACCAGCATTGGAATAGCCGACTGCCAGGGAAACAGCCTGCTTATCTTTCCCTCAGCTTTTGCAGGAGAAAAGCTGATCTGCCAGTCGACTAAGGACACAGCTACGCTAGGAAGGCCGTGCAGAAATCCCCAACCTCCACAGGCCAAAAGCAGACCACTGGAGGCACGTGTCACGCTCGCTATGCTAAACCGCCTGCTAGCATTCTTGAAACAAAGCTTTGCTGATGTGTTTGAGTGTGTTTTTACAGTTACAACAAACTTTAGTACCATAAGGGTTTTATATTAATGTTTGTGTTGTCCGGTCCACTTATTACGACCAAATGGAGCTCACAAGTCTTTTTAAATTAGCGGCGAAGGTCCGCTAGCATAGTGCTTTTACCCTCCCGGATCACTTAATACCCTACTAAACATAACTACAGAGTTTAAGCCTAATGCTGGTCTTCGTCTCGTTCCGCCATCGTTTTGATAGTCTATGAGCGTTATTACAGCATTAATAGCAAGCAATAATGTTGATTTAATGGTGTTTCATGTAAATTTAAGGTAAACTCAAGCTAGTGTAAACAGTGGCCACAGGAAGTGCCCCAACAGGTCATTTCCAATCAATCGTCTGCACTGGCCACTAGCTGCCCAAGTTACCGATTTGAGTCTAATTAGTTCCTGGAGAAATAATTACATTAATAAAATCAAGTGTCCTAAGGGTTATAGATTTTTACTGAGCAAATCATTCTTTAAAATGTTATTTCCTCAAATAATGTTTTATCTAACTCAGATTTGCATTGGAATGGGTTGAAACGCATATCAAAAAGTTGTTCTAAATTAGTTAAGCGAATTTAACCTCATTCCACATTCTTTAAGATGAACTTTGGTTCTCTAACTTAGACCTGCAATGAACCAGGATTCACTGATGGTTTTCAACTATCTTATTTTGTCCTTTTTTGTTTCTTTTTGTGTGCACATAGTTCCTTTAGCTTCTTTTTGTCTTAATTTTGCTTTGTAGTTTAGTTAAGTTCCACTAATTAAGATAAACAGCATTCTATAGTGGTGTTCTCTGGATGTAAATTTATTTATGTTAATAAATTCTCATACTTGAAGAGAAGTTGTCTCTCCTTTTTATTGCACAGTTTCTTGTTAAAACAATGCCAGTGCTCGAATCATTCCTTTCAATTATGTCCTAATATCAGCTGTTTGGATGGTTATTCACTGGACAATACCTAACAGACCGAGGGTTATTTATTAAACATTAAATAAATGCAAATCTGCACTACTTCTAAGTTCATCAGCAAACTCAGGGTAGAAGTTAGCCTCTACAGCTCATTTCCACAAGCAGGCACTCTGCAGCTACTTCCCACAGGCTTTACATCAGGCAATAGACGAGAAGCTAAAGGCAGTGACACTGTTCCAAACACCGCCACTTCTGTTTTTACATGCTGCACAGTCAGACCACGTGTAAAATGACAAAGTGAATAAAAAC
Organism: Fundulus diaphanus; assembly: GCA_037039145.1. NCBI lineage: Eukaryota > Metazoa > Chordata > Actinopteri > Cyprinodontiformes > Fundulidae > Fundulus > Fundulus diaphanus. Next base: position 11,348,951 of record CM073125.1, read on the forward strand.
CTAGTGGAAAAAAGAGGGGATATATTTGAGGTGGAAAATATATCAGTGTTTCAGAATTAAAAGCATGATAAAATATTTTGAAAAGGTAATATTTTTGAGAGAACTTGTTTTAAATATATTTGGGTGTAAATAAATATGAAAGAAATGAGTGGTTTAAATAAAGGGATAGGGTGAAATCCCTTGTAATAAATACACAAAGAGGAAATAAAAAGTTCAAGAAAAACAGATGACTAGAAATGAGTGGTTTCAAAATGCAAATACAAAATGCAATAAAGCAAGGTGGCTAAATATCAAAATAGAAATACATATTTGTAACTGATTTATTGATCAATTATTGAATAAATGACTTCTTGTTTTTGTTGCATTTAATGGAACATAATTGTATATTCTAGCTACTTTTTGGCCCTGTATTTATTTTATTGTGTCATTCATTTAGTTCTGTATGTATTCTGAATTATGGCAGGATTGGTCTTCCACAGTTGGCTCACTCCACAGTAGAGCAGGCACAGGTCTGAGCTGCAGTGATGGGCAGTAGCGCCGCTACATGTAGCGAAGCTATTAGTTAAACTACATTTTCCAGTAGCTTGACCGTAGCGTCGCTGCTTTATGAATCAAGTAACTTTCCTGTAGTGACGTTATTTTTTTGATCAAGTAGCGACGTAGCGTCCGCAAACGCTACAAAATCCAGGACATAACTAAGAAATGAAACCAGGTTTGCTATTTTGAAACAACATTCAGAGTGAACAATCCATCTGAGTTGTTGGTTGGACATGTTCATGCGCGAGCTTCTACTTTGCCTCTCCTGTCTGTATCTATCGAAACATGCGCATGCATACGGCAGTGGAACTTATGGCAAGCCGATTAGGCAAATACTCGCCCTTACAATAACGTGCAGTTCCAACCCGTATTTTACGCGAGAGCGCGTTTTTTAGTCACCGCGCGTTTCCAGCCAGAACGCGCGGTGACGTAAAAAACGCGCGCTCGCGTAAAATACGTGCGGTGGCGTTAATAACGTTTGGTGGCGTTTTTTGCATATTATATTATCAGGAGGTTGTCTTTTATGTGCTCAGCCACTAGATTTAAAGGTGTTTTACCCAATAAGAACACTGCAGCACCAGACACAACCAGGAGGTCCCTGATCGCTGGGGAAAGGCGGAAAGAAGATGCACCTTCCTTTCTGATCCTGTCTAAATCCTGCTTAGTTCAATAATAAAGTCTGATATTACACAAAACTCACTCTGCTTGTTCTCCCTACTTATGCCCTTGGTGCAGAAGATAAATGAAATCTTTAACAGAAATGTTATTATTAATTCTGAAAATATTATCATGTGAATATAAATACAAAGCATACAGAAAATGCAGCTTTATTAAGTGACCTGGTTTATTTTATTCAGCTTTTAATTTCTTTTCAACATTTAGTTCTACTACTTGGCTTGTGCTTTGGTAGTTTCATATTTAAAATGACAAAAGAAATATGAAAAAGCTTATGGTGCATCTTCTTTCTGCCTTTCCCCAACGATCAGGGACCTCCTGGTTGTGTCTGGTGCTGCAGTGTTCTTATTGGGTAAAACACCTTTAAATCATGTGGCTGAGCACATAAAAGACAACCTCCTGATAATATAATATGCAAAAAACGCCACCAAACGTTATTAACGCCACCGCACGTACTAGGCCAATAACCTTTTTGTTTTATTTCTAGCAGTAATTACTTCAGTTTGTATTTTATTATGCTGCTCATAAAGCAATGTTTACACTGTGTTAGGTCATTGGCTGATCTTTAATAAATGTTTTAACCAGTGTATCAGACTCATTTTGAATTGATCTGACATTAGGTTGGTACAACGTTAAGTAGCTTCTGATGTAGTTAAGCTACTTCTAACACATTTGTGTAACTTAGCTTACTATATTTCTATAGGTGGTAGCTTTTGTGTAGTGAAGCTTAATTTATTGTTGAGTAACTGATAGCTTAGCTCACTACACTGGACAAGTAGCTTGCCCAACACTGCTGAGCTGTATTAACATGCCTTCCTTGAGGTTTAGAGAGCAGGCTAGGACCCAGCACCTGAGGGAGTAGCCACTGTCATCTGTAGGTTATAACAGAATGCATGCTCTATGGAGTCCAAGTCTGTATATTAGCCAGTCATCATCACAGGCTAGTAAGTCTTGGTGTTCTTTCAAAATGCATTCCCTCTGAATTCACCCATTTTCAAGATTTTTCAGCAGTGCCGCATCTACTGCGCAGTATTAGATGTCACCATGGTAGTTAACTGTTTACAGCGATCAGTGTGATTAGCTCACACTTCTTCACAACATATGAGTTAATCTGTGGGGCATATCACTAGTGAGGAGAGGAATCTTATGAAAGAAAACTGATGAAATGTTGTGAGAACTTTGATTTAAGTTTTAAGTTAGCTTATTAATTTAAAAGGTCCCTATGTACAGTTATGATGTGGGGGGCCGCACATTCTGATTTGAAAATTTTATTTATAGATCACTGCATTTGTGTGAAAAGTGACATGACGAATGCAAGATTTAGTCCCCGTTTTATGTGTATGCAAGCTTTACTGCATGTTGTCCAACGACAGTGTCTAACTCATGGGTTAAAAAGTTCTCCGTCGCTGCGACGGATTTCCATCATTTGGAAATTGAGCGCAAAAAGTCCCGTCTAGACTTTTTATTCAAGGTTATAATCTGAAGCTGCTCTCAACCAATCAAACCTGGCAGAGGCGGGACATTAACCAATCAGAAAGAGAGCAGGGCGGGTCTTTCCAAAGCGGAAATTGTCAGTCTGAGGTTTATCGGTGTTCATCATTTTAACTTTTGGGAGAGCATTTTAAACTGGCCACAGATGAATGAAAGTAGCGGTGGTCAAAGGTTTTCTTTGGGTTAATGCAAACCAGCAGGTCAGAAAGTTCAGCAGCTGACAACAACTTCCCTCGGTAAGCGTCAATCTGCTCCTGCAGTTAATTAATGAATTATTTCCACCTGTGGCCATGTCGTCTGTCAGCGTTTATTCCCTCGCTGATAAACGCGGCGACCAACCAGGGGTCTCCTCGTGATTCGCTATTATGTTTTATTTAAACACAAAGAAGAGTAACGCGCTAGCTCAGGCTAATTTAGCATGACCCTTGAAGAAGAAGAGTCGGAATGTGAAACGATGTCCCGCATTTGACTGGGTTCGATTCGGAAAAAGTAAAAAAAACCTGCGCTGTTCTGAAACAAAGAAGGCAGAGCTGCATCTGCTGTCAGTCAGCATGCAACAGTGTTCACCTGATGAGCAGCTGCGCTCCAGGGGTCCGTTCTTCGTACGTTGCTTAAAACATCCAAGATCAAATGACACATCCAAGATGATTTCATCCGGCTAATCATGATCCGGCTAATTGGGTTCTTCGAACACACCTGTTGTTTACGATTAGTATGGCTGGATTGAGTTATCTGAGACGTTCATGCGTTTGTTTAAAAGGGGAAATGTATCGATAGTAGAAACAATGATCAGCAACGTTGCTATTGGCTGGTCAGCATGGCCAAAGAACGCCCACAGTTTTTCTCTCAAGCAGAACAAGGTTATGCCGAATTTGAGTCATTAATTAAAACAATAGGTAATACCTCAAAGTCTGCTAAAGCCAGGAAAGACGGCTGGTAAAAAGTAGCAGACAAATTAAATGCATAAGTGCTGTCCATGTTAGATGTTTCTATCACTTTCTACAGAATGTATTTTGTATACATACTGTAGATGTATTTTAATAATTTCATATTTACTTTGTTATTTTATGTCAGAGCCTCCACGGGAGCCACTAGAACATGGGGAAAAAAGTGAAGTACAAGAATATTCTACAAAATGGTAGCCTTTAATTATTATACTGTATTTTAAAAAGCAACTTCTGGGGTGAGTGTTATGTGGGAATGTGTGTACAGCGTCCTTTTTTTTTTTTTTTTTCTCTGTGTGTGGTGAGTGGGGCACAAGGGAGGGATGGGGTGAATGAGTTCTTTTTTTTTTTTTTTTTTTTTTTTTTTCCAGGTATGGGTGTGGTCCGCTCCCTCTCCCAAGAACATCTCAAGTCTCCGCTAGGTGCGGAGCCCATCCCCCCACGTCCTGCCCTCCTCCACTTCGTTGGCGGGCGCCTTGGCCCCCTGGCGCATTGGTTGGCTTCGGGTTTGGGGCGGGTTCCCGGGCGTGCGCCGGCCCACTCCCGGGGCCCTCGTCGCGGGGGCGGGGCGCCCCTGGGGCCTCTGGCCCTCAGGGCCCATGGCCGGGACCACTTCAGCGGGGCTAGCTGCCGGCGGAGCCCACGGGCTCGTCTCCGCGGCTCTTGAGGGCGTCGGCATTGCGGTGGCTGGGGGATTTCCTCGGGGTCGTCTCTGCTCCTTCCTGGGGGGGGGGGGGGGGGGGGGGGGGGGGGTTGCAGATATCCTGTGTCGGCCCCTCCTGGGAGACCTGCTTTAGGGGCCCCCTCGGGAGTCCGGGGTTACGGGTCCCCTGACGCCTGCCTCTGTGTTCGGGGAAGGTGGGTCTTCGGTTCTCCACAATCACTATCAAGCTATTTCTGGATAATCTTCACCTAAACTAGTGCACTTTCACATCTCCCACAGGTGCTGGGTCCCAGGTATTAAGTGTTCACTTATATACAGTAATCTTATAATTTAGTTATTTATTTATTTATGTTTTTTCACTTTCTTTTTTCAAATATCACATTACACATGTCAGCTTACATAATAATATATATGATTTAGCAATGGCATCTAGGTGTTATTCGAGTGTAGCTGTTGCTTTATGTCTGTTGGTTGTGCTGTTCTTTTTGTGTCTATTTCCAGGTGACGGAGCAGACAGAGGACGTTTTATCACTCTCTCCCTTTTATCTCCTCTTTCTTTCACCTCTACTCTTTTTTTTCTTTTCTTTCACTTTTTGTTCTTCCTTTACTCTCCCATTGTCATGTCCATATAATTTGAAATTCTCCTTGCAGGAATCATAATAAAGCTATTTACAAGCATAAATCAAGTGGAGCACTATGGCGAAAGCTGTTTGCTCCACTTGTAAAAGCAAAATCTGTCGAGCTCTATCTGGCATTGAGACATCAATTCCTATTGCCACATTGCTAGACAGGACACTGGGAAAAAAAAAAAAAAAAAAAAAAAAAAAAAGCAACTTCTTTCTCTTTTTTAAAAGCCACTGTTAAATTATGTGTTTGTCTGTTTATAACAGCCACCAAGGAAAAGCCTGAAAAAAAACAGGTTCTTTTTACTTTTGTTGCATGAGGCATGTTTCACCCTTTCTTTTTCTTTCACAAAATGACACAGGGTGCCATCCGTTCCCTATATAAATGGCATCTTCAACAAAAAATGTAGTATTTTGACCTGAAAAAACACAAATTAAGAGAAATTGAACTCCACAACTTGAAAAAGAGAAAAATTGCAGTAGAGATCGAGTTGCTTCACAAGGACGTTCAGAATAAGTTCTAATACACCATTTGACAGTAGTATTGCTGACTTTACATAACTATCTCTTATTGCAGGCAAAAGATGACTTGCTGTCTTTTCTTTATAAAAAATTGTTTAAATAAAAAGACAGGAACCAAGCATTATTTGTTCTGTCTTTTATTAAACATTAAAAAATGGTGTTCCACAATTCTGTCCAGTCCTCTGCCACTAGGTGGTCCAAGTGCACTGGCTGGACAGACTTCCCTATCTCCTCTGCTTATAAAGCTGCGATCTAATCCTGTTTACATGAAATAAGCCTGCTCGCGAGCAGGTTTAAGTTTGCGCACATGTTGCTATGACAGCAAGTCCGGAATGAGTTTCGAAGAACCAAACAATCCAAGATCATGCCAAATCGTCAACAGTCAAATCCAGCTAACCGAGTTAGCGACGTACGAAGAACGGACCCCTGGACACTAAATAGAATGACAAGGATTTTGATGCTTACAAATTGTTAAGAAAACTACATCAAAAAGATAAAACAAATAAACTGCAGCTACAACATGGACTGGAGAACGGGTTCTAACTGGGTGAGGCCAGAGAAAGGCGATTCTCAGAGAGTTTTTTTATGAAGTTAAAGTGGAGCGCGGACACAGGGTTCATCCTGGACAGCTCTCCAGTCACTGGGCTAAAATATAACAATTTTATTAAACTTAAAAAAAAGTTAAATCATGCCTTTTTATAAACTGTAATGATTAATTGGTGAACAATAACGGGTAAAGCAGAGACTGATTATTGTCATGTGCAATCTGTGTCAAATTAAAATGTATTATGTCATGATAGTGTTGGTGATGTCCTGCATTTCCAAGGCTGTGTTTGGCCTTGTATGATCATAAAATTGGTTTATAGTGAATGTGACAGGGAGCCAGTGGAGTTGATGTACAGATGTGAAGTAGATGATGTAATGATGAAGCTGCTTGAGGGTTTCTGGAGGACAGAGAGGAAAGGGAGCTGGGATTGTAAAGTGGACTGTGGACCAGTTTGTCAACAGTGTGAAGGAAGAACTTGATGCTGCAGAGATGAAAGTAACCCAGATGATGATATGGATGTGGAAAGTGATGGAGAGGCTGTCCAGGATGACGCAAAGGCTCTAAAGCTGAAAGGTGGCAGAGATACAGAAATTTTCAATGGATATTTTAAAAGTATCAGATTTAGTTGACTTTGCAAACTAAGCAATTGAGCCAACTAATGCAGCATGATGTCCACGGCCCGGGAATATATGGGCTGGCGAGAAAATGTTTTCAGTCAAACATTATTTTTGCTTCAACCCCTGTGCTAACTTCTCTTGTTAATATGGCAAAGCCCTCCGGAGCGTTCCCAAACATATCCGCTTGCTGATACATACGGAGAAAATAGCTGATTTAAAGGCGCAGAACGAATGAGCACCTTGATATGTGCTTGAGGTTGGCTTTGTTGCCAATCAAACCCAGGTGTAAAATCCTTGCAGGGCAGCCTAAAGCTCACTTCTATCATTAAGCCATAAAAAAGAAATTACAAAAAGTTCAGTTGTTTTATAAAAGATGTGAAAGTCAAGAAATTGTCTATATACCAAACTGTGAAAGATTGTGGTTCTCTATTTCAAAAAGCACTTTGGATTTTAAAATAGAAAAACGTTCTATTTTTATGTTATTTTTTTGTTTAAAACGTCAATGTATAAGGTGGATGCATAAACATTTTATTTCAGTGTTAAATACTGTTTAAAGTAACGGATTGTAATAAGAAATGTGTCCGGACCTTTACTGGTTGTTGATTTTCTTTATTCGGACCCCGCTGATTTTTAATTAGTCACCCCTGCCCTAGATCATGCATTTGTCTCGATTGGGTAAAATGTTGGTATCAAATTATGTAAATTTTATTTCTCCACAACTATAAGTGTTGGCACGAAACTTCTGATGTCCTGAACAGTGTAATGTGGTCAGCTCTGAAAACTAAGACAACCTGATTGACTTATGGCACAAGGAATTTCAATAGGAGCAAGGCTATGATTTGGCATACCAACAACCTTCATTGTGAAACTTAATGCGTAGTTGCAACTTTCTCTGCAGAATCAAAAAGGTTCTGTGACAACAGAATCTTAACTAATTTTTGCTTGGTGTGATTTCCTTCCTCTGCGTCTTTATGCTGCACTGACAGCTGGAGTTGTTTGCCCATGCTGCCTGATCTGGCTGAGAAAAAGTCAGCTGCCAACTCTCCATCCTGAATACTAACTAACGTCCACTGTGTGTGTTTGTCAGAGGAAAGTGTTGTGCCATGCAGGACAAAGACAAACAGCTGAATGAGACATTGTGTGAAGTCTGAGTGTGCTTGAGTGAGCCAGTGAGTTTCTGCTGTGTGATGTATAAGAATGTGTCTATATGTGAGCCCAGTTTCCAAAAATCCTACTCCATCTCTCTTCAGGGCATTTAATTTCTCCTTTGGAAAATTATAACCTCCTCAGCATCTGCATTTTCTTTCAACAAAATTACTTTGTATGGCCTTCTTGTTGATAGCTTGGCTTCACATAAGCATCTTCTAATTAATTATGACACTTAAAGGTAGCTGTCATAGGTAAGCTGTTCAAATAAGGCCTTAATGCCCCCCCCCAAAATAACCAACAACAATATTTGTATTTCAATATAATCTATCTTCCAACAAACACATCCTTATATTATGATTTAAAATGAATTGGGAGTTTTCTGTCCATCCTCAAGCTTCTCTATGAGGATGTCTGCTTGAAGTTTTTTTTTCAGGAGCAGAGGTTTTCTTTTCATCTTCATCCTCTCAGTCCATTGGGAATATATTTGCTAACGAACTAGGAGGATGATATTGCTATGGGGTGAATTACAGTAGTTTTAAGTTCATGATAGTCTGGAGCTTTAGTAGTTTTGGGTTTTTTCCTCAACATTCTAACCGGTTGTTATATAAAGGTTACGAGTTGTATCTTCTAGATCAGGGGTGACTAATTAAAAATCAGTGGGGTCCGCATAAAGAAAATCAACAACCAGTAAAGGTCCGGACACATTTTTTATTACAATCCGTTACTTTAAACCAGAGGTCACGGATTAGCGGACCACGGTCCGGATCCGGACCCACCTGCTACCTAATCCGGACCCAACCTCATTTAAAACATTTATATATTACTGCATGTTGTCCAACGACAGTGTTTAACTCAGGGGTTAAAGTTCTCCGTCGCTGCGACGGATTTCCGTCATTTGGAAATTGAGCGCAAAAGTCACGTTTAGACTTTTTATTCAAGGTTATAATCTGAATCTGCTCTCAACCAATCAAACCTGGCAGAGCCGGGACATTAGCCAATCAGAATGAGAGCAGGGCGGGTCTTTCCAAAGCGGACATGGCCAGTCTGAGGTTTATCGGTGTTCATCATTTTAACCTTTGGGAGAGCATTTTAAACTGGCCACAGATGGTATGAATGAAAGTAGCGGTGGTCAAAGGTTTTCTTTGGATTTATGCAAACCAGCAGGTCAGAAAGTTCAGCAGCTGACAACAACTTCCCTCGGTAAGCGTCAATCTGCTCCTGCAGTTAATTAATGAATTATTTCCACCTGTGGCCATGTTGTCTGTCAGCGTTTATTCTCTCGCTGATAAACGCGGCGACCAACCAGGGATCTCTTCGTGATTCGCTATTATGTTTTATTTAAACACAAAGAAGAGTAACGCGCTAGCTCAGGCTAATTTAGCATGACCCTTGAGAACAAGAGTCGGAATGTGAAACAATGTGCCTCATTTGACTGGGTTCGATTCGGAAAGAGTAAAAAAAAAAACCTGCGCTGTTCTGAAACAAAGAAGGCAGAGCTGCATCTGCTGTCGGTATGCAACAGTGATCACCTGATGAGCAGCTGCGCTCCAGGACACTAAATAAAATGACAAGGATTTTGATGCTTACAGATTGTTAAGAAAACTACATCAAAAAGATAAAACAAATAAACTGCAGCTACAACATGGACTGGAGAACGGGTTCTAACTGGGTGAGGCCAGAGAAAGGCGATTCTCAGAGAGTTTTTTTATGAAGTTAAAGTGGAGCACGGACACAGGGTTCATCCTGGACAGCTCTCCAGTCACTGGGCTAAAATATAACAATTTTATTAAACTTAAAAAAAGTTAAATCATGCCTTTTTATAAACTGTAATGATTAATTGGTGAACAATAACGGGTAAAACAGAGACTGATTATTGTCATGTGCAATCTGTGTCAAATTAAAATGTATTATGTCACGATAGTGTTGGTGATGTCCTGCATTTCCAAGGCTGTGGTTGGCCTTGTATGATCATAAAATTGGTTTATATTGAATGTGACAGGGAGCCAGTGGAGTTGATGTACAGATGTGAAGTAGATGATGTAATGATGAAGCTGCTTGAGGGTTTCTGGAGGACAGAGAGGAAAGGGAGCTGGGATTGTAAAGTGGACTGTGGACCAGTTTGTCAACAGTGTGAAGGAAGAACTTGATGCTGCAGAGATGAAAGTAACCCAGATGATGATGTGGATGTGGAAAGTGATGGAGAGGCTGTCCAGGATGACGCAAAGGCTTTAAAGCTGAAAGGTGGCAGAGATACAGGAATTTTCAATGGATATTTTAAAAGTATCAGATTTAGTTGACTTTGCACACTAAGCAATTGAGCCAACTAATGCAGCATGATGTCCACGCCCCGGGAATATATGGGCTGGCGAGAAAATGTTTTCAGTCAAACATTATTTTTGCTTCAACCCCTGTGCTAACTTCACTTGTTAATATGGCAAAGCCCTCCGGAGCGTTCCCAAACATATCCGCTTGCTGATACATACGGAGAAAATAGCTGATTTAAAGGCGCAGAACGAATGAGCACCTTGATATGTGCTTGAGGTTGGCTTTGTTGCCAATCAACAGGTGTAAAATCCTTGCAGGGCAGCCTAAAGCTCACTTCTATCATTAAGCCATAAAAAAGAAATTACAAAAAGTTCAGGTGTTTTATAAAAGATGTGAAAGTCAAGAAATTGTCTATATACCAAACTGTGAAAGATTGTGGTTCTCTATTTCAAAAAGCACTTTGGATTTTAAAATAGAAAAACGTTCTATTTTTATGTTATTTTTTTGTTTAAAACGTCAATGTATAAGGTGGATGCATAAACATTTTATTTCAGTGTTAAATACTGTTTAAAGTAACGGATTGTAATAAAAAATGTGTCCGGACCTTTACTGGTTGTTGATTTTCTTTATGCGCACCCCGCTGATTTTTAATTAGTCACCCCTGCTTTAAACAGTATTTAACACTGAAATAAAATGTTTATGCATCCACCTTATACATTGACTTTTTAAACAAAAAAATAACATAAAAATAGAAAGTTTTTTTAAATCAGCTATTTTCTCCGTATGTATGAGCAAGCGGATATGTTTGGGAACCCTCCGGAGGGCTTTGCCATATTAACAAGAGAAGTTAGCACAGGGGTTGAAGCAAAAATAATGTTTGACTGAAAACATTTTCTCGCCAGCCCATATATTCCCGGGCCGTGGACATCATGCCGCATTAGTTGGCTCACTTGCTTAGTGTGCAAAGTCAACTAAATCTGATACTTTTAAAATATCCATTGAAAATTTCTGTATCTCTGCCACCTTTCAGCTTTAGAGCCTTTGCGTCATCCTGGACAGCCTCTCCATCACTTTCCACATCCACATCATCATCTGTGTTACTTTCATCTCTGCAGCATCAAGTTCTTCCTTCACACTGTTGACAAACTGGTCCACAGTCCACTTTACAATCCCAGCTCCCTTTCCTCTCTGTCCTCCAGAAACCCTCCATAAACTGCAGCTGATTCAGAGGACAGCAGCTTCATCATTACATCATCTACTTCACACCTGTACATCAACTCCACTGGCTCCCTGTCACATTCACTATAAACCAATCCTATGATCATACAAGGCCAAACACAGCCTTGGAAATGCAGGACATCACCAACACTATCATGACATAATACATTTTAATTTGACACAGATTGCACATGACAATAATCAGTCTCTGCTTTGCCCGTTATTGTTCACCAATTAATCATGACAGTTTATAAAAAGGCATGATTTAACTTTTTTGAAGTTTAATAAAATGGTTATATTTTAGCCCAGTGACTGGAGACCTGTCCAGGATGCACCCTGTGTCCGCGCTCCACTTTAACTTCATAAAAAAACTCTCTGAGAATAGCCTTTCTCTGGCCTCACCCAGTTAGAACCCGTTCTCCAGTCCATGTTGTAGCTGCAGTTTATTTATTTTATCTTTTTGATGTAGTTTTCTTAACAATCTGTAAGCATCAAAATCCTTGTCATTTTATTTAGTGTCCTGGAGCGCAGCTGCTCATCAGGTGATCACTGCTGCATACCGACAGCAGATACAGCTCTGCCTTCTTTGCTTCAGAACAGCACAGGTTTTTTTTTTTTTTACTTTTTCCGAATCGAACCCAGTCAAATGCCGACTCTTGTTCTTCAAGGGTCATGCTAAATTAGCCTGAGCTAGCGCGTTACTCTTCTTTGTGTTTAAATAAAACATAATAGCGAATCACGAGGAGATCCCTGGTTGGTCGCCGCGTTTATCAGCGAGGGAATAAACGCTGACAGACAACATGGCCACAGGTGGAAATAATTCATTAATTATCTGCAGGAGCAGATTGACGCTTACCGAGGGAAGTTGTTGTCAGCTGCTGAACTTTCTGACCTGCTGGTTTGCATAAATCCAAAGAAAACCTTTGACCACCGCTACTTTCATTCATGCCATCTGTGGCCAGTTTAAAATGCTCTCCCAAAAGTTAAAATGATGAACACCGATAAACCTCAGACTGGCAATGTCCGCTTTGGAAAGACCCGCCCTACTCTCTTTCTGATTGGCTAATGTCCCGGCTCTGCCAGGTTTAATTGGTTGAGAGCAGCTTCAGTGTAAAACCTTGAATAAAAAGTCTAGACGGGACTTTTTGCGCTCAATTTCCAAATGACGGAAATCCGTCGCAGCGACGGAGAACTTTAACCCCTGAGTTAGACACTGTCATTGGACAACATGCAGTAATATATAAATGTTTTAAATCAGGTTGGGTCCGGATTAGCCAGCAGGTGGGTCCGGATCCGGACCCTGGTCCGCTAATCCGTGACCTCTGTTCTAGATATTGGCAAAAGAGTGACTTGATAGACTTATTAATGTACTTGGAAACATTAGTTTGAACTTCTTAAATTCTACAGATCTTAGAAATAGGTTGAAAAAACTTTCCCACTTTTTTTATTAAATCTCTAGTTGTTCCTCCTAGACCATGACCAAGGGGAGTTTCTGAGTGTCCTGAGCATGGGCAGAAATTACATTTTGTGGTTGGGTGAAATAAACTGAGAGATTTCTGAAAATAAATGTTTGTTTTTTCAGTGAAATGTACCATTGTAAAATCTACAGATGGAACCTTTTCAGGACTGGATACAATATACTGAATAATTGTCAATTAACCTGGTTAAAATATCATGGGCAAAATATTTTTAATAATCAATTACAATAGAGGTTAATACAGGGGCGTAGCCAGAATATTTTTACCGGGGTGGCCAACATGGGGCTCAAAGCTAGCGAGGGGTGGCCAATAGAAAACCCTTTACAAACATATATACTATACTATATACAGTACACAACCAAACCCCTTCTTGCTAACACTTAACAGGAATAAGTAGGTTTAGAAAATAGCTGAAAATGCATGTATACATAAAATAATCGACTCAAATACTTGTTCACACAAATGTACTTTATTTAAAGTTCAAAAACAGACAGTCACAAAAAAAACACATCAAATTGTGGCATGAACCAATAAAAAAGTAATTTTCTTAAGTCTTGCAGTAACCAAGACATTTTTGCTGTTACAGTGCTTGCGTATGAAATATTTAACAAACAGGTTATGGATTTACCTTTCTTACATATGAACTATTAAATACACAAGTAAATCATTTATTTATCTTGCACATCGTTAGCCTCATTGTATAATTGACAGTCATATTTTGACTACAAGGTTATACTGTATGTGTAAGAAACAGTGATACCTTTACTTAGTCTGAAACAAAAATAATTACTTTTACAAAAATAACTTCCCAGCAAAGATCCATAGTCTCCAACTCTGGATACCAGACTCAGTTCAAGCCATTTATATGTGTTGTACCAGTCTTTAGAAAAGCATCTTCTTCTGTCCCCTTGACAGGTTCGAGGGAAGATTTTTAGTTGTGGCTGTATATATATATATATATATACACACTACCATTCAAAAGTTTGGGGTCACATTGAAATGTCCTTATTTTTGAAGGAAAAGCACTGTACTTTTCAATGAAGATAACTTTAAACTAGTCTTAACTTTAAAGAAATACACTCTATACATTGCTAATGTGGTAAATGACTATTCTAGCTGCAAATGTCTGGTTTTTGGTGCAATATCTACATAGGTGTATAGAGGCCCACTTCCAGCAACTATCACTCCAGTGTTCTAATGATACAATGTGTTTGCTCATTGGCTCAGAAGGCTAATTGATGATTAGAAAACCCTTGTGCAATCATGTTCACACATCTGAAAACAGTTTAGCTCGTTACAGAAGCTACAAAACTGACCCTCCTTTGAGCAGATTGAGTTTCTGGAGCATCACATTTGTGGGATCAATTAAACACTCAAAATGGCCAGAAAAAGAGAACTTTCATCTGAAACTCGACAGTCTATTCTTGTTCTTAGAAATGAAGGCTATTCCATGCGAGAAATTGCTAAGAAATTGAAGATTTCCTACAACGGTGTGTACTACTCCCTTCAGAGGACAGCACAAACAGGCTCTAACGAGAGTAGAAAAAGAAGTGGGAGGCCGCGTTGCACAACTGAGCAAGAAGATAAGTACATTAGAGTCTCTAGTTTGAGAAACAGACGCCTCACAGGTCCCCAACTGGCATCTTCATTAAATAGTACCCGCAAAACACCAGTGTCAACATCTACAGTGAAGAGGTGGCTGCGGGATTCTGGGCTTCACGGCAGAGTGGCAAAGAAAAAGCCATATCTGAGACTGGCCAATAAAAGAAAAATATTAAGATGGGCAAAAGAACACAGACATTGGACAGAGGAAGACTGGAAAAACGTGTTGTGGACGGATGAATCCAAGTTTGAGGTGTTTGGATCACAAAGAAGAACGCTTTTGAGATGCAGAACAAATGAAAAGGTGCTGGAAGAATGCCTGACGCCATCTGTTAAGCATGCAGGGTTTCCCGCAGCGCTATCTTGGCGAGGCGGCTGCCTCGCCAAACTCACGCTACCGCCTCGCCAACATTCCAAAAAAAAAAAAGAAAAAAAAGTGACGTTAACACGTGGTTTGTTGTTGTTGCTTTCGCGCGTGCGTGAATGGCGGGGAAAAAACACATGGATACCCCCCGCTCCGCGAGTCGGTCCGCGGACAACGTGTCGTCCAACCCCCCCCCCCCCCCCACACACACACACCCGCTCCGCGAGTCGGTCCGCCTCGCATAACCAAATTCCTGCGGGAAACACTGAGCATGGTGGAGGTAATGTGATGGTCTGGGGTTGCTTTGGTGCTGGTAAGGTGGGAGATTTGTACAGGGTAAAAGGGATTCTGAATAAGGAAGGCTATCACTCCATTTTGCAACGCCATGCCATACCCAGTGGACAGCGCTTGATTGGAGCCAATTTAATCCTACAACAGGACAATGACCCTAAACACACCTCCAAATTGTGCAAGAACTATTTAGAGCAGAAGCAGGCAGCTGGTATTCTATCGGTAATGGAGTGGCCAGCGCAGTCACCAGATCTGAACCCAATTGAGCTGTCGTGGGAGCAGCTTGACCGTATGGTACGCAAGAAGTGCCCATCCAACCAATCCAACTTGTGGGAGCTGCTTCTGGAAGCGTGGGGCATGGACCGCGGAACGGGTAGGGCCAGTAGGGCCACGGCCCTACCTACTTTTGATGATCAAACATGTAAAATAATATATATAAATAAAATTAAAATATACAATAGCTATTTTTTTCAAATGCACAGTAGTTTATGGCAGCAGCATCATTCTCCAATGAGAAAGAGATAAATCATCCCATCTATAAATGGATTGGCTTGTCTTGTGTCATGTGACGCAAATCAGTTGCGTGATCAAGGGGATGCTGGTGTTTTATGTGTATGCGGGCGCGTGCGTATGTGATGGGTAGTGGTATTGAGTATTGCCTGATGGGCCCGACCAATTTGAAATGCGTTCCGCGGTCCATGGCGTGGGGTGCAATTTCTCCAGATTACCTCAACAAATTAACAGCTAGAATGCCAAAGGTCTGCAATGCTGTGATTGCTGCAAATGGAGGATTTTTTGACGAAAGCAAAGTTTGATGTAAAAAAAATCTTATTTCAAATACAAATCATTATTTCTAACCTTGTCAATGTCTTGACTTTATTTTCTATTCATTTCACAACGTATGGTGGTGAATAAGTGTGACTTTTCATGGAAAACACAAAATTGTTTGGGTGACCCCAAACTTTTGAATGGTAGTGTATATATATATATATACAACGCATAATTATTTGTTTTATTTTTTTAAGTGTATATATTTAAGTGAGTCCGTCACAATAAAAAACAAATACACTTAACAAAACATACAATTCTTCCGAGGATATTACTTTCTAGACAATTCATTAATTTCATTATTATGGCCACATGGTCATAACTTCACCTGTCGGTGCAGGAACACCTGCTTTCGCTACAGTTTTAAAACACTGTACATATGTGGACACACTGTATATACCTTATGCACCTTTTCATCCTTTGGCACCTTCTTTTGTTTATTAAGCCAATGTGTGACAAGTGAATTTTTCCACTGTGAGATCAATAAAGCCCTATCTATCTATCTATCTATCATCATGCTGCTCTGTCTGTTCTTCTCCTCCATCCACCTCCTCTTTCTCCTCCTCCTCCTCCTCACTCGTTCATTGTTGCTCCCCTGTCATCTCTTTATCTCCTTCTGCTGTTATTTTCTTCTTAAAATAAGAAGACATGTCTGTGGACTTTCTCTTCATTGTCTGGAAATTGACAAACCATACAGAAGCCCCAGCTAACAGCGGTAGCTACGTAACTCTTTGAAAACTTGTGAAAAACACACCAAAAGCCGCTGTAACAGGAGCTGATACAGTTCATATATCACCCTCTTCTTTTACAAACGAATGATTTGACTTATTTACTTACCGTTAGTCTTATTCGCTTTCTCCCTTCCTTTTTTCACCGTTGAAGGCGGGCACGCGCTGAGCCGTAGTTGTCTGAGAACACAACAGCGGCTAGAAGGGAGGGGGAGGGAGAGGGAGGGCGGATGGGCGGGGGAGGGGGGAGCGGCAGGGTGAGCTACGGTGCGCAAGAAGGTCAAGAAGAGCGGCTTTGCTGCTGGCTGTGCATAATGGGATGAAACGCTAAACTGACGCTACTACCATTTACACTGGCGAGTGGGGTGGCCAGTGGGGTGGCCAGGGGTGGCTGTGGCCACGCCCCTGGGTTAATAATATTATTATAATTCACCACTTGAAAACCTGCACATCACTAGAGGGTAATTATTACCAAGTGAATCAGAAGTGGCAAATTTCTCATCAAGTAAATCGGTCATAGTCAACTTTTTTTGACATTTTCTTTATCTGTCTTTATTTCTGCAGTGCATGCTGGGAGTGTGTTGGTGACAGTGCTGCTGCATGTGGTGAGTCTGATGGAGAGAGTGAAAACTTTCGTTTCAGGTTTTTTGCTGATCTTTCTCTTTATGTATAGGTTTCCTGAGGTTCTCAAATTTTTTTTTTTTATTTTTGCATCTATCTCTTTTACTCTGGTTCCAGGCTCTCTGTGATAAGAGCTGTAAAACCAGAGTAGACAACTGTCTCATTACACCCAAACAATAACAAATCTAGATACTATGTCAAAACAAAAGTGCTGTTGGCCTTTCACACCAAGATTTTCAGCAGCCATAACATCTCTAATGTAGCCGGAAAAAACCCATTGCTCTCTTTAATTACCAAAAGAGAGATCGGTGATTTTGTCAAAGTCAAATTTATTGTGTTCTCATGAGAAGAACAGCAGGAACACAGTCCCTCCAAAACAGTAACAGTAGATATAAAACTCAGTAGCTGCACAGAGAGTCAATGTTTTTTTTCCAGGTCCTACAGAGTTTAAAATTGATGCTTCTCTCAAAATTTCATTTAACACCTCCATACGCATCATACTGTGAGGATAACATTCTACAGAGACCCTAAAGGGACATTGAAGGGAAAAAAGTACTTTCTCGTGCGCACCACGTGGTGCATGAGAAAGTAGCTGTTGCACACCAGCTACTTTCTCGTGGGCACCAGAAAGTAATTATTTTTTCTTTCCCTTCAATGTCCCTTTAGGGGCTCAGTAAAATTCTGTTACGTGTTCTCGATAGAGATGAGAAGGGAAAAGGTTATGTTCAAGAGCTGGGTATAA
The DNA here is from genome assembly GCA_037039145.1 of Fundulus diaphanus. NCBI lineage: Eukaryota > Metazoa > Chordata > Actinopteri > Cyprinodontiformes > Fundulidae > Fundulus > Fundulus diaphanus. The sequence continues at coordinate 11,366,857 of CM073125.1, forward strand.
ACACCAATTGCAGCGAAATCTCCGATTGAATTCCTTGACATTTTGCAATGTGGCATGCATAACACTATCACACGCACAATTGTTTTGAAAATACAAAACTGTATCATTTTGCCTTTTAAACACCACTCAAAACCAGTGGAACTTGCTGTCATTACTGCTACCTACTGGTATGAAGGTGTGGCTTAAATGTCTACTTGTTTAGATAGTTATTCTCAATTGCTAAAACCATAACCCTTGTTGTCTGAACCCAATGCTGAACCCATTTATTGAAATAGTCTTTTATCAAAAGCTTCAAGCACTTTTCTATATAGCTAGAAACAATATTCAAATGTATTTTCACCTTCTAAAACATATTTACACCGTGATATACTTGGATTGCTTAAAGGTAAGCATAGGTAGCAAAAGTTAAAATCAGTGAAGGCAATAGTTTGGTTTTGTAGTAAGAATCATGTTTTGTGAATGTAGTATGAACAGGAGTTTGGTGTTTACGGTTTAGAATAATCAATGGATGGTTTCAAGAAATATATTTTTTTTAGCAAAAAGCATTATGACATGTAGGCATATGTGCTGTCAATAATCATATTTTATGAATCAACTTTGTTTTTGAAATAAAAACACAATTAGAATTTGAATACATACACTTTCTGATATTCTCTGCAGTCTATTTTTACAATCAAACATTTTTAATCTTTCTAAATTCTTCCAGCATGCAGTAGGCCTATATCTTCTTTCCCTTTTAAATCAAAAACGTACTAAAACAACATGATCTATTGTCTCACCCTCTTCACAATATTTACAATTTCCTGTATTATGTTGTTGTATTGTGAATAAAATGTTCTTATTTAAATTTTATCCTTTAAATACAATTCAATATTCTAGGACAGTAAGAAAATCAAAATCTAGCTTGTGCAGCTGATGGATTTACAAACAAGTATGCTCATCCAATCAGGCTTTGCCAATAAGCTGAAGACTCGTGCTGACATGTCCATCCAATCACATGTTTCAATTTGCTGAGGTCCCGCGTTTCTTGTTGCTGTTGGGAGCTTTCCTAGTTTGTTCTGCCATTAAAAAGAAAAACTAAATCCCCCACTCACTTGTATTTTTAACATACAAAAAAGAAAATGTATGTATTGTCATGATGCAGCCGGAAGCTGCATTCTTAGCAGTCCCTGCCTCCTCCTTCCCAGCACAGCCTGATTAGGAGCACCTGTCAGGCTGCAATTATCTCATTACCGGTTCCACCTGTTCACACCCCTTCATAAGCTCACCTCTGTTTGTTCTTCGTTGCCGGCTCGTAAGTGTTCAGTCTCTTCACATCATGCCTGTCTGCTCCTGTCCTCCCGTCTTGGTCTCCGCTCGTCCTGTTCCTGGTTGCTGTGCTGCTGGACTCTGTACCTCTGTTCCTGTCTTAATGGACTCTGGATTTACTCCCGGTTCTGTAGCAGCGCAGCTTCCCCGTCTCATGGTCAGTCTCTCCGCCATGGACCGCGGAACGCATTTCAAATTGGTCGGGCCCATCAGGCAATACTCACAATACCACTACCCATCACATACGCACGCGCCCGCATACACATAAAACACCAGCATCCCCTTGATCACGCAACTGATTTGCGTCACATGACACAAGACAAGCCAATCCATTTTTAGACACCAGAATTTATTGCTTTCTCATAGGCTGTGGTCCCTGAGCATGATAAATGTGTCTGCCATGTTATAATTAAAATCGGCACCGAATTTTTATTTAACTTTTTTTCTGACGTTCCAGCACACACGCCCCGGATTTATTTCCACTTACAATCATTATATTACAGCTAACACAATATTTACAGAATAAAAATACTTTAAAAAGAAAAGTCAAACTCACCCCTGCTCTAAATATTCCCGAAAAAGTGTCTCCGTCTGTCATTATGCTGGATAAAGTCCCTGGCTATCAAAGCATCCACTGTGGTCAAAAGATCCCTGTGTGTGTGTGTGTGTGTGTGTGTGTGTGTGTGTGTGTGTGTGTGTGTGTGTGTGTGTGTGTGTGGGCGCACATCAAGCTATTTAGTCTTTTCTGGATCATTGTTGATCTCAGATAGGTCTTGATACGACGGAGGGACGAGAAACACCTCTCAGCACTTGCAGTGGACACGGTTAACTAAGCTAACGAAGCTAACGAAGCTAACGAAGTAGCGGTCATAAGCAGCGCAGAGGTGGGAAAACTTTTGTTTACATCACATGACACAATCAGCCAATACATTTTTAGATGGGATGATTTATCGCTCTCTCATTGGAGAATGATGCTGCTGCCATAGACTACTGTGCATTTGAAAAAAATAGCTATTGAATATTTAAATTTTATTTATATATATTATTTTACATGTTTGATCATCAAAAGTAGGTAGGGCCGTGGCCCTACTGGCCCTACCTGTTCCGCGGTCCGTGCTCTCCGCTCTGTTCCTGTCAGCCAGCTCCTGCATCCTACATCTCCGCCTGGTAACAGACTCTGGTTCTTCATGTCATCATCATCCACTACTAGCAATAAACTCTCTTAAAACCAGCTCTGTGTGTGCGTGCTGTGTCCGGGTTCATCCAAGACTAAATCATGACATGTATTAATTAGATGGCTTAAAGAAAACAAAGTCATTGTAGGAACCAACACATTTGTGAAGGATAAACAAAATGCTTTTTGACCCAAAGAGGATCAGTTAGGTAGAACATGGAGTGATTGGCAAATAAAAACCCTACAAAAAAACTGGAGAAGGAAAATTGGAAAACCTTTCTTGCCCTGATCCCCAAAGTAATTGGTAAGCAAATATGCTTGTTATGTGACCTCTTTCTCACTAAACCTTTAATTAGTGAAAAGATGTCCAATTTTTTGCGACCTGTCCAGGGTGTACCCCGCCTCTCGTCCATTGACAGCTGGAGATAGACACCAGCACCCGTCGCGACCCCAATAGGGATAAACGTGTTGGAAAATCGATGTCCAATTTTTCATTCTTACTCAAAACTTGTACAGTTTTTGTTCCTTTGATAGCCAAGATCAGGATCATTCAGCTTAAAAGAGGTGGCTTGAGGCAGAGAAACCTCATCTACAGAAATCAAAGGTACATTATTGAGAAAGCCATGACTTTTCCGTTCCCAGTGCACTTTTGAGCTGAGCTGGGGAACATACCTAGTGATTAGTTCACTCAGCTCAAGCAGGAAAAATTTTGTGAGTCAACCGTAGCTTAGCAGCAGTTGGAGCAGGTGCAGTGAACTGGGGTCGCGCTGCAGCTGAGCTACCGGTAACTGCACAGCTCTCTAACCGTAGGCGAGTCCGCCTCAAAACCTAGGTCTTGGCTTGGTTGAACTGAATTCTGAGGTGGTTTGAATATATATGGGAATGCCAAGTGAACCGGAGGCTGCTCCAAAAGAAGGAAGCGGAGGCGGGGCAATCTGGGTAAATACAATTGTAACTGAGCAATAATACTAATGAAGTAAATCATGTACTGTAAATAGTTTACTTGACTTCTGTGTGAGCGTGACATCAGTTCAATGAAGCTGTATACACCCCTGCTTGCAGCCACCGTCTCATACGGAGCCATCCCAGCCAGCCTTCTGTAAAATATAACAACCTCTGTGGTCCTCTGCCTCATCTTCCGCTTATGCTGAGCCAACTTTTGAATTGTGCTTGTCTGGCATACTTGCCAAAAAACAGCATATCAATATCAGGGGTAAAATATGTAGCCGTTTCCATTTTGTTTCCATTTTCATGGAAAAGGAAGTTGCTGACCCACCTCTTTTCTTCTGTGTTTGTTTGCCATTTGGTCCCCAATCGAACCAAGTCTACCAGACTATCAGGTGTTAAAACAACCTTACAAACACACCTTTTTTTTCTTTGGAAATAAAAATATTTTTTTAAATGCCATTTAAGTGTTTTCCTGTTTCATGCTCCAGTTGTTTAAAAGAAGGAAGATAACCAGACCAACTGTGACCGTCCAAACCAATATAAGGTGCTCACACTCTATACTCTCTCTCTCTCTGTCTCTCGCTCGCTCGCTCGCTTGCTCGCACGCACGCGCGTGCACACACACATACATCTATCTGTCTGTCCAAACTACCTCACTACTGCTATAGGTTTTGGTTCATAGTGGCAGATTTTTGTTTTGTTTTGTTGCACTCGGAGACGGACGATGAGACTGGAGATCTAGATAAGGAAACTTGAAGAAATAAAAAGAAAAACAAAAAAGTCAAGAAACTCTAAAAAGAAAACCTCCTATGCCAAGACGGTAAGTTCAGAACTCTGTCACACAACAGTTGCCAAATAAATTCCAATATCTGACTTATTTCTAACATTGCAATACAGGACTGTCAGACACTGTATAAGGGTGTCAAAGAAGCAGCCCAGGCCTCTCAGCTGTCATCTGGCTCTTCTTCCAGCTACCAATTACAGCCAAAAGAGGGAAAGGGAAGCCTGTGAAACGTAAGTGATATTAAAGGTCATATGACTAGTTTTAATTCCTGGACATATGATACATTTTGCGGTTTATAGTGAAGCATTTTGTGATTTTTAGGAAGCATTGCATGCCATTTTATTTGTATGCTGTTGACTGCCAAGTCTGTTTTCCTCTAAAACATAATGATTCTGTTCAACCTCTTGATGGTCTAGATGACATTAGGAGATGGATGACTCTTTCCTTAGTTTTAAGGAAAAAAGACAGAGGTTTTGCTTTTTAAATCCAGCAGTCCAAACAATGTTCCTACATTTGATGTTTACTCTTTGGTCCCATATGAAGTCCAGCATCTGTAATTTAGGAGTAAATGCTGTGATCAAGTCCTCCTTTTTTGAGTTGAGCCGGCTGTCAAAGATTAAGCCCCTCTTGTCTAGACACCAGCTTGAAATCGTCGTCCATGCTTTTATCACTTCATGCCTGGACTATTGTAATTCTCTTTTGATTTTGTGTCAGCCAGGGCACTCTTTCATGGCTACAGGTGGTACACAATGATGCAGCATGATTTGTAAGTGGTAAAAATAAACGTGAGCACATGACTACAGTTTTGGCGTCCCTCCACTGGCTTCCTGTTAAGTATGGAATCTATTTTAAAATTATTTTATTTGCTTATAAGTGTCAAAATGGGCTGGCCCCTTCCTATTCATCTGAACTGTTTCATCCCTACATAACTTTGTGTGTTCTTAGATCAGCAGACCAGATGCTTTTATCTGCCCCAAAGTCTCTTTCTAAATCGAGAGGAGACAGAGCTTTTGCACTTCTGGCTCCTAAGTTATGGAATGAACTGCCACTGGTGGTCACAAAGGCTCCATCTCTTGATGTTTTTAAAAACTAGTCTGAAAACACAATTTTCCTCCTTGGCTTTTAACTTAAGAGTTTTTATCTGTTTCAATTGCACATTTTGTTTTGTTCTGTTTTCTTTCCTCTGTTTACTTTATATTTATGTGTATTTTATGTATATATTTTTATACATATGTGTTTTGTGCAGCACTTTGGTCAGCTTCTGTGTTGTTTCTTGCTCTAGAAATAAAATGGTATGGTATGGGGGGTCACTTGATGAAAGCAACCAGATAGACGTGGTTTCGCTGGTCTCCTCATGGGATTTATTATCTTTCAACTTAGACCATGGCAGAAACAACCTGCATACTATCTCTAAACTTACAGTGATACGGGAGATGACTTTGGAAAACTTCTTCAACATGCACAAGAAGAGAGAAGTTTGAAAGAAGGGGAGCATAGTCGATGATGGAAATGCAGAACCCAGGACTGTCGCCACACTAGGACAGGAGGAGACCGCTGGCCCAAGTCCAGATAAGTCATTAGTTCGACAAGTGACTGACAATATTGATAAAATGAAGGACATCCCTGTATCCCCATGCATGACTCTGGACTGTCCCTGGATCTTCTCCCCAGCAATAAGTCGTGATTGGGACCCAACTTCTGTGTGTGAAGGACTGACTAAGATCCTCCTGGAACCACTGCATGGATTCTGTGCTACTCTCTGGATTCAAGAAAGCTTAGTGGCTTTAATACAGCGTTCCTCAATCTCCACTGTTAAACTTAGAGCCACTAACCTGTTCCTCTCCCTCAGCGGTTCCTGAGTTTGTTCCAGAAGATTCCCACACCGGCTACACTTGTTTTTTAAACAAATCTTCTAAATCCGCTCTTTGTATCTAGCTGAATTACCGGGTCTAAATTGCCATTCATTACAAAGAGACAACTTTATTATTACAAACATGATTAAATCTTGGAACAGTTTGACGAAGTTGTTTGGGATAGAGCATTCACTTTGTTGTTTGAAATCACTTATAAGAATCCGGATCTGACAGGGGAGGATAATATAACCAATTTTTAAATGTGAGGAATTGGGAATTCAGTGTTTTCAACCTTTGGGATACTGGTAAATTTGAAATAATTTGAGAACCTAAAAAATCAATACAATCTACCCAGAAAGGACTTTTTTAAGTACCTCCAGGTTAGACACTATGTACACTCCATAATGGCTATCCTTGGTCTTCCAAGAGATTTTAATATACTTGAAAAAACTATTTTGGACGGTCACTGGCATACCCACTCAAAGCCCAGGTTTTATATCACTATTAACACTATTTCAATGAGGATAAATTGTCAGGGTTGAGAACATTGTGGACAACACTTCTGAAAACAACACTAGACTTCGAAGCATGGGACACGATAACACTGTTGTCCTCTAAAATATCCATTTGTAATAGATATAGGGAGATGCAATATAATCTCTTACACAAAGTATATGTATCTTCTTACATGTACAGTAAATACAATACAGGGTTCTCTCCTAAGTGGCCAAAATGTAAAATATTGAAATAAACTGTAATTCACTGTCTCTGGGAATGTGAAATGATTCAGTGGTTTTGGCAGGCAGTGTGTATTGTGGTCAGTCGGGTGATTGAACAGCAACATCTACCATTTTTACACTAGATGAAGGATACATCAATGTGGCCAAATAATTCAATTTTGGTTTCATCTAACCATAAAACAGAAGACCAGAAATCTTCATCTTTTTTCAGATGAGATGATTAAGAGATTAGTATACATAACACAGTACACAAATACTCTTGCTATTGATTTGCACTAAAATCATTTGAAAGACTGACTATTTTATGCAGACCATGTCAAGAAAGTGCAGAAAGACGTCCAAATAACTTACATCACAGATAAGAAATTCCTTTATTGTCTCACAATGGACAAATTGGGCATGACAGTGGCAAAGACTCAGACACAGTTGCACACATTTTAAAGCATTGAAAAAACAAGTTCATCTAATCTATGGCATATTAAATAATCATGTTAACAGTGGAAAAACAACACCAGCCTATTTATAGAACAATATGAAATAATATACAATATGCATGATTGTACAGCAACATCTCGAACTTGCTAAGGCACGTGCAAGTGTACCTTAGCATTTGAGAAACAGTGTGAACGAGTCACGATCAGATTCAGATCAGAACCTGTGCACCCGTTAGCATGTTATAAACTCTTATTGAATCTGTTATAAGCAGCACAGATTATAAAGTCTAAGCAGCTGGGAGCTCCTTTGAGCTCCTTTGAGCATCTGGGATGCACTAATCTGTCACTGAAAGTAAACTTGTTTTTTTTTTTTTTAAAAAGGACACCAGGAGACGGGCTGAAAAGTGAATATTGTGACATTACAGTATCTGAAATGTAAATAGATGAATTCAGACCTTCTGTTATGTAATTTCGAATTTGTCTTCATCATACTCCAGTAGTCGGGTCGTTTTGTTTGTGTGGCTCTTCGGTGCAACAGTTTTTTTAAATAGTACTTTTAAAATGGACTTTGAATGTATATTTTTTGTGTTTTATACTCCCTTGTTATTGTTCTTTGCAGTTCTTCCACAGAATGTTGCTCAGGCTTAAATGCTGGTGCCCTGTGTTGAGGAAAATAAATATCTTAGTTGCATTCATATGGGAGTGCTGAGGAATGCAGGGGTGTTGACTGTCTCTCCCTCTTGCAGGGTAAGATAAACACGCAGTTGAGTTTATGGCAGGGGGGGAGGTTGAACAGCCTCTTTCTTTTAAGGACAGATCACCCTCCTCCTGAAGAGATGGGAGGGGAGACACTCTTTTAAAGATGTGTTCAAATTTGTGAAAATGAGACAGAATCTTTTACATCGCCATGAGCCAGGATGTCAGCTTGTACTGAATACAACAAATGGTAATGTAAATTCTGTCTCCTTGGAATTCCAATGAATTAAATATGCATATTACAATGTTTACCTCTGATCAATGTTTTTCTCATTTATTGTCAAATCTTAAGCCAGGGTAAGACGGGCCTTCAGTTTATAAACAGGAGCTGGCCGGTATCAATATTAACAATTTGGTGCGCGTGACTCGGATATGACAGTGGGTGGAGGAACCTTTTGAATTTGGGCACGAAGAAGTAATCATTTACAGCACCACAGGGTCGACCCGAAAAGGTAAAGAGATTTTTGATTCTCTTTTGGCAAAATGTTAGACGTTTAGGCTAAATTTAAGTGGTGCTGTGGATGAGAAGCTTTCTTCTTAAAATATCAGAGGTTGAACAGAGCAACTAGTATGAGAGGATTGAATGGGATTTATGTTTAAGTCTACGTCAAAATTTAAATAACGATAAAATATAAAGAAAAGACAATAAAAAATATAAAATACAAAGAATAAAAAGAGTTCCAAGATTTGGCCACCTTAACTTCAGGCTGACAAGTCCTGATGATTTTTAGGGCTGAGATGGGGCGCTATCTCTGGAATTTGGGACTTCCGAAAGAAGCGTAGCGATAGGAAACGGTCAAGATACGTTAATATTTTTAAAAAGTTGAGTTGAATTGATGAATACAAGAGAATAGAAGTGAAGTAAAGAGATTTAAAAGGGATCCCAGGGAGATAATTTAAATTGTCTCTCAGCTTCCAAAAAACGGGGTTTTTCGGAAGCACGGCAGTGAGATCAGGCTATTTGCTTAATTAGAGAAGTTTCTGCCGAATACGGAAGGGGCGCAGTAGTCTCTCTGTGATGCGCAAGGCTGTCTGTCTTATATGTTATGTCTTGTCCAACATTTTGTCTCGGTTAATATGAGATTTGTTTATTCAATTCAATTCAATTCAATTTTATTTATATAGCGCCAATTCATGAAACATGTCATCTCAAGGCACTTTACAAAGTTAAGTTCAATCATATTATACAGATTGGGTCAGATTATACAGATTGGTCAAAAATGTTCCTATATAAGAAAACCAGTTGATTGCATCAAAGTCCCGACAAGCAGCATTCACTCCTGGGGAACCGTAGAGCCACAGGGAGAGTCGTCTGCATTGTACATGGCTTTGCTGCAATCCCTCATATCCCTCATATTAATTTATTTGTTTATTTATTTGGATCCCCATTATCTGTAATTTGACAGCTACTCTTCCTGGGGTCCTTTTAAAGTTATACAGATACACAACACATATCAAATGATCACATCATAAGAACAACTATACATTTCAACTTATTTCATATTACAGTACAATCTGTTACACAATTATTCAGATATTAAGGCTTTCAACAAAGTATTTTTTAAAAAGTGTTTTAAATGCGCCTTTCGTAGTAGCAGTCAAGATGTTATGTGGCAGTTTGTTCCACAGAGTCACAGCTCTGAACAGCACAGACCTGCACACTGCTTCTGTTCTCGGAATGGGTCGAGTCAAATGACCAGAAGCTGCCTGCCTGGTTGAATAATTGTGCTCATTTCTCACATAATGTAACAAGCTGAACAAAAGAGAAGGTTTTCCACAAACAATAATATTCCTCAGGAAACACAAAACATTACATTTCAGTTTCTCTTCTACTCTGAGCCACGACAGACGCACATGCAGCTCAGCAGAGCTCTGAGTCCACACACAGGGCAGTCCCAGTGCCAGCCTGGCCGCTCTGTTCTGTGCGGTTTGTAGTTTAGCCAGATGTTTCTGAGCTGCACCTGACCATACCACAGAGCAGTAGTCCAGGTGAGACAGCACTAACGATTTAATCACCAAAATTCTAGAGGCTGAAGTCATGAAAGATCTGAATCTTTTAATACAAGACATATTTCTTCCCATCTTTTTCACCACCGTATCTACATGTTTTTCCCAGGATAAATGCTCATCAAATGTTACTCCAAGAAGTTTCACCTCTTGGACCTGTTCTATGTCCATATCCTTTAGCACTATATCAAGTTTATCAACACATTTTTTATGCCTAGCTTTAAATAACATACACTTTGTCTTTGAAACATTCAAGGTTAGGCTGTTCTCATTAATCCAGGCCAGAAGCACCTGCAAATCCAACTGCAGTGTTTCTTTTAACTCTGATATCTTTGTTGCTGCAAAGTAAAGTGTAGAATCATCTGCATAAAGAGTTATGTTGCACCTTTTTAGGACAAATGGCATGTCATTAATAAAAATCGAGAGCAGCAATGGTCCTAGGCAACTGCCTTGTGGTACACCACACTGCAATTGCTGAGGTGATGAAAAGCTTCCATTAAAAAACACACATTGTGATCTAGATGTTAAATAATTTTGTATCCATTTCAGAGGAGTGGCACCAAATCTGTATGCTGATAACTTTTCAAGTAACATTTGATGATGCACTAAATCAAATGCAGCACTAAAATCCAAAAACACTGCACCAACTATCAATTTTTTGTCTATGCTAAACAACCAATTCACCGTCATTTCTGTAAGAGCTGTACATGTCGAGTGATTTTCCTTATATGCATGCTGTGATTCAAAAATCAATTTGTTACAGTTTAAATATGTTGAAATCTGTCCAAAAACAACCCTTTCCAGCAATTTAATAAGTATAGGCAGAATACTAATGGGCCTACTATTGACTGCCGAGAGGCTAACATTGGTAGTTTTTGAAAGAGGAAGTATTTTAGCAGATTTCCACATTTGAGGGAATCAATTGAGAGATCTATTGTGTTAGAGAGAAGGAGAGACTGATTGAGCCCCACGGCTCTTCAAAGTGTGGGTGTCTCTGTGTGTATTTCTGCTTGTGTGGGTGTATGTGTGTCTCCAAGATAGTGTGAATTTCCCCCATGGGTCTGGGCTTTACAGTGGGAAAGTACTGTGGAGCAGATTACATTTGAGTAAGTAAAAAGTGTTCCTTATGGAACAAGAATCTGGCTAAGATATGGGTGAAAGCAAAGGGGAATTTGAAAATCATTGGGAAAAAAGGTCGATGCATTAATGATGTTTGTTGAAGCGCAGGAAAAGTTTGAACGGAGAAAAGTGATTTGAAGTGTGAACAACAGCTGATGGGAGACTTTCATGGGTGACAAAACGGCTGGATCTCGGTGAGCTTTGGAGCAAATTTTATTTTAAAACCTAGCCTAAAAGTTAGAAAGAGGTTAGAAGTTTGGAAAAGTTGTTGGAAATTTGGGAGAGCATTAATCATTTGTTTGAGGCATTAAAAAATTGAGAAAAAACAAAAAAGAGGAAGATACCTTTTGTGAGAGCATAATTTTAATTTGTGTCATCTATTGCAAAGTAGCATATTAAAATGCCTAAATGAGCTTTTACACTTTCAAAAATAAAATATAATTTGCAAATAAATGGTGATTATAATTTTTCCATTGTTTGATAGCCCTAGTTATAATAGATATATACAGGACTGTCTCAGAAAATTAGAATATTGTGATAAAGTTCTTTATTTTCTGTAATGCAATTAAAAAACATGAAATGTCATACATTCTGGATTCATTACAAATCAACTGAAATATCGCAAGCCTTTTATTGTTTTAATATCGCTGATTATGGCGTACAGCTGAAGAAAACTCAAAAATCCTATCTCAAAATATTAGAATATTTCCTCAGACCAAGTAAAAAAAAAAAATTATAACAGCAAAACAAAATCAAACATTTGAAAATGTCCATTAATGCACTCAGTACTTGGTTGGGAATCCTTTTGCACAGATTACTGCATCAATGCGGCGTGGCATGGAGGCAATCAGCCTGTGGCATTGCTGAGGTGTTATGGATGCCCAGGATGCTTCAATAGCGGCCTTTAGCTCATTTGCATTGTTGGGTCTGGTGTCTTTCAGCTTCTTCTTCACAATACCCCACAAATTCTCGATGGGGTTCAGGTCAGGGGAATTGGCAGGCCAATCAAGGACAGTAATGCCATGGTCAGTACACCAGTTACTGGTGGTTTTGGCACTGTGGGCAGGTGCCAGATCTTGGTTGTGCAGCGTTTCCTGCCACATTTCCCCCTTCCAACACACTTTTTGTGAATGTGCTTTGAAACTGCACTCTGTGAACAGCCTGCTCTTTGAGAAATTTCTTTTTGTGTCTTACCCTCCTGATGGAGGGTGTCAATGATGGTCTTCTGGACAGCAGTCAGATCAGCAGTCTTCCCCATACTTGTGATTTAGTTTACTGAACCAAGCTGAGTGTTTTTCAAGGCTCAGGAAACCCTTGCAGGTGTTTTGAGTTAATTAGACGATTCAAGTGATTAGTTGAATAGCCTACTAGTATACTTTTTCACGATATTCTAATTTTCTGAGACAGTCCTGTATATATAGATATAATGCACCAGACTTAAATCTAGCTGATTAACAGAGAGCAGGAAACAGCACATTAACAGTTTCTGCTCATTGCAGATCTGGGAAAACACAAGTGAGCAGAACTAAAAGTTAAAGGTTAAACGGTAAAATGGAGCTTAATGGTGTTTGGCAAAAGGACAATGCTGCTGATTTGATAAACTTTGTTAACCCTGCATCCAGTCATGAGTCAGTTTTGGAGTTATCCTCAAATGAAGCAGCTAACGTTGAGGAATCTATGTTAAATGTTAATGGCTTGCATTATTTTATTATAGATACTGATATTGCAGAGCGGCAGAAATTTGCAGGAACGGAAAGTATTAAGGGGAAATCACAGGACGGACTCCGAAGTATTCATTATTTGCAACCACTTTCTCAAAGGCCCACCAAAATGCAGATGCCCTTGTTACAAAGTAATTTAGGAGCCGAGGAATCTTTTACTTTTATTTGGTTTATCTTCTTACTGAATATGATAAAAATAAAAAGCAAACCATCATACAAATAATATAAATTTGTAATATAAATAATATAAATTTGTATTAAAATTTGTATTGTATTAAATATTTTCTATTTATGGCTCTAACACTTTTTCCTCTTTAAAAGCCACTGTTAAATGGTGTGTTTGTCTGTTTATAACAGCCACCAAGAAAAATCTCTCTACAATTACACTGTCGCGCTGCACTAAAGTATCCTGTCTATTGCGCAATACGCAATTAATTCGAAAAGCTCAGAAATTATTCTTGCACCTTCCGCAACAGGTTGCTGTCGTAAAAATGGACGACATGGATGCGACAGACTTCGCTATCTCCTCCGCTTATAAAGCCGTGATCTAATCCTGTTTACATGAAATAAGCCTGCTTGTGAGCAGGCTTAAGTTTGCGCACATGTTGCTATGACAACAAGTGCAGGATGTCTTTCGAAGAACCAAACGATCCAAGATCATGCCAAATCGTCAACAATCAAATCCAGCTAACTGAGTTAGCGACGTACGAAGAACGGGCCCCTGCTGCTATATGCTTTACTTGTAACATTCATATTTGTGTTAGAAAACGCAATTTTTAATTAATTTCCCTACCAATTTTCATATAAACAATATCCATTCGTTGCAATTATTTTAAATTGCTTAAGAATCCGTTTTGCACATGAGGATACATGCATTGGTTTGACAGTTTTAGGATAAATTACCAAATCCAAACACCAATTTAGGTTTACACCAATAACAACAATAGACAGTCGTTTGAAAACAACATAAAAACCCCATTATAATCTGTTAACAATGCATTTAACTGGGTATTCACTCAGGTACTATTTATTTGACATAGCACAGTAAAGGGAGAAGCCAAGCACAGGGGTTACTTTACAAAGCAAAAGTTGTTTTAGCATGGCGTTCAACCTAAGGCTAGCTTTCATGTTATTTTCTCTAAGAAGTAACATGGTCCCTTACTGTAACATAGCAGGGCCTTTAACTGAAATCTTACATGTTCTACCTGCATATTAAGACATAGTGAGCTATTACTTTTTCGCCGGGAAAGTTTTGAAACTTACCTGTGGGGAGCTGATGCTGTTAGCTGTGATATCACGTCTTTCTTCCTCAGCCAAACCGGCGCGTTTCAGTTTTTTCCGGGTGTGCCCCCTGCTATCGGGAAGTCTGAACAGCAACAACAACTTTTTTTTTTCTTTTTTCCCCCCCCCAGTGTCCTGTCTAGCAATGTGGCAATAAGAATTGATGCCTTAATGCCAAATAGAGCTCGACAGGAAACTAACAGGAACAGGAAACTAACAGGAAACTAACTCCATAGCTGTGCTTTAGCACGTTTGTAGACACTGTGGAGTTGATGTTCAGCATTGAATTTCTCAAACGCTCTATTTAAATAATCTCTCAGTTATTTGGCATCAAACTGGAAAGGGCAAGGGAAAACATGTGCGAGGTATAGGCGGCCAACTCTCATCTTCTACTTTCCGTACTCTTAAACTTTCTTGCATTTTGGCCCTATAGGGAAAAAATGGCTTCTTAGTTGGGCTTTGGCTGTTTGGCCTTTGGTCTCTTATTACCACCACCTGCTGGACTGAAAGTGCAATTTTCTATACAACTTCCCCATTCTTCAATAGCTTGATTTAAATAAATGGCCCATGACATTTCTGAGCATTGGAAACAGAAAGCTTTTAAATTCTCCAGGATTTCTTCTACCTTACCTTTAAATCCCAGTGCCTTCAGTGGAAAAGGGGTCTGTTAGCGTAAAAGATTATGACCATGATTTTACAAAAAGACATGAACAAAAACATATCTTTTCTCACTTCTTCCTCATTGTACCTGTGACCAAAAATAACTATCACCTGCCTGAATGATTACTGTACTGTTGGTCTGACCCCTGTCATCATGAAGTGCTTCAAGGGTATCCTCCTGAATTACATCAAGGACGTCATCCCTGCTGGCCTGGACAGCCTGCAGGAAAAAACAGAGTTTAATATATCTAGATGCTTAAGGGCTTCTAGAGATTTCTGGATTTAAACATACACCACGTCTTACTTGTAAATCCAACTCTTTATACATGAGGTTAGAAAGCTGTTAACAGTTTTGGCCCAGTCTCTCTTTCTCATTCGTGAACAATGAATTCTGACCGTAACTGAGGCAGTTAGGCATTAAAATCTTTAGATATTGTTCTGGGCTCTTTTGGGACCTCCTACTCTTGGAAAGGTTTTGCTAGACGAGCCACTCCTAGGAAGGCTCACTATCTTTGAACATCCTCTCGATTTGTGGATAATGGCTCTCATTATAGGTCCCTGGAGTCCCCAAGCATGAGAAATGGCTTGATAACACTTTATAGACTGATGGATGTTAATTTTTTTTTCTAATCTTGTCTTTAAATGCTTTAAATTGGACATGATGTGTTGTTTTTTTAGATGCTGTCTGACAGATTCAGTTGAAATTCTTTCTTGATTCTAAAGGTCAGGCAGTGATCAGGTGTTTCTGGTGAACTGGAACTAAAGGTGGGTAATCACAGTAAACTTTATTGAATAACAAGGGGATAGTTATGTTTTCTACATAGCACCAGGTTGTTTGGGACAGCTGTTTTCCATTTATGAATCTAGCTAGTATATGACTGCACCATGATAATACAGTTTATGGGTTAGAATTGATTGTAAGGTAAATGTATAAGAGAAACTCATTTCATTTAAGCAAGTTTGCTCTGTTTCTTCTGAACATTGTGTTCCTCAGATTTATTTTTAGACAAAATATAATACGTATCGAACTGAAGCTTTGAAAGGTTTTTGCATGGGTGGGTGTTAGAGCTTTTCCACTGACTGTAGCCTCTCTTGACTGCGAGGCTCTTTATGACCTGTGGATGTGCTGTTTTCAGCTCAGCATTTGGCCCAACACTCAAAATGCTGTTGTCTGAAGAGGGTTCAAAGGCTTAAAAAGAAAATATCTGACTTCATTGATCTGCACTGATGGCATTTCGAGGTAAGAAAACTCTTCAGTTTCCATAGATTTTTTTACAGCTTTTTCACTTCTCTGTGATTGTTTCATGGTCAGAGAGATATTGAAAAGCCCTGAAGATGCTCCTCACACTATTGATTTATTTTGTAACTTTGGCAGTCTTGGACCTGTGAAGATCTTTCTACCGTAAAGATTTCTGTATGTTTTTTTTTTTTTAAAGAATTTTTGCTGGGGTATAACAGCTTTGACCCTGTTTTAAGGATAAAAGTCAACAAAAGCATAAGGATCAGGAGTCTTTTGCTGTCCTTTGCCGATGTACTCTCAGCACTAGAGATGTTGCTATGCTGCAGGCCAGACAGCATTCAGACAGAAGAAATCTCAGATTACTCTGTCATCTTTTTTGCTATGCAAATAGTCTGCCTTCCTAAAGAAGTGTTGGTATGCCATTCATGGCAAGTTATGCTGATAAAATGTAAATAAAAACTGAAGCCAGTCTAAAAGGGTTAATTCTGCCAACAAGTCAAAGTAAATAAAAACAACTTTAGGGTAATTGTGTGTGCAGACACCTTGTTTGGAGTAAGCATGAAACGGCACATCACCCGACAGACTGGTAGACTTCATAAACACAAATGAGGAAATATACAGAGCTAATGTGTGTTCAAGCATAGAAAGAAGTCTAAACAAATAAATCCATACATGAAGCTATAAGGAAAATATTAGAATAAATTGAACACACAGAAACTATGACTACAACTATGACTTAATGACATCTTTCAGACATCTCCTGTATGGAGAGATTTGCATGCACCCCTCAGCTGGGATTTTGACCAATTCTTTCAAACAAACCATTTTCAAATGTTGCAGGTTCTGGGAGTCCTTTCTATGCACACTGATCTCCAGTTCTTTCGATAGATCTTAATTGGATACAGGTCAGGTGATTTATTGGGTTATGTTCACAGTTTTCCTTTCTCTGAAACCAGGGAAGAGTTGTGTTTGCCGTGTTTTTGGAACTATTGTCTTGCCTGGAAATCTACACCTTATCGTAAAATACTTATCAAGACGTTGCTGGTAAATTCCTTCCCACATTCTTTCAATTATATAAAGCCTGCCAGTACCATATGGAGTAAGAAAACCTATACCAGAGGTCACAGATTAGCGGACCAGGGTCCGGATCCGGACCCACCTGCTGGCTAATCCGGACCCAACCTGATTTAAAACATTTATATATTACTGCATGTTGTCCAACAACAGTGTCTAACTCAGGGGTTAAAGTTCTCCGTCACTGCGACGGATTTCCGTCATTTGGAAATTGAGCGCAAAAAGTCCCGTCTAGACTTTTTATTTAAGGTTTTACACTGAAGCTGCTCTCAACCAATTAAACCTGGCAGAGCCGGGACATTAGCCAATCAGAAAGAGAGTAGGGCGGGTCTTTCCAAAGCGGACATTGCCAGTCTGAGGTTTATCGGTGTTCATCATTTTAACCTTTGGGAGAGCATTTTAAACTGGCCACAGATGGTATGAATGAAAGTAGCGGTGGTCAAAGGTTTTCTTTGGATTTATGCAAACCAGCAGGTCAGAAAGTTCAGCAGCTGACAACAACTTCCCTCGGTAAGCGTCAATCTGCTCCTGCAGTTAATTAATGAATTATTTCCACCTGTGGCCATGTCGTCTGTCAGCGTTTATTCCCTCGCTGATAAACGCGGCGACCAACCAGGGGTCTCCTCGTGATTCGCTGTTATGTTTTATTTAAACACAAAGAAGAGTAACGCGCTAGCTCAGGCTAATTTAGCATGACCCTTGAAGAACAAGAGTCGGAATGTGAAACAATTCCGACTCTTCTTCTTCAAGGGTCATGCTAAATTACCTATTACGTATTTGACTGGGTTCGATTCGGAAAGAGTAAAAAAAAAAAACCTGTGCTGTTCTGAAACAAAGAAGGCAGAGCTTCATCTGCTGTCGGTATGCAGCAGTGATCACCTGATGAGCAGCTGCGCTCCAGGACACTAAATAAAATGACAAAGATTTTAATGCTTACAGATTGTTAAGAAAACTACATCAAAAAGATAAAACAAATAAACTGCAGCTACAACATGGACTGGAGAACGGGTTCTAACTGGGTGAGGCCAGAGAAAGGCGATTCTCAGAGTTTTTTTATGAAGTTAAAGTGGAGCACGGACACAGGGTTCATCCTGGACAGGTCTCCAGTCACTGGGCTAAAATATAACCATTTTATTAAACTTCAAAAAAGTTAAATCATGCCTTTTTATAAACTGTCATGATTAATTGGTGAACAATTACGGGCAAAGCAGAGACTGATTATTGTCATGTGCAATCTGTGTCAAATTAAAATGTATTATGTCATGATAGTGTTGGTGATGTCCTGCATTGTCCAAGGCTGTGTTTGCCTTGTATGATCATAAAATTGGTTTATAGTGAATGTGACAGGGAGCCAGTGGAGTTGATGTACAGATGTGAAGTAGATGATGTAATGATGAAGCTGCTTGAGGGTTTCTGGGGGACAGGGAGGAAAGGGAGCTGGGATTGTAAAGTGGACTGTGGACCAGTTTGTCAACAGTGTGAAGGAAGAACTTGATGCTGCAGAGATGAAAGTAACCCAGATGATGATGTGGATGTGGAAAGTGATGGAGAGGCTGTCCAGGATGACAAAAGGCTCTAAAGCTGAAAGGTGGCAGAGATACAGAAATTTTCAATGGGTATTTTAAAAGTATCAGATTTAGTTGACTTTGCATACTAAGCAAGTGAGCCAACTAATGCGGCATGATGTCCACGCCCCGGGAATATATGGGCTGGCGAGAAAATGTTTTCAGTCAAACATTATTTTTGCTTCAACCCCTGTACTAACTTCACTTGCGCCGCTTCTCTTGTTAATATGGCAAAGCCCTCCGGAGCGTTCCCAAACATATCCGCTTGCTGATACATACGGAGAAAATAGCTGATTTAAAGGCGCAGAACGAATGAGCACCTTGATATGTGCTTGAGGTTGGCTTTGTTGCCAATCAAACCCAGGTGTAAAATCCTTGCAGGGCAGCCTAAAGCTCACTTCTATCATTAAGCCATAAAAAAGAAATTACAAAAAGTTCAGTTGTTTTATAAAAGATGTGAAAGTCAAGAAATTGTCTATATACCAAACTGTGAAAGATGGTGGTTCTCTATTTCAAAAAGCACTTTGGATTTTAAAATAGAAAAACGTTCTATTTTTATGTTATTTTTTTGTTTAAAAAGTCAATGTATAAGGTGGATGCATAAACATTTTATTTCAGTGTTAAATACTGTTTAAAGTAACGGATTGTAATAAAAAATGTGTCCGGACCTTTACTGGTTGTTGATTTTCTTTATTCAGACCCCGCTGATTTGTAATTAGTCACCCCTGGCCTAGATCATGAGGCTCCCACCTGTAAATGTTTTTGGGGTGATGTGCAGACATATTCCTCCTCCAGACATGGCTTGTCCAACGACATACAAAGAGTTGCAACTGTCTGCAATGGCCCTGCCATTGTAAACAATTAAAATAACAAAATGTTTGCTGCTAGTGGTTTTACACAATGAGCTAAGAACAGGCTTCACTTCACTTGTGTAACTTCAAACTAACTTAAATATGAGTAAAGTCTTTGTATTATGGTAAAAAAAAGTTTCCTCTTTACAAAATATTGACAATATGTTTTCCTAAACATATATTCAGCATTGCATGCTATTCTCTTCATGGAAGCCCAATGAGTACATTGGCAAAATAAAATCCAGATTTTCCAAAAATAAAATCTTAAAAAAATTGTAAATTCAAATTAATCAATTAAATCGATTTATTGGCAAGCCCTATTTCGCCTCCAGATTACGGGTCCAACTATCATCTCCAACAATTACAAGTGCTGCTATAACCTTTTAACCTGACCCTAGCCAGACGGATGTCGCTCCGCCTAGCTCCACTCACATCCATCTGGGACATCTCCCATAGAGAGTGATTTCTCCAACCAATTTTATTGTCCAGCTAATCAGGACGCAGGGCTGGAGTTTCATAGATGTGACGTAGTGGAGAAGCGACCGTGAGACTGTTTTGATTTAGACAGCAATGGCGGCTCGCATCGAGGAAGCAAGCGTTACCATTGATGCTGCTATTTCTTCCGTGTTGTCCAATCTACCTAATATTGTTTTATTAAAAGAACATCAGAGAACGGCTCTGAAGGCTTTTGTTGGTGGAAACAATGTTTTCGCCCTTCTCCTGACCGGATTTGGCAAGTTTTGTTTTCCGGGGCACGCCCGTGGCGGAGCGGTTAGCTCGAACCATGTTAGGAGGCCTTTAGCCCTCGGCCCGGGATCGACTCCGACCCGCGGCGCTTTGCCGCCTGTCTTCCCCCCTCTTCCTGTCAGCTCACTGTCAATAAAACGCGTGCCACTAGAGCCGCAAACACATAAAAAAAAAAAAAAAAAAAAAAAAACCTGCGTCGCTCTCACAGCGTCACTGGTTGGCTTCGGTGTGAGTGGTTGAAATAGCACGTCGATAAAGATGACAGACAAGTGGCTTATCCAATCATATGCAAGGATTTTTGATAAGGCCCAGCCTTCAATAAAGGCAATTCCTGTGGCGGTGTCCCAGATGTATGTGAGTGGAGCTAGGCGGAGCGACATCCGTCTTTTTTTTGGGACGATATCTTTATCTTTATGATATCACCACTACTGTTCTTCCTTAGAGGAATAGAGAGTTTCTTTCTGTTGCTTACGAGAATGAAAATTGAATAAGCTTGTCAGACAGACGGAATAATGTTCCCCCAGTTGAGCAGCATTTTGGGTTTTCATCTGCCAGGAAGTGAACAAACTTCCAAACAGACCTTGCTCAGTATCTAATCTTACCTCTCTCGCTTGTTCTCTCATTTCATCAGCTAGCCCAAAAACGCAAGTAACAAGCTAAACCTTTCAAGATTCCCCAGGGACTGCAGGGAAAACAGAGTGGCGCAGCGGGAGCATGCTGGGCCCATAACCCAGAGGTCGATGGACTGAATCCATCCTTTGCTAAGCCACTGTCTATGCTTTTTTGGTACAAGTAGGACATAGTCAGAAGGCGCAGTTCGGCAAGTTTATTAGAAAATAGTAATAGGAGTCTAACAGTTGTTTTTTGTATTGAAAGCAAATAAATCTGTGAGGAATGATGCATTTTCCTGAAGGAATCAGCTATACTTATACAGTTACAGTATCTGTTATTAAGCATTTTGCTTTATCTCAACAAAGCAAGCATAAGAAATTTAGACCCTGAACATAAAACAAGATCGGAGCTACATCATTCTACACCCAGAAAGCCTACATGACCAGAAAAGAGAGATGTTCCTAAAAACAACATTCAAAGCAGCTTTGTTCATCAGCACAACACAGTCCAATTATTTATCCGTGATTTTATTTATTATATTGACAATACGTAAATCGAGGGGGAAATAAAATCATGTTCCTACAATCTTATTGAAAGTTCTGTTATACTATTCTTTTTACACTTTCTACACAACATGACAAAGAGTCAGACTATTTTGTGAAATATATTTAAGATAACAGACAAGACAACATAAAAATATTTATTTTCACCTTCTGATGCTTTTGAGTGATTAATCTGAGATCCATTGATCCCTTTATTTGCAGCAGACTTTTTTATGTAAAAGGAGACAGGAATGTAAGGAAGTAAATTAAATTAAGTGTCAGAAAAATTAAGTAGCGCCCCACATTATGTTCACACCAATCGATTCCATATGTATTAAAAGTAAAACAAAAAAATTATGCGCAACTAGAGTACACAAGCTAGAAATACCAATGGATCTGGCATTCAGTAAAAAGATATTTATTATTTATTTAAATAGTTACTTTCTTGTTGACCTGAAATGGCCTCTCCTGTCAGAAGCTAAATCATATGCTAACTTCAGCTTCTGACAACAACAGAACCTGCATGCCACCGCAGGACTAGCCATCCGGTATTGCTTGATGGGCCTATGGTGATTTTGGGCGGGGCCGTTTTTTTTTTATTGGTTACAATGCTTATTGGTACACAAAACTATTAGTCATGATTGATTCTGGACCGGACCAATTACAGCAGCTGAGGGTCGATGCCCCCTCTTGGGCCATTGCTGTTAATCAATCAACCATATGCAGAGAAGGGAAAAAACAGAACAACATGGAGAGTGGCAAGAAACAAAAAGAGTCGCTGCTGTGGAGATTTAGAGTGATTTTTTTATTGACATGATGAGTACATAGTCTATAAAAATATAAATCTCTCACAATTTGTCATTAATACATTTTAATATTGATCAATGATCATACCTCACCTCTGTCTCTGCTCAAAATGCCATTTTTTTTGTCCCAGTCCAGCCCTACTGTATGCTTATAATATTAATCTCAACTGAAATTGAAGGAACATATTAAAATCAAGAATCAGGAGTCTTTATTGTAATTATGTAACCATAAGGACATTTTGGTGAGATAGTGGCTCAGAATTCATACAAAACACACAAACACAGCAAGACCTAATGTTCAAGCTGAATTCACCAACAACACTTTCTTTGAAGCTTAAAGAGTGCAAATAGTCTTTAGCATCTGATAAGATTCAAATGTTGAGTCAAAAAAGAGAGACAGCAGTTGGTTTACAGAACGATTTAAAATACAGTGCAATTGGATGAATGTACCAGACAAACCTCCCTGAGAAATTAAAAAGTGCAAATAGTCATTTACAGAAAGATTAGCATTCACTTTCAGACATTCGGTAAAAAGGTTTCGAGTCAGGAATGCACATTTTTACTCTCATTTATTTCCTTAAATGTTTTTTCTATTCATTATTTTCTTTGTCGTTGCAGCAGCACACCCATCAGTAGTGGCCCCACGCAACCACATGTGGCCTATTCAAAGATATAAACTGTCTTCCCTATTTCTCTTAAAGGAGCTTCCCTTGCCATAATTTGCACAGTACCTACAGTCCACTTCATGAACATACTTGATTAGCTTTTATCCTGTAATTCTACCGGTACAACAAATTATAGACTATTAATGTCTTGCAATCCCAGTTGTTCTTACACTGCATGTTCATGCTCATGATTCCCCTTTTTCTCCGTCTTGAATCATTATATTTATACATCCACATCTTCCCATGCTGTGCTTTATTTTCCTTCTGTCATGATTTGTCTTGGATGAACCCGGACACAGCACACACACACACACACACACACACACACACACACACACACACACACACACACACACACACACACACACACAGCTGGTTTCCAGAGTTTATTGAAACAGCAGGAAGTGGATGATGAAAAGCCAGAGTCATTTTACCAGACGGGGTTGTAGGGTGCAGAAACTGGCAGACGGGAACAGACCGGAGCAGACAGAGCAGGACCAGGAGACGAACAGGAACTGGACAGGCATGGTGTTCTGAAGACTGAGTACGAACCGGTAACCAGGGACAGACTAAGGTGAGTTTGTATAGTGGTGTGAGCAGGTGGAATGAGTCCAAGGTTAATTGCAGCCTGACAGGTGTTCCTGATCAGGGCTGCACTGGAGAAGGAGTCAGAAATGTTCAGAGTGCAGCCTTCAGGCTGCATCATGACACCTTTCTGATTTAAGTGTTTGCTCAGCTTCTTCATCTATCCCACTCTCTTTTCCCCCTGACAGTTTGTCTAAAGCAGCGGCCCTCAAAGTGGGACCCCCGGAACCCCGGGCGTCCGTCAAACACGGGTTGGGGGTATTAGAAACGCATATTTGTCGGGCCTGAGGAGGCACTGCTGAGGATACGTCGGGGTTGAGCTAAGTAACACAAGGGACAAATGTTTAACTCCGTCCACTTCATCAAGTAAGGTAAAAGCCAAATCAGCTAAAATTAGGAAGTATTAGGAAGATGTAAAACAGTTACATCGAGTTTGGCTTTATCAAGAATGAGGATCTAATCTCCACCAAATCTCTAATATTAGGCGTATTTATATATTTTTTAAAAACATACATAATTCCTAATGCATTTAACAGTACAAAAGGCTGTTTAAAAATATTATCAGCATGAGGAATCTAAAAGAGCCCTTGGAATTTTTTTTACCATTGCTAAGGTGTCCTTGGCCACGAAAAGTTTGAGAACCCCTGGTCTAAAGCATACTTAAAATCAATCTCTGCAGTTCATGTGTAGGGGGAGTAGAAAGAACTAAATAGACAGATCCAGATTTTAGAGCCCATCCATCTTGTATTTCCTATTTGTTTGCCTGTCTAACCTACTCTCCACCTTTAACATTTGTGCTGTTTCTTCCCCTGAGCTTTAATTTCCCACCCTATCATTTAACAGTCTTGTTGTTGAGAAAGACTCTGTCATCTTGCTTTGAGAACTTTATCAGATCAGTTTTGACTACAAATAAGCTTCAGTGAGATCAACCTTTAAAGGCTTTGTATACAATATTAACTGTTACTAAATTCTACCCCCCAGTTTTTTCTGCAGCCTTTTCACCGGTGCTTTCCTTTGTCACACTAATGAACCCAATGCTTCATACATTGTGGCGCAAATACATTAGGATTAATGTGTTCTAAATACACCAGAAGAATATTAGCCCTTTAATTAGTTTGATCTAAAAACTTTGTGTGGATATTAGGAACATTGCTGTAATGACTCTGTAGGTGAGTTTGCTCGAAGTTAAAGGACTGTAAGGCACTGTTCGGGTTTTTTCACTGCTCTCAACCTGGAGTGTCGGCCAGAACACTACTTAGGCCCGGATTTCAGTCAGGACTAGATGTTAGGAGGAGGTGCAGCAGGTGGAGAATGAAGACATGAGGCAGAATCCTTTTAACTGTATTCCAAACTGTAGTCCAGATTCTGATCCGATGAACATAGATTGACATAAGGTGCTGCGGTATTTCCGTGTGTGGTAAGCTTGAGGGTTTAGGTGTGTGTGTGTGTGTGTTTGTGTGTGTGTGTGTGTGGTTTCCTAAACAAGAAGATAAAGAAAATAAGTCCAAGAATCCTACCATTACACATTACACCTTAGATAAGCTAAGGAGGAAATAGTTAAACTCTAAACAAGCTCAACCTTTAAATCACTATGAATCATCACACTACAAAAGGTTAGCTAACAACCATGTCTCTGCGCTCTCAAGTAGATGTGTAGGTTCGGCACAACGCTCTACAATACACACACATAGCAGCTAACTCAGGCTTATCAACAGGTATAATAATAGCAAACAATCACTCATTTAACTGCAATAAACACTCGAATATTACATTTACTCATCAATGACGCACACTTCTTTGGAGAACACACATATTTCCCAGTCTCTTCCCCGTGTTAACACAGTGGCTCAACTGCCGAACTTTTTCACCAGGCAGCAGCCACAGACATATATACGTAGACACGTCATAAGCCGCAGGTTCGCACGTCAACGTCACCGCCATATTCTATGTGGCAGAAAAAAGTTCAGTTCCGTTATTGTGAACGTGAATCAGAGAAGATGCCTCATTCCTGTGCTACATGGAAATGTATTCTGGCTGATTTCACTACTTGTATCTGCCTTCTATAAACTAAGGCTACACCATGTTGCAAAACTGGACACACTAAAGCTGCAGAGTGGCAACACAGGCTATATATATACATATATATATATATATATATAATATATATATATATATATATATATATGTATATATATATATATATATATATATATATATATATATATATGTGTGTGTGTGTGTATGTGTTGTGAATATAAGGATCAATTTGTTAAATCTAAACATTGTGGTCTTCATTATTTCATAAAACCGTGTCACATGTGAACCTTTAGGAACAGACTTTTTGGGGGAGTATTAAAGAGGTAAAATTAATAATATGAGAAAAAAAAGTCCTAGGTTAAAAAAACAAACAAACACAAAAGTGATAATGTTATGAGAAAAACGTCATATTATGAGAATTAAGAGGGAACATTTCCAGAATAGTCACAGTTTGCAGAATTATTTCACTCCTGGAGTAATAGGGCCAGGTTAGATTATTTTAAATATTTTTATTTTTTAGGAGAATAAATTCAGGAGAATGAAGCAAAAGGGATACGAAAATAAACTTGTAATATTACAAAAACAAAAATATTACGAATACAAAGTATATTCTGAGATTAAACTCCCTCTGATTCTGTTTAAGTGACTGAGTAACTGCAGATTTGCCACATTTAACATGGCGGAGGCTCTGACGCATCGCAGCATAGGCAGAACCCGCCCAATGACGCGTCTACTCTTATATTATGTCTATGGCAGCAGCAACGTTAGTTTCGGCAATGTGATGACGTCATCACTGCTCTAACTACGGCATGCCTTAAGGGCCAAAAATAACGCTGAACAGAAATCACGGAATACAAATAGTAGTACTCAATATCAAAACTTAAACTATTTAAGGGTCTTTTGAACAGACTCATTATCTCTCATGAGGTCCAGTGTACCAGTTAAAACAGGAACATGTCAGCTGTCATAATACAAGCTGCATTACTGAACGTTATGGGCGATTGAGACATTATTTCTCCATCTATAAGCAGTCAGTGGGTCCAGAGGTAAGTCATGTGTCTAATCACAGGAATATTGCTCCACCTCAACTTTGCCAACAAATTCAAGAATCCTCCCCTGCAGTCTTTGTCTGCAACTGAACAACATAACCCTGTCAATGATTCAACTATAGGTCACTGTTGTAATTAAAATCTCTCTAAAACCTTCAGCTTCCTTCTTGCCGTCATCACTGAGGTTGCAATTGGGTCCAGTATATTGTCCTTTACAATAGAAATAGGCTTTAATAATTAAAAGAATGATGATTCTCAGTGCAAGAACATTTTATAGAGGAAAAAACACATCAGTCCAGCCAAAGCCCTTAACAGTTGCTATTTATGCAGAGGCTGTGGGTCTTGACGTGTGCTTGGTCGCTAGTGGAACCAATTCATTTTCAAAGAACTGTTTGTGTGGAGGGAGGATAGGCAAGATTCCCTGTGAATAATGTCCCAATTACAACAACCCATCTAACTGTATTATAGCTGATGTTACAGCAATATTAAAATGCAACTAACAAATTCTTAAACTATGATTAAATAGGTTCCATGAGTTTTAGAATCACTTGTTTATAATAATAATAATAAAATAATAATAATAATACATTTTATTTCAAGCGCCTTTCAAAACACTCAAGGTCACTGTACATGTAAAAACAATAAATGGTAAAAGCAGTCGTCATAATTAAAAGAAACAACACAAATTACACAGAGGAAAGTAATTTAAAATCATAATGAAAAGGCAATCTTGAACATGTGGGTTTTGAGTTTGGATTTGAACACGGGTAAAGACTCGGTATTGCAGATGTCAGGGGGGAGAGAATTCCAGAGTGTGGGCGCAGAACGTGAAAAAGCTCTGCTCCCCATAGTTTTAAGACGGGCTGAAGGAACAACTAAGTGAGTGGTAGAAGAAGATCTAAGAATGCGGGAGGGAATAGAAATTTTAAGTAAATCAGAAAGGTATGGAGGGGAGAGATTGTGAATAGCTTTAAAAGTAAGTAGGAGGATTTTGAACTGAATTCTATACTTCACAGGTAGCCAGTGGAGCTGCTGCAGGACTGGGGTGATGTGATGAAAAGAGGGGGTTCTAGAAATGATGCGAGCTGCTGAGTTTTGTACTGACTGAAGCTTGTGAATGGATTTTTGAGGAAGACCGAAAAGAAGAGAATTACAGTAATCAATGCGGGAAGTGACCAGACTATGAACAAGAGTGCAGGTGGAGCTAGTGGAGAGAGAGGGGCGAAGGCGATTGATATTGCGTAAGTGAAAGTAAGCGGAGCGGGTAAGGTTATTAATGTGAGAGGAGAAGGACAAGGTACTATCAAGGATGACACCCAGACTCTTGACCTGAGGTGAGGGGGAAATTATGGAGTTGTCAAATGAAAGGGAGAAACTGTCAGCTTTGGATAAAGTAGATTTTGTTCCCACTAAGAGGATTTCAGTCTTGTCATTATTCAATTTAAGAAAGTTGGAGGTGAACCAGGATTTTATTTCGGTTAAGCAGGAGATTAATGAAGGAGGTGGGAGTGAAGAGTTTGGTTTACAAGAAAGATAGAGCTGGGTGTCATCCGCATAACAGTGAAAATTGATGTTGAATTTCCTAAAGATATTGCCAAGGGGGAGAATGTAGATGATAAAGAGTAGGGGTCCTAGAACAGAGCCTTGGGGAACACCGGTGGTAACTGGAGAGGAGTTGGAACGATATGACTTAATCTGAACAAATTGAGTGCGGCCAGAAAGATAGGATTGAAACCAGGCTAGGGGAGTGTGAGTGATGCCAATTGTATAAAGTCGATGGAGTAGGGTAGAGTGTGAAACTGTGTCGAAGGCTGCACTTAGATCAAGAAGAATGAGGATGGAAATTAGACCAGAGTCAGCTGCTATTAAAAGATCATTGATTATTTTTAAGAGGGCGGTTTCAGTGCTATGACGGGGACGGAAGCCAGACTGGAACTGTTCATAAAGGTTGTTGTGAGTTAAGTGAGAATGAAGTTGAGAAGCGACTGTTTTTTCCAATATTTTTGAAATAAAAGGTAAATTTGAAATTGGCCTGAGATTATTGTAATTGTTGGGATCTAGTCCAGGTTTCTTCACAATAGGAGTGATAACAGCAGTTTTGAAAAGAGATGGAACAATTCCAGAACCAAGAGAGGAGTGAATGATGGCAGTTATGAAGGGGAGAAGAGCGTGGAGGCAGGATTTGACCAGGGCAGACGGGATAGGATCAAGTGGGCAGGTGGTAGATTTAGATTTGTTGATAAAATCAGAAATATCGGAGAGGGTTGGTAGATGAAAGCTGCAAAAAGGCTGGCAGGGTGAAGGGGTTATAGGGGAAGGGGGTGACAGGATAGGAGGCAGGCACTGGTGAATTATTTTGATTTTATCATTGAAAAACTGCATAATCGAATTGCAGGCGTCAGTTGAGCATAGGTGGGGAGGAAGAGAAGCTGGGGATTTGAAAATATTGTTAAACACCAAAAACAGAGTCCGAGAATTACTTTCGTGTGAGCAGATCAGGTTGGAGTAGTAAGTGGATTTAGTTTTAGTGATTAGTTCTTTGTATTGAGTTATCTGAGTTATATACATTTCGCTGTGAATTGTTAAACCGGTTTTCTTTTTAAGTCTTTCAAGTTGACGGCACTTAGCCTTCATGGTCCGGAGTTCGGGGGTAAACCAGGGGGCGGAGTGGGAAAAGGTGACAGTCCGGGATTTTGTTGGGGCAAGGAGGTTCAAAATATCATTTAAGCAGTTATTGTATTGAGATGTCAGTTCATCCGGTGAGGAAGAAGGATCCAGGATTAAAGTTCTTAGGATGTGTGAAGATAGAGTGTTCAAGTTAATGTTCTTAATGTTCCGGTATGAAAGGAGCCGTGGGGTCTTTGCTGTGAAGAGACGAGGGGAAATGCTGAATAAAAGGAGGAAATGATCAGATATGTGAAGATCCTCAGCTGAACAGTTAGAGGGGGTGAGACCAGAGCAACAAATTAGGTCAAGAATATATAAGAATATAATTATATTCTTCTGAACTTCAGACATCAGTTCTTTTTCTCAACTCCACCTCTCTTTCACTCCTGTCTTGATTTTTTGGAGCCTATGTTTCTCGTTGTACATTTTCAGTGTCTTTGTGGATTTGTGCAAACCACCACAGCGGGCTCATCCTGTGCCCTTATGTAATCAGTTCAAAGCCTTACACTGTTTCCCTCTGTATTTGAGCCAAGCACAGCATTTCAGGAAGAAATCGGCCTCTTGCATCGGCAAGTATGCCTCCAGAAAGGAATTGTCAAAGAAAGGAGTTACTTGGCTTGCTGAAATGAAGCAGTATTGATGTCATGAGCTGCCTGTTTATGCTAAAAGTGGGAGGAAAAACGAACTAGAGATCCTTTGATTTAACTGCATCAGTTGGAGTGAATGCTAGCCTCATGGCAAAAAGATTTGGCAGTGACACATATTCTTTTCTTGTTTGTTCATTTTTAATGATTCTATTCTGTGTTATATTAGAAGAATGGATAAAATCATAAATGAATAAGATAAAAATATCTTTATTGTCCCACAATAAGGAAATTCAGGTGTGATAATGTCAAAGGTTTTTATTAGAAATTAATAAAATATTATGGAACAATTTGTATTTAGCAGTGTTGACAGTGGTGGATATCAATTTCTTGGACGAATCTTAACCAATGTCATCCATGTCTTATTAGAGCTTGGAGTTGATCAGAGTTGGTTGGCTTGTATTTGTCCAATTGCTTTTTTGCAAAACAAGGGCTGCACGGTGGGGCAGTAGTTGCTTGCTATTGCCCTGCATTAGAAAACAATGAGTTTGAAATCCAGCTTGGGCTCTTTCTGCATGGAGTTTGGATGTTTTCCCCATGCATGCATGTGTTCTCTCCAGGTGCTCAAACATAACTGTTAGGTAAATTGATGTCTCTAAACTGCCCTGATGTGTGTGCTTGTGTGTGTGTGGACTTGTCCTTTCAGCTGAGTAAGAACATTTTTTGTGCGTTCTACTAGTAAAGTGAGGATTTTAATGTAAAGTGAGGACTTTTTTCGGTCCTTACTTGTCAGTTAGGTTTAGGTTAGGATTAGGCCTTAGAAAGGGTTGAAAATGAATGGAAGTCAAGGTAAGGTCCTCACTTTGTATGTAAAACAAGGATGTGTGTGTTTGTGTGTGCACACATGGTTGTTTTGTGTATCTTTGTGCTGCCCTCTGGGTGCTCTCCCCCCTCTCCTCTCTGTACACTAATGACTGCGCATCTGTGGACCCGTCTGGTAAACTTCTGAAGTTTGCAGATTACACCACTGTTATTGGTCTAATCCAGGATGGGGATGACTCTGCATACAGACAGGAGATGGATCGGCTGGTTCACTGATGCACCCAGAACCACCTGGAGTTAATCCTGCTGAAGACATTGGAAATGACAGTAAACTTCAGAAATAAATCCCAAATTCTGACCTCTCGCTATCCTCAACAACACTGTGTACTGTGGATCATTTCCAGTTCATAGGAACCACCTTTTCTTGGGACCTGCAGTGACCTCTACATTTTGACACCATCCATAAAAAGGCACAGAAGAAAATGTACTTCCTGTGGCAGCTCAAGAAGTACAATCGTCTTTAGAAGCCACGACAGAATGGAGACTTGGAACCAGGTTGGACTCACAGCACAACAGAATGAAGACTAGGAACCAGAACTACAGCAGGCTGGCGGAGAATGGAGGAACTTCTGACTGGACGAGACTGGATGAGGTGAGCAGCAGAAACAGAGGTAAGCAGGAAAACAGAACGAACCGACGAGGAATGACAGACTGCAGTGAGCTTAAGTAGTGAGGCTGACAGGTGTGCTGAATGCTGGCTGATTAGTAGCTGACAGGTGTGGAGGATTACTGAACCGGAGACTGGAGCTGTATGGAAGGTGGCAAGTGTCTAGAGTCTGTGCATGATGCAGCAGACAGGCCGAATCATGATAAATTCGTTTTCCGTCGATATTCATTTGTACAGAGCGAGGCGCGCTCCCGCGACAGGGGATGCATATCTCGGCAGGCATGCACTTTTGAGCATAACACCGGCTCACTTTCACCACTGGTTAAGACTAAAATTATTCATAACTCTGATCACTCTTCCTGCTGCTCTGTTAACATGAACTGCAGCAGGAATTACGGATGGCCACAAGCTGTGAAAGAAGCTGAAACAGCTCAGCAGAAGGCGGAGTTTTGTGGTCCGCAGCCCAGATGGGCTTTGTGATTTTTATGCGTGAGAAATGCCATGTTTGCGTGTGAAATGCCATGTGTTGCGTGTGAGCGTGTGAAGTTAGTGAAATGCGTGTGTCACACGGTCAATGCGTGAGAGTTGAGAGCTATGGTTTATTTTAATAATCGATTGATCAGTCAATAATGTTTTCGATGAATTGGACAAAATATTTTTAATTTAAACCTCTTTATTCCAAATTAAACATTTTAGACATAACAAACAAGCACACAAAAAATAAGCTGCTCAATAACTGTTCTGTTGCAATAAAAAAATAAATGTTTCCGTCAAAACTACACAAACTTATAGGAAAAAGGTAGCCACATACCTGCAAAATATGTAGGATACTTTGTTTAATGAAGTGCCAAAAGAACAGGCATTTTTGTTTTTTAAAGGCTCTGAGTTTTTGGAACAATAGGATAAAGATATCCAAATAACAAAATTTAATGTCAGGATTGCAACATTAACACTTCCTTATTACCATTAATGTAGAGAATAGGTAAACATGACCTTCCATGACTCTTACTCGCTGATTTAGTCACTCAGAGATGCACTGGAGGCTATGTTTTCTGCTGCAGAGAAAAGACGCTCTGAGGCTGTTGACGTTCCAGGAATGCATAAGTAGGACCTGGCTAGCCTAGCCAAAATTGGATATCTGTCTTTGTTAGCCTTTCTCCACTGCAATGGTTTTTCTTCCTTAGCAAGATTATTTTCTTCAAAATATGTGAGGACCTCTTTTCTTACTCTCTTTTGAACATCGTCCCCTTTGTTTGTCAAGCCATCGTCTTCATCATCAGAACCAAGGAGGGAATCCAGGAGGCTGGCAGGAGGCATTGGTTCTGCAGCTTGTCTGCTAGAATTGCTACTGCAGCCGTCATGCTGCTGGAAATCCATCTCCATTGTCTCTGCAAGTGTTATTGTTTGCAGTTTTGTTTGGACTTGTAGGATTACAGCAGGTGAAATAAACGTAAGTTTCCTAAACCTCGGGTCAAGGGCCGTTACAAGAATCACTGTGTTAGCTGTTGTATCTGAGAAAGCAGTCTCCCTTTTCCATCACTCCTGTAGCTGCTCTGCAGCAGTAAGTTGGAAAGCCCGGAGTGGCACTGAGTCGAAGGCAGCTACTTGGGTGGACTTAAGTAGCCCCTTCACGAGTGGCGGTATGGCAGATATTGTTGTGTATTTCTGTCTACTCATAAACACTGTGGCACATTCAAAATACCTGAGAGCTGATGAAAGCTCCTACAGCAAGCTCTACTATTCTGGCTTCAAATCAAGATACCTTTTGCCTTTTTTGAGGCAGAACTGTCAGACAAGGTTGCTGCCGGTATACGCCACCACCGCTCAACCAGTTGGCTTGTCATATAAAATGTACTATTCCATCTAGTGCTTATGTCTTG
Source organism: Fundulus diaphanus (assembly GCA_037039145.1). Classification (NCBI taxonomy): domain Eukaryota; kingdom Metazoa; phylum Chordata; class Actinopteri; order Cyprinodontiformes; family Fundulidae; genus Fundulus; species Fundulus diaphanus. Next base: position 11,400,035 of record CM073125.1, read on the forward strand.
AACAAGGTTGTGCTCTGGTGTGGTCATTTGTTGTTGTTTCTCTCTCAGCTTAATGAGAGCTAGCTCACTTTTCTTAAAATGTTCAATGAGACATCTTGCAGCCCCAATAGTTTTTTCAATGCTTGGATTCTTCAATGCAGCATTGATAACAAGTTGCAAGGTATGACCCGCGCAACGCAGTGTTGTGATATTACCGCCAGGATCATCAAAATAATGGATCTCAGATTGGATTCTGAACAGTGGAAGAGTTTAACAAAGGAATTCCACTCTGGCCGTAACACGAGACTCTCAAGGCGTAGACGGCCCTTTTTCCCAGCAGGAGGTCAGCTGTGAGCCCTCCTGTTGAGATAAAACCTTTCTTCCACAGACAAGACTCTCTCTTCTCTTCAACTCTTCTCCTTACTCCAAGCTGCTGGGACACACTCCTCCACCCTTGGACGACCAGCACTCCTCTGGGGGGGGTTCCTCCTCCCTCAGGAGCCATGCATGGGGCCTGGAGCAGGCCCCGAGCTGAGTGGGAATGAACCCTTCTGAAACTCAGTTCCTCCCCGGCATAGGGAGAAACTGCCAGCCGATTCAAAGATAAGTCTCACTTCTGCTTAAAACAGATGCCGAAGTGAAGGAATCCGTCTATGCCAGCTTTGTTCTGCTTTCTCAGCGCACCACAGACGGAGCTGGTTCCAGGCAACGCAGAGCTGAAAAGCCGGCACAGAAGCAACGTCCCCATGCCGAGGAGAGATCTGCTTAAATTGTGACTGCAACCGGGGTCAGAGTCTGCCTGGAGGACCAGGCCTCCAAGCTATCCAGACCACGCCGTTAGCCACATGCGGCTACAAGGCTAACGCTAGCCTGCCAAGAACCGAGCGCTAGCCCGCTAGCGCTAGCCAACCATTTCCTCCTTCAACGCTTCTTCCTGGAACGGCCAAAGTGGACAGAACTCACACATGAGGCATCAACAGGTTGGGCAGCGGTCTGATGGTGAAGAAAGGTTAATTGGGAAATGTTTGTAAACCGTGGTGTTTAGAACAAAGGGCTAACCTGTAGGTCGCGCTAGCCAAACATGCTATTAGCATTGCTAACATCCGGTTTCGGACATTTGAAAATGAGTTCGTTTTAAAGCATAAAGCGTAACTGTTCTGCTCCGCCATCCTCCGATGGTGTTATCTGCCTTATTCCCGCATCAATATGGTATATTAATGCCGGTTTTCAAGGCAATTTTGGGAACTTTATGTTGTAACCTCTTAGCCACCGAGTTGCTGTAGCGACCCCATGCGCCCGGAGGGAGAATCGCATTAACAAATTCGGTCGTGAGGATTTAAATAATATTACAGGACAAACAGTCCTCAGAATATTATTTCAACAAATAATATTTTGTTTAACTTGGGCTTTGCATTGTGAATGGATTGAAATACATGGCAGATGTTTTAACTCCACTCCATGCTTTTGAAATCAGATCTGTAGTGAACAGGGATTCACTGAATTAATCTGATTATGATCAACCACTTTTGTTTGTCTTTGTTTGTTTTTGCATGTAAATAGTTCCTTAGCTTAGCTTCTTTTTATCTTCATTTTGCTTAGTAGTTTAGTTAAGTTTCACTAGCCTAGTAGAGAGGATTTATTAATCGAAATATTGTGTTAATTCAGGTAAACAGCATTACATGGTGATGCTCTCTGGATGTTCATCTTATTTCTGTTATTAAATTCTTGGACTTGAAAAGAAGTTGTCACTCCTTTATTCTATGTGTGTGCAGGTTTTGCTGTTAAAAGATCGCTAGTGCTCGAATTCATCCCTTTCAACCATTGTCTTGATATCAGCTTAAGAGCTGATCATCACCAGACAATACTTAACAGACAGAGAGTTATTTATGAAACATTAAATAACTTTAAACAGTGTATAATTGCACAACAGCAGAGAAGACCTTTGATGCTTCTCCACCAGGATGTTTGCTGCAGTCACAATATTAGCACCATTGTCGTGCACTGTTGCAGTGATTTTACTAGGAGGAATTTCAAACCTCACTAGTACGTCCTCCAACCACTCTGCAACATTAGATGCTGTATGTCTATCCTGCAGTGGCATGGTGATAAGGCAGACTGACTGCATTTCCCAAACATCTGTGATATGGTGCCATGTAACCCCTAGATAGCCTTTATTGGCTATACTTGTCTGTACATCAGCTTTGAGAGCAAGCTTGCTGCAAATTTGTGTTAATTGCAGTCTTCACTTCCTTGAAAGTGTCTTCATATTTCTTCTCCATTAGTTTTGTGAAGTGTGTCCTTGAGGGGAGAGTGTAACCTGGGTTAAATGTGCGGATCATTGTAGTGAAGCCTTCATCTTCAGCCATCAACAGAGGCCTCATGTCAGTGACGATCATGCGAAGGATGTTCTCAGTCAACACAGCTGCTTGCTGTGATGTGCATGAAGTCTTTCCCAACATCAAGCTTGTCATCGTTTGCTACTTTTTTTCTGGAACGACAAAGACAGCACAACTTTGAATTATACCGCTGCTGCATGTCAGCAGAAAACATAAAACTAGTTAAGTCAGAGTTGAATTGGTAATCATAAACAACATAATTTAAGTTTTTAGTGTCATTTAATATTTGGTGTAACAATTCAAAATTGTGTGAATTTTTTAAAATTGTTTTTCTCAAAGAATATGAGTTCTGAGACTGAATTTTGGGTCAAGTCATGTTGTAATGCATTTTAGAAACTTTATCCTCTTTTATCCACCTATATAAATAAATGCAAAGCTTTTTGTTTTAATTAATATTAAAACAATATTAATAAAAGAAATCTAATCATATTAACATATTTTTTATATTGTTCAGTTGATTGCATTTTCTATTACTGGTAAACGCAAATATTTTCACTTAACTCTCAGACAGCTCTTCCAATACCTGCCCTATTTTAGCAAAGGAAATATACTTTTTAAGAGCTCTGCCTATGCCTATTACCTATAAGAGGGAATACTTAAAAATATTAAAAATACCATGTGATTCAAATTATAACTTACAATTGGAATTAAAATTAGACAACTAAAGGTGCTAAAAACACATATCCTCACAAAAGACAGATATTTACATGGGCATGTAGCATGGGACTGAGTGCATTTCCTCCTGCCTCAGTCCCATGAAATATAGGGTCATCTTCACTTAAACATTGTCAGAAGATTAAGATTTGAAACTTGTTACTATCATAGTGTGCAAGTTAGATTTATTTATAAAGCATATCTAAACACTGCTTAATCTAATCAAACTGAAATTAAAAGTAACACAAGTACTTTATCACCGTCATTAACCTGCTAACAACGCAACGACAGACGAGCTACCTGGGAAACTAACGTTACGTTTCTTCACTTTGAAACGAAACAAGCATTGTGAATTACACTGCCATTGAAGTCTCTTCATCATTTTTGAAGGCTCCAACGAGTTTCCTTTTCAGGTGCTGGATCATAACAATGTTGCTCCCATGCCATGTTAAGTCACATTTGAAGAAGTTGCATGTTACGACTTTTTTTGCTATGCAAAGCATGAAGTGCTCCCACACTTTAGAGGACTTCGGTAGAACTGTGTTCACGGCTTCGGTCATTTTTACTGTTGACTTTATTTCCTTTTGAAAGAAGCTTCTGCTCACCCAAATTGATTTTCATCGATTTATCGATTCGTTGTTACAGCTCCAGTGGGCTGAGAATATTAAGATAAATCAATGATAGCGGCGAAAAATGTTAATAAAATAAATTAATCCAGAAATTATAAGACATTTAATTGTGGTTTGATTAGCCTCTCCCAACAAAGATTTCTGTGGAGTATTTGTGCTCCAGCATACAGGCTCCTCCAGAAAAGGACATGAGACTTCCTTGTGCAGAACTCAGCTAAAAAGAAGGAAAAACTCAGAGTTAGCCCTAACAACTCTGCTTGGCAGCAAGGTAGTTTCACTGAATAATTTGTTGTCATAATTTGACTCAGAGTAAAGGCTTCTGAGCAGTCAGAGCCAGAGAGCTGGGTTATGCAGGAATTTACCCCACATATTACTCTGGGTATCTACTAACCCAGCTTTCTGAAACGGGGTCCAGGTGTACTAAAGGGGTAACAATGAGACAACCCCAAAAACTGGAAAGATTTTGTAGGTTGAGGGCACAGACATTAATCCGCTCCTCATTTTTTGACTGCTTTTCATTGATTTTGCATTTTACCAGGGTTGGTTTCACTACAGGTAGGATTAGGTAATATGTCGAGCCTACACAGGTTGCACAGGCAGTCCAACTTCACCAAGATAGCACATCTGGCCAAGGCCAGAAGGTTTGATGTTCCTCCCTTCACAAACTCAGGAGTATGTAGGAGATTCCAGGAGACAAACACTTGCTCCAGTAGAGCTGAAAAGGGGCTGTTAAAGGTCCTTAACCATCAGCAGGACTGGTTTCTGCTCCTTTGTGAAAGGGGGAACAGAATAAGTTCTACAAGAGACGTATAAAGGCACCTTCAGGGTGCCACTTGTGTTAATTTCTCTGACCAAATCATTAGAAACAGACTTCATGAGGGTGGTCTGAGAGGCCAACATCCTCTAGGCAAAGCAAAACAAGGCATGTTTATTTATATATCACATTTCAGTTACAAGACAATTCAAATTGCTGTACATGAACAGAACATAAGAAAATAAAACATACAGAGGAAAGTACATTGCAGGGGAATAGTAGCCGTAGGTCAAGATAAGTTGGGCTAAAAACCTGAAGTTTCAGTTAACCATAACACCATAACACTTTGAATTGAATGTTAACATTTGAAAGCAGCCATAAACAATTTTAAAGTAACTCAGAGTTTCAGCACTTTAACTCTTGTAGGCCCTGTGCTCACTGCCTGACATCAAAGAGCTTGACAGAAATCTGGCAAAAAACATTGGAATTAGCAGGTTTTGCACTGGCACCCAGTGCCCACATTCACAAAGATTCTCAGACTCCTCTCAGAGAGCTCCTTTCTTAGACCAAAAATTCCTACGTAGAGATCTTGGCTTAAAGGAGTCATCACCTGACTTTTTCATGTTAAAACTTGTGGTTTGGGCCTCGGTTAAAACCTTCCAGAAAAGTGACTTGTTTTTTTTGTGTGGGCTTTGTACAAACCAGTAAACCCACAAGAGTGTGCTCTCCACAAAGCGAGATTTTGGTGCTCCGTCTAGATGTACGTCACTCATGGAAGGACACCAATGTAAGCCATGCCTACCTCTCGTCAACAACCTGAAATTACTAGTTGTGTCGTCATCACTAACGAGTTGTGTTAAAAGTAAAGATGTCCAAACATCGCACTTATGTCAACTGCTCTGTTGTTGGTTGCCAAAATAAACATCCAAATACGTTGGTCAGCGTTCTTGTTATTGTGGGCTGAAAGCAACTCTAAACAAGTATTGTGAAAAGGTCCAACATACAACAACAATTTAAACAACTTGTATTTAATAAATACAATGACTGGATGCTGTAGATAATTAAAGAATTTAAGCGTGTACACCATCCCTACAGTGATTTGTGTCGAGCTGAAAACACAAGTGGATCAGTAAACCTCCTGAAGAAGGACATGAAGGCTGGTGGAGCTGGATGTTTGAGAGCCTGCAAGCTAAAGTTTTGTGGCAGCTTGTCATCTGCAGATGATTTCCAATGTATTGCTTCTACCAAAACAACTTTCAAGGATCTGCCAAGGACCTTTCGAAATGTTCTTTTGTCCCCAAGGATTTCTTCTGAAGCTGCATTGTTTGAAGAGGGAACAAAGGAACTAAAGTGGATCTCTGGACCGGTAACATGTTTATTCTGTCACTGTAAGCCAGGCAATTAAAAAAAAAGCTCTATTTTACTTTCTACCTCCTGCTTGAATTTGTTTTTTTTTAAAATACAATTTCAGAGACTAAACCAGGGAATGTCTTTAAAATGATTTTTTTTTATGTTGCCATGGAAAGCCAGCCATTGATGTTTGCTGTATGATCGATGCTCAAAGACTTCATTACAGTTTTAAATTTTTTGACAAAACTTTTTCTTCAACAAAAACCTTTCTTTCCAAGAAAACCAAATTAGAACTCCTCACAAAAGATTAAAACTATGACAACCATAACTGTCATTTTGGACAATTAAAGTGAGAACAAGATGTTTGCAGGAGATGAAATCCAATCAGATGTTGAAAGGGCTAGCAACTTCATAAAAATGGCCAGTGATACCTAATCTTTCTGCTTAGTAAAGCATCAATAAAGAAATAAAGTGGTGATTGCTGAAAAAAATGTTAATATTTCATATTCATTGTAAAGGTTGGATAGACCTACGAAAAACATTGCAAATATATTTTCTAATCGGATCATTTTGTTTTTTGTAGTATGAATGCTTACTCCAGATTCAAGATGGTTGCACTACTGAATGAGCAAACCTTCACCTGTAAATACTTCAACTAGAGCTGAAACAATTCCTCAAATTACTTGATAATATAACAACAGGAGATATGGAGAAGAAAAAAAGGTTGAAACCCTACTTTGTTAGCACTATTTTGTCAAACTTGCAGATATGAAACCTGTGACATTTTCACAGAAATTCCTGAATTTATCAGTTTGGATGGTGTACACAAATTCATGTCAGAGTAGACTCATAAAGGTTTTCTGGATCAAACATTACAGTTTTGTTTTTGTGTGGTCAGTTTAACTTAATTCTCTGCAGTGTGATGAACTGATTGCTGTCTGATTGCTTTCAAACAGGGACAGATCCTCATCGGAATGCCAATAATGCAGCAAGAGATTTGACAGCATTTACACACAGAGAGTGTTCTGTTTATCCGTATCACATATTCTGTAGGCAAAGTCAGGGCCGGAGTTGGGCTCATTATCATCCCTGGAGTTTCATCCCTCAGACAAGCCCACTTAAGAAAACATTAATATAAAAAAAAATAAGATTTATTTCACATTTCATCCTATTCCCTTTCAGTTGTGGGCTTTGTGTATTTACTATCTTACTTTTAATGATAAAAATATGACTGATATTGTTTGGGTATAGAAAGCAGTTATAAACTAATGCTTGTTTGTTAACACACTGTTACAACAGCTCACCTGTTTCTTCCATCCTAAAAGGAGCAATCCCCTCATCACTACTAGCTCTGCGTCTGACACTAAATCACATTTTGAAATAGGGCTGGGCCTTAATGGTATTGTTTTATCCTTATCTTGAAAAATTCCTTATCGTGATATGAATTTGGATTTATCTTGACAACGATAAAAATCCAACTAGTGGTGCTGAAAAATCTCCAAACTGCCTGTATTGTCAGGATTGTTATTTTGGCTATTTTCTCCACTGTTGGTTCATTGGGTGCACCAATAAATTCTAAAATCTAATTAACTGTGTGACGAATAAGGGCGGACCCAAAGACAACCCGAGACAGGTCAGTGGCTCTTGAGCCGATTTTATTGAAAAAACAGGGAAGCGGAGGCTTTCGGGACGTGCTGCTCGTGCTTACGGGCCGACTACTCCTGATGGGGTGATGACTTCTTTAGGAGTCCTTGCTCCAAAGCGTGTCGGAAGCCGAGCGACAGGGAAATCCGGGGGGCGTCGTCCAGGGGCAGTCTGAGTTCGGTCACGGGGAAGGCCAATACGTCCAGGCGACAAATCCAAGGGGAAATCCAAAGAAGGGTCCGGGTCCAGTTCCAAGATCCAGTTTCCAGAGAGCACAGATTGATTAAGGGACAGGCAGGTTCCAGTACTCACGGGCTAGCGGGGTCAAAACACAGGAGGGCAATCCGGGGTCCAGAGGCTGACACAGCAGGGCTCAGGCGGGCAGACAGAATCCAGGAGAGGGCTAGGCTGGCTCAGAAATGAAGGCAAAGACAGGTCGGGCAACAGACAGGCAGGCAGTTTGATAATAATTGCTGGAAGTTCTCACCGGTTGGCTCGAGACGTTCTGGCACTGGAGGCTGCGAGGCGCAGGGCTTATAAGCCGGTAGAGGTGGAGGCAGCGCAGGTGCGTTGATTGCAATTAGCAGCTCCAGTGCCAGAAACGTTACAGAGCCCCCCCCTCAAGGGCGGATTCCAGACGCCCTAGGCTGGTCCGGGTGGGCTCTGTGGAAATCCCTAATGAGGGACTTGTCCAGAATGAATCGGGAGGGGACCCACTGACGCTCCTCTGGCCCATAGCCCTCCCAGTCAATTAGGTACTGGGTACCCCTGCCCCTCTTTCGAGACCTCAGGATGCGCTTAACAGTGTAGGCTGGGGAGCCATCCACAAACCGGGTAGGCGGTGGGGATGTGGCGGCAGGAGCAAGGTCCGAGGTCTTGACAGGTTTAACCTGAGAGACATGGAACGTGGGGTGGACCTTCATCGATGAGGGCAAGTGGAGACGAACCGCCACCGGGTTCACCACGTTGGAGACCGAGAACGGCCCAATAAACCGAGGTGCCAGTTTCTTGTTCTCAACCTTGAGCGGCAGGTTCCTTGTGGAGAGCCACACTCTATCTCCCACCCGGTAGTTGGGTGCTGGGACTCGATGGCGATTGGCAGCCCGGGCCTGTTTCTGGGTGGAGGTGAGAATTGCTCTTCTAGCTCTTCTCCAGGCCCGCTGACACCTGAGGGCTGACAGACGGGCAGACGGAACCCTGGACTCCACCTGCTCAATGGAGAACACGGGTGGCTGGTAACCATAAACCACATAAAAAGGGGACAGACCAGTGGAGTTGGAAGGGGTAGCATTGATGGCATGCTCAACCCAGGGAAGGTTCTGGGACCACTTGGAAGGGTCGGACTGGCAAAAGAGGCGGAGCTTAGTCTCGACCTCTTGGTTAACCCTTTCCGTCTGGCCATCTGTTTGGGGATGGAAACCAGAGGACAGACTAACAGAAATGCCCAACATGGCACAGAACTCCCGCCAGTAGCGGGCCACAAACTGGGGGCCCCTGTCTGACACTATGTCAGTGGGCAGGCCATGTAGCCTGAAAACCTCCTTTGCTAAGATTATCCCCATCTCCTTGGCGGAGGGGAGCTTGGGCAAAGGAACTAGATGGACCATTTTTGAGAACCGGTCTACGATAGTGAGGATTACTGAGTTGCCCTCGGAAGGTGGTAGACCAGAGACAAAGTCCATAGAGAGGCAGGACCAGGGCCGAGAGGGAACAGGCAGCGGGTGAAGCAGACCAGAGGGAGGCCGCCTAGAAACCTTTGCCTGGTTGCAGAGGGAGCAGGCAGCGACATACGCCTTGACGTCCTTGGCCAAGGTGGGCCACCAAAACTGGGAACGGACCAGAAGGAGGGATTTAGTGAAGCCAGGGTGGCAGTAAAGGCGAGAAGCGTGGCAGAAATCCAGAACCTTCTGCCTGAGGGGGTCAGGGACAAAGAGTCTGTCTTTGGGGCAGGCTTCGGGGACGTGTGTGGTCTCCAGAGCAGCCCTGACCTCCTTCTCCAGACCAAGCCGGGTGATAGCGCACCTTACGGATTCAGGAAGGATATACTCCGATGGCTGGTCACGACTCTCCTCCTCCGCCTCGAACACTCTGGAGAGGGCATCTGGCTTAGTGTTCTTAGATCCTGGTCTGTAGGAGAGGGAGAAGTTAAAGCGATCGAAGAACAGGGCCCACCTGGCTTGTCTAGGGTTTAGCCTTTTGGCGGTCTTGAGGTACTCCAGGTTCTTGTGGTCCGTCCAAACCAGGAAGGGGAGTTTGGCGCCCTCCAGCCAGTGTCTCCATTCCTCAAGCGCCAACTTCACCGCCAAGAGTTCCCGATTTCCCACGTCATAATTGCGCTCTGCAGGGGATAACTTTCTAGAGAAGAAAGCACATGGGTGAATGAGACCATCCAAGGCCTTCTGGCTGAGAACAGCCCCGGCCCCTGAGCTAGAAGCATCCACCTCCACAATGAATTGTCTCTCCGGGTCGGGGGAAACTAGGACCGGGGCAGAAGTAAACAACTCCTTGAGGAGTTTAAAAGCATTCTCTGCCTCTTCATTCCATGCAAACTTAATCTTGCTTGATGTAAGAGCATGGAGCGGGGCCGCAACCTGGCTGAAGTTACGGATGAACCGTCTGTAGAAATTGGCAAACCCCAAAAACCTCTGGAGCTGCTTTCTGTCATTTGGAGCGGGCCATTCTTTGACTGCGCGAACTTTGGTCGGGTCCATGGACACCCGACCGGGGGTTATAATGAAACCCAGGAAGGAAGTGGAGGTTGTGTGAAACTCACACTTCTCTGCCTTGACATAGAGTTGGTTTTGTAACAAACGGAGCAGAACGGAGCGGACATGTTGCTTATGGAGGGTGAGGTTCTTAGAGTAGACGAGAATGTCGTCTAGGTAGACAAACACAAAACGTCCTATCATGTCTCTAAGGACCTCGTTGACTAAGTTTTGGAAGACAGCCGGAGCGTTGGTGAGACCGAAAGGCATTACCAAGTATTCATAATGACCAGTGGGGGTGTTAAAAGCGGTCTTCCACTCATCGCCCTCCCTTATTCGAACCAGATGGTAGGCATTTCTCAGATCCAGCTTGGTGAAAATCTTGGCCTCCTGCACCTGGTCAAACGCCGTGTTCATGAGGGGGATGGGGTAACGGTTCTTTACAGAGATGTCGTTTAGGCCCCTATAGTCTATGCACGGGCGGAGCGAGCCATCTTTCTTCCCCACAAAGAAGAAGCCTGCCCCTGCAGGTGAGGAAGAGGGGCGAATAATGCCTGCTCTTAAGGACTCATTAATGTAGTCCTGCATGGCTTGGGACTCAGGAGGGGACAATGAATAGAGGCGACCTCTGGGTGGGGTGGTCCCAGACAGCAGGTCGATCGCACAGTCAAACGGGCGATGAGGAGGGAGACTCGTGGCCTTAGATTTATTAAAAACCTCCCTTAAATCATGGTATTCAGACGGAACCTTGGACAGATCAGGATAATAATCGTCTGCCTTACCCTCAGACGAAGGGGGATGCTGGGCGGAGAACAGACACGATTCAGAGCAGGACGGGGCCCACCCCATCACTTCGACCCGCCGCCAATCAACCTGGGGGTTGTGTCTCCGGAGCCAAGTGGCACCCAAAATCACTGGAACCTGTGGGGAGTCTATAATCATAAAAGTCAGCCTCTCTCTGTGATTTCCTCCCAATATTAGCTCCACTGGCTCAGAAACAAGACGAGAAATATTTAGCTCATGACCATCCAGGGCAAGAACACTACGGGTAGAAGAGCCAGGGTGGAGTCGGATGTTCAGTCTTTTGGCCAGCCCTTCATCCATAAACTCTGTGTCCGCCCCTGAGTCGATGAAGACGGAGAGTCTGTGGGATTCAGTAGAAGTGGTTAGGGTGGCAGGGAATAACCGGTCTGGGGAGACAGCGAGCTTGGTGTAGCTCAGTAGAGACCTCCCCTCACCTACTGAGCTTGGTCTTTTAACGGGCAAGACCGAACGCGATGACCAGCTCCACCACAATAGAGGCAGAGACCCTGTTGCTGCCTGCGCTGGTGCTCCTCCTTAGACAGACCAGTCTTTCCTAGCTGCATAGGTTCCGGGTCGGGCAACCTCTGAGAGACTGGAGGGGGAACGGAGGGAACAGCTGAAAAACGAGGACGGGGAGAGGAGGTTGAGTGGCGCTCTCTTCGTCGCTCCAGGAGGCGGAGATCCACCCGGGTAGCAAGTTCCTCAAGTTGCTTGAGGGATTTGGGATATTCCCGGGTGGCTAACTCATCCTTGATCCTATCATTTAAACCATGGATAAAAACATCCATGAGCGCATACTCATTCCATAAGCTCTCAGCAGCTAGCAAATGGAAATCAATAATGTAATCGGACACTGATCTCTCCCCCTGTCTCAGAGACAAGAGCCCCCTAGAGGACTCACGGCAGGGCAGCAGGGGACTGAACACTCTTGTTAATTCTCTGGAGAAGTCATAGTACGAGTGGCAAATTGAGGAGTCATTCTGCCACTCGGAAGCTCCCCAAAGTCGGGCCTTTCCCGTCAACAGAGAGATAACATACGCGACCTTAGAACGGTCGGTTGGGAAGGAGGATGGCTGTAGCTCGAATTGTATCTCACACTGTGTGAGAAATGCCCGGCACTGTTCAGGATTGCCACTAAAGAGCTCAGGCGGAGTGAGACGCGGCTCTGGCAGCGATGAGGTCACCGGACGTGACGCCGGGGCCGGGGGAGCTGTTTGCGGAAGTGGAGTCGGGGAAGTGGCTTGGCCGCGGAGGTGCGTAAGAATCTCAGAGACGCCGGCTTCTAACTGGGAAATAGACTTCTCCACTCCCGCGCGCCACTGACCATCGGGTGAAGGATCCATTTGGCCAGAACGTGCTGTGACGAATAAGGGCGGACCCAAAGACAACCCGAGACAGGTCAGTGGCTCTTGAGCCGATTTTATTGAAAAAACAGGGAAGCGGAGGCTTTCGGGACGTGCTGCTCGTGCTTACGGGCCGACTACTCCTGATGGGGTGATGACTTCTTTAGGAGTCCTTGCTCCAAAGCGTGTCGGAAGCCGAGCGACAGGGAAATCCGGGGGGCGTCGTCCAGGGGCAGTCTGAGTTCGGTCACGGGGAAGGCCAATACGTCCAGGCGACAAATCCAAGGGGAAATCCAAAGAAGGGTCCGGGTCCAGTTCCAAGATCCAGTTTCCAGAGAGCACAGATTGATTAAGGGACAGGCAGGTTCCAGTACTCACGGGCTAGCGGGGTCAAAACACAGGAGGGCAATCCGGGGTCCAGAGGCTGACACAGCAGGGCTCAGGCGGGCAGACAGAATCCAGGAGAGGGCTAGGCTGGCTCAGAAATGAAGGCAAAGACAGGTCGGGCAACAGACAGGCAGGCAGTTTGATAATAATTGCTGGAAGTTCTCACCGGTTGGCTCGAGACGTTCTGGCACTGGAGGCTGCGAGGCGCAGGGCTTATAAGCCGGTAGAGGTGGAGGCAGCGCAGGTGCGTTGATTGCAATTAGCAGCTCCAGTGCCAGAAACGTTACAAAATGCAGTTATTGTGTGCAGGTTGGTGATTAAAATAATCACACTTCTTTATGTAACTAGAATCCCGATGAAACATATTTTGAATTTTGTTTTAATACATGTTACATTTTTAAATGTTTTTAAAGACAGTATTTGTGCTTGTTCTATGTGCAATAATTGACATGCAGTCACAGTCACACAGTTACCTGGAAAAGACTGCAAGAAGCTGTAACTACCTAGCCTGGGTGCCATTCCGAACTTAGTCCCGCCCACAATGTTTTTGGTCGGGAAGTTCAGTCTGGCATTGCTCAATACTAGCGCGAGTATGCTCGCCCAATATCTGGCGGGCCAATCAAATTGTCAGGGCGGGCTTTATATGATAATGAACAGATGATCAACAGTAACGTAATCAACCACGTCATCAAAGCGCGCTTGGGTTGAATTCGTTTCGTGAAAGATGCAACTGAAATAGGCATCATGGCGATGCAACTCGGCGTGAACGACGAGGTGGATATAGCCAGCGGTCGTTGCCAGCTCCTTTTTCGGAAGCCCGGAATCCTGGCTGCTGAACAACAAGTGGAGGGACATGCTAGGCTCCGATGTTTTTCAAGCCAACGTTATGGGTATTGTCGTGGACGAAGTTCATCTAACTTACAAATGGTAAGAGATCATCTGACTGTCTGACTTAGTAAATAACTCGCAATGTCGTGATATGAATCCCATGTTGTAAACATAGTAGGTATGCGTCGCTTAACATACGGTGCACACTCCGTTGCTCTTATTGGTTGTAGGTCTATCCAATTGAGTGCAGAGGTATTTTTTTTCCTGGTTCGTTCGAAACACGCCCCATAATCACAGCTCTATGTAGCAGTATCAGACTCTAATTCTGACTAGAATTGAGTATGACCATGTCAGGCTAGTAACTACCCATATTAACACTTTTATTGTTATCACAATATTACCACAATATATGTGATGAAATTTAAAGTCCATCGCTCACCACTATTTTGAAGATGGTCACAAATCTCAGGTCAAATGAAATCATCCCTTTTTACAAAACCATCTGCTTCATGAATGTGTTTTTATGAATGTAGAGCTGAATCATTTAACATCTCAGAGCACTATTCATACAGAACATACACTTCATTATATTAATTCTAATATTCACTGAATGGGTAATAATCCTACCTGCCCACTCAGGACTTGTGGGCTCATGGCTGGTACTTGGTGCTGTTTCTTGCTTCTGACTCTGTAGGGTGATCTGTGAGTGGACGCTGGCGTGATTTCTGGCGCTGCTACTCTCCGACAGCTGTGCTCTACAATTTTTGTGAATAATTTCATGGACTAAATGAACAATCCTCCACAACCCAACGCTTGGAGCTACTCTGAAACTTTGTTACGGATACTCTTCATGCTTCGTCAAGTTTCGGCAAAAGTGTAATCTTACCTGCCTCTCTATCCAGCCCTTCGACCCTCCGGACCAGCTGCTGCTACAAATGATGTGGCCTCCACAGATTTTCACCTGGACCGTAATAATCCTGATCTTCATGCTGCCTCTTCTCCGTCCTGGATTTGGTCTAATCCAGTACACCGCAACAGAGCTCCTCCGCATCCGCTCACTTATGACTGAACCTCCGCCGGCATCTTTAAACCTCTGCCCTGATATTGCTCTCCTACCCCGCCGGAAATACACACACCGCGGATCTCGCCGACTCTTCCATCCCAGCGACTCCAAACCTGTTAAATCCTACTGGTCCACAACTCGCCGCTCTCAACGTAAATCCCATCGGACTGTGAACCACAGCGTGCTAGCCAGCCCAGCTAGGTCGGCTAAGCCTCCAGTCAAACTCCAAAACATCACCCTCAACTTCGGTCTCCTCAATATCCGCTCGCTTACAAACAAGGGTCATCTCGTCCAAGATATCCTTGTTGACCGTGAACTGGACTTTCTCATTCTAACGGAAACTTGGCAACAGCCTAATAACTATTCACAACTAAATGACTCCACTCCACCTGGGTTTGTTTACCTTTGCCAGCCCCGCGTGACGCGCCGAGGAGGCGGTCTCGCGGTACTCTACAACGAGAAATGGAAAGTGGTTCCCGTCACTGTGCCTTCCTACAGCTCATTTGAATGCCTGTCCTGTACACTTTCTGGCCCTACACCTACCATTGTTGCGGCCGTCTATCGCCCCCCCCAAGCCACACAGTGACTTTTTAAATGAACTAACAGATCTTCTAACCCTCCTCTCCTCTCTCTCACCCAATGTAATATTGGTGGGGGATTTTAATATTCACATGGACAATTTTAACCTTCCCCTCACCAGAGATTTTCTATCTTGTCTGGATACTTTTGGTTTTGATCAGTTTTCAAATTTTCCAACACACTCTAAAGGTCATATTCTTGACCTAATTTGTTGCTCTGGTCTCACCCCCTCTAACTGTTCAGCTGAGGATCTTCACATATCTGATCATTTCCTCCTTTTATTCAGCATTTCCCCTCGTCTCTTCACAGCAAAGACCCCACGGCTCCTTTCATACCGGAACATTAAGAACATTAACTTGAACACTCTATCTTCACACATCCTAAGAACTTTAATCCTGGATCCTTCTTCCTCACCGGATGAACTGACATCTCAATACAATAACTGCTTAAATGATATTTTGAACCTCCTTGCCCCAACAAAATCCCGGACTGTCACCTTTTCCCACTCCGCCCCCTGGTTTACCCCCGAACTCCGGACCATGAAGGCTAAGTGCCGTCAACTTGAAAGACTTGCCGGGACCGGTTTAACAATTCACAGCGAAATGTATATAACTCAGATAACTCAATACAAAGAACTAATCACTAAAACTAAATCCACTTACTACTCCAACCTGATCTGCTCACACGAAAGTAATTCTCGGACTCTGTTTTTGGTGTTTAACAATATTTTCAAATCCCCAGCTTCTCTTCCTCCCCACCTATGCTCAACTGACGCCTGCAATTCGATTATGCAGTTTTTCAATGATAAAATCAAAATAATTCACCAGTGCCTGCCTCCTATCCTGTCACCCCCTTCCCCTATAACCCCTTCACCCTGCCAGCCTTTTTGCAGCTTTCATCTACCAACCCTCTCCGATATTTCTGATTTTATCAACAAATCTAAATCTCCCACCTGCCCACTTGATCCTATCCCGTCTGCCCTGGTCAAATCCTGCCTCCACGCTCTTCTCCCCTTCATAACTGCCATCATTCACTCCTCTCTTGGTTCTGGAATTGTTCCATCTCTTTTCAAAACTGCTGTTATCACTCCTATTGTGAAGAAACCTGGACTAGATCCCAACAATTACAATAATCTCAGGCCAATTTCAAATTTACCTTTTATTTCAAAAATATTGGAAAAAACAGTCGCTTCTCAACTTCATTCTCACTTAACTCACAACAACCTTTATGAACAGTTCCAGTCTGGCTTCCGTCCCCGTCATAGCACTGAAACCGCCCTCTTAAAAATAATCAATGATCTTTTAATAGCAGCTGACTCTGGTCTAATTTCCATCCTCATTCTTCTTGATCTAAGTGCAGCCTTCGACACAGTTTCACACTCTACCCTACTCCATCGACTTTATACAATTGGCATCACTCACACTCCCCTAGCCTGGTTTCAATCCTATCTTTCTGGCCGCACTCAATTTGTTCAGATTAAGTCATATCGTTCCAACTCCTCTCCAGTTACCACCGGTGTTCCCCAAGGCTCTGTTCTAGGACCCCTACTCTTTATCATCTACATTCTCCCCCTTGGTAATATCTTTAGGAAATTCAACATCAATTTTCACTGTTATGCGGATGACACCCAGCTCTATCTTTCTTGTAAACCAAACTCTTCACTCCCACCTCCTTCATTAATCTCCTGCTTAACCGAAATAAAATCCTGGTTCACCTCCAACTTTCTTAAATTGAATAATGACAAGACTGAAATCCTCTTAGTGGGAACAAAATCTACTTTATCCAAAGCTGACAGTTTCTCCCTTTCATTTGACAACTCCATAATTTCCCCCTCACCTCAGGTCAAGAGTCTGGGTGTCATCCTTGATACCTTGTCCTTCTCCTCTCACATTAATAACCTTACCCGCTCCGCTTACTTTCACTTACGCAATATCAATCGCCTTCGCCCCTCTCTCTCCACTAGCTCCACCTGCACTCTTGTTCATAGTCTGGTCACTTCCCGCATTGATTACTGTAATTCTCTTCTTTTCGGTCTTCCTCAAAAATCCATTCACAAGCTTCAGTCAGTACAAAACTCAGCAGCTCGCATCATTTCTAGAACCCCCTCTTTTCATCACATCACCCCAGTCCTGCAGCAGCTCCACTGGCTACCTGTGAAGTATAGAATTCAGTTCAAAATCCTCCTACTTACTT
Organism: Fundulus diaphanus; assembly: GCA_037039145.1. Taxonomy (NCBI): domain Eukaryota; kingdom Metazoa; phylum Chordata; class Actinopteri; order Cyprinodontiformes; family Fundulidae; genus Fundulus; species Fundulus diaphanus. The sequence goes on from CM073125.1 coordinate 11,417,343, forward strand.
TTAAAGTTATTCACAATCTCTCCCCTCCATACCTTTCTGATTTACTTCAAATTTCTATTCCCTCCCGCATTCTTAGATCTTCTTCTACCACTCACTTAGTTGTTCCTTCAGCCCGTCTTAGCACCATGGGGAGCAGAGCTTTTTCACGTTCTGCGCCCACACTCTGGAATTCTCTCCCCCCTGACATCTGCAATACCGAGTCTTTACCCGTGTTCAAATCCAAACTCAAAACCCACATGTTCAAGATTGCCTTTTCATTATGATTTTATATTACTTTCCTCTGTGTAATTTGTGTTGTTTCTTTTAATTATGACGACTGCTTTTACCATTTATTGTTTTTACATGTACAGTGACCTTGAGTGTTTTGAAAGGCGCTTGAAATAAAATGTATTATTATTATTATTATTAGGGCTACAAGAAAAAATTCCCATTTATGTGGCATTGCATCATATTATTGTTTAAACTATATAACACAAATTCAGTGACTTGACAGTTAACTTGTAGGGTGGTATGTAGGCTCTGTTCTACATCTTTCCTTAACCATTTCATCATCATCATTTGATGTTTGAATGGCAACAGTAAACTGGCTTAAATCGGAGGCAAAGTCCAGTTGCCTGTTCAAGCCTGTTTGCTGCTGGGACGATTGAAACAGGATACAGTTAAGTCTAACAGACTCCACCTATACATACCTGCCTCTCTCAGTCAGTCAGTGCCAGAATGTCTCGTCTCTTCTTGTGCCTGCATGTGTTTTCCCCAGAGTTTATGTCGATTAGCCTTTTTACCCTGTGGACCTGTTCTTGCCCTGCCCTCACGAGTTACAGCACTAGTGTTTGTGTGCGCTGCCTGCTTCAATATGTTACTGTGAGATTCTGTGCCTGCTCAGCCCTCTCTGGGGACTCTTCGGCTCTTTGTTCTGGTCACGATCTGGACTGTCTCAGACTACGGATTCGGCCAAGGCCCTTGCACTGCTCTTTCCTGCCCATTCATCTATGGTCTGCCATCTTCACCTGGTCAGCCTGGTTCAAGTCATTATTCATCTGGTCATCTGCCTGTCTCCACCACCATCTCCTGGTCAGTCAGTTTCTGCCATCTTCACCTTGTCCACTCCTGGCATCTACATTCAGCAACTGTTACAACCAATACCTGTCAGGTCTGCTACCACCTTCATTTCTGCCAATAAACCTTTTAAATATTACAGCATTGTGTCGGCTTGAATTTTTCCTACATGTACGATCATTACATATAAAAGTGAGGTTGGCGCACATTATACACGTACATGAAAATCAGTGTCAACAACTGTTTAAGATTAATGGGTGTCATAAGCCCCTGTTCCACCAGCTCGGTTTGGCCACGCACCGCTCGGCTCCGCTGTCTTGCAGTCTTTCAGGAGCAGTTTTTTTTCAGGGCCAGCTCTAGCTGACTCGTGCGGAATTTTGATGTGAACACACTGCATTTCAGTGATTGGCCGAGGGCTAAGGAGAAATGAGAAGGTTTTTTCCGAGGAAGTCCAGCAAAAACTGAAGAGCAACAACACTGACATTAAGGACCACCATGAACAGCGTGGGTATAATTTTACAATTTACAAATCACAAAATACGCCTAAAGAAAAATAGAAAAAGAAAAAGGACACTTCAGCTTTCTATACACAGACTCACTCAAATTTACAGAGGCTTTTCCCTCATTTTACAAGCACTGAATGGACACTTCTGTCTCTGAAGTGTCCATCCATCCACCTCAAGCGATACAAGGAAGCAGCTGAGTCAGCGTGAAATCAATTCAATAGCGCCAATTCACAACCATGTCATCTCAAGGCACTTTCCAATGCCAAATTCAATAAAATCATACAGATTGGTCCAAAAGTTTCCTATCTAAGGAAACCCAGCAGATTGCATCGAGTCTTGACAAGCAACCTCCACAAGGCTCAGTGTGAACAACCATCTGCCTCAACCTACTGGGGGTCAGAGAAGAAAGAGTAGAGACACAAATTCAATTCAATTCAATTCAATTTTATTTATATAGCGCCAATTCATGAAACATGTCATCTCAAGGCACTTTACAAGTTAGGTTCAATCATATTATACGGATTGGGTCAGATTATACAGATTGGTCAAAAAATGTTCCTATATAAGGAAACCAGTTGATTGCATCAAAGTCCCGACAAGCAGCATTCACTCCTGGAGAAGCGTAGAGCCACAGGGAGAGTCGTCTGCATTGTACATGGCTTTGCAGCAATCCCTCATACTGAGCAAGCATGAAGCGACAGTGGAAAGAAAAAACACCCGTTAGCGGGAAGGAAAAACCTCTAGCAGAACCGGGCTCAGTATGAACGGTCATCTGCCTCGACCGACTGGGGGTTACAGAAGACAGAGCAGAGACACAACAAGACAGACAAAAAGCACAGAAGCACACATTGATCTAGTAATCTGTTCTACATTAGATGGTTATAGTCGGTGATCTGTCCTCCCTGGATGATTTCACAGTCAACAGAACGTCAGACCAGGTGTACCTACTATGAAGAAAAAAGAGAGAGAACAAAAAGTTAGAAGCTGAAATGACAACAGTCATTTCAATGTAATGCAATGCAAATCTGGAGAACAGTAGAAATCAGTAGAGTGAGAAAAATAGGCCCTGATGTCCTCCAGTAGCCTAAGCCTATCACAGCACAACTATAGAGGTAGCTCAGGGTAACATGAGCCACTCTAACTATAAGCTTTGTCAAAAAGGAAAGTTTTAAGATTAGTCTTAAAAGTAGACAGGGTGTCTGCCTCACGGACCAAAACTGGGAGTTGGTTCCACAGAAGAGGAGCCTGATAGCTAAAGGATCTGCCTCCCATTCTACTTTTAGAGACTCTAGGAACCACCAGCAGACCTGCAGTCTGAGAGCGAAGTGCTCTGTTAGGAACATACGGGGTAATCAGAGCTCTGATATATGATGGAGCTTGATTATTAAGGGCTTTATACGTTAGAAGAAGAATTTTAAATTCTATTCTTGATTTAACAGGAAGCCAATGAAGGGAAGCTAAAATTGGAGAAATATGATCCCTCTTGTTGATTTTCATCAGAACTCTTGCTGCAGCATTTTGGATCAGCTGAAGACTTTGAACTGCATTTTGTGGACTTCCTGATAGTAAAGAATTACAATAGTCCAGCCTTGAAGTAACAAATGCATGGACTAGTTTTTCAGCATCACCCCTGGACAGAATGTTTCTAATTTTGGCGATATTCCGGAGGTGAAAAAAGGAAACTCTGGAAACCTGTTTAATATGGGAATCCATTCTATGTTATATGGTAATGGCAGATGATCTGCCCCCCTGGATGATGTCACAGCTAACAGAATGCCAGACTAGGTGTACCTACTATGAAGAGAAAAATGACAGAGAGAACATAAAATTAAAAGTTGAAATGACAAACAATGGCAAGGATAACCTAAGCCACTCTAACTATAGTCTAAAAAGTAGACAAGGTGTCCACCTCATGGACTATAACTGGTCCATGAGGAAAACCTATACAAATAATTTAACTGCGGTTAAAAATCTTGTAAGCTATTAACGTGTTCTCTTCGCTCCCACAATTGCTGAGGCAAAAGAATTGCGTAATTTTAACTCTGACTGGAAACAGCAGGAGGAAGCAGCGGTTTGCATTTGCAGACGTTTTCACTTAATACAGTTCCTACTCAGGAAACAGCAGGGCAGAGGAGCTGTGCCTTATTAGTTTAAACTGATCTGTGATCCAGATATTCATCCCGGTAGATTATTTTATCCTTAACAAATATCCAAGACAATATTGCATATACAATTATACAAACATTATTTGTATTTTTTCTTTTATTCATGTTGTCAGGGTGCAGTTTTGCCTGCTGCATCCTGAGCAGTTTCCAGCACCTTCTTCCTCAGCCCAGCTCTGACTCCACTCAGCCTAATCATCCACACCTGTCAGCCTCTAATCATCCTGGACCGCTTCCACCTGCAAACCTCCCAATATAAACTCACTCCTGTCAGCTTCTCACCGCCAGTCCGTTTTCAATCATCTGATGCTCTCAGTCAGTGATACTTCCACGTCTGGCTGAGTGTCAACTCACCCTGGTTTGCAGCCAGATATTTTTCCACATCTGGCCTGCTTCTGCTGGATCTCGTGCTACCTCAGTGCTCCAATCCCTGCCTTCTATGGACACTCTCTTTGCTGCACTCCTGGTCCGATTGCAGCCTCTGCGTCCCGAGAACTCTCTCACCTGCTCTGGAGGCAACCCGGTCCCGGCAACACACAGCACCTGCAGCACTCCAGCATCCTCCGGTCCTTCAGCACCTCCAGTCCTCCGGCTCCTGCATTCACCTTCCACCTGCTCCATTCTGGTATAGACTCTGGTTCTCCTCCCTCCACAACCCATCCTTCCTTCAATAAACACTCTTGAACTAAGCTCTGTGTGTGTGGTGTGTGTTCGGGTACATCAGAACAAATCCTGACACATGTTTTACTTATTATTTTTTGATTGTTTACTATTTCAGATTTATTCAAAGCAGGGCTTTGAACCGGTTCAAGGAACGAAAACGAAAACCGGGCCCTTTTTGTATTTTACAGGGAACAGAAACGAAACCGGAAACGTTATTACTTTTTATGTTCTGGAACTGGAACACTTATTTCAAAATAATGGTAACCGGTTAATACCGGTTTTATTTCGTTCCTCAAAGTTTTTGTTGCCTAATTAACTAAAAAAAAAGTTATTATTTTCCTGCGCACGTTACGTGACGGCTGAGGTTCACTTCCTGTGTGACATCACATCACACATTCGCTGACTGAATGGAGAGAGAGCGGTATCCCCACTAGAGCTACACATAAATAAGAGGTAAATTACGATCCATCGTTAAGTAAAACGCTCATTCCAAACACAATATCAATAGCTATATTTGTCAAACCCACGTTAATGACGGACTAGCGAACATTTGGCTAAATGCAGTGTTTCCCGCAGCGCTATCTTTGCGAGGCGGCAGCCTCGCCAAACTCACGCTACCGCCTCGCTAACATTCCAAAAAAGAAAAAAAAAAACAGACAGCAGCAGCAGCTCAACAACAAACGTGGTTGTTTGTTGTTGCTTGATTGGCAGGGAACAAACAGCCCCCACGCTTCGCGAGACGTCCGCGCAAACAGGTCTACCTAGGGTATCTGCTTTCTACTCAGGGTAGGTTGGCCATTCTTTCTGAAATTAGGCCCTGAAGTGGATTTATCTTTGTTTAATTGTGTGAATGGACAGGACTGGACTGAACTGGGAACTAGTAAAATGTGGAGTGGATCCACCCTTTTTATGGAAATGAATTGCCAGATGAACATAATGAAACTGAACTGAAATAATGTAACTACTGAGTTTTAAAGGAAAAGTCCGGTCAAAATCAGAATTAAAACAGCAAGTCCCAATGCTCTATCTGTCCCCTTGTAAATAAATACCCGTTTTTGTCAGGGTTTTGTTTACAGACGAACTCAGGAAGTGCACACAGGACTAAAGTTAAAGAGTTTTATTTAAATGAATTATGCTGGGTGGTGAGTGATGATGATCGGAGGTTCCGGACTGCAGAAGTTCAGGGATGTAGGTGATGGCAGGAGCTGACGGCCCGGAGAAAGAGAGTCCACACTCGCTAGGTGCTGCTCGGCTAGCAGGCCTCATAGCAACACCAGGACTCCGGGCGGCTAGTCAGGTTAGCAGTTATCCGGAGACACCAGGGCACAGAGCAGGGCTTCACCAGAGCAGCTTGTCAGGTTAGCAATTCACTAGTGATGTTACGTTATGTGCCGAGGCTTCGAGGCGTGTGTCGAGTAATGGAGGGGGCGTTTCCGTGAAGCGCGTATCGAGGCTTGCTTCATTTAGGGGAGGAGCCGAAAACGATGACGTCCGAAGCCTCGCTGGCCGGCTGTACCACGTGACTGCTTCGGGAAGTGGTTCAGATTTTGGTGCGGGGTTTGACAGCTTTAGAAACCCCACAAGCTCCATTCAAAATGTGGGTTGTTGTAGGCGAGTTGCGGTCAGTTGAGAGAGTGGATAGAGTTTTGATAGTTTGGATAGCAGAGTTTGGATAGTGGTTATTTAGTTTGAGACAGTTAGTTTGGTGTTTGGAGAGTTTAGGAGAGAGATAGATAGATAGGAGATCAGTGCTCTCAACTATCACGCATTGACCGTCACTGACTTCACACGGTCACATGCAAACATGGCATTTTCCACGCATAAAAATCCCAACGCCCATCTGGGCAGCGGACGATAAAAACTCCGCCTTCTGCTGAGATGTTTCAGCTTCTTTCACAGCTTGTGGCCATCAGTAATTCCTGCTGCAGTTCATGTTAACAGAGCAGCAGGAAGAGCGATCAGAGTTATGAATAATTTTAGTCTTAACCAGCGGTGAAAGTGAGCCGGTAAGGTCCTGTACTACGCAGGAGGGGAGGGGGCGGGGGAAGAGAGCTGCTGCCAGATATTGCCTTCATTCAGAACCAGTGATGGCTGCACTCTGGATCATAAAACAGTTCTGCTCACCAGATGCAGTTTAAAACGCTACATCTGGTTATAAGTTGTTTTTATTAATTCTGCATTTTTAAACTACATGCACCGTATTTCTGTGCCTCAGCGCTTGCTCCTCTCCCCCCTCCTTTCCCTCGAACCCAGGGGCTTTTATCACCGTTCACCATTCAAAACGTGAATCACTACGTTTAATGTCCTCACACCCGTAGCAAAGTGTGCCAATTAAAGTCACTAGGAAAGTTATGGCTGTGTTTCATGATCTTTTGTTTTAAACAAAACAGAACCGTGGCGCTTCGGTGCGCTGCTGCTTTGCGCTTTAATTCAGGTGCGCAAAATTACGTTACTTGTAATTTGGGTGCGCACTTTTATGAGTCATTTTAAAGAACTTGTAACATCAGGAGGTTGATCTCAGACCGGTCAGCTCCTATGATCACTGTATAGGAGCCCTTTACAGTTTTTATTTATGCATTTCCCCCGTTTATCCCTCGCACGCAGCGCACCATCGGGTAAAATCCTCCCACCTCACCGCCCAGAGCGCACTGAGGAGAGCAATAGAGATTTGTCTGGTCGACTGAGATGAGAAACCTGTTGCTGTGAAAGGTGATATAGGTTATAAACTGTTACTGTCTAGAATTGCATTGAGCTGAAAAGAGAGGAGACATCAGCAGCTGGATCATGCGTAAAGACGCAGCGGGAACCTCTGTGTGCTTCAGTGTTGCTGCTGAGGGGAAACTGTGGGACCGTATAGTACTGGGCTAATCATTGGTCACAGTACCCCAATCTGTACATACTTGCACTTATTTATTTATGCACCCCGGCATCATCTGTGCCATGTGAGCGTGTCTTTTCAAAGGCTGGAGAAGTAGTATAAAAAAAGAGAAATCATTTGAAACCAAAAACTGTGGAGAAATTGTTGTTTCTTAATAAAAATGCATGAAATCATCCAAGTTACACAAGCATTAGCCTATTCACTACCCCCTGCCTAGTTCCACAAGCACTTTCATTGTCCTCTGCCTGATTAAGCCCATGCCATTTTTCTAGAGTCACAGAAAAACATTATTACACAACATGCCATTTCATGTCACTACTATTTTGGGAATAATTACACACAGAGAATACATTCAAACTATGTTTTATTATACACATGTGTATACAAAATTTATGTAGACAAATTATTTCGTCCTACACCTTTTGTGAAGTCATTCCCAAGAGCCATAATAGACAAAAATGATATGCATCACACGTGTTAAGATACAGCTGGCTGTGATTATACAACTTGCCAGTAGGTGGTGCTGTGTGCACATGAACCGTCAAGAAATGAACCTTTTCTCGAACCAGTTGGCTGAGTGGTTCAATGCCTCATGAGGCTTCATCTCGCCATCACTACAATTCACTGAAGATACCTGGACAAAGAGCAGAGCTTCTCCAGGAACGAACCACAGAATAAAAAGACTTACAGAGGGACTGGCATGGAGTGGTGGATAGCAGATGATGGCCCAGTGCTGAACTGAAGACAGAGGGAGGTTTAAATAGAGCACTAACAGGTGAAACAAGGGTCTGGCTAATTAACAAGCAAATGATTATCAGGTGTGACTGACTGCTGAGGAGGTGAAGTGAAAATTGACAGAAAATAACTGATGACTGAAAACAATAAATAAAGTTAAACCTAACTCAAAAGAGATGAAAAAAATAAAATAACAGAAAAACAAAGCCAAACCAAAACTCAACCATGACAGTTTTCATGCCGAAATATATTTTTTAACCTCTTAAACAAAGATAGACATGGTATTAAGCATTTAAATTTAAAGTAATACTAATTTTACATTTAGTATTAGAGACATAAAAATACAACAAATAAGCATTAAAGTATGGTTTATGGGTTGGGTTCTGCAATGTTAAAAGATGAGTATAAAACTCATCTTTAGAACCAATCTCTGCTCAAAATGGTGATCTGCACCGCCTAATCTACTTTCAGCGGTTATCATCAATTATTGCAACCGTAAACTGCAGAAAATACGGGCAGAGCGGCTCCTTCTGAGTTTACTCTGCTCCTGCTTTCAGGAGGAGCTGCAGCGCGTTATGAGGCGGAGGGATATTTCGGCGTCACTTAGTTTAGACCCCAAACAATCGACTTCACTTTCAGAAACAAGCCCAAAAAAAACTGCAACCCCACAACTCATGAAATATACAAGTGACTTTAGAAAAAATAAGACCAAAGTTGCATAAAATAAGTGGGCTTCACAACAGTGAGCATCCTTTCCAAGTGTGTCGTATCCCTCCGCCGCAACAGTGAGCATACGACACATAAGTGTGTCGTATCCCTCCGCCGCAACAGTGAGCATACGACACATAAGTGTGTCGTATCCCTCCGCCGCTCTGGTCGGTACACAAATGTTCCGACAAATTGTACATTATGAAAAAGAAAAACATACCGAAAATCCTCGCTCTCATGTCATCTTGAAGACATTCTTCTTCCAAATGTTTGCTGCATATGACGTTGTTTCTCTCTGGCCAGAAGCACGATGGAAAATCATCTCTCTTCAAGTAGGTATTCCAACAAAAGAACCCGGTGGATCATGAATCGAAAAGGAGAAAAAACTAATGTACGTGGGCATTGTTGCTTTAACAATAGCTCTCGTGAATTTCAATGGTGAAGTCCTCTGGAAATCCGAAAAAATTGTTGATGATCGCAGCTGTGTAGAACGGCTCCTATTGACTTTGCTTGGAAAGTGCGGAGAAATGCTTTTGGCTCTCCGCTTTTCCACGTCACAGGATGTGACGTCAGGCGGCCCTTACTGCCCATATTTGGGCAGTAATGGCCGCCCCCATACACAGTGATCCAGACGACAATTTATGTTTTTATTTTCTTACTGATTAAAGCTAAATTCATTAAATAACCACAAACGTATTAGTTTTAGTTATAGCTAATGATCCCCTGATTTTTCCTTGTTGACCGGACTTTAAAACTGCTATTTCCCGAGTCCTGCTATTGATTTTTTGTGTTTAAATATGACTTTTATTGAAACTGTTTTCAAGTCAATTTTCATGTGGTGAGTATTTTTTTCTTTACTAGACTTCTTTTAGTTGTTTGTTAGGTTTTTAGGAAGAAAGCTAAAAACACACATAATCATACAGAGACATTAGTCTGGCCCATCAATGTAATAAACCAAAATACTGGATCAAGCTGCTTGAAATTTGTCCTGTAAAGGGAAGGAGGCCGTGAATACTTGTAGGAGGGTGAATTTTGCATGCATGCAGCATTGTAAGACATAATGGGACCTAAAATGATAGCTGCTTCCTGGGAAATTGTTCGGTCTTTTGGATATCTTTAACTTCTCCATGGAGCTGTCCATGGTCCTTCCTAGCCTGAAATCCTCCATCGTTATGCCTCTGCCAAAAAAAACAACAACCGCTCCTCCTCCGGGCCCCAGACTCTGTGCCGCAATCGAGGAACGGGGGTGTGGAAAAGACCCCGATCCTCCCTACGCACGCTCAGATGTTGTGTTGTTGCATGTTGTTCTCAAGTGTGATTAAAACTGGGAGCGCCGAAGGGGGTGCCCGGCACAGACCAGGCTTTGCCGAGGCTTTTGAGTGGCAATCGAAAAGGGGCTATTGTTGCCCCTTGCTTCTTCTCTGGGAGCCACCATTGTTGTCAGAATCCAAACACATCTACGAAAATCCCGCACGGTGATCCTGATTGGCTCGTCCATTTTATGGGGTATTGAAATCCCTCCCAATGGCAGCGAGTCCAGATGGATGTGTGGAGACGTGTGTAGCTCTTGGGAACTACATCCATATGGCGAGAGACAGGTTAGAGCATTACTGCTTTCACTATAGTGCTCCACTTGATTTATATATGCATAAAGCTTTATTAGATTTTATTCCGGGAGTATTTTATGTTCAGTGGACACAAAAACGGAAAGGTAGAAGAGAAAAAAAGAAGTGAAAAAGATGAGATAAAATGCTAAAAGGGAAAAAAAAGAGAAGCAGAAAAGAAGAGAACAAGATACTATCCTTGAAGTCTGCTTCCAAACCTGCAAAGAGAGACATAAAAAGAAAAGCAAAACAAACTGATGAATTATTATAGGTATAAACAAACAATGCCTTGATAACATCACTGAAAAATACACAGTATTATTTAATATAAAGTGACAGGTAAGCTAATAGTAGGGGTTTTCTGTATAGAAATGAGTGTGGAAGCCTCTGAATCCAAGTACCTGTAGTCAGGGGTGGTTGGTATAAGTGGGCTGGTAGGGCTAAGCCCTCCCTGGTGTTTACAATAAAAAAATTAAAATACTTAATAAACACATATTAAAAATATAGGCACATTTTGTTAAATTTCCAACAAAACCGGTGCTAAACAGTGTTGGGAAAATCCCAGACTCTTTCCAAAGGGCTAAATTTTCACAGCCCTGCTCATGTAATGTGTTTCCTGGTTCAGAATGATTGACAGACATCTCCCCCCCCCCCCCCAGTTTGCAGCTCATTGGTGCTAATTTTGTTCATCCCTGGGTCAGCCAAGGCCACAATTTAGCCAATGAAGGCGGACGTATGATAACGTGCCCTGAGCGCGAGTCTATGTGGGTGTGATTTGGTGTAGACCAAGTAGGTATGATGGCGAGCAAGATTAACATAAACGAGGTGGATTATTTATTTTCTCACCTGTTTTCCTTAATGTTTTCTGAGGAAAAACCGGAAGGGAAGAGGTTAGGGGCGCACAGACCAAAGGATGTACAAATCCAGCAAAAGTAAAAGCGTTTTTCTGTGACTTGGTTTCAGCGAAAGGAGTGGCTGATGTCAAGTGTAACTAAGAAATCTCTTTTCTGTTTTCCGTGTTTGGTGTTTGGAGGAAACGCAGCTTGGACTCAATAAGGATTTGTTGATCTAAAACATTTATCACTGAAACCTCAAATGCAGGCGAATTAGGTTGGCCAACTGACAGAGGCACTGTGTAAGCTTGTTTTATTTTTTTGGTATGTTTTGGTGGCTTTTTACCAGTTGTCTTTGAGCTGAAAAAGGACATATGTCCACTTATAACAGATTTTCTTTATTTCAAGTTGCAGGCTTCTGTTGTTGGAATCCAATCTGCACCATTTTATTATGTATAAATAATTATCTGTTAGCCCACCCTACAGTTATCACTACCAGCCGCCACTGCCTGTAGGTGTTTGCGAGAGTATATGTATATGTGAGGTTTATCCATAACAAAAATGGTCAAAAGTGGTTGTGAGAAGCCCAAGACCCACCCCAAAGCACCGAGGCAGACTCTGAGGAAACCAGAACCCCAGACGCCCGAAAGAGCTCCCAGAGCAAATGTGCCCAAGTGGGACAAACACAGGGATTGCTTCTTCCTCGCTCCCAGGGAAGAGCAGAGAGGAGCTCCAGGAAACCCCCAACAGCCCCAGTGCTGAAGCGTCCGGGAGCTGCAGCGACAAGCCCGCGGGCTCCGCCAGCAGCCAGCTACGCTGGAGCAGATCCAGCAATGGGCCCAGAAACACGAGGCCCAGGTGCACCCTGCCCCCCAGCGAGACCTAACAGAGCCATGGCCCACGAAGCACTGGCCATGAGTGAGCCAGCACACACCTGAGCACCCAGCCGTGGACACAGAGGATCACCAACGCACCAGCGGGTCGAGGCGCCTGCCAACGGAGGGGAACAGGACAAGGGGGATGGGCTCCCCACCTAGTGGAGACCGGAGATGTCACAGGAGAAGGGGCAAAACCCAATCTGACATAACGACAAACAGAAAACCAGGTACACAGTCACAATCACAATTTGCCACCCTAGTGACCCCATACGCACACACTCTTACCCACAAAAAAGGGATACAGTACACACACTCCCACTTATCACGATATCCTATACTCCCAGGTACCAGGACCCCAGAAGGGTATCCAGCCCCCAGACCTGGATAATCAGTCCAAAACAGTCCAGCAACATAAACAAAAAACCCAGATCATGACAATACAACAATGGGGTCTTAAATCAGAGGCTTCCCCGGATCGGCTGTAAGACAGACCCGCACAGGAGATCCTTCCTGCTTGCAGCCATCAGTATCTACAACCACTATAAAGAAACCACATAACATGCATTACAACAGCACTTAATTTCCTTTTGGGATTAAAAAAGCTTTTTTGAATTGAATTGAATTGAATTGAATTGTGAAATGGGTAGTATTCTGAGTTAGTATTTAAGTTAGTATTTAAGCAGTCTAAATTAATAATTTTTCAATGTTAGCTATTTTGGCTTATTCCATGGCTGTACTCCGTGTCTGTACTCAGTGTCCTGCCTTTCCTGTGATGTAAGTTATCTTTATCCACTTTATGCCTCTATTCTGGTCTGCATTTGGGTCCTCCTTCAACCTAACCCTGACATATGACTCACAAATTTTCAAAACAACATAAAGCAAATCTTACCAGTTCTTTTGGATAGTGAATAAAATATTCACTGATAACCGTATTATCAATATTGATAGATAAATAATTCTGAGCTGTTCATGTGGTAATTTTATTCTAGGAGCAAATATGGGGGGTTTAGAATCCTAGCCGACAGTGATGCAGGAAAAGGGTAACCTAGGTGTCATAAATTTGTTGAGAAATAGTTCGATTTTGCTATTTAAAGACTTGACAACTGAATCTGGCTTTGGACTTGACTTGAACTTGCCCCTCAAAGACTTGACTTGGACTAGGCCCTGAATTTACCTGGACTGTATTGAAGTGTTTAACTTATAAATAATCTTTTTGTTTCTTTGTGCTTGAGGAAAAAAATGAACTTTCAAAATGGCCTTATAATCGTTCCCAGATTGATGGACAGCAGTAATTGGTTATTTAAGTTCATTGCTGATGCTGGTCCTTCTTGGCATGATGTCGACTTGTGACAGTATGTTCAACAGAGGTTGACAGCCCAAACTCCTGCTTTCTTAAAGGCAGCTGCACTGATGATGATCAGGTAATTGTGTTACATTGTCTAGCTGCACCTGGTTTCTTATTTCTGTATAAAATCCCACTAAAGCCACATGAGTAAACGTCCTTCAACTGAAGGAGGGTACTTTCCCTTTACCACACATGGGATTGTTATGCCTGGCCGTACACCAAATTCCACGAGCCGTAACCTTTTCCCCTAACCACACTGCAATCACTCAACTTTGTTAACAGAGTTCACAAACAGACATCATCAGTAGACTCCATTTTTGAAAAGCCAATTGAGCTCACAGAGCTGAAAGTCAGGTGTTATATGTGGGAAAGAATGGAGCTGGACATTGATCTAGCAATTGTGTAGAAGGAAATGGAACAAAGATTTTGAACTCCAGATGTTGGAGAGGGAAGGTAGAAAAAAGAAGAAGAACACTCTGTAGTTCAAGGATGTGTGATCTCATCTGTAACAGATCAAATCATTCTTACCAAAGCTTTATTTTTTTCAAAAAAAGAATTCAGTTGTTTAAATCCCCATCATGCTTCTTAGGGCCATTTAATCATCATGTCTTTGCAACACAACTATAACAAAATGTATCTGTTTTTTGTATTATTTAATGCAGTTATCTCTCTTTTCTACAGAATATTTTACTATTGGACTGAAAAAAAATCCTGAAAACCGTTGAATAACTTCCAGAACAAGGTAAACTTTGAATATTCATGTATCAAAAGTGTTCAAATTAAGTTTAAATATGAAATATTGCGCATTTTTTACACCGATTATGGTATTCCGCGTTTGAGTGCTGCCTCCGTTTACGATCGGCCATTTCCGACGTGTGACGTCAGTTCAAGAACACCGAGAATGCGCGAAGCGAACTTGCATAGAAACACACAAGCGTTTACGTTGTACAACCGGTACGGCGAACAAGGATATATATGGATGTTTTCCAGTATCTTCTTTCACACACCAAATCTGCTGATCCACGTCTACTTTGAGCAAGCGCTTTTAAAAAAAATCGCCGAACTAATTACAATATAAAATGCCTTCTAGGTGCGTAGTTGGTGGCTGTAGTGCAGACCGCGGTGAAGTTGGTTTGACATTGGACATTCAAGCTCCGCGGAGTCAGCGGGATCTTGCTCACGGTTGATCCGGTTGAAGGACTCCGATTTCGGCCAGCGTCTCTCAGCTGCTCCCTTCTCCCATACGCGGTGGGACCGTCAACAAATCTGATTTGATGTTTGTTTCTCAAGAGTGCTCCGCTGACTCCGCGGAGCTTGAATGTCCAATGTCAAACCAACTTCACCGCGGTCTAGTGCAGGCCAGAAAGTAGCGCTACATACTTGGCCGAAGGATCAAAAGGTCTGAAAGAAATGGGATAAATGGGATAAAAGAAACGCGAAAGGACTGGATTGCCGGCAGTGACAAAAGTGTTTTATGCAATTCACACTTCACGAGCGAGGATCATGAGGGGTACTTACAATGGAGCATGGGCTCTATGTCTTGGGCAGCGTAAGATATAGTCTCCTCAGGTTCACCTTGTTCAAACTCCGTTTCTTCGTATATATATTCGGTATCGGAGTCGCCGATGCTTGAGGTGGAGTTTGTAGTTGTATCAGACATATTTCTTTATTAATTTTTTGTACGTAGAGTAAGAGTTATTAATTAAATGTAATAAATCGGTAGCGAAAGTCGTAGTGTTAGCAGCCGGATGCACGGTACTAGTTCTGTTTGTGACGTCACATTCCGGAACAGCCCGATTGAGGAATGTTCGGGCTCTTTCGCTTATACGGCAAGTTTTATCGAAATTACTTCCAAACGGCGCACATAATTCACATATAATATAAATTTCTTTACTCTGGTGACTATTTGAATGCATCTGCGTTAAAATACATTCAGTCCAAGAGTTAGACTTTAATGCTGAATATTATTACCTAATGCATTTGATGGTTGTTCTGAGATGTTTTGCATAAAGGACCATGCTGCTAGCAAAAATGAAATATTCTTATCAAAACATACCTTCTCTTTGAAATGAGTTGTGCTAAAGCAGGTAGCTATCTTAACAAGCAACAGGAGCCAACCTGTCTTTCCAAGCTTTTTTACATCAGAAATGTTACAAGCTGATACCTTCAGCCTGTTCCCAAGAAACATGGAGACTTTTTTTCTCCATTGCTGGAAGAAAAGCTCATACTGGTTTAACTTCATTTAACTTCATTGCTACAATTATATGTAAGAACACAATGTTTAGCAGTTAAACAGAAACAAAAGTTGTGGTTAAACTGCATTCCGTTGCCTTTTACCTGTACCTGTGTAATGACAATAAAGTTGAATCTAATCTAATCTAATCTAATCTAATCTAATTTAACTTCATTCCATATTCTTTAAGATGAACTCTGGTTCTCTAACTGAGATCTGCAGTGAACCCAAGATTCACTTAGACATTCCTATGTCATGTTTCCATGTAGTGTTTGCCTCACCTCCTCCTTCCTCAGTGTGTGAAAGGCAAGTCTGATTCCCAGCTGTGCCTCATCAGATAATTGGCGAGGGTTTAAAAGAAGAGCCGGATCCTGAAGCAGACGCCAGATGGTTAAATCACATCCTGTGGTAATCAGGCCCCAGCAGTTGCTCTCTGAGCCTAGATCGAGCTTCAAGCCGCCCAAAGAACTAACCCTCTGACTTTGTCCTCCTCTCTCAGTTCCTCTTAGTGGATCATTCCCCAGGCCCGTGGTTTTTCCTGGACCGCACCTGGGCCGTACGCTGGAACAAGCGGATTGCTCCGTCTTCTCTCCTCTGTCTGCCCCGCTCGCCTGTCTGTCTACCCTCCAACGTTTTCCTCCCTACCGAAACAGTAAGCAGCCGCACCTGAACCACCTGTCCTCCGATCCTGCTGTGCACTAACTACTCTTCCCTCTCCTAGTGCCGAACTGGACTTCCTCCCCCCTGTGATCGCCCGCTTATTATTGTTTTCAATAAACCCCATTGAACCCACACTGGTCTGTAATTGCTGCCTGAATCTGAGTCTCGGCACAAATCATGACAACCTATGGTGATGGTTTACAACTATCTTTACTTGTCCTTTTGTGTGTACATAGTTCCTTGGTTTCTTTAATCTTAATTTTGCTTAGTAGTTTAGTTAAGTCTCACGAGCCTAGTAGAGAGGATTTGTTGATTGAAATATAGTCTTAATTCAGATCAACAACATTCCATGATGGTGTTCCCTGGATTTACAATTATTTCTGTTAATATTTTTTTTATACTTGAAGAGAAGTTGTCACTCATTTATTTCATGTGTGCAGAGTTTGCTGTTAAAAAAACGCCAATGCTCGAATCACTCTTTAAACTATTGTCCTAATATCAGCTGTTTGGACTGATATTCACCGGACAATATCTAACAGACAGAGAGCTATTTATTAAACATTAAATAACTTAAAACATGCATAATGGCACACCAATACTAACATAGTCCTCTTGCAGCCAGGTTTCTGCAAGATGAAATAAATCAATCTGATTATCAGAAATCAATTCATTAACTAAGTTTTTGGAAGGGGAGACCTTTTATTTAAAAAGACACATTTAATAGTTTTAATTTTTCGTTCAAGTTGAGTCGTTTTAATTTTTATGAGATTTTTATGATTTGCTCCTTTTTAGATCAGTTTTTAATCTGTTTAGGTTTGGTCATGGCACATACTCTGTCTCATTAGGGTAATGGGTGGGTAATCGTACAGAAGCTGCAGAGAGGTCTGATAGACTAGGATAAGCCACCAAGGAGGTGGCTAAAAGTTCACCATGTACTGTTTTAAAATCCTCACCGGTGAAGTTGGACAACCGCTGAATACTGTAATGTATATAGTTTATACGTTCAACATTTTTTTGGGGGGTGATTCATATGAATATGGATTCAAAACAAGCTGCAATCTGTTCAGCCAACTTATATTTATCAGGGACCCCAAGGGATTTCTATTGTGTCAGTCCACAGAGGGGAATCAGTGACTTGCTGACATGATTACGAAAACTCCCCCTAAGGAAATGGGCCAGTCAGCTTCTGTCATGTTTTGCAGATGAACCCGAACACAACCACACACAGAGTTTAGTTTTACAGTTTATTGTAGATTGTGGAGGAAGAGACCAACAGTCAGTACTGGAACGTAACTGGATGATGGAGATGGCAGGAACAGGTGGACTGGAGGTCTGCGGGTGCTGCGCTGTGGAGCCAGGAAACCTTCAGAGCAGGTAGGTTGGCACTGGGCAAGTGGTGACATCCAGCAGCAAGGCAAAGAGCTTACTTGGTGCACTGGGGTAGCAGGAAGTCCAGCAGCAAGGCAGAGAGCAAACTTGGAGGCAGGCAGGACAAGGAAAGGATGAGGAGCAATGAGCAGTAATGAACAGATGAACCGACAGGGAAGAGCTGACTGAAGGGAGCTTAAATAGGGAGTGTTACGGCCCCCGCACCACCGAAGGAGGGAGGGTAACACGACAACCACAAATATGAGACGGGAGCCTGGTGAATGTTTTAAAATAAATAACAGGATTTATTGTTTATACAAAAACAATCCCACAAAAGAAGTTTTACAAACCGAGGGGGGAAGGGGAGGGAGTAAAGAGACCACTAGACTGTGCCAAACAAATCAAAACAACCCTTACCTTCTACCATCTAAGCTAAGCAAAAATAAAAATAAAAAAACCTTACTATCCTAAACTAACAAAACAGCTCACAGAATTTTACATAGGTGGCACCAGCCTACTTACCTAGTGTCTCTAACAGAAATTTACCTACGTGCTGGAAATGTATGGGGTCCCCAAACTTACCTAGTCTCTAAACTCCCACCACCACATCTTACACATCAGAGAGCCAAGCAACATCAAAAGTTTGTTTGTTTGATTGATTGATTGATTGATTGATTGATTGATTGATTGATTGTCAGCCCTCATCCGCCCCTTCAGCTGGCCTCAGCTGAACACCTTATATGGCGGTTGTCTTGAGTCTTGATTGGCTCCTTGATCCATGAACCAATTTGGGCATGTGGCTCCAGCCGGTACACCCAACCTGAGGGGAAAACAGAAAATAAGAGGGGGAGGGGGAGAAACACCACAAACATTTCCTGAAGACATGTAACAGGGAGGATGACAGGTGTGCTGAGTACTTGCTTGATTAGTGGCTGACAGGTGTAGGTGATTACTGGGGTGTGGGACCAGAGCTGTATGGGAGGTGAAAAGTGCCCTGAATATGTCCATGGTGCAGCAGACAAAGCTGCACTATGACAGCTTCAGATATGACTTGAATAGGAGAGAGTAGGGAAATTAGCGCAGATCTCCCCTCCCAGTTAACAGGTAGCCACCCCCATAGGATGTTATGTCCATAATACCTCCATACATCAGCCCATACTAGTAATTTACCAGCAGTGACATCCCAAATAAAATCATAAGTATTTACACAGTATTTAATTGATAAACGGCCCACCAAAAGATATTTGGCATATATGCTGCATCCCGAACTAATGAAAGCCAGGTGTTTGGGACACCATGTATCTCCTGTAGGTGCACTGTACAGGAAATTACACATGTATCCCCTCCAGGACATAGAATCTTCCCCACAATCAATAACATCACAGAGATCAAATTGGAAAGTTACTGAACTACCTAAGGTGTAATTTAACTCCAAACCCCGTAATATTTTATACAGGGATCAGTAGATGTCTTCAGGGGAGAGGCATCACGCTTCGCTCTATGCATAATCGGAACAGAAGTGATCACGTGGGAGGTTGTATCATCAGAATCAACTTGAGTAGCACATATTAAACCAGAAATAACAAAAAATGTGATCAAATTTAACAATCCTCCCACAAGCGTTTTACTGCCGCACAGCAAAATGTTTAATCATTACTGTCATCCCCAGTGTTCCTCAGGTGCTTCCCATTTTCTCTGAGGGTCCTTTCTGAGGATGGCGCCTTTTCTACACTGTGATTTGTGCCAGGATCTGCTTAACTTGGTCTGAACCTCGCTCAGCCTTCACACTGTAAGTGGTTTCAGCTTACCACCTACAATCTGCAAGAGGACTACAAGAGGTACAATCCATCTGGGGTCGTCCCAAGATCTGTGGAACACGTTTTACTGTATATCCACTCCCCAGGGGCAATCTGCTCCGCAGTCTCCCCTTTTGGTTCTCCGGTTAAGGCTTCCTGTGTGTTGTGAGACAAAAACTTCAACGCAGACTGCAATTGTTGGCCATAACGTGTTAGTTTCTCCCTCTGTGAATCCAGACTGGGCTCACAGCCTGGCTGGAGAGAAGATAATAAAGACAAGGCATAGTCCTTCCTGTTAAAGGCTCATGGGGAGACAATCCCATGCGGTCAGTGGGTGATGATTTTATTGAAAACATCGACAAGGGCAGCACCGCCAGCCATGTTATCTTGGTATCAGCACAAACCTTAGCAAATGCTCTTTAATTGTGCGATTTGTCCTCTTAACAAGCCCTTGAGAGGCTGGATGATACGCTGACCCAAACTTCTGTTTGATCCCAAAGTACTCCTACACTTGTTTTAAGGAGTCAGATGTGAAATGTGTTCCATTATCTGAACGAATGCCAAGTAGAACACCATAGCGTGGGATCAGGTCATTAATCAGCCAATTAATGACCTCTCAGGCAGAGTCTGTTTCACCCACCTGGTGAAAGTGTCAACACAAACAAGCAAATATCTACATCCTTTCACCCTGTTGTCTTTTCCCATGTCAACAAAATCAACAACAATTTCCTGCCAAGGTTCGCTGGGGACAGAAAATGCTCCCATCCCAGTTTTCAATGTCTGTTTTGGGTTATACTGAGAGCAAATGGAACAAGTATTTACAAAATATTTACAAACATCAGTGAGGAAAGGGTACCACCATTTCCGACCGATCAGTCCAATGAGCTTGTGACTGGACTGGTGGCCCCTGTAATGTGCTTCCTCACAAAGCAGCATCAGAAGAGTGAGGAGGCCACAAGTCTCCTGTCATGTGACCTCCACAGACTAGTTTAATTGTTTTTTGTTGCTCGCTTTTCAATCCATGCCTGTTTCTCTTGAGGTGCAGCGACATCCTGCATGTCAATAACCGCCATCAGGCCTGTGTCCTGTGCAGCTACAGGTGTTTGAACCAGCTGTGGTGTTGCCTTTACGGCCTTCTTATAACTGGCCACTGCCTTTGCGGCCGCACCAGCAGCATTGTCCCCCATAACTATTTCAGAAGTGCCAGATTGGTGTGCTGAGCATTTAACAACTGCCAGCTGCTCAGGATTCATCAAGGCATCTTTCAAGCACAGCATTTGTGTCATGTGTTGAACAGGTTTACCTCTGGTTGTGAAAAAAAATCTGTTCTAAACTAACGTTTTAAATCGATGTGCACCGTTCTTACAGCGTAGGCTGAATCAGTGTAAATATTCAGTTTTTGTCCCTCATGCAGTTCACAATCGTGAGTCACAGCGATTATCTCGGCCAATTGAGCTGAGGTTGATGACTTTGGCCTCCAAGATGTGCAATATGTGGCCAGCAACAGGGCCAGGGGTGGTAGAAAAGCAACAATGCCATCCATTTTCTAACACGCTTATCCCTATTGGGGTCGCAAGGGGTGCTGGTGCCTATCTCCAGCTGTCAATGGGAGAGAGGTGGGGTACACCCTGGACAGGTCGCCAGTCTATCGCAGGGCAGCACAGAGACAAACAGGACAAACAACCATTTCCGCACACCTAAGGAGAATTTAGAGGGGCCAAAAAACAGTAATTTTTTGGATTGTGGGAGGAAGCCAGAGTACCCGGAGAGAACCCATAAATGCACAGGGAGAACATGCAAACTCCATGCAGAAAGACCCAGGGTAGGACTCAAACCCAGGACCTTCTTGCTGCAAGGCAACAGTGCTACCCACTGCGTCACTGTGCAGCCAGTAAAGATGTCAATGACACCTAAAATGGGTTCTGTCAAAACAGAAGGGAAGACATTCATCTCCTCTCTTACCAGCGCATCGCAGACATGGGGGGAGCGGTTAGATACGGGGGCAGCCATGTTAGTTTCTGTACCTATGTAGACGACATTAGGTTGGAGCAAAATTTCCTGGAGTTTACATGTGCATTGTTTGCCTAGGGTAAACCTCTAGCTAGAGATGTAGCTAGCAACAGTTGATTTGAAAGCTTCCATCTCCTTTCAGTGTGTATTCATATACTCTGTATCTGCTGCGGCTGTTCCATGTTTTTTAAATATGGTGAGTCTGATTCTAGTTCTGGAGTTGCTGTTATTACGCAAACAGTGATTCCACCCCTTAGCTACCGTATTGACCTCAATATAGGGCGAGTTTTTTTTTAATTATAAATAATGCTGATAGCTGTCTTGGGTCGCTACACAACCGCAACAGCAGGGTGCAGCAACGTTTTGTAAAGGCGGTGACATTTCTTTGGTGGGGTTCTTCTTTTAATCATAGCAAAGGAAACAGTGAGGGGAAATGAAAATGTAGCGACGTGGTGATTGTCCTGAGCAAAGAGGGTCAAAAGTGGGGCAAGTTAACAGAAAACTGAGGCAGGGTTATGATGTAATTTTAAGATGATGGTGGTTAATACGGCAGAGGTGCCAAACAAGTGTCAGGCTGCCAACAAATATGGAGTTACGGAGAGTAATGTGAGGAGATGGCGAGTCCATAAAGAACGTCTGAAAAATAAAAATAAAAATAAAAGAAAAGCTTTTTGCGGTCCTCAAATCAGCTGCTTTCAAGAAATTGATCAGAGAGTTCGAGGTTTTGTTATTGAGAAACGCAACGAGGGCATGCCAATTAGCAGAGCAATCATTCGGCTCAAAGCTTTGGACGTTGCCAAGGAGTTAAACGTACTAGTCACTTAGTTTAAAGCCAGCATCAGCTTGTGCCGAAGGCTGATGTGCCTTTGCGGTTTTGCATTATGGTGCAAAACCAACCTTGCCCAGTACCTGCCCCGAGACTTTGGAGAGAAGCTGCTGTCTTTTCAGAGGTACATGATCGGTTTGGGGAAAAAACACTCATATCCCCTTGATCAGATTGGAAATGCTGACCAAACCTGCATGTAAAACGCAAAACAGTTCCGAAAGAGGAAATGCCAACTGGCATCATTGTACGCACCCAGGAAAAGGGCTGGATGGAGAGTGAACTTGTAGTAGACTGGCTGAAAGTGGTGTAGGGAACAAGGCGCGGGGCTCTCAGAAAAATGAGAAACATGCTCATCATGGATGCCTTCCACGGACACCTGACTGATGTGGTGAAAAATCAGGTGAGGAAGATGAACGGCAACTTAGTCATCATATCAGGAGGGATGACAAGCCAGTTACAGGTGTTGGGTGTGGTGGTTAACAAGCCTTTCAAGGATGACCTGCGCAAGAGGTACACCGAGTGGCTCCGGTCTGGCGATCACACGCTCAGACCATCTGTAAAACTTCAAAAGCCTGCTGTACACAAGCTTTGTGAATGGAACCTACAAGCATGGGGTGAAGTGACACCAGAGAACAGTGGATTTAAAAAGTGCTGCATATCAAATGCACTGGATGGGAGTGAGGATGATGTTCTGTGGGAGGAGACGGGACTGCAGCATGAGAGTGGGAGTGACAGGGAGTACAGCGAGGTCGAGGACGTCTGAGTAAAAGCATCATGCAGACTGTTGAGACATCTCATGAGCAAAGTTCTGACAGTTTGCATTGAAATACTTGTATGTTGAGTGTTTTATTACAATGGTGTTTCAGCTACTTTTCAATATTGTTTAATTGCACAGATCTTTAATGCAAAATTGTGTTTTCTTTTTTTCTTTCTTTGTCAACTGCTTGACAAACTGATCTCATTGTTATGGTTTTTAAATTGTTAGTAATTCTTTTTTTTTGTTATTAGTAATTCATGGTATTTTATGTCATGGTTAATGATTTACCAGTAATTTATTAACCATGAGTGAATTAGTGGTTAATGAATCAAATTATAACCTGCTGTTTTTTTGTTTCTTTTTAATGTATTGCATATGCAATAAAGATCTTTAATAACAAAAATGAAAGCAGTCTGTAATTGTTTGAATGCTTTTCCTCAGAAGTTCAATTAAAAAGTGTTTCTTTCAAGAAAGTTCATTTTATTCAGTTCAGTTTTATTTTATTTTGTTGATTTGAGTGTTTTTCTTAAGATAAGTCTGAGAAAGAGGGGGCTTGTCTTTCAATCGGGGTCGCCCTATAGTTGGGTCAGTACGGTAATCAGAGAGAGGCAGCCTTCTGCAGTGACATCTTCAAGTTGACTTGTTGCGCTTGCGCCCCCAGTGAAGCAGATACTAGAAATGGTAATGATTCCACGTAACCATTACTAGTGGGAAGGCCTATAAAGCGACACTTATTGAAGCAAACCCAAGCCCAAAGTTGGTACTACTGGAAAAGGGGCATAAAAGACCTAGAAAAGGGGTCAACCACACTTCCTCACTAACATAAGACAATTCAGTTGTTTCCTTACTCAGAGCTCTTAGCAGCTATTTGAGTATTACAGAGTGGGGTAGATCTACCCAGAGTGTCTGCAGTCTCCTCAGTGTAGGTCGGCCATTATTTCTGAAACTGGGTCGTGGTAAATGGAAAAATAAATAGAAAATTGTTCAAATTCACCTTATGTCAGTTTCTAAATGGTGAAACTATGATAGTCTAGTGTTCAAACAGGATGAGGATCTGTGCCACAAAAACAACTAATTTCACACTGGATAAAGCAGGCTACCATTAATTGGATAGTTCAAGATTTTTGTAGAGGGGATATGGTGTGAGATGTGTTGTACCTGTAAAAGGTAACTCTATGAGTTTTTGTTTTGTAAAAATCCAGATTAGTTGGTCCTGAAGAGCAATTAATCTGGATTTTTTAAACATTTCACAGATGTTTATGCAATCAACACATTTTGGACCTTTAAACAGCCTTCTTTTTATATTGCATTTGATTGTTGGAAGATGGATGTACACCTGTACTTCTGTTAGGAAGATGCACCACAAAAACAGGATTTGTTTCCACTAATTTTTCTCCCACCCTGGGATTATCCCAGTTATCGCATCAATTCTCTTTTTCTCTTTCAGGTCAGTTGTAGATGCAAGTAAAAGGACAAGGATTATAGGAAAAACCATTACTGTTACATTCTTCACTAACAAACCCTCATCTAACTTTGAGTGGCTAAAAATCACAGACCTCAACAAACCAATCTCTATATATCCTGTGGACAAGATGAAGCAGCTGACAAGACAACTTGGAAGTATAGAACAAATCCTGTCCAATGTTGATTTAAATGTTAACTGTGAAATACAGGAAGATTTGATATTTTAAGGGATGCATGGCAGCCCTACATCTAGTTGACGTAATGAGGTGGAAACCAGAATGAAATTGGCTGATTTAGGTTTCATGTATGGGGAAGTTCATGTCAAATTCAAATGTAAGATATGGATTTAAAGGCAGACAGACCTGAATTGTGTATGAGGGCAAAGTCAAAACAGCACTGAACAATGACAAATCCTATAAAGACAGGAAGAAAAACAGATGATGGGGGGGAAAGGGACCAAATAGCTGAACTGAAATATTGATTCCCAGAGGCTGCTGATGCCATCTTCTTCCTGTTTATTCCCTGGGCTTCCTGATCCCTTTGATGTATGTTTCAGAGAAGTTGGGTGTGGATGTTCAGTATATCAGTGTGTGTTGCTGTGCAAAGAGAAGGCAAATTGGCTTGTAGCTCATGTTCACATACGGTACCTGTCACTGTGAAGCCTGTTCGTTAGTGGCCAAGCAGTGCAAAGGACACACACTGAAAAGGACTCATACATTTACATGGGCTCCTCAGCATCTGCAACATAATTAAAAGCTGTTCTTATTATTCCCTGTTCCTCTGTCTAAATCTGCTGTTTATTGCAATGTGTTTGTTCTCCCTAACTTACCTTTGCGGACCGTTTGTTTTGTTCTCTCTTCCCCTCCAGGATTTCTTCTTGTATAAATAGGCATTCAACTTTGGCCAAGTGTTATAAAATAGTCACACAGCTGCAAAGTTCAGAAGTTCAGCACGTCTGTCAATGGGTTTGTGGGTTTTCAGGCAGCAGCAGTTTCACGCTGGTGTGTTTTTGAGTCCTGTAGAGTGAAGAGTTGGCTGTGGTCTTTTCTCAGCAATGCTAATGATGCAACCAGCTGTGAATGAAAAAGAAGCTTTTCCCCCAGTCTAACAGCTTCCTTGGTGGCCAATTGTGCTGAATTATACTGAACTGCAGGCTCCACATAAATTTGACAAGATGCACCTTGGTGTTTCATTCACCATCTCCTGGGATTAAGATAAACATTGTAACTGGGCATTAAAGCTTTGGTGAACAGTTTGTCCCTTCGGGTACTAGTCACTTTTCCACTTTTGTTCAACATTAAATGCTTTTTTTCATCCATCCATTTTCTGGCCCGCTTAATCCCTCATGGGTCGCGGGGGTTGCTGGTGCCTATCTCCAGCGTTCACTGGGCGAGAGGCGGGGTACACCCTGGACAGGTCGCCAGTCTGTCGCAGGGCAACACATAGACAGACAGGACAAACAACCATTCACGCACACACTCACACCTAAGGCCAATTTAGAGAAGCCAACTGTCCTGACCTGAACCCCATAGAGAATCTGTGGGATATTGCGAAGAGAAAGTTGAGAGACGCAAGACCTGTAATGTTCTGTTCTGGTTTATGTTATTATTTGGTTTAGTTTAGTTCTTTCCTGTTTTTTCTGTTCTGTTTAGGCTTATTTTTATCTTTAGACTTGCCCTGTTTGCGCCCTTGATTAGTTCCACCTGGTTTTGGTTAATTGGTCCCTCCCTGCTACCTTGTCTGCCCGCCTATTTAAACCTCTCGTTGTTTTCTGTTTGTTGCTGGGACTTCATTATCATCACAACCACTTCAATGGTAAGAGCCCTCCTGCATTCTTGTCTGACCTGTTCTTTGTTTTTTGAATCTGCCCAGCTTTTTGGTGTTGGGATCATCAGCAGCCTGGAACCTGTCTGTTTGCCTGTTAAACTCATTCCTTCAATAAACTCCACAAAAGGATTACGACTGCGTCTGGTTGAACTCTGGGTTCATCTCAACACAAAACATTACAGTAAGTCCCAGCCAAAATATGATGAACCTGTCGCCAAGACGCTTTCTCCGATCAGGAGCTGCTATGCTGCGCGAGCCCGGTAATCCTTCCAGCATGCCGGTGCTCACTGCTCACTCACCTCAAGCCTTCCGTCTGTCCTCCTCGGAGCGTGCCCGTCCAGACTCAGATTTTTTTCTCGAGGTTCACGCAGATGTGGTGCGGGAGATCCGTCCGGACCTTTTTCCGCAACCGGTGCAGCTTCCTTCTTCTTACGAGGAGCCGCCGAGACCACCATCTGCTACAGCGGTCGCGTCTCGTCAGGAAGCACCCATCCTCCAGCACGGTCCGCCGGCTCGCCGCCGAAGAAAGAAGCGCTCACCCACTAGTCATCCGTCCACTATAGGCAGGCAGCCGCCTGATGAGCCAGTCCGGCCTCACCCGACTGGCGATTCCCAGCCTCGACCCACTTCCGGTCTAGCGGACGGGGTTTCCTCGCCTCCTAGAGCCAAGAGGCCCACAGCTCCCCCCGCTGGTGACCGTGACTCTGAGCATCTGGCATTGGAGAATAAAATCAGAACTTTTGCCCCCATAATCAAGCGTCTCAGGGAGGCTCTTTTTCTCCAGTACTCAGAGGAGCTGGAGAGGAAATTAAAGGAGGTGGAGGGGCATTACAGGTCAGCCCTCCAAGCGTTCTACAGCCGACCCAAGCCTGTCCCCGAGGGTTTGGCCGACGCCTCGGCTCCTGAGTCTGTCCCCGAGGGTCTGGCCGACGCCTCGGCTCCTGAGTCTGTCCCCAAGGGTCTGGCCGACGCCTCGGCTCCGGAGTCTGTCCCCGAGGGTCCGGCCGACACCTCGGCTCCCGTCAAGCCTAACGAGGGGGTCCGGGAGGACCCACCTCCGCCCAAGTCACGAGAGGGGGTCCGGGAGGACCTGTCTCCGCCCAAGTCACGAGAGGGGGTCCGGGAGGACCATCCTTCGCCCAAGTCCGGTGAGGGGGGTCAGGAGGTCCTGCCTCCGCCAAAACCTGACGTGGGAACCCAGAGGGGTCCGTCACCGACCTGCGACGTGGGAACCCAGAGGGGTCCGTCACCGACCTGCGACGTGGGAACCCAGAGGGGTCCGTCGCCGACCTGCGACGTGGGAACCCAGGGGGGTCCGTCGCCGACCTGCGACGTGGGAACCCAGGGGGGTCCGTCGCCGACCTGCGACGTGGGAACCCAGAGGGGTCCGTCGCCGACCTGCGACGTGGGAACCCAGAGGGGTCCGTCGCCGACCTGCGACGTGGGAACCCAGAGGGGTCCGACGCCGACCTGCGACGTGGGAACCCAGAGGGGTCCGTCGCCGACCTGCGACGTGGGAACCCAGGGGGGTCCGTCGCTGACCAGTGAGGCGGGAATCCAGGGGGATCCTTCGTTCTTCGGGCACCCTGGGCCTCCGAAGAGAATGCAGAAACTGTGGTCTCCTGGAGACTTTGATCCTATCGGAGTTGTGCGCAAGTCTAGACCCCTTATTGCCCTCATGGACTGCCAACTTGGGGAAAGACTTTATTGGATATCACTTTCTGAGACCCTCCAGCTGCTGGTTCTAAGACTGCTGGTTGCGAAGGGCCTGACGGGGCCTCCTGAAGCCTGTAGCCCGGGGCCTCCTGAAGCCTGTAGCCCGGGGCCTCCTGAAGCCTGTAGCCCGGGGCCTCCTGAAGCCTGTAGCCCGGGGCCTCCTGAAGCCTGTAGCCCGGGGCCTCCTGAAGCCTGTAGCCCGGGGCCTCCTGAAGCCTGTAGCCCGGCACCCCCTGTAGTCGCCTGCAGCCAGGCTTCCCCTTCAGTCGCCTGTAGCCAGGCTTTCCCTTTAGTCGCCTGCAGCCAGGCTTCCCCTTCAGTCGCCTGCAGCCAGGCTTCTCCTTTAGTCGCCTGTAGCCAGGCTCCCTCTTCAGTCGCCTGTAGCCAGGCTCCCTCTTCAGTCACCTGTAGCCAGGCTCCCTCTTCAGTCGCCTTTAGCCAGGCTCCCGCACCGGTCCCCTGTAGCCAGGCTCCCGCACCGGTCGCCTGTAACCAGGCGCCGCCGTCTGTAGCCATTAACCAGGCGCCGCCGTCTGTAGCCATTAATCAGGCGCCACCGTCTGTAGCTATTAACCAGGCGCCGCCGTCTGTAGCCATTAACCAGGCGCATCCCTTAGCCTGTAGTCCGGCGCCCCCCTTAGCCTGTAGTCCGGCGCCCTCCTCAGCCTGTAGTCCGGCGCCCTCCTCAGCCTGTAGTCCGGCGCCCTCCTCAGCCCGTAGTCCGGCGCCTTTCTTAGCCCGTAGTCTGACGCCTTTCTTAGCCCGTAGTCTGACGCCTTTCTTAGCCCGTAGTCTGACGGCTTCCTTAGCTTGTAGTCTGGCGCCTTCCTTAGCCCGTAGTCTGGCGCCGAGTTCTGTTTTCTCCCTCTCCAGGCCCCGCCGACAATCTCTGAGGGTCCTGCCGCGCCTTGATCCACCGATGGCCTCCTGGACGTCCGCCGGAGAACCTGTCACGCCGGGGCCGTCCGCCGGAGAACCTGTCACGCCGGGGCCGTCCGCCGGAGAACCTGTCACGCCGGGGCCGTCCGCCGGAGAACCTGTCACGCCGGGGCCGTCCGCCGGAGAACCTGTCACGCCGGGCCCGTCCGCCGGAGATCTTGTCTCGCCTGGGCCGTCCTCCTGGACGCCCGCCGGACATCCCGACTCGCCGGGGTCGTCCTCCTGGACGCCCGCCAGACTTTTGAATCTAGAGACCTTTTTGTTTGGATCATGTTGTTGGTTTTATTCCGCAAGCACATTACTTCCAGAGTAATGTGCTTCAGTCAGGTCTTAATTTATAATTAAATGATAAAGCTACGCGTGTTCTAGGTGGTGGGTTGTTTGTATATTGTAGTACCTATGAGAAACCAAGTGAAGTCTGTGTTAGAGAACGGAACTCTATGCAGAAACTCTGACAGAACAATATATGTAATGATTCCTGTCTTTTCCTTCCTGAGAAGCTGCCTTATGCAGTCCCATGACGTCACACCCTGCTCTTTGTGCTGCTCCAGCAATCAAGACTGTGGCAGCTCAAATTGCTGGAGCTGTTGCACCTGGGAAGAGCACTATGTGTTCCCGGCTCTTCCAGTATGTAACCACCAGATTCTTGAAGCCTTTGTGTGAAGACGTGCAGAGGGACGCAGGCAGGCGGTAGGCGCGGTGGTGACACGTGGCGCGAGGAGCAGCTTGCGGAAACAGAGATGAGAACCGATTTTCAGTGCGGAAAGTGTGTTGGATAAAAGAAAAGCGGTTTTGGCATAAACTGGTTTGTGACTGGACTGGAATGGCGACTCAGGTAGAAGAAGAAGATGATGATGATATGGATTTGAGTGGTGGGTCTAATGTTGTTAGTGGAAAACGGAAAGGTAGAATCAGGCGAGAAAATGAAAGTTTGTTAGGGACATAAGTCAATAAAAGAACTTTGGAAGAAAACAGTTCAGATGAAGGAACCCCTGTAGTTCGAAAGAAGATGATTAGAGAGGAATTTAAAGTAATTCTTAAATTTAAAGAAGATGAAAACATTCAGACTGGACCGATTGTATTATCAAGAGCGCTCAAGAAGAAGATTGGAGAAATTTATTTTTCAAAAACACTCAGAGATGGAAGTGTAATGATCATTTGTAAAACAGAAGAACAGAAAAACAAAGCTTTGAACGCATTTGTAGAAAAAATGTTAAAGAAAAAAGGATTATTGGAGAAAAGAAAGTAACGAGGGGAGTGATAACAGGAATACCTGTGAATAAAGATTTAGAAAAACTTAAAAAGAGCATTCAGGATGTGGAGGTGAATCAGATAAAAAGATTGTTGAAAACGATACATGGGGAAAGAGATGAAAGTTTATCAGTAATGATAGAATTTCAAAAAAATATACTTCCAGAGAGGGTTAAGATAGGATTCATTAGCTTTTCAGTTAGGCCCTACATCCCTCCCCACTCAGGTGTTACAAATGTCAAAGGTACGGTCATGTTGCGGCAGTGTGTAAAGGAAAACAAAGATGTCCAAAATTTGGAGGTGATCATAAATATGAGGAATGTGGCTAAAATGTTCTATATAAATGTTGTAATTGTGGGGGACAACATAGAGTGACTTTTGGGGGATGTGAAGTTAGAAAGAAAGCAATTGAAGTGGAAAAAGTGAAGACGAGCAACAACATTAGTTATGCTGAAGCTGTAAAAAGGGTGGAAGGACGGACTGAAAGGAAGGAGATAAATGTTCAACAAAACCCAACTCCTCAGGTAACATCAAAAGAGAGAACTGAACCTATAATAAGAGTAGAAAAAATTATGTTGTTCATTGCATATGTGATTAATTGTGCAGATTAAGTCAAGTACAAAACTGAGAAAATTTAAATAATAGTAAAAGGAGCAAAAAAGTTTTTTGGAATTAAAGATATTTCATGGGAACATATCAATAAAGGACTGGGAGGAGATGGGAAGTCAGGGACATCAGGAGAGAGAGCACTGATTATCTTACAGTGGAACGCACGGAGTTTAATAGCAAATGGGCAAGAATTTAAAGGGTTCCTTAAAAATCTTAGCAAAAAAAACAGACATTATATGTATACAGGAAACTTGGCTCAAACCTAATTTAGATTTTGTTATTAAAGGATATACTGGGGTACGTAGAGATAGAAATGAGATTCAAGGAGGGGGATTGTATAACATTTCTAAAAACCGGAATTCAATTTAAATTGTTAGCAAAAGGAGTTCAATTAGAATATATAGCTGTAGAAGTTTGGAATAAGAAGGAAAGTATTAAAGTAATACATTTTTATAATCCTTGTAAAAGAATTCAGAATGAATTGTTGGATGAAACTGATAATTATCTAAATGGAAAAGTTGTTTGCTGTGGTGATTTTAACGCACATATTTCATTATGGGGTAAATAAAAATGATTGTAATTGAATATTTATTGAAGAATTAAAAGGGGAATTAAAATCTTATATGTTTTAATGATGGAAGGGGCACAAGAGTTAATATGAAAACAGGTATGGAATCGGTAATAGATCTTACAATAATTTCAAATTTGCTGGCAGGTGTAAGTTCATGGCAAATAATTAAAGATACAACAATAGCAAGTGATCATTATCCCATAATAACAGAAATAAATTTAGATATTGATAAGTATAACATGGGGGGTTTAAAGAAATGGTGTTTCAGTAGTGGCAATTGGGAAAAATTTAGATTTATAAGCGAGCAGGAATTGGAAAAAAATAATTTGAACAAGGAAGTTGATCATTTAAATTTCTATGTTTGTGATGCCATTTTACACGCTGCTAATCAATCCATAAAGAAGAAAGAAGGGATGATTTATAAGTAGATTGTTCCATGGTGGACAAAGGAATGTGATAAAGTAATTAAAAATCGAAATAAAGCTTTTAAAACGTTGAAATGGAATCACGGTTCACAGAATCAAGCTGCAGAATCTTATAGAATATAAGAGATGTCAGGCTCTTGTGAGAAGAACTATAATTTTTTTTATTTTTGTTTATTGTCATTTGTATTTCATTTTGACTCCAATACCATACAACCACTACATTCAGAAAATTGTTACGCAAACAATTTGAAAGATGGAGATGTTTAAACTAAAAAGGAGATAATTACATTTCACTTGTTATACTTTCCCAGAATCAGCTGTAACTTTATGGTAATGGCGACAAGCAGCAGTAGTGTGTTGAGCAGGCAGCCTATATGTTCCTTGTATCTGTCTTGTGAATGAATGAATGAATGGACCCTTTCTGTGCAAATCATTTCTACATTGCAGTATAACGTTGCATTGACCTTGTTGGAATATCAGCTGTTATTCTTCTAACCTGCGTGCCTTACCTGTCCTGGAGAACGCACGGAGAGCGGCCTCCTAATATTTTAAGTACAGGATCAAGAAAATAAACTGCAATTTAGAAGATATAAAATATCTTGTGGGTGGATGGTTAAAGTAAACGTGACATCTTTTAGTAATTAGTAAAATGATACATAGCCTATGCGCTGAAAATTATAGATACTGTTAATGTAATAGTTAAAAACAACAACTATGCTTTTAGCACCTCAATATAAGGGCACTGGATCTGAAACTTTTCCCATTTGCCCATACTACTTTCAACGACCAGCTGATGCAAGGAAGACATTGCAGAAGATACATTGATTAAAAATTATGAAAATAAGTAAACACACTTAGAAGATGCTCAAAGTGATGAGAATAACGGCATTTATCACACCGGTAGCTTCAACTCCAAAAGGATACAGGCTCTATTTGATGGAACTACAAAATTACCATAATAGCTCACTAAATTAACTAACAATATATAGTAAGTTGAGAGTTGAAGTAAGTTGAAAGTACACTGGCAAGATGCATCCAAACTAAATTCAACCAACTCTTTGCCTGTGGTCTTTTAAGCCAGATTTATTTAATGATTTCCTATTTACCTATCCTCATAAAGACAAATACGGCCAAGTTCCCTGGGCATCTTTGGATCTGGATAGCAAAGCGATTGACGAACATGCACAAGGTGCTAATAAGTGGATGTGCATGATTGCTAGAGCAGTGTGCTTGCACTCAGAGAAGGATGCAAGTACCCGGTTCAATCCCCAGCGCCTGCACTCTGGGTCCCTGAGCAAGACCCTTAACCCCAGATTGCTCCCCGGGCGCCGCACATGGCAGCCCACTGCTCCCCAAGGGGATGGGTTAAATGCAGAAAGAAAATTTCATTGTAATGTATGATTCAATGACAATAAAGACGATATTACTATTACTATTACTATGATGTAAGCAGCGTAGCTTACACTCGTTTTTAAAAGCAGAAATTTACAGATGACACTGCAAAGTTTGCTCCATAGCTATGTGTTGTTGTGCAGAGAAGAGCCTTTACCACATGGAGAGAGCACCAAGTAGAAGGCACACCTTGGCTTTCCTTCTGCTAGTTGATGAGGTCTTGTGAGAGGAAAGGCAGAGAGCCCCGCAACAATGGGTGCACCCCATCAATCAGCAGTGTCAACAACAAGGTGACTTTTACCACCTTGTGGCCAAACTGAGACTTGACAATTATTTTGGGATACTTTCGTACGTGAACTTTGAAACAGGATATTGTTTTCCTGTTTATTCTTTGCCAAACAGGTAGTGTGTATACGCATCTGAAATTAGAACTTACACTTAATTTAGTGTAAGTTCTAAAGTAAATGATGAATTCTTGCAGTAAAGACAGCATTAATCTTGATGAGAACAATAATAGACCAATTCATTGTTATTGTTTTGATTCGGGTTTTTCGCGCATGCGCACCTGACTGGTAGGCAAGAGGCGAACACAATGGCGGACGAAAACAAAGTTATAAGAATAAGTTGATGGTTGATGGTATCAGATTGCCAGATCCATACAGCAAAAGCCTGAAGGGATGGAGCGAGTCTGTGAAATGCTGGCCAAGTGTTCCGCACGGCGACATACAGGACTGTCTCAGAAAATTAGAATATTGTGATAAAGTTCTTTATTTTCTGTAATGCAATTAAAAAACATGAAATGTCATACATTCTGGATTCATTACAAATCAACTGAAATATCGCAAGCCTTTTATTGTTTTAATATCGCTGATTATGGCGTACAGCTGAAGAAAACTCAAAAATCCTATCTCAAAATATTAGAATATATCCTCAGACCAAGTAAAAAAAAAATTATAACAGCAAAACAAAATCAAACATTTGAAAATGTCCATTAATGCACTCAGTACTTGGTTGGGAATCCTTTTGCACAGATTACTGCATCAATGCGGCGTGGCATGGAGGCAATCAGCCTGTGGCATTGCTGAGGTGTTATGGATGCCCAGGATGCTTCAATAGCGGCCTTTAGCTCATTTGCATTGTTGGGTCTGGTGTCTTTCAGCTTCTTCTTCACAATACCCCACAAATACTCGATGGGGTTCAGGTCAGGGGAATTGGCAGGCCAATCAAGGACAGTAATGCCATGGTCAGTACACCAGTTACTGGTGGTTTTGGCACTGTGGGCAGGTGCCAGATCTTGGTTGTGCAGCGTTTCCCCCTTCCAACACACTTTTTGTGAATGAGCTTTGAAACTGCACTCTGTGAACAGCCTGCTCTTTGAGAAATTTCTTTTTGTGTCTTACCCTCCTGATGGAGGGTGTCAATGATGGTCTTCTGGACAGCAGTCAGATCAGCAGTCTTCCTCATACTTGTGATTTAGTTTACTGAACCAAGCTGAGTGTTTTTCAAGGCTCAGGAAACCCTTGCAGGTGTTTCGAGTTAATTAGACGATTCAAGTGATTAGTTGAATAGCCTACTAGTATACTTTTTCACGATATTCTAATTTTCTGAGACAGTCCTGTATACAGCTACCTTATAAACACGGCAGGCCAGTACACACGAGAGAGCATGAAAGCCATGAAATCACTTGACGGCTACAACTATTTCATATCGGGACATGTTCAGACATGTTTGTGTAACTGTGTGCTTTGTGAAAGCCAAGGTATCCCCATCCCAACGGGCCAACGACAGTATAAACCTCAGATCTAAATATTTTTTAGAGTAGTCACTGTAAAGTAGCTCTAAATCAACAATTGAATATATATTCTGTTACTGGATATATTGTCTCATTAATCCTTTTCACATACTCATGCCAGAGGGTTTGCATACATTGTACATGTACGTATATTATTACGAAACGAACGTTTACGTCTTGACTTAAATAATTATCTAAATAAAAATTAGGATATATACTTAAGTAGAACAATCATAGGTGGATTAATGACCGGGCCTACCGGGCCCAGGCCCAGGGGGCCAGAGGCCCCAAGGGGCCAGGCCAACTTGGCCCCGCGGCCGCGACCCAAGCAAAACTACTTTTGCAAAAATAATAATCTTAGGCCCCAAGGGGCCAGGCCAACTTGGCCCCGCGGCCATGATCCATAGAGGGTAAGAGGCCCCAAGGGGCCAGGTCAACTTGGCCCCGCGGCCACGACCCACAGAGGGCCTGAGGTCCTAAGGGGTCAGGCCAACTTGGCCCCGCGGCCACGATCCATAGACGGTCAGAGGCCCCAAGTGGCCAGGCCAACTTGGCCCCGCGGCCATGATCCATAGACGGTCAGAGGCCCCAAGGGGCCAGGCCAACTTGGCCCCGCGGCCACGATCCATAGACGGTCAGAGGCCCCAAGGGGCCAGGCCAACTTGGCCCCGCGGCCACGATCCATAGAGGGTCAGAGGCCCCAGGGGGCCAGGTCAACTTGGCCCCGCGGCCACGATCCATAGAGGGTAAGAGGCCCCAAGGGGCCAGGTCAACTTGGCCCCGCGGCCGCGACCCACAGAGGGCCTGAGGTCCTAAGGGGTCAGGCCAACTTGGCCCCGCGGCCATGATCCATAGAGGGCCAGAGGCCCCGAGGGGTCAGGCCAACTTGGCCCCGATCCATAGAGGGTCAGAGGCCCCAAGGGGCCAGGCAAAATTGGCCCCGCGGCCATGATCCACAGAGGGCCAGAGGCTCTCAATCATTATTATCAAAGCTAATTCTCAAATTGGATGGATCACACAACCTCACTCACATATTCTTTATCAATTATTAAAGGTTGTTTCTGAATTTTGATCACAGAACTTAATGCAAATATTCTTGATTGATTGACAAAGCTCATTCTCAAATTTTGATTACACAACCTTACTCTGACAAATTATCATTATCAAAAAGCTCTATCTCGAATTTGGATCACAGAATCTCACTCAAGTATTCTTAGCTGTGCCCCTCCCCCATCGAGTCTTTCATAAACCGGTCTGTTCTTTTAGAATCTCCTCATTTGGTATTTTGAACTCGTGAGAGACTGCTCAAAATTTGGTTTCCTTTCCCTCAGTTCAGACTCAGAGATAATTTGAAATCATTCAACAAGAAGTTTAACGCGCGCGCACACACACACACACACACACACACACAC
The DNA here is from genome assembly GCA_037039145.1 of Fundulus diaphanus. Classification (NCBI taxonomy): domain Eukaryota; kingdom Metazoa; phylum Chordata; class Actinopteri; order Cyprinodontiformes; family Fundulidae; genus Fundulus; species Fundulus diaphanus. The sequence continues at coordinate 11,453,759 of CM073125.1, forward strand.
TTGAGTTGAGCATTACTTGGAAATTCTTATATTTTCCATTTTGCTGTTATTATCAGCATCTTCCCATTTTGTCCTTTTCTTTCGAAAAAGTTTACAGTCTGACATTTGTCACTGCTGTCAGTTAATAACTTTTTGGTCTTTGACCCATTTTGTCATTTTCTCGATTCGATCGTCACTGACCACTCTTTCCTGTCTGGCAGACATCGTTGCTGCCATCATAGCTAGCAAGCTGCCTGCAGATAGCAACATTTTGGTGTCCTTTGTGAAAATATTTAGATAGAAGACAAAAGTGCACAAAGTTGTACAATTATTATCTTTTCAAAATATTTGTTTCACTGTCAGTGTGATTGACCGACTTTGCCGCTAGATTTCGTGTCTTTTGGCCATACCTGGCTAGCGACTAAAAACATCATTTAGCGACTTTTTGGTTGTGAAGATAAGTGGTAAAAGCAGATCTGCCTGTTGGTCTTCCCACATTTTGCCATTTGGTACTTTGCACTCTTGTTGGTCACTCCAAGGCATTTGTCCCTGCCTTCAGCTAGTCACTTGGCTCTTTTGGAATATATTTCACTGTAATTGGCTCTCTCTCTCTTTCTCCTCAGTACAAATCAGTCTGTTCCCTTGCCATTTAGACATTTTCTTGATTCGATCATCACTGACCACTCTGCTCTCCTGCTGTCTATCAGACGGATCAGTTGATTCTCTGCTCTCAATTGTCTATGCTAGTAAGCTGTTATTCTCTGCTTTGGAGTGTTGATGCTGGGTTGCTAGTTTTCTAAATCACCTCACACACTTGAAGGAAGCAGCACCGATCATAAACACACAAACAAACTCACACACACACACACACACACACACACACATAGTTGGTTTATCTGTTGTGATAGGCAAAGAGCCAATGTGCAAAGAAAGAAGGGAAATATGGATCATAAACGTTTAAGTGGAGGAGCTAGAAAAAAAATTCAGCAAGAAAAGAAAAAAAAGGAATCAGTTTTACTTGAGAGTGTTCCAAATATCTCCAGCTTCTTCAGTACAAAGACATCTGCTGAAAGCAATTCTATAAATGCTACTGCAAATTCAGCTAAGGTTAGCAATGCACCTGAGCTAGCATGTAGCTCCCAAGATCCTGAGACCACTACAAGTGTAGACACTGAACCAAATGCTTCTGATGCTTATGATTCAACCAATTCAGCAGTAGCCAGTTGCTCGGATGAATGTGAGGTCACTGCACCTCTGGACAGCATAGAAAATGAGCTGAATCTTTCTTCAACACCATCTACAGTGACAACTCTACCTAGTGATCCCGCTAAATGGGCTGAGACCCTCACTGAGTCAATGAAGGAAGTTCTTATTCAAAGAGGTGCAAAATCATTTCACAACCGTCACAGCCATTATCCAGCTTCTGTGAGGAACAGTGGGCTAGGAGGCAAAACCCGATGCCTAAACGATGAACATTTTACTTCACACTTGCCCAATGGACAACGAGTACAAAGAGAGTGGCTGATGTACTCTCCCTCTACTGGTAATGTTTACTGCTTTGCATGCAAACTGTTTTCCCCAAAAACGCATTCTTTTGTGACAGGGTATTGTGATTGGAAACACTCAGAAAGATTTGGTGAACATGAGCGAAGTGCTGAGCACATAACCTGCATGCAAGCAGTCTTGAACCACGCCAAAGGTGCCACAGTTGATGCAGACCTGTTCAAACAGTTTCAGGCAGAGAGCAGCTATTGGAGGCAGGTGTTACAAAGAGTTGTTGCAGTCATTAAATTCCTTGCAGAAAGGGGCCTTGCATTTAGGGGTAAAAATGAATCGTTAGGGTCTCCTCTCAATGGGAACTACCTTGGTATTCTGGAGGTCCTGGCTGAATTTGATCCCTTTCTAAAGGATCACATCAGAAAGTTTGGGCAGATGGGTCGAGGTAATACCTCATATCTGTCCTCCACCATTTGTGAGGAATTCATTGAATTGATGGGTGCAAAAACCAAACAGGCTATAGCAGATGAACTGCAAGCAAGCAAATACTACTCTATCATTGTGGATTCAACCCCAGATTTATCTCATGTGGACCAATTGACATTCATATTCCGTTTTGTTAGCAAAGAGGGCAGTGTTGTTGAACGCTTTGTGGGTTTTGAGCCCATTACTAGCCATACAGGTGAAAGTTTGGCTAACTGTGTCATGTCTGTGTTGGAAAATCTAGGGTTAGAGCTGTCAAATTGCAGGGGGCAGGCTTATGATAATGCCAGCAACATGTCAGGGAGGTATAATGGGTTGCAGGCTCACTTAAAGAAAAGCAACCCATTAATACACTATATTCCATGTGCAGCTCACTCTTTGAATTTGGTGGGAGTCAACAGCATTGACAGATGTGGAAATGAAGTCTCTAAGTATTTTGACTTGATTCAGTCTATTTACAACTTCACAACTGCATCCACACACCGATGGGACAGGGTATTTGGCAATTCCAACATAGATCTCACACTTAAAGCTTTATCCAACACGCGTTGGAGTTGCCGTGCAGAATCTACCAAAGCACTGTGGCAGAACTACAGTAAAATAAAAGCAGCACTACAGGTTATTTCCACTGATGACACAGAGAAACGAGACACACGAACTGAAGCTGACAGTCTAGTGCGGAAGCTGGATTCACTTGAGATGGCCTTCATGGCAGGCTTTTGGGACACTGTTCTGTCCAGATTTCAGGCCACAAGTCTGCAACTTCAAAAAGCAGACATGGACCTTGGTACAGCAGTTAGATTGCTGGAATCTCTGCACACCTTTGTTCTCTCCCAAAGAGATCTATTTGATCATTTTGAGCAGAAAGCCTTAAACATGTTGGGTGGCACCCCATCTTACAGGGCTGAACGGACGAGGAAACGTAAAAAGTTTGCTGATGAATCAGCATCCCCAGATGTTGTGCTTGAGGGAAGGCAACTGTTTCAAATAGAGACATTTATTGCCTCTATTGATCAACTGAGTTCAAGCCTTAATCACCGTCTGGAGGCCTACAAACATCTGAACAATTTGTTCAGTGTCCCTTTCTCTTTGGATACAGAGTCCAATGCTTCAGTCCTTCACAAGGCCAAGATTCTCACTGAATCATACCCATCTGACCTCAATGAAAGTCTTGGACAGGAGCTTATACAGTTCAAATCTTTTATACAGCTCAACAACACTGATGAGGAGAGGACCCCTTCAGGACTGCTCAAAACAATAATACATTTTGGACTACAGCCTACGTTTCCTAATACATACATTGCGCTACAGATTTTTCTCACTCTACCGGTCAGTAACTGTGAGGGAGAACGCTCATTCTCTCTTTTGTCAAGAGTAAAAAATGAGCTGCGCACAAGAATGACTCAGAAAAGATTAAATGCGTTATCTCTAATGGCAATTGAGAGTGAGCTGACAAGAGAGTTGGACTTCAATGATGTGGTGGATGATTTTGCAAAATTGAAAGCACGAAAGAAACCCCTTGCTTAAAGGTGCACTGTGTAAGATTTTTAGGTTATTTCCAGAATTCACCCATTCACTAATGTTAGGCTACCTGTTTTCATGAATACTTACCACCACCATAAAATTCTAAGTATCCATTATGACTTGGAGAATTGCACTTTCGCCATTTCTGGGAAGTGTCACCTGGATTGTGAAGATAGGATTGACTTTAGGCAGAAGCTTGGTGCTTTCTCTGGCAAACTGAACCTCAAGCTTCATTCTCTGCAGCTTTGCATTCTTGTGCAGACTTTCATCCACAAGGAACTTTTCAACTTCCCCACTATCGTGAAGGGGCCATCAAAAGATTTCAGTGTGTCCAGCATGTCTAGTCTCTTACTCTCCTTTCTTTGAGCCATCTCTTGTTTCTCATCTGCCCTACTCTCGAATTTTGCCTTCATGAATTTACTCCAGTTGAGTTCAACCTCCCTTTTTGCTTGTGCTGCTGCCTTGAAACCTCTGAAGCTCCTGGCACTTCTGTAAAATTATTGACCTATTGACTGCGTTCAGTGTGCCCAACTTCTTCAGTTTGTAGTCCACCTTGCCACATTGTCTCTCCATCCCAATGTTGTGCACAGGGGTGCCATCAATGTTACTAGCCTGTTCACTGACAGGGTCCATTGGGAAGGTCTCCTCATCCATCCTCTGCCTGGCCAGGACAGTCTTCAGATGGGGCAGCATGAGATCTGTCAGCTGCTTCACTTCATCCAAGTATTCGGCAGCCACGTCTGACACTGAGTTCAGGACATGTCCAGTGCCTGTCCAGCCACTATAGCATTCTTGGAAATGGGCTATCTTGACCTGCATGCAGCCCTTGTACCATGAACTGGCCTACACCTTTCTTTGTGGTGCTCTCCGATGCATGTTATCATTTTACCTTTTCTCCTTCTCCTCAAGCTTAACCACAAATAGATACAGACTTTGAGCCTCAATTTGCTGCACAGCTGCCGTTATGCCAAAGTGTTTTCCTAAGATATTATTTTATTTTTAATGATAGAAGGGAGGAAAAGGGGGCAAAAATCATGTCCGATTTAGTTTTTTGGGTGGGGTGGGGGGTTTATTTCATGATAGCTACCAACTTCCAATACATAATATCTCTCAAATGACCCAATGCACCATCACTGAAGTGGGCATAATCATTTTCCAAAATGTTTATTTTTAGGCCATTTATCCCCTCCCCCTGTGTCTGTGTGAACCCTGTGCTTGTCAGTGTCTGTGTGGTATACCTAATAGTGTGTGTGCAGTATGTGCACTCTTCTGTACAGGACAGTGTGCATGTCTGTTCACAGTATACAGTATTTCTTGCATAGTGCGTGCGTGTGTGTGCGCCCGCACGCGCGGGGGGTTGAGGGGCCAAGACCATGTCAGGCCCAGGGGGCCAAAATTTCTTAATCCGCCCCTGAGAACAATGACTAGTGCAAAATTAAGTTGTATTTACCGGAGATGAAGTATAGACTGCAAATTCTGTCGTGGTATGATGGCTCCCATAGTCGATTGGAATTGTCTACCTGCATCCTTTTCATTGAAATTATCCATTTCTTTCTTCTTTCTTCGTCCATCGGTAAACGAAAGAAATGTACATCCGACGATTTGAAATGCCTCTCTGTGCAACCGGGAGCACAACAAGTCGTAGGCATTGTTTAGATTCCAAAAATAAACTAACTAAAAGTACGCTCTAAATCACCCGTTTTGTCACGCTGGTAGGCGAAAATAGTACTGTTTTTGCCTACCAGCGTGACCCGTTGCTAAGGAACTATTTACATGCAAAAACAAAAAAGACAAAACAAAAGTGGTTGATCATAATCAGAATACTTCAGTGAATCCTCTCACTACAGATCTGATTTCAAAAGCATGGAATGGAGTTAAAACATTTGCCATGTGTTTCAATCCATTCACAATGCAAAGCCCAAGTTAAACAAAACATTATTTGATGAAATAATATTCTGAGGACCGGTTTGTCCTGTAAAATCATTTAATTCAGAATCGCTTGCCTTTGTTTATGCGATTCTACCTCCGGAAGCTAGGGGGCCGCTGTAGCAACTCGGTGGCTAAGAGGTTACAAAACCAGCATTAATATACCATATTGATGCGCAGGGCTCTCAACTCTCACGCATTGACCGTGTGACACACGCATTTCACTGACTTCACACGCTCACACGCAACACATGCCATTTCACACGCAAACATGGCATTTCTCACGCATAAAAATCACAAAGCCCATCTGGGCTGCGGACGACAAAACTCTGCTTTCTGCTGAGCTGTTTCGCTTCTTTCACAGCTTGTGGCCATCCGTAATTCCTGCTGCAGTTCGTGTTAACAGAGCGATCAGAGTTATGAATAATTTTAGTCTTAACCAGCGGTGAAAGTAAGCCGGTACCGTCCTGTACTGCGTACGCAGGAGGAAAGGGGGTGGGGGTGGGGGAAGAGCTGCTGCCAGATATTGCCTTCATTCAGAACCAGGCATGGCTGCACTCTGGATCATAAAACAGTTCTGCTAACCAGATGCAGTTTAAATGGCCACTTAGTCTGTTTATCAGTTTCGTTTTTATTAATTCTGCATTTTTTAACTACATGCACCGTATTTCTGTGCCTCAGCGCTTGCTCCTCTCCCCCCCTTTTTCCTCGGACCCAGTTGCTTTTCTCACCATTCAAAACGTGAATCACTACGTTTAATGTCCTCACATCCGTAGCAAAGTGTGCCAGTTAAAGTCAATAGGAGAGTTAGTAGCTGTGTTTCATGCTCTTTTGTTTTTAACAACATAGAATCAGTGGTGCTTCGGTGGGCATGCTGCCTTGCGCTTTAATTCAGGTGCGCAAAATTACGTTACATGTAATTTTGGTGCGCACTTTTAAGGGTCATTTTAAAGAACTTGTAACATCAGGGGTTTGATCTCAGACCCGTCAGTCCCCCTGTTTCCTCTAAAGGAGCCCTTTACAGTGTTTATTTATGCATTTTCCCCACTGCTTATCCCTCGCACGCAGCGCACCAACGGGGTAAAATCCGCCCACCTCACCACCCAGAGCGCACTGACGAGACAAATACAGATTTGTCTGGTCAGCGCGGCGACTGAGATGAGAAACCTGTCGCTGTGAAAGGTGATGATAATGGTTATAAACTGTAACAGTCTAGAAGTGCATTGAGCTGAAAAGAGGGAGACATCAGCAGCTGGATCGTGCGTAAAGACGCAGCGGGAACCTCTGTGTGCTTCAGTGTTGCTGCTGAGGGGAAACTGTCTTATATGCCGTATAGGCTTGATGAAACTCAGCCTGATTCACCAATCAGGTTATAGATCTACAATGAAACAAACCCATAGATGAATCTGTAACTGTGTAATAATTCGGTCAATAACTTAAAACTACTTTATTTTATTCAGTATTATTTGAACAAGTGTGTGTTTTTTATGTTTTAATCCACTAACTGAACAATAAAGTATTAACACGTCTTTTTCTCTTTTTGACAAAAGTAATACATGTCTACTTCAATGTCTGGTGGGATAAAAATGAGATGGAGTTGACTCCACCGGCTCTTCCAGGGTCCAGTTAGCCCCACCCCCAAACAAGCCCCGCCCCCAAAATTAGCATAACCTCACTCTTAACTTTTGATAAAAGTTGAGAGGTCTGTTGATGCGGGAATAAGGCTCATAACACCATCGGAGGATGGCGGAGCAGAACAGTTACGCTTTATGCTTTAAAACGAACTCCGGGAAAAGTCCGGGACCGGATGTTAGCAAGGCTAATAGCATGTTGGCTAGCGGACGCTCGGCGCTAACAAATGAAAGCTTTTGCTTTATTTTTAGTCATAATGAGCGGCTGGATAACGTAAACATTACTGTCCCATCAATGTATGAAACCCTTGTGGAGATAACCATTCTGTTAAAACCAAAGAAAAACACTCGACTGTGACGTGGTAACGAATGCTAGCAATGAGCTATTTCGTTAGCCCTTTGTTCAAAGGCCCATGTACAAACGATTCACAAATAATTTCCCAATAAACCTTTTTACTTCTCCCACAGCTCTTCCTGCCCAACCTGTCTCTTGCCTCGTGTCAGTTCTGTCCACTTTGGCCATTCACGGAAAGAACGTTGAAGGAGGAAAGTTGTCAGTTGTTGTGCCGGCTAGCGCTTGGCTCTGCAGCCATGTGGTCGGGTCTGAGGCCTGGTGTCCTGGAGACAGCCTTTGACGCCGTTGCAGTCCGATTTAAGCCGGGGTTTTCCTCAGCATACAGCCTTCAGCTCAATCGGGGTTTGCTTTCCTGTACAGGCTGAGGAAAAATATAACAAGGCTGTTTTTGGCATTGCAGGATCCTTCCTCCTGCATCTGATTATGAGGTTGAGACAGGAAAATTAACTCTGTATTTGCCCGGACATGTTCCCCGGGCGACGAGAGACCTCTCCAGATGCGGCCTGTGTGTTCTTTCAGGCCCGTGCAGGGCCCATGGCCCGAAGTAGTTTCCTGGTCTGCCCCAGGACGAGGTAGTCTGTGCAGCTGCTGAAGAGCTGGGGTGGGAGCCCCCCTGATGGCTCCAGCCAGAAGAGAAGAGCTGAAGAGATCTGCAGAAGTGGGGACGCTTTGTCTGTGGGAGGAAAGTTTTATCACCAGCAGCAGGACCCCTGGTGAAAAGAAGGGCCGTCCAAGCCTTGAGGGTCTCATGTTGCAGCAGGAGTGAAATTCCTTTGTGACCCTTCCACTGTTCAGAATCCAATCCGAGATCAATTATTTATCATGGCGTTATTATGGCATAACAGACAGGATTCGGTCGGTGCTTATAAAAGTACCGAATTCAATACCCATTCCTACCAGTGAGCCATGACATGACATCTAGACCAAAGAGATTGTAAAACAGGAAATCTGAGGACTATAATTAATTCATATGATAAGGAATAGAGACACTAGGAGAATCCAAAGCCAACTACTTTATGTGTGATTATGTCAATTTTTCCCCATTTGTTTGACCATGTGTCAAATGTTTTATGTTGCATACGTGAACTTATTTACGTCATAATACTATTATTTCATTTTAACTTTTCTATTCCACTGACTTACATGATCTGATTTAATTTGTCATGACAGCCGTACTGTGATGTTTGCTGTTCTATGATGAAAACAGTTTGCTCCAGTCACAACAAGATCAATGTTTTATTTGACATTTGCCATGAAATAGGATGACTCAGGACCAGACTGGCATCAAAGGTCCTTAAATTGGATGGTAATGCTAATTACAACAGGGTCTTCTTGTTCAGATTGGCCGATACCGAGATTTCTCTGGAGCCTCCACGGTTTTTACTACCTTTTAGATAGGGTGGCATTTTCTGTTAGGGGATGGCCCAGCCTGCCCTGCAATGTTCCCTACTGTGACTCTTGGGTTTGTAAATTTGCATATGGTGGATGTTTATTAATGGAGGTGTGGTGAGTGGAGTTACAGCAGGCAGTTCAGAGTAGACAAATTCAACCTCATTAGCATACAGGTTTAGATTACCTAGTCTAATGTAAATTAAAATAATGTGCATGACAGAACCTGAACTAGCCTTTACTTAATTAGATGAACCAAAAATTGTGGATAAATGCTAAAACTATGATCTTAAGTGACAAAAATTGATTTATGTAATGTTCATGCTGATTGTTGTTAATGTTTCCATTAATTTTTGTCCAGCTCACATTTGATTTATCTAAACTGTTTTGTTGTGATGTGCCATTTAGGCACATCATCAGGTGGACTGTTATGTTATGCCATTTTCATGACGCGACAGACTGCATTTCCCATGCTGCAATGTGGTCAAATTGGCCACCGACTCCCATCATGCAACACGGTCAAAATGGCCACCGGCCATAACAACGAGATAACGTTGCTATGATAAAGGTATTTAACACGCTGCGCATTGCCTTCATCCTTCTTTACTTGGCACCCCGCCAGACTGGGAAGACACACACAGCTGTTCACTCCGTTGGAATAATCCCCCACGTGCCACGTGCTCGATTTCTCGCTGGACCGAGAACTTCCGAAGCAACCCATCCCTGCATTACTGCGCAGGAGGTCGACTTAAAAAGTACTTTTGAATCCACTTCGATGAAAGACTGAGAGCCACTTATCTCCCAGTGATCGTCAAGTGACCACGCTTTCGTTTTGGCCGAACAAAGCGTCTGAAGAGCCCAGAGAGACGAAGGGATTTTCCTCCCGTTTCCTCGCTGACCGAAGGACCGGCCCCGCCGAAGCTGAGACCAGATTCCCGGACCCGAGACCAGGACACCCGTTGAGGCAACGTCAGAGTAAAGAAAAGATTCCCCTTTTTATTTCTCTTTTCACCCATAAGGTGATATATTTTGTGCCTGGGCAGAACCTATTAGGATTTAGTTTAATGCTTAATTACTCCAAGACGGAGTTTGTTTTAACTGCTGGATATTTCTGATTTATGTGCATGCATTTTGTAAGCGATCTTGACTTTGTTTAATTTGTGGTTCATAAGTGACCCCACCGCGGGTCGATTTTTCCATCTTTTTCCCCTTTTTTTTCTTTTCTTCTTCTTATCTTCAGTTTCAATCTCTTTGTCTGAAAATTCCCAGTTCACGGCCTTTGATGCTGCTACGTCAAGTGCCGACGTCTTGAATGTGATGTTCAAACAACTGTGAGTCGAACTACCTCTCATTTTAATCCATTTTTGACTTGCTTATTTTCATTGATTTTTCTCTGGCATGTTCATTTTAGTAGTGAGTAGAGTTTCCTAGGTTATTGAATTAGAATAATTACTGTGACAGGAAGTTGTTTTTTTGTTCAATAAATAATAACGTGTGGAATAGTAATTGTTTGTGTTTATTTCGATCCAGAGTTTGCATGGTCTTTCAGGATACAGAGTTACCTCTTTTTGAGTTAACATCTGAGATTAATACAGAGACATTTTCATTGGATCGGTGATAAAAGAGTAAGGATTAAACTCTAATTGCAGTTATAATTGAGTTCTCAACGCTTGCTGGATAAATGTCATCGGTCAGAAACCGATCAGATCACCTTGTTCCAGCACAAAATGAGTTCATAACAGCTATGCTTATGAAGTGCATTATTGGTATTAATCATTACAAGCTTATAGCCATGGGATCACCACCATTTGAACCATAGTTGTTATAGCTGCCATTTAAGTTTGAATTACCTATTATTAAAATTATAATAGCAAATTATAATTAATAATAATAATCATATTCAAACAGTTTTCTGGCATAACAGTTACATATTACATGTCAGTCGCTGTCTACAGCCTCAGCTTGAATCTGTAACTATTTATCTGGCTTGTTTAGATTAAAATATTGAAGTACGGTTTCTGTTTTGATAGCCATTTCGTTCAAAAATAAGTTATTCAATGTGTGATTGCTTTTCCAGGGTAAAAGGACCAGACTAGGAACTGGGGTATCTAATCACCGGGGTGGTAGAAATAGGAGACAGATTTTTTTTTCTTATGTCCCAGTGTGTAAAACCAACAAGGTTTTATCTACTTTCTTTTTTACCATGTTTGTATTAACACTTTATTTTGTTAAAAAAATGTAAAAGTTGCGGATAATAAAACATTATAGACAATTTCTGAAAATACTTACAAAGAGTGATTATGATTTCTTGACACTTCACATTTACTAGTATATGGTGCAGGCATGGAAATATGTCTTTGTCAGCATGGTCAGTGTATAATTACATTTTCAAATTTATCTGTATGTGCCTTTCTGATTGCACTCAGTTTGACTTACATAATGTTTTATAATCTGCAATCACACTTGGAAAATGAGAAAGCAAATGTTTGATCTGACCCTTTCTACTATGTTGCCCTGCTCAGCTTTACCTACAGTGTTCTGGCTTCCTGATGCTGAAAACAAGCCTGATTAATGCAGTGGAGGTTAATGACAAAGTGAATTTGAGAAAATAAAAACATGTCTGCAAATGCGACTGATGCATAATGCAATAGTGTGGATGATGACGAGACCATCCTTGACTCTCTCCAGTTTCAATGATGTATGTTGTTTTCTTTTAGGAGCAAACTCTCAATGGTTTCTATCTTCTTCTTCTCTGTCAATCACCCCCCCCAACACACCCTCACCCGCTTCAGCTTCAGCTTTGTCAAATGTCAGCGAGCAGAGAGCAGGCCATGGGCTATTAGTGGCATTCACTGCTGACAGGATCAACACACACACACACACACACACACACACACACACACACACACACACACACACACACACACACACACACACACACACACACACACACACACACTTCAGTCACTGCTGTGAACCCTGTGGACAAATGTCATGACATATATGCAGGAAGTAAGACTTGTTTTGTTGTTTGGTGGACACTAAGTGTAATCTAGTTTCACTTAGTTCATAGAAAGTTCTAAGTAGGCTACTCATATACAAACATGAACACACATATTTATGCATTAATCAGGCTTTCAAAAAAAATGTCACAAAATGAGGTTAATGTTTGAAATTCACTTGGGAGTAAAGCCCCAGCTGTAACCACCCAGCAATCTCTGCATACCCAGCTAACCTGTTCACCACCAGCTTTTTGTATACCACTACAATCTACATTAACAATCTACATGAATCAGAAAGAGACAACAGAAAAGAAAACATCAGTGCTGATGCATGGGATTGACACAATAATGGGTCTTGAAGGGATCAGTCAGTAGCAGCTTTACTCATGTAAATCCATCTCAGTACAGGGAGAGTGAACATCACCTGTTTTGACTGCAGCTAGTAGGGACTGCAGCTGGATGAGATGGCTCTGAGAGGAATGAGTCCTGGCTGTGGATGCCGGAATATGGGGCAGAGGCCAACATCAGCCCCTGTTAATCATTAAGATCAATAAGGATATAGGTTTTCAAGCCAGTCTTCAATAACACCAGAAAAAAAAAACGTATATTTGTTGGCAGTTGCTGTTTTGGAAAAGGAGTTGCTAGTTGCTCTGAAAAGTTGCTATGGTCTGCTTCTGATCAGAGACAAGTCCAAGATGAGCCAGGACAGCACCCATGAATATTTCACCAGACTGTACCAAGGCCAGTCCACCAAATACTGAGACCACCATCACCTGCGATGTGAATCCTGAATCTGTCAGGTACCTTCCGCAATTATTCTGGTTGGGAGCTGGTGGTTCCAATGGGCAGGTGATATTGCGCTTTAGCTGTGAGACATGGAGTACCGCATGTGCCCTCATAGAACGCAGAAGCCATAATTGAAAAGTGACAGGGTTGATTCTGATGACAAACTCCTATGGGCCAATAAGCCTAGGAGTGACCTTCCTGGACTCTGTATGGAGTTTCAGGTTTTCGTGCCAGATGAAATGAAGATCTTGGACAGCTCAATGTTGCTTGATGACTAGGGATGGGAATCGAAAACCGGTTCCTGTTCAGAACCGGTTCCGTGTTTTCCAATTCCGTGGCACCGTTTGGCAGCTCGCTTCTCTTCTAACGATTCTCTTTTCGATTCCGTCGTGCCGCGGCTCTGAGCAGCACAACGGTAGCACAACGTTTTTTTACGCAAGTTACGCCACGTTTTATACGCATGTTATGCACACGCCGTTCAGTAAGCACGTGTGCGTAAGTTGCGCATGACGTGACCAGGCTTAAAACAAAACAAAAAAAAGTGGCGCCCCATCGGGGGACGCGGTCGAAAGTTTGGCTTCATTTTAAGGAAGAGAAAGATGGCAACAAGGCGCTTTGGAATCATTGCAAAATGGCAATTATATCCGCGGGAGGAAATACATCCAACAGGCAGAAACACTTGCGCACACAACTTGGCATACAATTTAACGAATGCCGTGTTTTTGATTCTGACCGGACAGAAGCTAAAGTTACGACCAGCATGGAAGGCAACTCTGGTGGTAAGTAGCTAGTTTTACATCACTGGCTGGTTCCTAGTAAATCATATGCCATTTCTGGAAATAAACCAATTTCCTACCTCTCTTTGGGGTTATTAAGGGAGTGTGCCTTTCTCGTTAATCCAGCCCTTCATTGGTAGCATGTTTAATTAGAACTACTGGTAGCTGGAATTCTTACATGATTCTAGCTATTGCAATGCATGTAACGAAACATGCTACGAAGTTGCTCCGCAGTTCAGGGACAGAGAGAACGGTGACGCTCGTTTATTTTAAATTAGGGGGAGTTTATTTCCCAAAATTGTACAGTAATGCTTTTTCATTAAACGGATGGCTTCTCCATTAGATTTAGAGGACTGAGGTTATCTAAAGAGAGATTAATAAGCAACTGTCACAGCAAACTTACATTTTCTTGTATTCTAAACAACTCATCTACTGTATTTAAGTTTGTTTCCTATATTCCTTTTTTTATTTAACCAAATATAAATGTTACTCCAGTTGCACATTTGCTGTGGACATCTTGACCTTGTTAGTTTGTAAGGTTGTGTGATAGTTAAGTAAACAAAGTTGATGCTCATCGTCAAACTGTTTGTTATCCTTTTTTCCCCAAATTGGAATCGAAAAGAGAATCGAAAAGGAATCGAATCGTTTCACAGAATCGATAAGGGAATCGGAATCGTGAAAATCTTTTCAATTCCCAACCCTATTGATGACTGAGTATTTGATAGGGAAATGGTAGCCCATGTCTTAATCCAGGCCAACCAACATTGGCAAAGGAAAAATTGTGCCACAGGTACGTGAACCTCAGTCTCCTGGTAGTCTCCTGGTGCTCTGTCTGCCCGTTTATTTGCAGGTGCTAACCCAACATGTGGCTGGAAGAGGCCCCAATCAGAGGGCAGAAAGCCTTATAGAACCTGGTAGTGAATTGAGACCCTGTCAGAGTCTTTTGGGAAACTGTGTAGCCGGACATGTTACAAAAGAAGTTCAAATGTCTGTTTTGGGGATGGACGGCCCTGTAAACCCACCAGGAGCACTGCCTTTGCAAACCGATCCACAGTGGTAAGGATGGTGTTGAGACCATCAACAGATGGGAGAGCCATAACAATCAAACCCGACATGGGACCAGGGGCATCTAGAAACAGGAAGGGGCTGTAGACTGACCTGCATATTGTTGGGTGAAGGACTTGGCTCAGGCACAGATGTCACAAGCAGAAACAATCTTAAGGATGTCATGACCAATGAAAGGGCACCAGAGGATGCATTGGAATAGTTAGAGGGTCCTGTCTGGGCGAAGACGCCCTGAGAATGGGGAGCAACATGCCCTGACCAACTGGTCCTGACAACACTGGGAGGGAATGTTAAGACGATCAGGAAGAGTTTTAGGGGGTGCTGGTTTTGCAAGCAGGTCAGTATGGATGGAGTCCACCAATGACACAAATTGACAGGTGGGTAGCAGTAGAGTGTTTTTGGCACAGGCGAACCGGGTAGCCACCCGGGGCGGCATTGTTTCAATTACACATAGGGGGCAGCACGAGCAGTTAAAAAAAAAATATATATATAATCTGCGCCCCAAAAGCACTCTCCTATTATCTATCAGATCACTGTGTGAGGAATTGGTGCTCCTTGCAGCTGCAGGCGCCTTGCTTGCTGTGAGAAGATGCTGCAGCCCTGCACACTGCACAGAGGCTGACAGGCTGGAGGCTAAACGAGACGAGGAAAGGCCATGAGGAGGCGCACTTCACCACTGGGTCTCTCAAATGGACTGTGCAACGGGACTGCGGGGGGTTCATTCTACAGTGCAATTGTCTATCGGAGATAGTGGCTATAGTCAGGCACACCAAGGGGCAGGGTGGCAGGGAGGTTCAGGAGGATTCCCAACTGGCCCTTTGTTTCAGGCCGAACCGGTCGGTAGTCGAACAGTCTTTCTTTCTTTGTACCCAATAATAAAACGCACCTGCGATGATGCATGGGTGCAAAGCCACATGCAGTACAACATCAGGCTGAGTCAATCTGGTATTATTAGAGGTACAAACAGCCCCTCATAATAAAAAATAAACCAAGAAAGAAAGTGGAACGAATTAAAGTAGCAAAATGCTGGAAATAAAGGAGTGGAGTAGAGAAAATGTCTGCAGGATGCAGCCTGTGCGCAAAATTAACCAGTTAAGTTTTTCGCCCGGGGAGTAATTCAGTGTAGAACCGCCACTGCTGGGTAGGATAGGCTCAGGGTCCAAAGGGGGTGCAGAGTGAGAAAATCTTCTAGAGTAAGCATCTGCCTTAGCAGTTCTGTGTAGCCACTCCTCCAGGGCCCACCTGATACCCAGTTTCTTCTGATCCCCCATTCTGTCTTTCTGCTGAGTAGCAGAGAACTTCCTTAAAAAGTAGCAGCATGGGTGGAGTTTCCCATCTAGACCTTGTTGAGAGAGTGCCCACATCGGATGATTCAGTTTTCACTTCAAAAGGTTTAGCAGGAAGGGATGGAACAGGATGGGTGAACATACCTGCATTGGCATCTCCTTCGAAGCCCAGTTTTGTTAAATCACATGGCCTATGAATGTTTGATGCAGTATAGTTGTTGACCATTGATGGTTCTGACTTGTATCTATCTTCAGTCACAGTGTAAAAACTGTCGGTGTGGCACTTAATTCATAGGTTCATTAAAGTTGGAAGTTGGAATCATTTACCTCTAATGTGTACTCTCTAATCTAGACTGTATTCTTTGTTTTTATCAACACAGAAGCATGTCCTCATTTAGGCATAGAAACCATCAAATGATATTGATGAAGTTAAAGCTTGAACCTCATTTACCTCCCTCAGGTGTTTTCTACATATCTTTATTTTCTCCCCTCTACCAGCAGCCCTCTGTGCCTGCTTCTGTATTATTCAGAGTGCCAGTCATCCTTATGCCTCTCTCACTTCAGAGTGACATGTCTTTTAACAGGGGGCCTTATTAGGCAGCTCAGGGATGGATTCCCGTCCTGCATGATTATGTTCTTTTCATCCATGCTGGAATGCATCTGCAAATCCTCGCCTTCCTTTTTTTTTCAGTTTATCCCCCTCACTCACCCAACATACTTTTCTCTGGCTTTCACATTTGTCTTTTCCTCTGTCTGACCCCTTATGCTTTTCACTTTTATCCTCAATCTATTTCCCTGTTCCTTATGTCATTCATGTACTTGGGTTTTTTTCTGTCTATCTTTGCCCTCAGCTACTGTATTTTAACATCCAACTATCATATAAATTTTGCACGAAACTTTTGACATCAAGCACAAATACAAATAAAACTCAAAATACATAAAATATTGGTCTATTTTTGGGTAGATTCAGCCAAATAAAGCCAGAATTAATGTATACGTTTGTATTGGTAGAGAAAGCTAAGCTTTAAATTTTATAGACTAACACTGAATCAGAATTAGCTTTATATATACCATATATATAAAAAAGCAAAATAGAAATATTTTTGTAAGTATATATATATATATATATATATATATATATATATATATATATATATATATATATATATATATATGATTTTCTTACATAAGAGGAAGACAGTTGCATTTATGCAAATATGCATGGTATTGGTATGAGCACTGGCTATTAAATGTTCTTCAGATTGACAGGCTGGGGCAAGAAATTGTGGTGGCTGGTTTTTGTATCAATGAGCTGTAGCGCTGGCCTTAAGGTCTAAACAGTTGTGTGGAGTGTGCAGAGACGCTAAACACCTTTTTCCTGACCCAGACCTGTACAAGTCCTTGGTTGAAAGAGTGTCAGCCTCAGTGATCCTCTCTGCAGACCTAAGTGTTTGTTGTAGTTTGGACCTGTTCTGTTTGGTGGATTAGCCAAACCACGCAGTTATTGATTTGCACAAAACAGAAGATGCTCCCCAATCTCACTTGTTGCTGCCAGGAAGTCAGGAAGCTGGTGATATACTGACAGGTGGAGGACAGTATTGTAAACTGGGTACGCTTCTGGTGTTGAAGGCTGAGCTGAAGTTAAACAGGATACTGGCATACAACCTTGGGTGGTCAATGTGGTCCAGGATTAAGTGTAGTCCCCGGTTAACTACATATTCCACCAACCTGTTTTCTCGGTTAGCAAATGGGGCTTTCCTTAAATGACATCACATTTGCCTGCACATAACAACACCGCTGTCACAACTGCCATTCTTTTACTGAACCAGATTGGGCCTTCCCCTGTCCATCGACTGGGACAGAAGAATGAACTTCACCTCGAACGTCATGACAGTGCTCTTCCACATCTTGGGTGTGGAAAGTTTCACATTTCTTACACTGCATAAACATGGGATTTTTTGCAGTTATCTGCACATAAAATTGTCATAAACCTTGATCTTAATGACTGTTAATGGCAAACAAACTGCTGAAACTGCAGGGAATTGATGTGAACTTTGTTAGGCAGTGTTGCCACCATGACCCCTGTTAATTGAATTAAAAAAATTCAGCTCTCAATTACAGAGAGGAGATCGATGATTTTTGCACAACCAGCACTTTACTAATTCATGCAAGAATTAGAACAGAACACTGTGTCAAAAGCCCTCTGCCCTGCCTCTGTGTCTGTTCTGTTCTAACTACAACAGAAACTCTCTTGCTTATATTGGTGTTCTTCAGTCACACAACAGAAATAAAACAATAAAACAATGACAGCACATTTTCATATAAAAAGATAGATAGATAGATAGATAGATAGATAGATAGATAGATAGATAGATAGATAGATAGATAGATAGATAGATAGATAGATAGATAGATAGATAGATAGATAGATAGATAGATAGATAGATAGATGGATGGATGGATGGATGGATGGATGGATGGATGGATGGATGGATGGATGGATGGATGGATGGATGGATGGATGGATGGATGGATGGATGGATGGATGGATGGATGGATGGATGGATGGATGGATAGACAGACAGATAGATAGATAGATAGATAGATAGATAGATAGATAGATAGATAGATAGATAGATAGATAGATAGATAGATAGATAGATAGATAGATAGATAGATAGATAGATAGATAGATAGATGTGCATTGTTCTAAAAAAGTAAACAAATTGAAAGTATGAAAACATCCTATTATGTGTACAAATTAAAAATTACCTTCTAAACACACACTAACAAGTTCTGCTCATCCAGAAATTCAATTCAAAACATTATTCAGTTGGCCAAACGTTGCCTTTTTTTGCAAGAAACTGCTGGTTCAGCTTCTCCCTCAAACTCAAAACCATCCAGTAACCTCTGTGGTGGTTTTTTAATCCGGGGAGGTTGTTTTCCGGGCATAATTAGCTTTGCTCTGCTGTACATCAACTCTCCTTCCCTTCTGTCACTAATTTTTTTCTCCTCACCTTCAGCGTTCGTCTGTGAGGAAGGCGGAGACAAAGGGACTGATTTGCAGGGTTCCTGCAAATCAGCGTGAGGAAAATTACCGCATTAACACTATGTAGCCTTGAAAGTGCATTTTTTTTCTCTTAAAGGCCGTTCAAATTTTTCTGATATTGCGAACTGGCACGGAGTTACGGTAAGACAAAGTGCGCATGCGAAAATGTGTCCGTGCCAACACATTTGGTGTTAAAGGGTTAAATTAACATTAATCTTCCCTATTAATGATGAACTAACGCTCGTAGCGCTATTGAAAGATGGCAGAGTGAAAGGAAAACATGCATTATGTTTAAAATGAACCGTAGTTATATTTAGTAGGTGTTAGCACTAATGTTACCCAGGAAGCTAAAAGCACTAATGCTAATGGACATAAGGAGCTAATTTAAAAATACTTTTGAGCCCCGGAAAACACAAACATTAATATCCCATCGGTGTATGAAACCCTTATGAAACTAAACTTTATTAAAACTGTAAAACATGGTGAAAACACATAAAAAAATTAAACCATTCTAAACTTTCCCTGTTCATTCTCTGCCAAACCTCTACTTATGTCTGGTTGTGGCAACGGGGCATCCAGTTGCAGTTGCCATCATCCTCATCCCCTTTCCTTAAACCCTTCATGGCCTGAAAGGAGCATACAGACCACCATTTTTAGTACAGTCTCTATACCACTGTACATCAACTGGATCTAATGAACAAGAACAGCCCTGAACCTGAACATCTCCATTCTTTTTCAGATGAAGCCATGTTCAACGTGATAAAATTTCTTTTATCCCAAATTAGGTAAATGTTATCTACCATGGGTCTGCTGGGGAGACAGTAGGTGAGGTCTTGATGGATAACCTGCTCCATAGCTTCTCTCAGCCGAGTTGCTATGGCTTTGGAGAGGATCTTATGAGCACCAAGTATTAGGCTTGTTTTGTATTTATTCATGCAGTCTTCAGTTCAGTTATCAGTGGGTTTGTTTAGTTATAGAATCTGTTTATTCATTGGGGTTTTCTTGTTCTTGTTAGATTTTGTTTCCTCCTTCTTTATGCCGTATCATTGCTCTCCATCAGCTCAGCCTTTATGATTTCCACCAGTGCTCTAATTATCACCTGATCAACTCCACCTGGCCCTCATTCCTTTTCTCTTCCTCTCCCCTCAGAATTTAAGTGTAATTTTGATTTCATGTTCAGGCCACTGGTTTCCACTCTTAATCTCCTCCGATCGTTTAGCTGCCTGTGCTCCATGTCCTTCCTTCCCAATGTTTCAGTTGCTGTATGTTTCTTAGTTCAATTAAAAATCACATTGACCTCTACTACACTCTGCATTTGGGTCCTTCCTCTACAAAAGGGGACTAACCCAGTTCAGTATTAGTCTGAAGCAGGAGAGTGCCACAACTATGGAACACCTGCAGCGTAATGGTGCCTAAGACGGCACACCCCAAAAGTAGCACTAACATCACACCTGATAAAGACCGAGCCGCGGTTCTCAAAGTGTGTGGCGCGACCCACTGGTGGGGAATTGAGACGTGACAGGTGGGGCGCGCCAAGTTCCGGCGTGTGTGTGTGTGTGTTGTGTGACTATAAATGTAGAACGTGTGAGAGCAAACTGTCCTTATAGCTGTCTGTTGCCGCTTATTAGACCAATCAAACCCACAAAGTAATCATTACTAGCCTACATGCAGTCTAATTAAAAGAACATTAGATATGAGAAAAATTTCACCTGGAACTGAAGTGCCAAAATAATGATTGACATGACGTCGGCATATTATTTGTAACGGGATAACCTTTCGCGCCCCAGTGTTGCCAACTCAGCGACTTTGTCGCTATATTTCAGACCCCTCCAGCGACTCTTTTTCAAAAAAGCGACTAGCGACAAATCTAGCGAATTTTGGAGAGTCTTACGTGAAAGCACGTATCGTTCATACTCTTGTCCTCCAGCGGCAGCTGCTGCCGTGGGGCGCCTCCCCCGTCCCAACTCCGTTCTCCCGCTACCGGAGGAGTCCCTCTCAGCGCTGCAGTCAGAGCCACAGCATGTTTACCCTCAGCGTCCAGACTGCAAATAAAGCGCACATGCGCCGGGATTGACGGCGCAGGTTGATCATAAATAACTGAATTTGAAATATTTTATCTTAAATAAATAACGGCGTTTGATTCACACAGCCACATGTTCATGTTTTACCGTGATTTGTAGGCTCCTTGGTGGACCACAAGGGAAAAAAGAAAATGTTAAAAAAAAATTTAAAAAATTGTAACTCCGCCATAGTGTCTCTTTATGGTTCATTTTGCCGGTCTCAAACCCGGGTAAAGGAGGAGGGTTAGTATTGAAATAAATTAAACATTAATTAAAAAAATAAAATAAAAATAATAATTATAATAATAGTAATAATAATAATAATACTAATAATAAACATTAATGGACAGCAAAAAGTAGCTCTATATATTCTGAGTGTTTTTACTCACTTTTTGTCTCTCTCTAACAACGTTATTTCTCCCACAGCGCCAATAATTTACACATCACATCGTGTTGCAGATTATGCAAATTAGGCGATGATGTCATTCAGCGACTTCTAGAGACTTTTAGCACAGCCAATAGCTACTTTCCTTACTGAGGAGTTGGCAACACTGTCGCGCTCATATATCTGTATCTGTATACATCTGTTTCGCGCCAATGGGCAGGCTGTTGCTTCACTGAAAACAAAATACAGATCTCAGCTGAACATTGAGCATGACTTGAGAGTGGCAGTATCAAGCCTGCAACCCCGTTTTGAGAAACTGTGCAATGCAAAACAGGCTCATTGCAGCCACTAATGCAGGGATAAATAGACCTGTCTTGCCAGATGGATTTTACTTCTTTTCTTTTATTAACATATTGCAGAGTGGCACTTTAATTTTTTCTATCTTTGAGCTTGATACAAATTTTGACACAGCTGCATTTTTATTTTCTTTATTTGTGAGCTTGCTGTTATTTGATGTAGATAGTTTGTATTTAGATACTACTTGTTACTTCAATAAAATTGGAACATTTTAAGATTGTTGCATATTTCATTAGCATTGTATTGGGGCGATGGGGACAGGTGGGGCTTGAAAATTCTCCCTTGTCCAAAGTGGGGATTGACAGAAAAAGTTTGAGAACCACTGCTCTAGAGGCTGATCTTCAACCATCCTCACCCCTTGGTGAGGTCTCCATTGGATCTATTGCAGTTTGCCTACCAGCTTGGCATCAGCTTGGATGATGGCATCATCTACCTGCAACACCTGAGCTCTGACCCACCTGGAGAAATCTGGCAGCACCATGATGAGTGTGTTCTTTGAGTTCTCCAGTGCTTTCAACACCATCCATCCACAATTTCAGAAGAACCAACTGCAGTGGTTTACCACTACTTCTCCCACTGGATACTGCATCTCCTCACTGGTTGACCGCTGTATGTTAGGACATGGGGCTGTCTCTGACAGGTTGGTCTACAGTATGGGAGCACTGCAGGGAACTGTACTGACACAATTTCTGTTCACTCTGTACACTGCAGACTTCTCCATCAACTCATCAATTATCTCTCTGAAGTTATTTCAGCCAATAGGGGTTAGAGCAGGTACTACGAGGTGGGGCTTTCCAACTTTTTCCTCAGAATACAAATCTTTGTCAATATCTTTAGTTAATTCCATAAACATTGTTTATCTATCTATATGTATATGCAATCTATGCCCACATGGATAAGCCAAATGCCATCTGGAGAAAAGTGTTACGATCACATGAAATGACTATTCTATTTGGTTGCACTGTACATTAACCGCGTATGTAGTGGTAAAGTTGTTGTTTCAATTTGTTTGTTTTTACCATTTCTTTGTTTCTTTGTTTGTTTCCTTAACAACCTTTCCCACCTTGGGTGTCCAATACTGTGGTCTGACACGTGAAATTAAGTCCGGGAGATGGTTATTGTGTGTCCTTTGATGGTTTATTGTAACAAATTAAACTTGAGTATAACAAAAGATCAGTCCAAGTTTGCAGTGCCAATCACGGTCAATGACTGTCTCAGCTTGTATCAGACACAGCTGCTGTCCTGCATCACAGCCTTTTAAAGGCGCAATTCCCGCCTTCACCTATAGGTGGAAACATGGAAACAAACTGGCATAGAAATTAAGATATATAGAAATGAAGAAAGTATGTTGTCAAATAATTAAAATAAACAAATGGCTCCTACAGCGTAGAACCAAATTTATCATGTTTTTATCTAGTAATTTTTGTACTACAGCCTATTTCTGTTGTGCAACACTATTCCTCATAGTAAATATGATGATTACAGGCTTTGACTTGTGACATTAGAAGCACATTAAATATAGAGTGCTTGTTAAAAGATTAAAACAAACCCTCGTAATTTATTATACATTAGTTCCTTAGGATTAGGAAAAAATATAGCACACGAATAATGTCAGCAGAGGCCACAGCTGGTTCTAAATCACATGTTTAAAACAGCTAATGTGGAAAATAAAGCTGAACTGCTGACATTTAAATAATGAATCTTAAATCTAGGACCCTTTTCATTAATAATTGTTTCCAAGCTGCTAATTGCATTTCTCTGTCTCCTGTCTCTGTTTTCAACAAAATAAAAAGCTTGCACAAATCTGAAGCAATTAAATTTAGAGACAAATTTATTCCTTAGATAGCATGCCTGAAGTAATCTTAATGTGGTCCTTGTGGCAAGCAATGATGAAATGCTTTGATGAATTGCCGCTAATTTAAAAGTTCCTGTGCTCTTTTTCATTGTCGTTATTTGATACAATTTCTGAAGCACCAATACTTGTGATTACTCAAAACAAATGAAGAGATCAACATTAAAATAGTCACTCCCTGTTTGCATCAGCTCATCACCACATTCTCATACAATCTCACTGCACACCCTTGGCTTGCTTTCTTTGGTTTTGCAAGTCCATTATGAACACTGCTGACTGATATTGGTAAAATGAATTATACTTTGTATTTGTCTTAGGATATGTAATGAAAATACCTTACAACACATGCTTAGCCTCACAGCAGAGATTAGTTAACAGTAAAATACATTATCTGTGAGTTAGCAGGTGAATAGCTTCTAACATGTTTGCAGTATAGAAATGTAAATCAACAGACATGGCTAGAAACAAATCAAGTTGGATAGGTGTCACAGTTTGGGGTTTTCACAAGACTAGATGGTAATATTGTATGACTGTCCATTTTGAAGCAGAATGTCTGGTGACAGCTTTCTATCAACTACCTGTTTACATTATTATCACCACTTCTGATCTTCAGAAACTAAACCATTTAAAGACTAATACATAGTCTGTCTGTCTGTCTGTCTGTCTGTCTGTCTGTCTGTCTGTATGTATGTATGTATGTATGTATGTATGTATGTATGTATGTATGTATGTATGTATGTATGTATGTATGTATGTATGTATGTATACTCATTCTATTTTCGCATCAAACATGTCAGGCATGGTAACAAATATGATTTATAAATAATCTGCATATCCCAATAAAATCACATTTGCCCACCTTTCATGCAGTCCAGCAGCTAAATAAGTGAGCTGTTGTTTCCCTCAGTCAGCACAATGAGGCTGTTGTCAGACCTGGCCAGAATGCTCACCTGAGATAGCTGTTCGGCTGGTTATCCACCCTGTAAACATTGAGTGAATGAGCACATTTTTCTATAACAATCATACAATCATTAATGTGTAGATAGCATACAGTTCATCATCACTAGGGGGACATTACATAGTTTCAGCAGCAGGACATGTTAAGGGTGTAACTCTAGTACAGTAATGCTGAGACAAATGACCGAATAACAGGACACTAAACGACAAGCGTGGACAGACATGCACTCAGTATGGTGAAAAGGCATTTACTGTATATCTTATTTACCGGCCGTAAAATTGTTTCAGAAACACATTTATATTACAAATAAGCATGTTAGTAAAAAGGTATATGGGTAATTGCAGTAGATGAGATAGACAGGCTAAAGATTTGGCTTTCAACACTCCACTATTCTCCTCCACAAGCTGTGCCCACAGCAGACACTGCTCTTCTGTCCCGTTTGGTTTCCTCAACCTTTTTTCTACATTTTATGTTTGCCATTTTGCCATGTCAAACTGCTTGATAAATACAACCAGGCAATTACAGTAAAATGCTGCCAGCTGAGTGCCCACATTAACATGAAATAGTAAAATGAACAGCATGACGAGGAACCGCGACAGCTCAAAATAATGATGTAAATAAGGTACGTTCAAATGCATTCCTTTCTGCTCATGTGGCATATGCTGCATATGAGGCAATTGTATTTATTCTGCTTAATTTCATCATAACACACTTGTCTTCATCAAGTTTGGATTCTATAATCACTTGATTGCTCTCCATTGATCACTAAGAGCGCATGTGTTATGCTTTTTGTTTGTTCTTTATATCAACCTATCACAGCTCTTGAAAACTTTTTGCCATTTCCTTCCTCAGAGTCGCTCACAGCAGCGATCTGAATCGCTCTTAAGCCAAGACTCCTAGGTAGGAATGTTTAGGCTAAGATAGGAGCTCTCTGAGAGGACTTAATATTGCAGTCTTTCCTTGTATTTCTGATGTTTTGATTTCTATTTTTGCACATTTATTTTACTGTTTTATTGTTGTTCCTTGTTTGTATATTTGTGCAGCTCTTTAGTCAGCTGCTATGCTGTATACTAAGTGCTTTAGAAATAAATATGGTATGGTATAAGGACCTAAATAAAAAAGGCCCAAAAACCAACTTGAATCTTAAATGAAAGTGTGCACATTTCATCACACATTTCTACCATTACATTCCTCGTTCAATGATCAACAGGGTAATGTGTACCACATATTAACAAATAAATTGTGACAAGGTGTAAGGCAATCATACTGATTGCTGTAAATATTTAAATACTGTGGACACTCATGTATAATGCTGCACGATAGATGCATTGGCACTGCTGGACGATGTTCAAATGGGAGAATTAAAGCTCTCCATGAGAACAAACAGTTTTTGTCTCATAGTCGGATGGGAAGCTCCTGTCTATTTATACTACATGAGACGCTCAGCTACAGAAGTCAGCCCCATGTCAAAGATCAGGCGGGCAGGCGGAGGGGGGCATGGAGAGCTGAGCAAGTTGAGAGTTGAAAGTAAAGGAGCTGATACATAATAGCTCACGGTATGGTCTGCGGCTATTTGGAAAGACTGGGTACATGCGGTGCTACGGCGGTGTGGTTTTCTGTACAACATGGAATCCATCTCCCTCCTCCTTTAGAATTTCAACACAGAGCATGGCTCAGTAAGGATGTCATGCAACATTTAGGAGCAATAAAGTTAAGTTTCTAACAAGTTATTTTGATGTCTTTGACATGCCAGACATAGCATCATACAAATGGCACAATATTGTTCTAATTTCTTTCAATTAATCCGGTTTTTCCTCTCTGATTTTGCAGAACAGTGTTTGTTAGCACCCATCCTCCTGCAGACATACCATGTCCTTGGGGCACACTAGTGCTGGGGACAGCCTGACCCTTTGTACCCATTGGCCCCTCCCCCAGATTCTCTTCACCCAGACCCTCCTAGCCACCTGCCAAATCAAGAAGACAACATGCACATTTGTTAAAGGGTTTTCTGTGGAATTGCATTTCTTTACTATTTTCTAAGTGGTTGCAATTGTTCAAAAACACCTGTTGTAAAAGCGAAATACCATCCCCAGACAAATTTAGAAAAATTCCACCACAGTGGGCGCTACCAAGAGACACTGAGGGGTACAGCCGGTCTGGGTCCATCGAGCTGCACCAGGCAACACTCTGCAGCATAAATGCATACTGAAACAGCAAAACAACATACAAACATGTTTTCAGTCTTTGTTGTCTATAAGTTAATGTCTTAAGAAGATTTTAAGTTAAGGTGACTAGATTTCGCTAACGAAAACCGTGGATGTCTCTGATTTTGTTGAGAATCTCTGTCTGGGGGTTTGTTTGTTTTGCATGACCGCAACGCTGACAGTGTGGGGAAGGCGCGTCCAACTCAGCTCTTCTACTACGTTGGGACAGCGGCAGGACGGGAGTAAATAGCTCTCGTTGTGCTAAGCTTTTTTCCTCCATCATGATACAATGAAATCGGGGACAGAATTTGCCAGGGAGAGAGAGAGAGAGATGTGTGCGTATGTGGACGTGCAGGCTTGCTGTCTGTAGCGCTAGCGTCTGTCTATAGCTCTTGAACTAGTTGCTTATTTGTTGCCCATATACGAGACTTCATGGTAAAAAAGCCCAATAAACCACAATCCACGACTCAAGAAATTTAGAGCCAGATGTCGTTTATAACCAGCAGACTTGGTAACACTTATTGATACCAATGGCCTTACATTGGGTTGCATTGAAGCTGTTCATCTTACCACGAGAATGACAGCAGAGCGACAAGACCGCCTCCTACTCGGCGCACAGAAAGTTGCAAGTGTGGTTTTTCGGCCAGAGACACTAGAGGGAGATGACAGACCCCTCAGTCGTCTCATAAACTCTTAGATTACCATCACAGGACCTTGAAGAGGATATATTAAGATGAAAATGTTACTTAGTTGGGCTTTAATAATGATTACTTAGGTAGAATATACACATACCCACATATGCAACAGATGGGGTGACAGTGGCACAGGAGTTCAACCCTAGTCATTGGCGGGTTGACAGCTCGATCACCTGTTCTGACCGTCTCAGTTGTTGTGTCTTTGGGCAACACACTTCACACTTCACATACTTCACACACTTCACCTCTGACCACTGCCAGCCGGCAGTGGTCAGAGGCCCCAACTGATGTATGGCAGCCTCACTTCTCTCAGTCTGCCCCAGGACAGCAGTGGCTACTAACAAAGCTCACCACCGTCAGGGTGTGAATGTGAATGAGTGAATGACTGTAGAGTGAAGCGCTTTGGGGTTGTCGGATTTTATAAAGCGCTATACAGGTACAAGCCATTTTACAGATGCCTGCACGTTATTAAAATTAGGGGGCAAAAATCAAGTTTCTTCCTTTCAAGCCTGTATGCTCTAAATTAAGTCACTTATATCAGCAGTTTGGGCTGCAATAAACAGGGTAAGTTGGGTCAAACAAAAATCAACCTTTTAAAAGTTAGTAATTAAATCTTATTTTTATTTTATTTTTAGTTTGAGAAATAAGATAGACCATATAAACCTGTCTGACCACAGGAAGTTATCAAATCCTTAGAGGTAAAATAAATTGGTGAGTTGGTCCTCCTTCTTTTAAAACCTGATGAGTTGCTTCAGTTGGTCCAGAGTTCAGGCATGATCCACACACCACTACACAAGTTTATATAAACCTATTGTTACTCATGAGCATTGAGGTCATGTGTTTAGGAAAATTAGCTTAAAATGTTAGGTGGATCTGATTTGTGTGATGTTTTTCATTTTCACCATTTACAAAAGAAAGGCAGCAAAAGATAAACTGATTTAAAGTTTCTTTACATTGTAACTGACTTGTCACAATATATGATGGAACAAAATCTGGTTTATTCAGAACAGACCTCTGCCTAAAGCCCTGGAATTCATAGCTCCTGGCATTGTTTTGTGGATCAAAGGGATTATTCACCCAAAAAGACCCACAGACCCACACCCAGAGAAGATGGAGTACACTTAAGCTGTTTATTTCATTTTGTCACAATTTACCACTCCTTCCACATATCCCACAATCCCCCTCATACCTCCTACTCATAATCCCCTCCAAGGTAACTGTCAGTCACTCTCACCCTCTATCCTCTCTGTTTGCTGTCTAAATCTTAATCTTCCCCCCTCCCTCAGCTATTCTTCTGTCATTGAAACAGAGAAAGAAAACACTTTAGTTTAGTCTGAGCAGTTCTGTGAAATAAATTCCCTATGTATCTCCTTCCATCTCATTGTATTGGCTATTTCTAACTTCTTCACTCCTAGTTGAAAAAATATGCTAATTACCCCGTTTTTCCATTTTACCTGAAGTTACCGTCCTCCTACAGACAAGCAGATACGTATTCCAACTTTCCTCTCTGCTGTTTCATTCTCATTCCTCTAAATTCCAGGACAGAGAAAGATGGAGGGAAGTGATATGGTATTCTCTACACAAGGAAATAAATGTTGCTCTGGTGTTATCCGGCTTCCCTTTGGCATTCTTACTGCCCTACTCTTTCCAAAAGGCACTGTGTATATACAGATATTGTATAGTTATGTAAAGTAACTTGTACAGATGTCTTCTGTTTATGATTTTTGTCATACTACAATGACTGAGATCATATAACAAACTTACATTTCTTACAATATCTTTGACGGAAATAAAATGGGGGTTTTGAAAGGATAATATAAGGAAAAAATTTGTTCTAAAGACTTTTCATGCCCCCCAATCACCCCACCCCTAATTAAAAAAACAAACTAATTAATTGTGATTATCTGTATGTTTTGGCAAACTAGTCTGAAAAGTGTGTAATGGCCACATTGGTTCACAGGGGGGAAACATATTATTGTCACCGGTCTGTTTAACTTATCAAGTTTTCCCCAGTGAAAAAAATAACATGGCTGCCATTTCCCGTACTTTATATGGAAAAGTCAAAATTTACAGAAAACAACTGTGTTCATATGACTTTTGATGACATTTCCAGTGTGAAGTATGCATATTATTTTCAGTTTGTGAGAGAACGATAGCCAATCTTAGCCAGTGGGCGAGGCTAATGTTTATCCTGTCTGTCTCAGCATCCCCCACGCTGGACCACAGCGAGCTCTCTCATGGACTTATTAGAGATATATTTCAGATCAAACTAGGGATATAGAGGTTGGAGTTGCTCGACAAGTATGTGGCCTACAAATTGCAAAACATTATTGAAGTTATTTCTGCACTTTACAGCAGAAATATTGACCTCAGAATCAATATTCAACTAGGAAGAAGTTGTCTTGTCTTACTCGGTGCAACCAATCCGGCTGTAGGGTCTCCCCAATCCTGCCCACTGAGTTTGATAGTTGAAGGTGGCAGCTTAAATTATTTCATGTTGAGACTGCTGTGCGACGCCATGAAATAAATAAATACATGGTGAATTAATGAAATGTATATTCAAATAAATGTTTTTAACCAAAATGACATTTAACTAACTAATGTCATCATTTAAAGCTATGGTTGGTACTCCTGTTCAGAAACACTTTTTGTTATGCTGGGTAAAATCGTCCTTCCATCCTGAAAGTAATCAATACATTATTTATTCAGAAAAAGGAGGTTAAAAATGTAATCTCTGTGGGAGCAGCAGGCCTGTAAAAACTCTAACCAATCACTGCTCTTCACACCGAAGAGCAGGGAATTGTCAGAGTTTTGTTCCTGCTCTCACTCATAGACATCATATCCATAGACGCCTCGTCGGGCGGGTTCTGCTTATGCTGCTGATGCGTCAGAGCATCCGCCATGTTGAATGTGGCAAATCTGCAGTTAGACTCAGTTACTTAAACAGTATCAGAGGGAGTTTAATCTCAGAACATACTTTATATTTGTAATATTTTTATTTTTGTAATATTACAAGTTTATTTTCGTATCCCTTTGGCTTCATTCTCCTGACTTTATACTCGTAAAGAATAAAAATAATTAAAACTAGAAAAGGCTGTTCCTGCGAAACAGCAGTGAGAATGCTAATCTGCAGAATGATTGAGCAAAAGATGCAGAAAACATTGAAATCAGAATTGAAGAATTTGAAAAAAATAAGAATTTGAAGATATTTGAAGAATTTGAAGAAATAGAAGAATTTGAAGGAATTTGAAAAATTTGAAGAATTTGAAAAATTTGAAGAAATTTGAAGAATTTGAAATATTTGAAGAAATTTGAAGAATTTTAAAAAATTTGAAGAAATTTGGAATTTGAAATATTTGAAGGAATTTGAAGAATTTTGAAAAATTTGAAAATTTGCAAAAAATTTGAAGGAATTTGAAAAATGTGAAAAAAATTTGAATGAATTTGAAAAATTTGAAGAATTTGAAAAATTTGAAGAAATTTGGAGAATTTGAAAAAAAAAGGAAAGAATTTGAAAAATTTGAAAAATTTAAAAAAATTGAATTTGAAGATTAAGAACAACTAGAAAATCTCTGAAGAAATTTAGCAAGGCGCCTGCCTCGTGGTATCGTCAAAAATACTAACGGCAAGTAACACTGCGAATTTCAGCTTCCTACGGTCTTCACAGCACCCGCAGTGGCCGTCGAAAGGTGCCATGTTAAGTCAACGGACCTCCTAGAAGCCTCTGGCTAGCAGCGTTGTCATGGAGACTCCCTCACAGCTGTAGCACTCTATTTGTCTGTAAAGGCAGAACAACCCCGGCTAAGCAGAAGTTGGTAGGACCTTCCTAAAGCTACTTCTGGTTAGCAACATGCTAACCGTTAGCCGCTAGCATGGTTGTGTTCAGTATCACCGGGTGATTGTACTCTGTCAGTTTGGTCCAAATCCTGTACTGGGAAGTGCCTCAAAAAGGGGTGCCAATACTTTATGTCACCAAACGTGACCAAAGTTCATGAGTTAGATTGGCCTCCTTTAGCAACTCAGCCTCACCACATCTGGGCCCAGAAGTCAACATTTGACCAAAACGGTCAGTAGCGCCATTTCCCACAGGTGGGTGGTGCTGTATTGGCCAATTGGGTCATGTCTGGGCATCATGCCAGGTCCTGTTGGAAGCAAAGGCCCAATAGGAAAGCATGTGAAAGCCAAAATGGGAAAGAAAAGTGACACATGGCTGAAAGTCACTTGAAAATTTTAAAACGTCAAGAGGAAGTGACTGTGCGAATTTCAGATTCCTACATTAATCACAGCAACTGCAGTGAGCGTCGAAAGTTGCCATTCTATCTCAATGGAGCCTCTCCCTCTCAGAGTTCCGTCGTCATGGAAACTCACTCACACACCTGCAGCGGGCCAGTCTACAGAAGAGCAGACACTTTGCGTCAGTCTGCCTATTGGGTTATAATGGAGAACTTAGCCTCGAACAACGCTCCATATCTCCTGATCCGTAAATGGTAGAGACGTAATTTTTTCAGTGTTTATTTCGTAACGGATAGGGGAAGAAGATAAGCTATCGGATTTTGCTGGAAAAAGTTTAATAAAGGCGTAGAAAATTATGATATAAAGGGGATTTTTAACGAATTTCAGAAATCCTCTAAAAAGGTTCCCGAACAAATCGCTATAGCTGAAAAAGTATAAGAGATATCAAAATAATTCTTTCACTGTGAGTATCAGCAGGCTTTTGAGGACTATGGAGCCCATTTTTATGTTTGTACAAAAATCGGTGTAGGCACAGCGACAATGTAAAAAAGTGGATGATGTGGAAGAATGAAGCTCCAAAGCGTTTTCGGGATGTTGCACATTCGCTACTCCCGAACAAATTGTTCCTGCGGCAAAACCGTAACAGCTATCGACAAAATTATTTTTTTATGAGTGCCAGAAGGGTCTGGACATGAATGTGTGAAAGTCTCATGCCTGTACATCAAACGGTTTAGGAGTAACGACGATGTAGAAAAGTGCCTCATTTGGCGGGATGGAAGTCTGATCCTGTTTTAGCATTTTTCCAAAACGCTACTCCTGAACAAATTGTTCCTGCGGCAAAACCGTAACATTTATCGACCAAATTCCTTTTATGTGAGCGCCAGAAGGGTCTGGACATGAATGTGTGAAAGTCTCATGCCTGTACATAAAACGGTTTAGGAGTAGCGACGATGTGAAAACATGTGTCGCTTGGGAATGTCAGGTGTGATTTTTCACCACACCTCCATAGAAAATCAATGGAGAGCTTTTAGGTTTCGTGGTGCTCTGGGGTGATTTGCGAAAAATCTATAAATCCCACACTAATGATGGTTACATTTCCAGAATCCAGACAAAAATTCCTACGTTTTGATGTATAATTTATCTGAATAGAGTGAAAATTGAGTGAGTAGGAAGAAGTTGTTCAGAGAAGGATAATCTATAGGATCGTTAGAGTGGCCACTCTAAATGAACTCCCTAGCAACCATAGCAACGCATTCATTTCTCTGAATTTCTTGAAAAGCCAAAATTATTTTAAGGAGGTACTATATGAAAATGGTGAAAGATATGAAAAAGCTGAAATAGCTGAAGATAGCTGAAGGTTATTTGAACATTTTAAAAGTTGAATGGCGTTTCTAGCTGAAAGTAGGGTGAAGCAGTAAGCTGTCAAAAAGCTGAAAAATTTGAAGGATTCTCCATTCATTTTCAATGAGAGCAAAAAACTCACAAAAAGTTAAATATTTTAAATATTATAAAAGTTAGAATTACCAAAAGACATAGCAGTAATGTCGTGAACGAGCTGAACGTTTTGATACGAAAATTGTTTAAATCGGTTGAAGTATGCAGGAGTAGTTAGATGCCGAAAAACGTACGGAATAATATTCAAAGACCTGAAGGAACTTAATAAGTGAGAATGCTGTATAGCATTCTCACTTGATAATCTAACCTGGCCCTATTACTCCAGGACTGTGACTACTAGGACTTTTCTTTCTCATATTAGTAACTTTCTCTTTAATACTCATACCAAAACGTCTGTTCCTAATCAGTGACTATACCAGAACTTAAAAGGTTCACATGTGACACGGTTTTATGAAATAATGAAGACCACAATGTTTAGATTTAACCAATTGACTTTTATATTCATAACACACACACACACACACACACACACACACACACACACACACACATATATATATATATATATATATATATATATATATATATATATATATATATATATATATATATATATATATATATATATACAGTATATATATATATATCGCTGTGGGCGAGGTTATTTTTCTTCAAAGAGGAAGAAAGGTGCTGACCGGAAAAAAACAAAGCCGACATGGGGAAGGCGGTGTTTCCCGCAGGAATTTGCTTAGTCGAGGCGGTGAGTTGGCGGCCGGAACAAGTTTTGTGCGGAGCGGAGCGGGGTCTGCATCGACGCTGTCGGTGAAGTCGCTTCTCGCTTCAAAGTAACCATGTGTTTTTGCCTGTTATTTCCCCTGCCATTCACTATATGCACGCGAGAAAGCAACAACAAAAAAACGCGTGTTAACGTCAAATAAACATGCAAGCATATCGAGTTAGCAAGCATTTCAGTTTAAAGTTCTTCCAGCAACAAATATGACAGAAACAAGTTAGTTGTAACCACTGCCAAGTTAATCTTTGGTATTGAACATAAAAAGCTAATGCTGCTCCCTGCGGTTACCTCAGATATTGCCTGTTTTTGGTAGAATTTTTCCCCATAAAGAGAATTCCTTGTCAGTGGCAATAAGCTTTAATTTATTATTATTGCTATTTTTTGTTTTACATGTTTAAGTTGAGCTTTACACTAAATATGTGTTACTGATAAGTGCTACAAATGTTACAACACTTTTGTTCATATGGCAGCAGAACATTAAAATAAAAGTGGTCTTTACACTACTTTTGAATTCATTCTTGGAGTTTTGTAAATACAATGCGATTGATCATGATTAATCAGGCAAATTATGCGATTAATAGCGATTAAATATTTTAATCGTTGCCCAGCCCTAATATATATATATATATATATATATATATATATATATATATATATATATATATATATATATATATATATATATATAAATAAAACGGTTGATACATTTCCATGCAACACAGGAATGAGGCATCTTCTCTGATCAACGTTCACTACAACAGAACTTAACTTCTTTCTGCCACATACAATATGGCGGTGACGTTGACGTACGAACCCGCGCCCAACGAGGCATCTACGTTTATAATGTCTATGGCAGTGACGTGCAGTCAGGGGAGGCAAGTGAGGGGAGGCCTCACCTGTCATCATGGAAAGAAAGAAAATATATAATGATGATAACATAATATAAATAGTGATTCTGTCATGATTTTGGAGGGAGATGAATCCGGAATTCAACCAACACACTAGAAATGCTTTTTACGGTGATTTATTTGAGGGATGGTGAGGAGAGGGAATCAAACGGGCAAACGGACAGGATCCAAAAAAGGGGTAAGGCAGACATCCAGGCGACACTTGACAGGTAAACAGAAACTGGGCAGAAAAATATAGAACAGGTTACAAAAACGGGATCAGGATGCTGGGAGCTCTTACCAGGAGGGAACCACGAAACAGGGGATGCACGGATGGCATAATAGGTGACGACCCGACAACTAACTGAGGAGGGAGTGAGGCTTAAATAGACGGATAAAACAGGTGAGCGGAATTGAAACTAATTAACCAAAGGTGGGAGCAATACAGAACTGACAGGACCGGAGTCTAAGGATAATAATGAAAACAAAGCGCAGAACTAATACAGAAAACATAAAATAATGAACCGGCTATACAGGACTCAATAACCTAGAACACAAATAACCCAAGAGGCAGGAAAATAACACTAACCAAATAATAACCATAAACCAGAACAGAACATTACAGATTCATTCAGTAATTTGTAATAAAGAGTTAAATTGTCATCTAATTTCATCAATTTTGATCATATTTTCTTCAAAATCGCAGAATTTTCACTATTTTTCATGTAAATCCATGGTGGCGCTTGATAGCGAAGCTGCTGAGGCCGCAGCGAGCTTGGCCTCCCCTGGGATTGCGCAATCACATGTTAACTGCGCTGGCTTACATTCCGTGATGCATCTTCCTGTCTCTAGATAATAAATTCAATTGTTCAAACAGTTATGACCTGATTTTCCATAATTTAATGTATGTGTATTACGAATTGTGTTTTGGTCATCATACTGTGTGTGGGTAACATGTTTTTGTGTGCTGCTGGGCGATCATACACGGCAAAGAACGGGTTGTAGGTGAGGCCGGCAGTTCCTTGGCCTCTAGGCAGGGGGCGCTCAAAGAGCAATGCTCGTGATCCCAAAACTGTAAAGTGACAGCGAGTTATGCTAAACAAGTAAAGCACTAAAAAGACTCAAAACATACAGCCGGAACAGGACTGATCAAGGAAGGCTTTCCTCCCTGGCAGTGAGCTCCATTGAGACTGAGAGACTTTTAAAATTGAAGAAAGATAAAGAGAATTTTTACCGGAAAATGACCGATATTTTTGTGCAGAATGAGCGCCACATGGACTTCATTTATTAGTAGAGGTAAGACAGCGCTAATTATTCATATTTGTTTTTGTAATGAAATGTGCGTAATGTGGGTTATAGTATTTGAAGTGGTTACAAATGCAGAAATCCGTCATAACTCATAAACTGTTACCAATCAAATGACAAATAATTTATTTTTGTTTTTCTCATCAAAAAATCAATATTCTTTCCATGTCTCTTGGTGAATTTATTTGGCTCAATCAGTCTCCTTTAGCACTTTGCAATGAGTCTACTCTGTAGAGTGTATATAATTGTAAATCTGACTCTGATGACGTCAGTGCCTCACCAGCTATGAACCCTACCACACGTCACTGGTCTATGGTCCCACATGCCAATCATTCTGATCTCACGTTCTCACGTAACGCCAGTGTGTGTACACTCCTCATTCATTTTCGCTTGCTGGCTGCGCATGCGCACTACTAGTGTTTCTGTATCCGGTTAGCTTAGCGGTAAGCTTCGGTGTTAGCCGTTCGTTGTAGCTCCGCTGCTCACACTGTATACTTGGAACATGGCCGAGAGTCGCAAGAAGCAAACCGCGTTCATGATTATTAGAAGAAGAGGAAGGCCTCAGTACAAAGAAATAAGACCACAGTGGATTTGGGAGATTTTTCTCACGCAATCCCCCTGAAGAACAAGGTAAAACAGTCTTGCCCATGCCATGTTATTCAAAAAGGGATTAGGGGAAACTTCTGGAAAAATCACCGACCCTAGCTTTGAAAAGCATATTTAATTATGCAATGACACATTTAAATATTTAATTTTACATTTCATAATTTAATGGTATATTTAGTTCTTTAATGATGTA
Organism: Fundulus diaphanus; assembly: GCA_037039145.1. Lineage (NCBI taxonomy): Eukaryota > Metazoa > Chordata > Actinopteri > Cyprinodontiformes > Fundulidae > Fundulus > Fundulus diaphanus. Next base: position 11,490,430 of record CM073125.1, read on the forward strand.
TTAAATAGAAGAATTAATAAAGTGTACATAAAATGCACATAAATAAAGTGTACATTTATTATTCAATGGAAAATGTAATGGCACATTTATTTCATTTTACAATTGATTATTTCATTTTATGTATCATTATTTAATTTTCGATTTCATTATTTCAAAGTACATTTATTAATTTCATGGTATATTTAGTTATTTATTTCATGATATATTTATTTATGTAACATTGTTCCCTTTAACCCTCCATAGAAATGTCATCAAAATGCATATAAGCACAGTTGTTTTCATTAAATATTGACCTTTCCACATAAAGTACAGGGAACGGCAGCCATGTTATTTTTTTTTTTTGCTGGGGAAAACTTGATAGTCACATGACCTATTTGCAACCTAATGCAAATGAATAGGCCAAATACGTTGGACTGAAACGTATCATAGAGTGAAATTGTGACAATACTACGTTACTACATTTCTGTGGCCCAATGTGGCTCTTTCATGTTTTTCAATGAGAATGGGTTGGTTTTGGACAATCCAGTTGAATTTCAGTAGCTACACCCAGTCTTGATTAGCTTACTGCTGAATGGGGACAAGAAAACACTTAAACAGAACCTGTTAGAAAACATGAAGTAGGCTTGAAGATCTCAAAAAGCAACACATCGGGCCACAAGCTAAACATTTTCAGGAACATATGAGAAACAGATTCATTGACACATTTCAGTCTGTAGAGGCTTACAAGCCATTTCTAAAAGTTTAAGACTTCATTGAGCCACAGTGAGAACCAGTATCCACAGATGAAGAAAACAAGCATAAGTGTGGAACCTTTCCAGTAGGGCATCTATAGTCAGTATTTCAGCGATGAGTTATATAACTCATCGCTGAAATACTGACAGATGCAGGAAGGTCAAACGTTAAAAGGTCTAAATCAAGACAAAATGACTTTTTTATATTTTGATGACAAAAAGCTAACATGCCGACACATTTTTTTTCTAAAAAGACCATTTGCTATGACCTGCTGTAAGGAGGTTACAGAGGCTTCTGAAGCAAAGAGCAGGCATGCCTGGTTCAAGTTCATTTATATAAGATAAGATAAGATAGTCTTTATTGATCTCACAATGGAGAAATTCATATAATATAATCAGTAAATATAATTTACTTCAGCAGGCTAACACCTGAAAGATCCATTTTCTTCTCTTGATTAAGATAAATCCTTAGCAAATATGCCTATTTGAGATCACCAAGTGTACAGAAATCACTTAGTTATAACTATCCTAATCTGAGCCAAAGGTGTGTGGCAAATGGTGGATTCCAACTCTACATGAGCTTCATGGTTCCAGTTTACATCAGTGAGCATTCCTCAACTAATTGATTCAACTGTCCTTTTTGTATCGAACTGTGCAGTGCCTTTACACAACCCTTGCTTTCCCTGCTGCTAAAACCCAGTCCATGCCTTCATAACTTCTGGACTCAGTCACTGCACTAGCATGCTTATAGGAGATTAACAAAATCCCTCAATAAACTCCAGCATATCCAGGATGCTCTCCTGCTCATTACATCACCCTTATCCTTAGAAATTGGCTCCCTGCCCTGAAATTCATCTGATTTAAATCGTATCTTTGGCCTCACAAAGCCTTCTTTGGGGTGGGTGCAGGTGGGTGCGGGGGGTGGGGGGTGGGTTCGAAGGGTAAAACAGAAAATAGTAATCCAAGATAAGGCTATTTTATTCTTAAGTAAAAAATATTTTTTTTATAACATAATATAGTTTAAGGAGAAACACAGGCTACATTTCAATGGTGGATGAGATTTTTCATGACATGCTGAAGGCTCTGGATACTGTTGGGCTGGGTTTTGTTGACAAACTTCTTTAATGCTGCATGGCGATCAAGGACGGCATCTGTGGAGAAGCAGACCTATGGGGTGGTCACACTTTTTAAGAAAAAAGACAGGCAAGTGTGTCCCAGCGACTAAGGAAACACTGTTCTTCAGCTCCTTAGGGTGTTGGAAGAAAATGTTTAAACTGTCTTTAGGACCTTGGATCCTGAAGTTTCCATCTTGGCCATTGAAAAGGCAAGGAAAGATTATTTGTAAAGCACATATCAGTAACAAGACAATTGTTATTCCTTATGTGCTGTATATGAACAGAACATAAGGGAAAAAAAACAATACAGAGGAAAAATACATTGCATGGGAATAGTAGTAGCAGGTCACGATATAAGACACGTTGGACTACAAAGTTCAACATTAACATTCTAAACTAATAGGTTTTTAAACTTAATTTAAAATAAGTCAGGGTTTCTGTGCTTTTACAGTATTCTGGGAGTATTTTTCCCAGATAAGTGGAGCATAAGAACTAAATGCTGCTTGTCTGAGTTTGGTTCTGGTTCTGGGAATGCAGAGGAGATTCCCAGAAGACCTAGGTGGTCTGAAGGGTTGATACACTGATAATAAGCTTGTGATGTATTTTGGTGCTAAGCCATTCGGTGATTTATAGACTAATAGAAGTATTTTAAAGTCTTTTGTCTGAGATATAGTGTAGGGACTTTAGAACTGGGGTGATGTGCTCTACTTTTTAGTCTTAGTGATAAGGGCAGCAGCGTTCTGGATAAACTGCAGCTATCTGATCAACTTTTTGGCAGACCTGCGTAGATATGGAGCCAGATCGGTCTCGATATTCACAAATGCACAAAAAAATCCACACACACACAGGACAAGATCCACGCATGAAAAGCCCGATTCATGCAAGCACAAAAAAATCCACAAATTCACAAAAAAATCCACACACACACAGGACAAGATCCCCGCATGCACAGGCCCGATTCATGCGTGCACAAAAAAATCCATGCGTGCACAAAAAAATCCACACGTGCACCAAAAAAATCCACACGTGCACAAAAAAATCCACACGTGCACAAAAAAATCCACACGTGCACAAAAAATCCACACATGCACAAAAAAATCCACACATGCACAAAAAATCCACACAGAACAAGACCCACACATCCACAGCTCTAGGCTTTAAACCTCACAGCATTTGTGTGTGGATTTTTGAGACTGTCCTGTCGTCTCGGGATTCACACAAGCATTTTTTTAAACAGAGAGTGGTTTGCAACCAATCAGAAGCCTCCCTTGTATAAGCCAATCACTGGAAAGTACTCCACGTGGGGTGACTTACTCATAAGCCAATCACATTCAACCTGTTCAGGAAGCGCGTACTATGAGCACAATGTGCTCTCAGGCTTCAGCGGGCAGCAGCCGTTTGTCTCCCTCTCTCCGCAGGTGTTTGCTCATGAGCGGAGGCGCCCAGCTGCAGGTGTCCGCCTCCACCCCCCGGCCTCAGAGCCGACGTCGAAAGCCGCCTCTCTGCTCCCTTCAAGTCGCTCCGGATCCGCCCGCAGCGCTCCTTGGTCTCTGAGCTCACAACATCTAACTCCGCGGGCCTCTTCCGTCGGATCTCCAGCCGGCCAGCAGTGATTCCCTCCGAGCTCTCATCGGCCTCGCAGTTACCTGCTTCTCCTGTGCTCTGACGATTCGCCTCTGGCGCCCATGTCCCACCAGCCCTCTGGCGGATAGGGCGGTAAAGTTGGATATTAAAGCTTCGTGGAATCAGCGGCATCTCGCTCACGGTTGATCCGGCTGATGGACCCGGATTTCGGCCAGCGTCTCTCAGCTGCTCCCTCCTCTCACACGCTGTGGGAACCAAGCACTCTTGAGAAATAAAAATCAATAAATTCCATCTCTTGTGATCAGCTAAGATAAAACGAATATAAAATCATGCAATAAATAACATCTGTAAGGCACACTTGTTTTTATTCCATTTTAATCTTGTCAGGGCTCAGCAGGCAGAGCCGTGCAGCTTTGCCGGCTCCGCGCTCTCCTCCTCTCCTTACTCACAGGTGACAGCAGTTGACCGGTGGGCGGGACTGTCACACCTGCAGCGTGTTCAGCGGCGTCTCAGCGCACTATAAGATCAGCGCACGGAAAGTGGGAGGATGCCAGAGTGTTACCTTGTCGCGGTATGCCTAAAGGCCATCAACCACCTCCTGAGCTTCAGACTCGTGAGTTTTTCGATCCCCGTTTTGGATCTAATCCTTGTCTCGTGTGTTTTCTCCAGTGCTCTCGTGTTTTTGGAACCTTTCACTCGTGTGACTCTGCGCTGTGAAGACCAGGCTCCCGAATCCACAACCCGCTCAGATTCTGCTCTGGCGACCTTCCCCTCAAACTCGCTTGGTGGTACCAAGTTGGGCACGAGTTTCCCCTTCCCGGATTCACCCTGGTCACTCCTGGTTCATTCCGGATCTCTGGACCCGCCGGCGCTGCTCGGACCCTGCCCAACCTCCGCTCACCGGTCACTCTGTCATCTGCTTCTCAAACATCAGCTGAGCCCATCTGACTCCCCCCGGCTTAGTTTCTAGAGCTCCATGGTAAGCGTACGTGTTTAGTTGTACTTTCCTTTAGCGTTAGTCTCTGTTAACCGTTTCCCCTTTACCTCACAGATCCCGTGTTACCTTCCCCGAGTCGGTCCCTGCGTTTCCCCGGTTCTGGCAAAACAATAATCGGACATTATTTTTTTATGAAATTATTTCGAGAATTTAAATATGCAGCAATATCAACTACATGAAATGGTTTATACAGTGATGCCATGGCACTTTTGAAGAAAGCTGTAGGGCCCTATAAAATCCGTTTTATTTTTTCCCAAATTTTGTTTTAATTTTTGAAAATTCCGTTTTAATTTTTGCGAATTCAGTTTTTTTACCCTTTACTGTTATTTCAGTCGTAAAAAGAATGTGCTTTTAATGTTAATGATTAAAATGTACAAATAAAATAGGAATGACCTTAAATTTATTGAGGTAAAAAACATCACATTTACTCAGTACTTTTACTGCATGATGCAACATAACACTGCACTCTAAGTACTAACAAAATATTAATGGTTATGAACCAATGGTTATAAATAAAAGTGCTCCATTAGCTTTTTCAAGTAAAAAAATAAAATAGGACCTCTCAATTTCAGAATTATAAAGTATTTCATAAAGATTCATATTTTCCATACAGTACACTAAAGTGCATAAAAAAACAAGGCAAAATACAGCAAGTACTCCTGAGTTATAAAAATAAAGTGGACTTTGTCATCATGTAACAGACAAAAACCTTTTATCAAAAGTTACTTAAACAAGTATTCAAGTTGTAGGACTAGTTAATCCTTGTGAGCTAACTTTCTTCATTTAAGCTTCCCACCTATCAGAAACATCACCATTGAAATACATGATCGCCAGCCTCTTTGTATTGAGTTCAGTGAGTGTCTCTCTCTTGTCTGTGAGAAGAGTTTTGTATTTGCTGAAGCTCCGCTCACAATCAACTGAGCTGACTGGGAAGTAGATGAAGGCCACAGCCACCTCTGCAACTCTTGGGAATCTTGCACTCAGGCCTCTCCAGTAGTTTGCAAGCTCCATATCCGTTGGCAGGGGGTCCCTGGAAACACATTGCTGATAGGCCAACCACTGCTCACTGAGCTCTGCTGATGGGTTTGCCAGGGGCTTCAGTGTTGAGTAGGCTTCAGTCTGCTTTTTCATTGCTGGAGCCTGTCTGGGATCAAACACTCTGACCATCCTGTACACATCTCTGGCTGGATGTGTGTCCCAGTGCTTTGAGAACTTTGTGAAAGCCAAATGAAAAGCATCATGGAGATTGTCCAGCACGTCCTTCTTCTCTTAAACTCATTTTTTTCAGTAGCTCATCTGTCTTGGGCCCATAACCACATGTTTTTGCTGTTCCATTAACTAGGTAGGACCCAAGATCCTCCATGACATTGTATGCAGACACTGCTGTGGGTCTGTGGGTTCCTTCCAGGATGGTCAGGGCTGTCATCAGTTTGGAGCAAGTCTCTGAGATGAAAGTTAACTTGAGAGTGAGGGTCTGCACCTTCTCCTCTGTTTCCAACTGGCTGAGGATGTTCTTGACTGCCATGGCTGTTGACTCCTCTGACTAGAAGAACTGTCTGTACAGGTGAACATGCTCTGCATGGTACTTGACAGCGTCAAACCAACTATTCCACCGGGTACACACAGCCTCAGGAGGAACCTTGGCCTGCACAGCCTCCTTGTTGATGAGGAAGGCCACCCATCTTCGCTTTCTGGCAGGCTTTTTGAAGAACACAGATCTCATCCATGTGACAAGTGAGGTAGCATCAGAGAAGTATTTGTAATGCTGCCAGGTCTCACCCACCAGATTTATGATGTGGCAGAGGCAGGTAACATGGACGCTGTTTGGCATCACTCCTTTCAGGACCTCCCTGTATGCTTTCAGACAGTAAGCAGCATTATCTGTGACCACTGCCCAGGCATCATTCAGATCTAGATCATTGTTGTGGAGGCAGGCTAGTATTGCTTGGAAAACTGTTGAGTAGTTGCATCTATCCATGAAGACGACATCCACAAGAAAATATTGATTTTCAACTCCTGTGATGAAAGAAGAAAAAAAAAAACATTAGCTCTCACATGTAGTTTTAAATGTCCCTTTCATTTAATTTATTAATATTAATCAAAAGGCAACAGTGGCTGTACTGACATGATTTTTAGTTAATTATTTTATTTTGGACATGTACATACATGTAGTAATAACTATAATAATAAATCAGTTTAAAAAAAAGAGAAAAAAAAGGAGAAAGGAGATTAATTATTTCCAACTGTATTAGAATTTAACATTCGGATTGATTTATTTTTTAACTGGTATATTCAAATTAAACATTTTTAATCTTATTTAATGTGCATGTCACCCAGATTCCCCTGTGGGCATCAGTTGTTTTTTATTCCTGGCCCAGCTATAAATCATTATGTATTTTGAATTAGCTATATTCAGTTATATATATTATTAGTTATATTATACATAGTTGCAATGATGTGTTAATGACTGAACACTGAAAAAATTATAAGGGGTGGATCATTTAATGCAATCACACATTTCTATACTTAGTGTTGACCATTGTACAGTACAGGCTGTTAAATTCACACTAACTTACCAATGACGATGTTTAGGACACTGCAGTCTCTCGCATCAGTAGTCTCATCCACAACAACGGAGTACTTTTTCCCACGGATCTTTTTTAGCACAGAGGAGATATGTTGCTCGAACACTCGGGGTAGGTGAAGTTGGCAAAGACTGCTTACATTTTCAGGTAGGGCTCCTTCCTGTTTGCAGTGCTTCTTTAGAAACGGACGCAGTTTTGTCATCTTTTCCAAAGGGATGTCAGCCTCACCACACATAGCGACAAATCTTCAACAAACTCTTTTCTTGAGTCCGAAGACTTGAATGCAGCAGTAAGGCACGTCTGTAGGGACGTGGTGGCCTTGCTAGCGTTATTGTACTTCTCCTTGTTCTTCACATGGATTTTGGATGACAGGTGGTCAGTGCATGTATTTTTGCGCTTCCAGTCAATGGAATGTTGACAAAACTTGCAAAAGAATAGTTCACCTGACACGTAAAAGTCACGAGGGAACTGCTCGGCTCTGTACTCAGGGCTTAGCGTCGTGTTTCTCAACTTTTTCGCCGCTTCGCCATTTTTTCAATGTTTTGATGGGGGGAGGGTGAGGGGGAGCTGAAATAACGGAGCGGGCAGGGTTGTGTCGCCCAGATTTGCGTCCCCCGGTGTGCATTTCCCCCAGACGTACGTTCTTCTCCCACACAAAAACAGAATTTCATTTCAAATGTAGAAATTCCGCGTTTACAACTAGATTCCGCGTTAATTTGCCAATTCCGCGATTCCGTCCGCGATTCCGTGCTCGCGGAAATTATAGGGCCCTAAAGCTGTAGGTAAAAAGTTGAGACAACAGGAGGAGGAACTTGTCAAAATCTGTTCTAGTTGGAGACAACTTTGGTACTGAACTTGATATGGATATAATATGGATGTACAGACTACCCCTCTACTCTTTGTGTTGCAGGTTATCAGACAGTAGCAATCTCTTTCTCAGTAGCAAATCCAAAGCAGGCCCTGGTGGAGTAGAGTTCAGATGCCACAGTCACAGGAAAGTTTGTTGACCTGTTGACTGTGGTAAATAAGGCATGAGCATTGTTAATGTTTTTACTGATGGTCTCAGAGAAGAAAGATTCCCTTGCATTTTCCACTTTTAAGTTATATCTGTAATATCTCTCTTTATAAATGTCATAGTGAACCTGGAGTCTAGTCTTTCTCCACTTGCGTTCAGGTTTTTGACATGCTCTTTTTTAACCTCTAACTGCTGGAGCACTTCTCCACAGAGATTTTGTCTTCCCAGAAACAATCTTCACTATAATTGGAGCAATGCAGTGAATGATGTCTGAAACTTTAGAATGAAAGTTTTCTACTAGTTCATCTACTAAGTTACAGCACAGTGTAAAAGTAGAAGAGTAAACTTGATTAAAGCTTTCAGTGACATCATCCTTAAAGATGCGTTTTCTAATGTCTCTTTGGCTAACTGAGTCATTGGAAATTATGCTTTCAAAGATAACAGAAAAGTGATCAGATAAGGCAACATCAGTTACAACGACCTTGGAAATGTTTAGACCAATAATGATGCTAAGTTCTAAAATACATCCCTGTTTGTGAGTTGGCTTTAAAACTTCTGTGTCACATATTTATTTTGCACCTCTACTTTCAGGGTCATCAGTGTGGACGTTGAAGTCTCCCACAATAATTAAACAGTCGTAATCAACATATATCACAGATAGGAGGTCATTAAAATAATTTAAAATGTTGGATTTGGGCTTAGGAGGCGTGTAAACATTCAAGAACATTGTTTGTATTGGGCTCTTTACCTGCAGAACCAAATATTCAAAAGAGTCAAATTTTTCCAGAAAAACCTTTTTATACTTTGGTGAATCACTAAACAAAGTGGCCGATCCCCCACCTTTCCTATCCTGTCTGCTCTCACAAAGAAAATTGTAGCTTGGAGGAGTTGACGGGATCAGAATAGTTGCATTATTGAACTCTTAACCATGTTTCTGTTAAAGACAATATCAAGATTATGGTCAGTAATGAAGTTATTGATTAAAAATAATTTTCCTGACAGAGATCTATTTATTAATAAAGCCAGTTTGTATGACTCAGAGGTTGTATCTGACAATTTATGGCTTTTAAGTATGATTGTTTATTCCTATTTGTTATCCTTTTAGCTTTCTTATTTCTGCCACGTATCAACACAGATATTTCACAGCTATCTCCCATCAAGAGCCCAAGTTTGTTGTGGAAATCTTCACGTTTGATAAAGTTACCACAGGGGCCCAGCGTACTCACAGTGAAGTGATCTGAAGGTCCCTGTGCCTTGACAAAACGGGGGATTGTAGTGGTTCCTTGTCCAGCCCTCTCTCTGGCCTTGATGGGAACACTGGACAGAGGGAGGGCTGTTCTAGGAACTACCACAAACTCCTGTCTTGTCAAGGCTCAGGAAAAACTGTGATGCCAGCTCGTCCAGAACAAAGTAAAAAAAAAGCTGTTGATGAGGTGAGAAGCAGTAGAGCAGTGGGGATGAGACAGCATGTTGCCTGGACCGGATGGGAGAAACCGCATTAAGTTCTTGGTCCAGTCAGTTTATTATGTCTTTCCCAGCCCTTCCAACGTGCACTGCTGGTGCTTGGTTGATACACCCTGTGCTGGATAAAAACGACCCCCAAGCACAATTTGAGTTGTTGCCCAAAAGCGCTGGGGGAAAGCTGATGTTGTTGGCTTCACGATCAGCTGCTCAAGACCATGGCAGAGAACAAATCTGTGGTGCTATTGCCAGCTGTCATTGGTCGAAACCCAGAAAGTCAGCCATAAACTATATCAGTGCATAGGCTTTGGAGGACAGTCTCTCTGCCGAGCTTATGCTGCACTCGACAGCACAGGGGATAAGTGAAGGAAGATGAGTAACTGTAACAGTTGCATGAGTGTATTGCATGTACACTCAGTCATTTGATATGCTCATGCATACAGCAAAATGCCATGTAATAAATGTAGTTCTTCAAGTTACAGAACTGTGCTGTATGCATGGATGTCCAAACAGACATTCCCTGAAAAACTAAAGTGTGCAAATACACATGAGAATGTGAGAGGCAGTGAACAGGTAAATAATTTTCATCTTATCAAAACCTGTGGAACCCGTGGTATGTTTACCAGATACGGAGGAATCCGTCCTTCAGCAAGGCTATTTACGGATGAACTAACCTCTCGAGTGAGGTCCTGCATTAAATCTCTAACAACCTGAGTATACATCATGTCATTCTTTACCACTTCTGTGAGCGTTTCCAAAGCAATGCATGGTGTTATTGCTGAGTGTGAAATTATAGACGTGAAGTTATGTATGGACATTTGTTTTATTAGTGCATGTTTACATGTCCTGGTTGAACATGCACTTGTCCTATTTAATGCTATGCATTGTTCTCTTCGGCGGGGGCGGAATTAGGCTCTGTTCCCTGTGAGGAGAGTTTGGTGGACGGTTTAATTTGGTTCGCATGAACCCATTTGTACTCTGGACTTTGCACGCTGGCCTCTAGGTTCTTTTGAGCCCACGTGAAAGTTGTTCGGAGATGGTCTTTTAAATCAATGAAGCACTGGTGTGCCGTGTAGACGGTTGTCACACTGACGTCTTCGGGCTGGTATACGAGATTCAGGGGAAGTGTCATTTGTCTCCCTGTCATCATCTGGAAAAGTGTCACCCCTGTGGAGCATGGTGAGGTGGAGCGGATTAGCATTAGGACCAGGGAAAGCTTTACGTCCCAGTCCCTGCCATGGCTGCTGGCATGTTCCTTTAACATGCTGGCCACGGTGCAGTTCATTCGCTCCACCTGTCCCGATGACTGTGGGTGGTAGGGGATGTGGAATTTAACTTCCACGCCCAACATGTCGAAAAGCGCGGTCATGATGTTTGACGTGAAATGCGTTCCTCTGTCCGAGTCGATGGACAGAGGAAGGCCCCACCGGCTGCAAACGTGATTTAGCAGCAGGACTGCTGTGGTGATAGCGGTGTCATTCGGTGCCGGCAAACATTCGACCCATTCTGTGAAACTGCCTGTTATTGTCAAAAGATATTTGTTATCTCTTGACGATTTGGAGACTGGACCGATCCAGTCAGTCTGCAAATGTGACCACGGAAGTATAACCCCCCTTCGCTGAAGCAGGGCTCGGTCTAGCGGTCGTGTGGGTTGTAACTGGCAGCAGGTTAAGCAGCCTTGTACATGCTCCTGGTTGTCCTGGGCCGTTGAAGGCCGGGACGCCACCTGTTGGAGAGTTTTCAGATTAGCTTTGCAGCTTCTGTGTCCTCCTACTGGTGAGTCATGGACGTGTGTCAATGTGATCCCAAGTTCGTTTGAATCTTTGGGCTGAATGGGCTGAAGCTCATAAAACAGCTCCTTACGTGCTGTTCTCTCCGTTTCAGTGGTCAGTGCATCAGCTTTTTCCAGCTGCTGCATAATTTCTGCTTCGAAACCAGGGTAGGGCTCAGTGGGCGAGTCCCGGTTCTCTGGTTGATTTGGTGCTGGTTCTGTTGGGTTGGTTTCTATCGCATACCCCGACAGGTTTCCTTCAGCTTCAAGCGTTGCACCACAAATGGATCCAGCAGGCAGAGCTTCATGTCGCCTGATTTGGATCATGTTGGAAGGAAAAGTAAACACGGTGTCTGGAGAGTCCTGTCTGCCGTTCAAGGATAAGGGCAGGTCTCCAATAACGGGAATGCTCAGCTCAAAGTCGTGGAAAGAGCTTTCGATGAGCAACCCAAGAGGTTTCTTTGCCACAATTTGGATCGGCATGTGGGTTGGATTCTCCACCAGAAGGTAAGCTGAGCGGTTGTTCAGCTCAAGCAGGGGTGTGCCCGGATGACCAGGTTGGATTCCTGGAAGTAAGAAAGTGGTTGAAAGAAAACCTGTGTGCACTGTATTTGTTGTCCTTTAAGGATGACTAATCTGATAGGTACACCTGCAGTCTGTGGTGGTATTAGCACGTTTGTTTCGCTAGCCACCTGGCAAGCCTGTGGGATTGTTTGCCCTGATCTTGGGGTCACGTGAGCTTGGGCCCACAGGACCTGGTTGCAAGTGTCCAGCTGTGCACCTAGTCGTACCAGAAAATCAGCACCAACAAACACTGGAGGATGTAAATTCTCCACAATGCTGAAAGGATGAGAGAGCTGTCTTGTGCCAATCTGTGCATAAAGTATGCACACCCCCATTGCTTTCAGAAGCCGGCGAGGCCAGTCTGCTGAGAGCAAGTAGTGGCTGTGTTTTGTTTCGGCCAGGTGGCACAAGGAGCTGTACAGATCTCTGCTGATCGCAGATTTCTCCGACCAAAGAGCCAGCAGCACGTCTGGCATGAATGTGCTTTCCGGGTGCACACCTTCGGCCACTCTGGGGTTATAGGGTTCAACTCCGGAGTGTTTAAGTGAGCAAAGGAAAGATGTGTGGCTGCAGAGAGAAGTTCTCTGATCGCTGAGAAGCGGTGGTGTGTCAGAGGATTCGGAAATCGGCTCTGCCGAAGGCAGAAACGGTGCCAAGAGTTCTTTGGGCTCTTCTGAGCAGGTCACCTGGTGGATAGGGATGGATGGTCCACTTCCAGAAGTAAGAGGCTTTGGAATCCCCACTTGGGCCCAAAGATGACCATGGTGGCAGACAATGAGTGGGGCTAACCTGTTTAACAGGTCCTGACCCACAAGAAAAGGTTCTGTGTCCAGAGTGCAGATGTAGATTGGGTGCACCAGGGTCATGTCATGGAAAGTGATGTCTAACCACGCCTGTTTGGTGATGCATGACTGATCCTGAGTGTAGCTGGTGATGCCCACGTTACAGGTCTCCACCTGGAACGGTTTCCCAAGAGACACCATAGCTCTGATCACCTCATCAAATAAATCTGAGCACATCAGACTGATCTCGGAACCTGTGTCTAAAAGAGCATTTGCGGTCACACATCCTCCTATAACTGTCGAGCAGTATAAGTGATGCGCGTTTTCACGGTGGTTTAGTTAACCTAGAAACCTTAGAAAAGGGGTTTTCTGATCACCTGCTGGTGGAATTTTAGAGGGTTGTTGATTTTTTGGTTGGTCCCCCCACTTAATCAGATATACTCTGTTAGAGGAGGGGGCCTGGTCCACGTCTAGTCATGCTGACGGGGGTTTTGGGCCCGGCTTCCCAGGAGGGTCGGCAGGATTGGATGATGGCTGCGGCCCGATCTGACGCACTGTTTCGGCTAGCAACCTGCGAAAAGTCTCCTCCATCTCCTTTCTCATTGACTCTTCCATGCACAGGTTCCAGCCTTTATTGTCACGTGTGCTTTTCGGCTTCTCCGACCTGTCAGTTTGCTTACCGTGTCGGGCTGGATCCGGCCTGTGCCATTTTTGAAACCTCTCACCTTCCATGCTGTCATGCTGACCTCTCCTATCATGAGAAGCTTTCTTCTGCTGTGGCTCAAAACCATGTTGCTTCTTGAACCCAAATCTAGTTTTAGGTTTAGAGGGAGGCATCTCCTGTCCCTCCAGACCTAACCTCTTTTCTGGTTCGATCTGGATCTGTAGAACCTTTTTATCATTGTCGGCTCCTTTGTTGGGCCAGACACGTGTTTCCCATGCAACCTGCGTGTATTTCCTGATTTCCTGCATGGTAAGTCTCTTGGTTCTACAATGCATGGTAACCTCATAACGCACGCTTTCATGAAGGTTGTGGAGAAACAAAGACTTGAAAGTGTGGTCTTCCTCCAAGCCGGGAGCATTTCGTCCCTGAAAGTAAGCAGCTCGCAAACGACGGTAATACTCCTTCGGTGCTTCAGTTCTCTTTTGCTGAATGGCAAAAGCTCCAAGAGTCGCAGAGGCTGGGTCTGTGAACACAGAATATTCTTCTCTTAAAGCCTGACAAAGAGCTGAATAACGGTCACGTGTAGCTGCAGGAAGGCTTTCTATGAAAACATGGACACTTCTGGATGTGGTCTTCCAGATAAGTCTCAACTTTTCCCGAGCAGAGGGATTATATAAGTCTAGCAGACAGCGCTCTACCTCTCTGAGATAGTCATCAATGGTGGATTCTGTATTGCTAGGATCAAAGCACTCTGTCTCGGGCCAGGGACTCAAGCTGACGCATCCGCAGTCCCTGTTCAGGGATCGGGGCCGGTCCATCTGAGTCCTCCCCTGACGACTCCTGCCTGCGGTAACCACGATAGGAAGAGGGCTCTAGTTCTGACCACCTACCTGGCATCGGCGGCTGTTCGTGGGACGCCGGGGGACCCCCCCCTGTCATGAACTCTTGTCCGTGGACGCAGTTCAGAGGAGTGGGGTTCACCTGTGTCCCAGGAATGGTGCTCCCGTCGCCCTGGTGGGGGGAAAAGATCATAGCAGACAGTGCCAGGTGGGAAGCAGGTGTTGTTCCATGATTTACATCATGTGAATCAGTCCTATTTCCCGCCCTAAGTGGTTCAGGCACTTCTTTTCGTACCACACTGCTACATCTGTCCTGACCTCCTTCGCTTACCCTTCGTTCAGGAGATGCCTGAGGGCCCAATTCATCTAATGTCGTCCAGGTGTGACCCCCATGCTTTACTTTGGGGTTCTCACACTCAGATCCTTCTGTCTGCAAGCTAGCGAGATCCTCCTCTCGCTCCTCCTTGAGATGACAGCTGCCCTGTTCTAGCTCCCTAACTCTTTCCTCAGCTGAAACACGCCTCTCAGTTTCTAGCACTATCCTTCGGTGGAATAGTGCAGATAATTCACCGAGGACATTTGATATCAGTCTATCCTCTGGCTTGCTTCGGACATCATCCACCAAGTCCTGAATTCTCCTCTCACAGTCCTCTATGTTAAACTGATTCAGGCGGGTTTGTTCGTCCGGTGTCATTTTAAGCAATGAGCTAATGACATCCTGGGCCTCCATTCCAATGGAGGGGTCTGAGCCTTCAGCTTCTTTGACTGAAGAACCTTTACTATCCATTCTTTGTCACAGCTCTGGATAGCAACACAACAACTGTAGCTTGGCACTACACAACAACAACACTGTAGTTTAGCTCAGCGCTAAACAACAAATAACGCTGTATTTTAGCTTAGCACTAGACAACAACGGAATCAACACTGTAGTTTAACTCAGCGCTGAACAACAAACTGCTAACAACAACTGTTAAGTAGTTTCACTTAACTGTTAACAGCAACACGCACTATGACTGACACTTTACTGCAGGAATTGTGTTCAAATACGTGCGTTTAATCCGGCTGTGCAGGGGAAAATCAACCCTGTGACTTACAACTCCTTTGTTTAGGAACGTTTAATATGCTTGTTTAACCTTTAGAATATCAACTGTGAGTGACATGGACCACTAACCTTTCGGCCAATAATTCAGTGATAACGCTGTGGCTTTGTTTGTGATGCAAGTTATTTAAGAACAGGTGCTCTACACATGTGTGGAAAGACAGCAAAGTGTTTTGGAATTTCAGAGGTGACAAAGAATGACAGTTAAAAACCGCTAAATTGCAACCTTAGTTTCAAAATCACAGCTCAATTTTGACCACTTGTGATAAGCGAAAGGGGAAGAAGAAAGAAAAATAATTTAACAAAAATTAAAGTAAAAAAAAAAAAAATCAAAAGGAGTTAAAAAAAAATGACTAAAAGAAGTAACCATAAAGTGAGTTTTTAAGAAACTGACTTTCAAATATCCATTCAGGGAAGCCGAGTGCTTTCGTCTGAATTTTTAACCGTGACTGCAACTACCTATCGTGGCCACCAGATGGAGGCAGGGTCTCTCTTCTCCACGCAGAACACGACACAGCAAATGATTGATCAGTAGCATCCATTGGAGGCGCTGTACGTTCTAGTCAGTTCAGTCTAACTAACTCCAGGTTTAGAAATCAATATTCAAACCTCAGATTAACCACTTCAAACCACCACAAACACGTATATATTTAGTAGGAATACTTCCTTAATCAATTATGACTGATTAGCCCGTTTGGCAAGGTCCGTCCGTCCGTCTTCTTCCGCTTATCCGGGGTCGGGTCGCGGGGGTAGCAGCTTCAGTAGGGAGGCCCAGACGTCCCTCTCCCCGGCCACTTGGGCCAGCTCCTCAGGAGGAATCCCAAGGCGTTCCCAGGCCAGCCGGGAGACATAGTCCCTCCAGCGTGTCCTGGGTCTTCCCCTGGGCCTCCTCCCGGTGGGACGTGCCCGGAACACCTCACCAGGGAGGCGTCCAGGAGGCATCCTGACCAGATGCCCGAGCCACCTCAACTGGCTCCTCTCGACGTGGAGGAGCAGCGGCTCTACTCTGAGTCCTCCCCGGATGACTGAGCTCCTCACCCTATCTCTAAGGGAGAGCCCAGACACACTACGGAGAAAACTCATTTCAGCCGCTTGTATCCGGGATCTTGTTCTTTCGGTCACGACCCAAAGCTCGTGACCATAGATGAGGGTAGGAACGTAGATCGACCGGTAAATCGAGAGCTTCGCCTTTTGGCTCAGCTCTCTCTTCACCACAACGGATCGGTACAGCGCCCGCTTCACAGCAGACGCTGCACCAATCCGCCTGTCGATCTCCCGCTCCATCCTCCCCTCATTCGTGAACAAGACCCCAAGATACTTGAACTCCTCCACTAGGGGCAGCACATCCTCCCCAACCCGGAGAAGGCACTCTACCCTTTTCCGGTTCAAGACCATGGTCTCGGATTTGGAGGCACTGATTTTCATCCTGGCCGCTTCGCACTCGGCTGCGAACCGCTCCAGTGAGAGCTGTAGATCACGCCCTGATGAAGCCAATAGGACCACGTCATCCGCGAATAGCAGAGACGCAATCCTAAGGCCACCAAAACGGATCCCCTCAACACCTTGGCTGCGCCTAGAAATTCTGTCCATAAAAGTTATGAACAGAATCGGTGACAAAGGGCAGCCTTGGCGGAGTCCAACTCTCACCGGAAACGAGTCCGACTTACTGCCGCAATGCGGACCAGACTCTGACACCGGTCGTACAGAGACCTGACAGCCCTTATTAAAGGGTCCGGTACTCCATACTCCCGGAGTACCCCCCACAGGATCCCTCGGGGGACACGGTCGAATGCCTTCTCCAGGTCCACAAAGCACATGTAGACTGGTTGGGCAAACTCCCATGCCCCCTCCAGAATCCTGCTGAGGGTATAGAGCTGGTCCAGTGTTCCACGGCCAGGACGAAAACCACACTGCTCTTCCTGAATCCGAGATTCGACTATCCGACGGACCCTCCTTTCCAGAACCCCCGAATAGACCTTACCAGGGAGGCTTAAGAGTGTGATTCCCCTGTAGTTGGAACACACTCTCCGGTCCCCCTTTTTAAATAGGGGGACCACCACCCCAGTCTGCCAGTCCAGGGGAACTGCCCCCGATATCCACGCAATGTTGCAGAGCCGCGTTAACCAACACAGCCCCACGACATCCAGAGCCTTAAGGTACTCCGGGCGAATCTCATCCACCCCCGGGGCCTTGCCACCGAGGAGCTTTTTAACAACCTCGGCAACCTCAGCACCAGAGATGGGAGAACCTAACCCAGAGTCCTCAGGCTCTGCTTCCGCAATGGAAGACGTGTTGGTGAGATTAAGGAGGTCTTCGAAGTATTCCGCCCACCGAAACACAACGTCCCGAGTCGAGGTCAGCAGCACACCACCCCCACTGTAAACAGTGTTGGTACTGCACTGCTTCCCCCTCCTGAGACGCCGTATAGTGGACCAGAATCGCTTCGAAGCCGTACGGAAGTCTTTCTCCATGGCCTCTCCGAACTCTTCCCACGCCCGAGTTTTTGCCTCGGCGACCAGCCGAGCCGCCTGCCGCTTCGACTGCCGGTACACATCAGCTGCTTCCGGAGTCCCACAGGCCAAAAAAGCCCGATAGGACTCCTTCTTCAGCTTGACAGCTTCCCTCACCGCTGGTGTCCACCAGCGGGTTCGAGGGTTGCCGCCGCGACATGCAACGACAACCTTGCAGCCACTGCTCCGACTAGCCGCCTCAACAATAGAGGCGCAGAACATGGTCCATTCAGACTCAATGTCCCCCGCCTCCCTCGGGACGTGTTTGAAGTTCTCCCGGAGGTGGGAGTTAAAGCTCCGTCTAACGGGGGACTCCGCCAGACGTTCCCAGCAAACCCTCACAGTACGTTTGGGCCTGCCCGGTCGGACGTTTGGCAAGGTGAGCAGTCAAAATGCTGGAATGTAGATTGTGTTCATTAAATTCATAAGTTGCTGGTTATTCGATTTAGTCTAAAGGACGCCAGTAAGTAGACTCCGCCCACCCAGGCAAAAGCCAATTTAATGTTATGCCAGAAGCTCTTTGAATATGCTTATTATTATTGTTAATTATAATTTGGTATTATAATTTAAATAAGTCATTCAACTCAAAATTTAGCTATAACAAATATAGTTCAAATGGTGATGATGCCAAAGCTGGAAGCTTGTAATGATTTGTATCACTAATGCAGTTATTAAGTAGCTGTTATTAACTCAGGTGTGCTGGAATAAATGATCTGGTCGGATTTTCACCGAAGAGGTTTATCCGGCAGATTAAGAGAGCCCCAATATAACTGCAATTAGAGTTTAAATCCTTATTCCTTATCACCAATCCAATGATAGTGTCTCTGTGTTAATATCAGATGTTAACTCCGAAAGGAGGTTAGCTCTGAATTCTGAATAACCATGCAGCTGTGAATTGGAATGAACACAACGATTTCTATTCCACAGTTGCTGTTTTATTAAACCAAAGCAATTCCCTGTTACAGTAATTCTCTAGTTCAACAGCCTTGGCATTCTACTCACTACTAAACATGCAAAATATATGTGGAAATAAAAGTCAAGAAGAAAATTGATTAAAATGAGAGGTAGCAAATCTTAGTTCAACTCACGGTCATTTAAACACCACATTCAAAACATCGGCATTTGACGTAGCAGCATTGACAGATGGAACAGCTTTGAGAATCCCACTGGACGCTTTAATGTTCTAGCAAGCTGTCAGCTAGCTAACAGCTCAGCTACGCTGCCACCCTCCCAAGATGGCGACTATGATGACGTACGATCTACAACCCTGCGTGATGCGTGAGGTGAGGTCCTAATGATGTCACCACGCTTACGCTAATGTGAGGCGGTACCTCACTTGGAGAGGGAGCGGCTACTGGTGCGTTTAAAGAACCACCGTGAACTGAGTTCTAACAAAGAGATTGAACTGATAAGAAAAGGGGAGCAGAGATAGGACAGGGAAAGAGGAAAAAAAGAAAGGGAAAAAGGAATTGAAGAAACGACCCGCAGCGGAGTCCAGATGAACCACAAATCAACACAGCCAAAAATCACTTGTAAAAAGGGCATGCACGCACAAACAGAAAATGTTCACAGTTAAAACAGACTCCGTCTTGGAGTAAACAGCATTTAGCTAAATTCTACGCCTGCCCAGGCACTTCTAAACACCCTGTGGGTGAAAACGAAATCAAGAAATAAAAAGGGGGGAGCCCCGTTTACTTTTTTTTTTTCTTTTATCTTTTTTTTCCCTCTCTTTTTTCTTTTAAATAAATAAATAAATTACAGGCTTTCTGTATATAGGTGAACACTTACTACCTGGAACCCTGCACCTGTGGGAGTTTGTGCGAGTGCAGTAGTTTAGGTGAAAATTATCATGAAGGAAAAGGCTCGATAGTGGTTGTGGAGAACCAAAGGCCCGCCTTCCCCGAGCACAGAGGCAGGAGTCAGCGGACCCATAACCCCGGGCTCCCAAAGGGGCCCCCAAAGCAGGGCGCCCAGGAGGGGCTGACACAGGACATCTGCAACCCCCCCCAAGGAAAGACGAGAGACGACCCCGAGGAAATCCCCCAGCCACCGCAATGCCGACGCCCCCAAGAGCCGCGGGGGCGAGCCCGCGGGCTCCGCCGGCAGCCAGCCCCGCTGAAGTGGTCCCAGCCCTGGGCCCTGAGGGCCAGAGGCCCCAGGGGCACCCCGCCCCCGCGGCGGGGGCCCCGGCTGCCCCCCGGGGGGCCAGGCCCCACGAAGCAGCCGCCGGGAGTGGGCCGGCGCACACCCGGGATCCCGCCCCAAACCCGAGGCCCACCCATGCGCCAGAGGACCAAGGCGCCCGCCAGCGCAGCGGAGGAGGGCAGGACGTGGGGGGATGGGCTCCACACCTATCAGAGACTTGAGATGTTCTTGGGAGAGGGAGCGGAACGGGAGCCCCGTTTGCTTTGAGGTGCAGGGCTGTCCCGGCTGGATCCGTGAAGAACGCGGTTTCCTGAAGGCATCTTGACGGACGCAGATGAGTGTAGCAGCGGGACCGAGATGAGAAAGTTCCTTCGTCTCTATCTCTCCGGCTTACAGTCGCTTTGTTGGCCAAACAAAGCGGGGTCCTCTTCCGATCACTGGGAGATAAGGTGGCTCCTGGTCTTTGATCAGAGGAAATCCAAAAGTACTTTTAAGTCGACCTCCTGTTAGTGAATACAGGGAATAGTTTTGCTCCAGTAATCTTCGGACCAGCAAAGAGTTATCGAGCACATGGCGTGACGGAGTAAGGTAGCTGGGTGTCTTCTCGAGATGGCTGGGTGCCAAAAGAAGAAAGATTGCCGTGTGTTGCTGGGTTTTATACCTTTCCCTAGCAACGTTATCTCTCCGCTCTGTTGTTAGGGCGGCGGCCATTTTGGGCCGTATTGCATGATGGGAGTTGGTGGCCATTTTGACCACCTTGCATCATGGGAAATGCAGTCTGTCACGTCCCGAACTAATGCAAGTTTGTCACGTCCTGACATGGCAAAACAGTAACATGTAATAGACTATCAACTGCTCAGTAGAGGGTGATAACCCTCTCAGCTTTGGGAAAGAAGCTGTTTTTAAATATATTATAGTTTATGTCATGGTTTTGAGGCTTTTTCCCCACATGCAGAACACACCCAGGAGATCAGAAGCAGGTTTAACAACATTTATTGAGGGAAATTAGGATAAGAGGTCTGCAGAGGTCGACGGAGTTGACCGCTTAGGTCGGCTGGAGGGAACAAAGGCTGGCTGCGGAACAGAGAGCCAGAGGTTAGACACAGAGAACACGGAGGTAAGATATCTGCGGGACGAGGAGCTTACCACGGGAAACATAGCGAATCTGTCAGGGGGGAAGGAGGCGAGTGGATTCAGTGGGGAAACAGCCTGAGGTGGTCAGTTTCGGGACGGAACGCACACAGAATGAAATATGAGTTTGTGTAGCGTCCAGATTAGAACCAGATGCGGTGGAGAGCTGGCAGTGGCTGGAAGCGGCACACACTTGGATCTAGTAACACTAAGCGCCGATTAATAACAGAGGTTAATGTTACAAGAAGGCTTAAGGCACAACCAGATTGACAGACGGAAGAGAGAAGGCAACACTCACAGTGACTGTTATGAACAGCCTGAAGATCTGGAGAGATCTGAGCTTGAGACATGAGGAATCGATGTCTTGGCAGAGAACAGGTAGGTGGATCCCCCTTATAAAGCCAATTCCGTTGGTCACCTGATCACTACCTGACAGGTCATTGCTGAGCTGCTGGTTGCTGTGCTTACAGCTGTGTGATGGTCCTAATGCCTCTCCACACGTTACATGGGTTGTTACTGTTGAAGTGGTCCTCAGTGTGCTGCTTCTATCTGTGCTTTGTCCAAACCTGAATGGTTCTGACGATGGGTCTGGTTCTGCAGATCTGCAGATTGTAGGCCAGGATCCACAGAGATGTGACTGGACAACCCAAAGTGATGAGCTGCTGCAGCCTTATACATTCCTGGGATGTTGCAATAGATCTAGTCTAATATACTGTTGTCCCTGGCCGGTAACTTTATGAATTTGGGGAACATAGCTTTTCATTCTACACAATTAAAATCTCCAGCTACAATTACAGCTGCCTCTGGATTAGTGTTAATTTGACTACTGAAACAATAAAGTTCATCCAAGGCTAATTTAGTGTTAACTTTGGCCTGTATGTAGGCTACAATAATAATCACTGAGCTAAGCTCTCTAACTACTTTAAATGGTTTTCACTTAACTGCCAGATATTCTAGACCAGGGTAGCAGAAGGTTCTGATTGCTTTCGCAGCTATGTACCAAGAGTTATGAATATAGTCAGACCTCCACCTTTGCTTTTCCCTGCAACTATGGTCCTTTCAGCTCAAAACAAAGAGCGACCTGCTAGCTCTGGTGCGGCATTAGGGATGTTGTTGTCCAGCCACATCTCCATGAGGATCGCTCTACACAGCTGTCCATCTTACAAGAGGTGATCCTCACCCGGATCTAGTCCAGTTTGTTGGTGATTTTGTGCAATCAAGCCATAAGGAAAATTCAGACTGAGTTGTAAGCAAATAAATTTGAGACTGTTACAGGCACCCAGGGACTACCTCTCACAGCAGGGGGGGGGGGGGGGGGGGGGGGCTCACTGTATAAAGACTTGCTGTCCACAGACAATCGTTCTGTTTTCCCGCTGCTACGTTGGAGCAGCATAGGGGAGAACAATCTCATCCTCCTCTGCAGAGTGGCGGTTCCAACTGGAGAACTGCAGGCTGGATCGAAGCTACGTCTGCAGTCTATCTTCTGCGTAAGCAGATGCCGGACTAAAGAATCCATCTATACTGAAACCAGCCTTGTGATTTTTCTCAGTTGTGGCAGGAAAGCTGACTCGAGACAGCATGGAGCGGTCTCCTCTTCTGCGGCCAGGCCAAGCTAAGATGAGGGGCTGGTCTGAAGTCGCCCGCTGCAACCGGCAAAGGCCCACATAGTAGCAGCTACGCCAGGGAAGTTGAACGGAGGTCCTCCCTTCCACAGCCTGAACACACACATGCTGCAGCCCCACTCTGCTGAGCTTCCTACAGCCCGGGACCCGGACCCGCCTCCTCATGGCCACGTTTTGGGCTAGCTGCATAGCTGGTCAGACAAACAGCCTTCACCCAACCAGAGTTGAACAGGGAAATTGTTTATTTAGAATGGTTTACTTAATGGGTTTCATGGTAGTTTTAAAGCTTGACTGAGCTAACAGGCATAGCTCCCACTAGCTTCTTCGAAACCATGCCATGCTGATGTAATTCGAGTGTGTTTTTTACGGTTATAACAAACTTTATTTCCAAAAGGGTTTTATACATTGATAGGATAATGATGTTTGTGTTTTCCGGTCCGCTCATTATGACTAAATAGGAACTTAGGTCTTTTTAAAATTAGCGCCGAATGTCCACTAGCATAATGCTATTAGCTTGCCGGATAACATACGACACAACTATGGTTTGTTTACATATAAGGCTTATATTCGCTTCACTCCACCATCGTTCGATAGTACTATACACATTATTACCACATTAATATGGAAGGTTAATGTTGATTTATTGGTGTTTTGTATAACTTTAGGATTAATCTATTTACTGACCGATCGCTATAGTGACCCCTAGCTTCCCAAAGGAATAATCACATTAATAAAATCAAGCGTCCTAAAGTTACGGATTTTACTGAGCAAATCATTCTTTAAAATGTTATTTTATCAAATAATGTTTTGTTTAACTCAGGATTTGCATTGTGAATGAGTTGAAACACATACCAAATGTTGTTCTAGATTAGTTAAACTAATTTAACCTCATTCCATATTCTTTAAGATGAACCTTGGTTCTTTAACTGAGATCTGCAGTGAACCATGATCCACTCAATCATTCTGATGATGGTGATCAACCATTTTATTTTGTCTTTTTGTTTCTTTTGTGTGTACATAGTTCTTTAGTTTCTGTAACATTTTAATGTTGCTGTTTCACTAGAATATATGTTTTTAAATTGTTAATTATCCATATAGATCAATATGATTGTTATTTTATCAATATGCTTTTTTCTATATCATCCAGGCCTAGTTTAACCCCAGTTCTAGCAGTTTATACCTCCCATACTCGATTAGTGCTTGGAGTAGTGACAACACAAACCAAAACAGTACAAACATAACGAGCCAACAGCCTCAGGCCGCTGCAGCCCCCTGTTCCAACATCTTTCAAACAATTCCCTTGAATTTGGGAATTTAATCTAAGAAAAAGTTGTTGTCATATGATGATATGATAAAAAAAAGTCATGTTTATTTAAGATTATTTTTGTTTGGCCATTACGATCTTTCTTCTCATTCAATGTGATTCTAGATCTGTGCCTCAAAATGGCTTCAGACTCTGAGTGGATCACAATCTTTTAGATCTTGTTATTGAGACATGTTTTCAAACCAGAATCATCTCAAGCATTCTAAGCTGTCACAGTTTAGTTTTAGTTTTACCACATCATCCCCATGGGCACATTAAAAGTGGCAAACTGGGTGGTTCACATTTAAAAGTGTAACCAACAGTGGGGAAGCAATGAACAAGGGCAGAAAAGCGAGCTTTCAGCAGAATTTCTCCCTTAGGTTTCACTTCTTTGGGTTCACGGGAATGTGTCCTTGCCTCTTTGTGCATAGAATAAGGACAGACTTTAATCTTGTGTTTTGTGCTTGAAAGTGCTTTTTCAAATGCCCTCCAGCAAGTTGCAATATTAGATTGTGATGTTGGATTTTAGATTTAGCTATGCGCTTAGTATCTTCTTTGTTGTACGCATGACAAAATGATAATGTAATTTAACCGGAGCCCTTAAAGTTCTGCCAGTCATTTAAGCAAGAAAATCCCATCCTCATCAACTTTCAAAATTGGATTTTCACTATGCACAGCTTTATTGTTTTTTTTTTTTGTTTTTTTGCAACAACATTTCAATTACATATACGTGGACTGAAATAGACTGCACTGGGAGCTCAGGGGGAATTACATTCCTCAGACACAAAGACTTCAAAGAGCCGTGGTAGCCAGCTTCGACCAAAACTAATGGATTTTTGTTTTTAGCTGACCAAGGAGGTGGCATGTATAAGCTTCTCCACAGAGTGCTTACATATTCCATACACATACACGGACACGGAGAAAGACAATGGCAGAAGATCCCCCCAATTAAAAGCGTATATATTAAACGTCAAATCAATAGCCCGTTAGTCACAGGAAATCACCATTCAGAAGATGATGCATTCATGTTTTATTGCTCTGTGTTCAGTTGCATTTAAGTCCAGGGGAGACTATTTGCATTAAATACTCCTGTTACACATAGATGAACGTTTTACAGTTATGTTGAAATTATAACATTAATACTCTATCAAACAACATCATATCAACAAATAAAAACAGTAGGCACTCTAAATCAAACATTATGTGCAGAAAAAGAGTCAGAAAAATGTTACAAGAACACAATGGTAAATTGAAATGTCCGGCCTATCTGTGCTGCCACCTTTTGTTAACCTATTAACTAACTTAAAAAAGAGATAGAGTCCTATTAAACAGATTTTTCTACAGAAAATTTATCAAAGGAACCACTGAGTCATTTAAGTCAGGTATTACATTCCACAACATACACATCAAAACTGATTCAAGGTAATGCAAGGAAATTTAAACTGTGCAGAGCCATTTATTTTAAAAATTACTGTAAAATTTGCATATTACATGCAAATATAAAGGGCTGGTAACAAAAGCTGATTGAATAAAATTAAAATAAACTTTTACCTTTATTGGAAAGCTGTCTTGCTTTCTGAACCACACACTGCACACTAAACCAGAAGGGTTTTATGGGACAGATGTAGCCATAACTGAACAACAAAATACAGAAAATACTAGAACCTCTGCATTTATTTCTATTGGTAGCAAAATGGCAAATCAGTATAATATGTTGCTGTCATGCTTTTGCAACCGCATTGCTGAAACTAGTGCTGGAAGCTCTGGATGTATGTAAGCAGTTATTCAAATAAAAAATAAAAAAAAACATCACCACACCATTTAAAGTGAAATTGATTCACATAATTTCACAAAACAGAAAAATAGCTTTCAGCAGAAAAGTCAGACAATAGTATCAAAAGTGCCAAACAAGTGGTTGAAAGCAAAACCTGTTTTTGTCAGGGTGCTCTGTTTTCCGTGCTCTAATTCTGCTCCACAGGTGGTTCTAGTTGGCTGGGGGGCGTGGCCCACACCTGCGGCTCGTTCGGAGCGGCTTCCTCCGGCTTCTTAAGGAGAGCTCAGACAGATGGAAGACGCCAGAGCCTTAATCCAGTCGTAGTACCACGTGGCCTCTGACCAAGATCCTGAAACATGTACCTGTGAGTCCTTTTCGTATCCTGAACCTTTGACTGACATTTAGTCTCTTGTTTCTCCAGTTTGTGTTTTTGGCAGTGATGGTGAGATGAAGCCTCATGAGGCATTGAACCACTTGAGCCAACTGGTTCGAGAAAGGGTTCATTTCTTGATGCTTCATGTGCACACGATACCACCTACTGGCCAAGTGTATAATCACAGCCAGCTGTATCTTAACCCGTGTGATGCATTGATTGTTTGTCTATTATGACTCTTGGGAATGACTTCACAAAAGGTGTAGGACGAAATAATTTGTCTACATAAATTTTGTATACACATGTGTATAATAAAACATTGTTTGAATGTATTTTCTGTGTGTAATTATTCCCAAAATAGTAGTGTCATGTGATATGGCATGGTGTGTAATAATGTTTTTCTGTGACTCTAGAAAAATGGCATGGGCTTAATCAGGCAGAGGACAGTGAAAGTGCTTGTGGAACTAGGGAGGGGTAATGAATAGGCTAATGCTTGTGTAACTTGTATGATTTCATGCATTTTTATTAAGAAACAACAATTTCTCCACACTTTTTGGTTTCAAATGATTTCTCTTTTTTGACACTACTTCTCCAGCCTTTCAAAAGACACGCTCACATGGCACAGATGATGCCGGGGTGCATAAATAAATAAGTGCAAGTATGTACAGATTGGGGTACTGTGACCAATGATTAGCCCAGTACTATACGGTCCCACAGTTTCCCCTCAGCAGCAACACTGAAGCACACAGAGGTTCCCGCTGCGTCTTTACGCACGATCCAGCTGTTGATGTCTCCTCTCTTTTCAGCTCAATGCAATTCTAGACAGTAACAGTTTATAACCTATATCACCTTTCACAGCAACAGGTTTCTCATCTCAGTCGACCAGACAAATCTCTATTGCTCTCCTCAGTGCGCTCTGGGCGGTGAGGTGGGAGGATTTTACCCGATGGTGCGCTGCGTGCGAGGGATAAACAGGGGGGAAATGCATAAATAAAAACTGTAAAGGGCTCCTATACAGTGATCATAGGAGCTGACCGGTCTAAAATCAACCTCCTGATGTTACAAGTTCTTTAAAATGACTCATAAAAGTGCGCACCCAAATTACAAGTAACGTAATTTTGCGCACCTGAATTAAAGCGCAAGGCAGCAGCGCATCGAAGCGCCACGGTTCTGTTTTGTTTCAAACAAAAGATCATGAAACACAGCCATAACTTTCCTAGTGACTTTAATTGGCACACTTTGCTACGGGTGTGAGGACATTAAACGTAGTGATTCACGTTTTGAATGGTGAACGGTGATAAAAGCCCCTGGGTTCGAGGGAAAGGAGGGGGGAGAGGAGCAAGCGCTGAGGCACAGAAATACGGTGCATGTAGTTAAAAAATGCAGAATTAATAAAAACAACTTATAAACAGACGTAGCGTTTTAAACTGCATCTGGTGAGCAGAACTGTTTTATGATCCAGAGTGCAGCCATCACTGGTTCTGACTGAAGGAAATATCTGGCAGCAGCTCTCTTCCCCCGCCCCCTCCCCTCCTGCGTACGCAGTACAGGACCTTACCGGCTCACTTTCACCGCTGGTTAAGACTAAAATTATTCATAACTCTGATCGCTCTTCCTGCTGCTCTGTTAACATGAACTGCAGCAGGAATTACTGATGGCCACAAGCTGTGAAAGAAGCTGAAACATCTCAGCAGAAGGCGGAGTTTTTATCGTCCGCTGCCCAGATGGGCGTTGGGATTTTTATGCGTGAAAAATGCCATGTTTGCGTGTGACCGTGTGAAGTCAGTGAAAGGCGTGTGTCACACGTTCAATGCGTGATAGTTGAGAGCACTGATCTCCTATCTATCTATCTCTCTCCTAAACTCTCCAAACACCAAACTGTCTCAAACTAAATAACCACTATCCAAACTCTGCTATCCAAACTATCAAAACTCTATCCACTCTCTCAACTGACCGCAACTCGCCTACAACAACCCACATTTTGAATGGAGCCTGTGGGGTTTCTAAAGCTGTCAAACCCCGCACCAAGCCTCGATACGCGCATTGCGGAAACGCCCCCTCCATTATTCGACACACGCCTCGAAGCCTCGGCACATAACGTAAAATCACTAGTTTTTGGATTACTCACCCGCCTTGACGTCTCGCTCGAAGAACCAGCACCTCAAGAATCCCCAACGCTCAGATATTGCTCTGGCACTCCCCTCATACCCCCTTGGTGTTACCAAGCCGGGCCTGAGACCCCTTCCCTGGATTCCGCTGGTTCACTCTCTCTGGTCATCCAATCTGTCCCTCCTGTCTGCTGTGGCGCGCTCCGGATCCCTCGCCAGCTTACCATCGTTCCGCCCTCCAGCTGCTAGCCACCGTTCATCCATCGAGAGCTTTGGTCACAGAGTTTCCCCGACACTAATCTCCCGGTTAGGTTTAGCTCGACTAAATGGTAAGCGGCACGGCTTCTGGTATATTTCCCCTGGTTCAATCTCTCGTATTAATTTCCTCTTTCTTCCGCAGTTACTCCGGCTCTGACGTTCAGACCTCGACTAATCCTCCAGCTTGTCGATCCCCTGTAGCCTGAACCTTCAATAAACATCTTAAAAGTGTGCTTTGTCTTCCATTCGTATCTGCATGTGGGCTAAACACTTAAAAACCATGACAGTTTTGCTACAGATGACCAGCTATGAATACTATCCAAATTGATAGGAAAAGTGTCATGCAATCTAGTGATCTGTTTTTTGGGGGGCTGGCTGGCTGTTTACCATTCTCTACTCTGCTCCATTCCATTAACTGAAATGAGTTTCACCTTGGACTCTGCTTTACCCCTGATTACCTCCACCCGGTCCACCTGTTAGTACACCTTTAAATACCTTCTTTTCACAGCCATTCTCTGTCAGATTGTCTCATTGCCATGTGTGAGCTTTACCTCTGCACCTGTGTGCAACGCCTGCTTATCCTGTGTCCATCTTCTGCTAGCCCTGCTCTAACTGGATACCTCATCGACTTCTGCTTCTAGTCACAACCCTGGACTGTTTTAGTTTTTTGATTCCTGCCTTGCCCTCCTGGTCTGTTTCAAAATCAAGAATCTTTATTGTTACCAAGGTGAAATTTCCTTTAAAACAGATGTACAGAAACATGACACACAGACACGAAAGGTTGTAATAAAAACTTACAACCATACTGAAATAATTTCCCACAGCTGCAAGATCTCTGCCCATGTCTTGCCTTCCCTTACCATTAATTTTGCCATATTGTTTTTTTCTCATGATCTCATCATCAAATACATTTTAGCCAAAGTCATAACACAGGTAATGTTTTTTTCTTCTTAGAAAAAATCATCAAAGATCCAGGTTTCCAGTCCCTCCCGCCTCTGTCTCTCAGCAGTTCTCTTGGACACATTAGGAAGATGGTCATCAGGGACACCGCTTCATCTAGGCTAGGGAAGGTTGTGGATCAATACCTTCCTTTAAAAGGTACAAAGCCACATTATATGCTTATATAAAAAAAATAACAAAAACTGTTTGATCATGATACAATAAGGTTATATACACCAATCATCCATCCTGATAATGTTTTGATGGTCCTTTTTGAGGCTAAATACAGCCCCACAATGGACACGATTAACAGATATAAACAGACGTGGTGCCATCTACTGGCAGTATCGCAGAACTATCATAATACCAGTTTGTTTAATTAATAAATCACTTGTAAATAATGCGGGACTGAGCCTGACCCTCTGCAATGCCTGACAGTAAAGCGGCAGCTTGCGTGATCAAAGACCAACCGTTGTTAATTAAATACACCAATCTACAGAAAATTTAAGAGCCTCATATCAGAACATTTACTCATGTCAATCAACTCTGAGCAATCGGCAGGTATAGCGTCCGCTTCAGTGAACACCAACGTTCATACCATATTCCCAGCGACATTCCAGTCTTTTCCCCTCCTGGAATCATATTTCTTTGTGTTTTTTTATCACTGGATCTTGGACCATTCTTCATTGTTTCGCTGGGAGATACTAATAGCCATTAGCCACTTCCTTGTTTAACCCCTGCTAGGCATGCACACTGACGTACTTCCGTTTTTATTATAAATACACCCAAAGGGCTTTATTAACTTACAAAAATAAACAAAATAAAGCATAAAACACCAAAATAACAACTAATATGCCAGCAGGACGTGATAATCTTTCAAAAAACTTTGTATGCAACCGGAGTGAGCTACTGACGTATACATTTAAAAAAATCAAATGTAGCTATGCACCATCAATGAGAACACGTTCAGGTTACATGATTCTGCAAATTATGAAATTCGTTTCTAGTAGTTTCTCCAGCTAAAGAAGTACGGAAAGAGAAAATTTTGTATGAAAAATATCTATCCAGACTTTATTCCCTATTTGATTCTGTAAATGTTCCATCATTCCACTCACTTGTGCTCTTGTCCAAATACCCATCCACCTACTTGTCTTTTCATCCATGTATTAATGAATGAGCAAGGTTTTAAAGATTCCTCCAATGCTGCCTCACTTACTGAGGAAGAGGTAATCATGTTTGGGAGGATGCCAATGATTTTATTTTTCAGCAGAATCTATTTTATTTATGAAGAATCCCATAAAGGCATTACTGCTGAGAGCTAAGGGATCAACAGAGCTATGACTTTGGGTATGTTTGGCAACTGTACTAGAGAGAAACCTAGGATTATTTTTATTTTTCTCTATTAAAGCTGAACAACATGCTGATCTAACTCTGCAAAGGGTCTTTTTATACAACAGTAGCATGTTTTTCAAAGATTCCTCTAGATGTGTCGAGCACCATCATCTTTCCAATTTCCCAACATTGTGTTTGAAAGAACAAAGCTCTAAATTAAACCATGGAGCCAGCTTCCTGTGAATAATTACTTTTTTTTCAAGGTGGCTACGTTGTCTAATGCAACACGCAGCAAGGAAGTGACACCATTAATGAAAGCACCAATTTGTGGATGGGAAGAACTAACTTGCAGCTATCTGCTGGGTATTTCTGTGGTACTGAGGAAATAAAAAGGGGGACAGACTCCTTAAAGTTTGATACAGCATTGTCTGATAAAGATCTACTATAATGAAACCTTCTTTTGGGGGTGGAGAACTCAGTTAAATTGAACTCAAGCGTAATTGAAATGTTCACATATGACAGGGTTGTGAGGAAATACTGTTCATTTTTCGAAATCAATGTGATAAGACGTCTGAGAACCGATCTAAAAACTGAGAGTAAGGGTCTTGCAAACAAGCAAACTAAGGGTTAAATGTTCAAAAGAATTGTAGTTTTTTTAATTGGCCTTGGACTAATTAATAAATCAGACTGAAAGATGGTTGCTGCTCCTCCTCCTTGTCCCGTAGTTCTGGGAATGTGGAAATTTAAATAATTAGGAGTTGACTGATTTATACTAACTTAGTCCTCTTGCACTCAGGTTTCTGTGAGAAATCAATTCATTGACTAACAGTCTTTGGAGGGAGAGACCGTATATTTAATAAACCACATAT
Organism: Fundulus diaphanus; assembly: GCA_037039145.1. Classification (NCBI taxonomy): domain Eukaryota; kingdom Metazoa; phylum Chordata; class Actinopteri; order Cyprinodontiformes; family Fundulidae; genus Fundulus; species Fundulus diaphanus. Next base: position 11,522,001 of record CM073125.1, read on the forward strand.
ATTTTTTTATGAGATTTTTATGATTTGCTCCGTTTATATTCAATTCAATTCAATTTTATTTATATAGCGCCAATTCATGAAACATGTCACCTCAAGGCACTTTACAAAACCAAAATCAATCAGATTATACAGATTGGGTCATATTATACAGATTGGTCCAAAAAAGTCCTATATAAGGGAACAAGTCTTGACAAGCAGCATTCACTCCTGAAGAAGCATAGAGTCACAGGGAGAGTCGTCTGCATTGTCCATGGCTTTGCAGCAATCCCTCATACTGAGCAAGCATGAAGCGACAGTGGAAAGAAAAACTCACCATTAACGGGAAGGAAAAACCTCCAGCAGAACCGGGCTCAGTCTGCCTCGACCAACTGGGGGTTAGAGAAGACAGAGCAGAGACACAATAAGAGAGACAAACAAGCACAGAAGCACACATTGATCCAGTAATCTGTTCTACATTAGATGGTAATAGCGGGTGATCTGTCTTCCCTGGATGATGTCACAGCTAACAGAACGCAAGACCCAGATGTACCTACTATGAAGAAAAAGAGAGAGAAAAAAAATGTTAAAAGCTGAAATGACAACAAGCAATTTAAAATTAAAGAACAGTAGAACTCGGAGTGAGAAAAATAGAAAAATCGATCCTGATGTCCTCCAGTAGCCTAAGCCTATAGCAGCATAACTATAGAGGTAGCTCAGGGTAACATAAGCCACTCTAACTATAAGCTTTGTCAAAAAGGAAAGTTTTAAGATTAGTCTTAAAAGTAGACGGGGTGTCCGCCTCACGGACCAAAACTGGGAGTTGGTTCCACAGGAGAGGAGCCTGATAGCTAAGGGATCTGCCTCCCATTCTACTTTTAGAGACTCTAGGAACCAACAGCGGACCTGCAGTCTGAGAGCGAAGTGCTCTGTTAGGAACATAAGGGGTAATCAGAGATCTGATATATAATGGAGCTTGATTATTAAGGGCTTTATACATTAGAAGAATTTTAAATTCTATTCTTGATTTAACCAATGAAGGGAAGCTAAAATTGGAGAAAATCTCTCCTGTTGATTTTCATCAGAACTCTTGCTGCAGCATTTTGGATCAGCTGAAGACTTTGAACTGCATTTTGTGGACTTCCTGATAGAAAAGAATTACAATAGTCCAGGCTTGAAGTAACAAATGCATGGACTAGTTTTTCAGCATCGCTCCTGGACAAAATGTTTCTAATTTTGGCGATATTCCGGAGGTGAAAAAAGGAAACTCTGGAAACCTGTTCAATATGGGATTTAAATGACATGTCTTGGTCAAAAATAACACCAAAATTTTTTACTTTATTACCAGAGGCCAAATTAATGCCATCCAGATTAAGTGATTGATTAAGAAGTTTATTTTTTGAGGACTCTGGTCCAAAGATTACAACTTCTGTCTTGTCAGAATTTAAATGCAGAAAATTTAAAGTCATCCAGCTTTTGATGTCATCAAGACATGCCTGTAGTTGAAGTAATTGATTGGATTCATCAGGATTTATGGATAAATATAGCTGAGTGTCATCAGCATAACAGTGGAAATTAATCCCATGCTGTCTGATAATTTTGCCAATCGGAAGCATATATATAGTAAAGAGAATTGGTCCAAGGACTGAACCCTGTGGTACTCCACAAGTGACCCTAGAGTTTGAAGAAGATTTATTATTAACACGAACAAACTGGAATCTGTCCGACAGATAGGATTTAAACCAGCCTAATGCTTTCCCCTTAATCCCTACAGTATGCTCAAATCTTTGTAGCAGAATATTGTGATCAACTGTATCAAATGCAGCACTGAGATCTAACAGGACAAGTACAGACACAAGTCCATTATCTGAGGCCATGAGAATATCATTAGTGACCTTCACCAGAGCTGTTTCAGTTCTATGATGAGCTCTGAAGCCTGACTGAAACTCCTCAATAGGTCATTACTTTGTAAATGTTCACATAGTTGATTAGCAACTACTTTCTCAAGAATTTTGGATAGGAAAAGAAGATTAGATATAGTTCTGTAATTTATTAGCTCATCTTGATCAAGAGAAGGTTTCTTAAGTAAAGGTTTAATAACAGCTACTTTAAAAGCCTGTGGTACATATCCATTTACTAAGGATAGATTAATCATGTCTAAAATAGGGACACTGATCAAAGGGAATACCGCCTTAACTTGGTTGGGATCGGGTCTAACATACAGGTAGAAGGTTTAGATGAAGCTAAAATTTTAGATAGCTCAGAAAGCTTTACTGCTTTTAAACAGTTCAAACACCACGCAGGTTCTAAAGATTCCTCCGACGCTGCCTCACTTACTGAGGACGAGGTAATCATGTTTGGGAGGATGCCAATTATTTTATTTTTAATAGAATCAATTTTATTTATGAAGAATCCCATAAAGTCATTACTGCTAAGAGCTAAGGGAATGGATGGATCAACGGAGCTGTGACTCTGGGTAAGTTTGGCAACTGTACTATAGAGAAATCTTGGATTATTTTTATTCTCCTCTATTAATGATGAAAAATATGCTGCTCTAACTCTGCGAAGAGTCTTGTTATACAACAGTAGACTGTCTTTCCAGATTAGGTAGGATTCCTCTTGGTGTGTAGAGCGCCATTTTCTCTCCAATTTCCTAACAATGTGCTTCAAGGAACGCAGCTCTGAATTAAACCAGGGAGCCAGCTTCCTGTGAATAATCACCTTCTTTTTCAAGGGAGCTACATTGTCTAATGCAGAACGCAATGACAAAGTCACACCATTAACAAAGACATCTATTTGTGAATGGGAAGAAACAACATTGCTGCCATCTGCAGGGCATTTCTGCAATACTGAGGATATTAAAAGGGGGACAGACTCTTTAAAGTTTGATATAGCATTATCTTCACAATCAGTATGAAGCCAAGAGTGCGTCGGTTTATGCACATTTTGAGCAAAACCAATTGAATCTAGGATAGTTTTAAAGGCTACGCTAAGATTAACATTCAGTGTCAACATGAATGAAACCGCTCAGATGTTTTACCTGTCAAAGAATGGGACATATTGCAAAAGAATGTAAGGGAAAAATTAGATGTGCAAGATGTGGAGGTCCACATGAATTAAATAAAAGCAATAGTAACAGCAGCAGGGAGGTTCCTAGATATGAAAGAAATTCAAGCAGATCAGATACATACCATATTGAGTGCCACTGAAATAACAGAAAATGGTCAGGATTAGGATATAAGCTTTGTAGATGGTTATTCATATTCTTCAATGGAATGCCAGAAGTTTAATAGCTAACGGACAAGAATTTAAAAAGTATATTTATGAATTAGAAGTAATACCAGATGTAATATGTATACAAGAAAGGTGGTTAAACTCAAACTTAGATTTTAAAATTCCTGGATATAACATAGAAAGACAGGATAGAAGTAATGGTAGTGGTGGAGGATGTGCCACCTTAATTAAGGAAGGAATAGCTTATAAGAAAAACTCATTAAATAAAAAATTAGAATGTGTGAATATAGAAATATTTAATTTAAGGAAACATGGAAATATTAAAATCATTAATTATTATAATCCATGTAAAAATCTAGATAATGAAATATTTAAGGAAATAGGGAAAATACATAGAAGAGAAGTTTGGTGTGGAGATTTTAATGCTCACAACAGTCTATGGGGTAGCAAGAAGACGGATTATAATGGTAAAATAGTGGAAGAATTAATGGATGAAAGGTCATTAGTTTGTCTTAATAATGGAAAAGGTACAAGAGTAAATATACATAAAAATACAATTTCATGTCTAGATATTACATTAATATCTGATTGTCTTGTTAGTGCATGTGAATGGGATGTAAATGGGGAATCTACATTAGGGAGTGATCACTTTCCAGTGAGTACAATAATTAATGATAATATAAATAGACAAGAAGAGTTTACATTAATAAGATGGTGCTTTAATAAAGCTGACTGGTTTAAATTTAAAACAAAATGTGAGGAAACAAGACATATAATAAAGTTAGAAGGTAATATTGAAGAGTGTACAAATCAAATAATAGAACATATTATAAATGCTGCAAATTACAGCATACCAAAAATAAAAGTGAAAGGTCAGAAGAAAGTAGTTCCTTGGTGGAATAATGAATGTAGTAAAACAATTAAAGATCGTAATAAAGCTTTTAAAATACTACAGAAAAATCTAACAATAGAAAACCTTATTGATTATAAAAGGAAAAGAGCAAAAGCTCGGAAAACTATAAAGGATGCAAAAAAGAAAACGTGGAGAGAATATTGTTCATCAATAGGTGCAGAAATAAATATAAAGAATGTGTGGTCAATGTTTAGAAAAATGACGGGGAAAAAGAACAATGTTAATATTCCATCCTTAATCAGAGGACAAGAGGTATTGGTTATAAATAAAGATAAGGCAGAGTTATTAGGAGAGACATTTGCGGCAGTTCATAGTGGTGATCACTTGACAGATATTCATAGAAGGCAGATGATCCAAAAACTTGGAAATCATAAAGACTTACTAGAAAAATGTCAAAAATATATGACAACATTAGATATGAATATAACCATGAAAGAAATAAAAACAGTATTGAAAGGGACAGGATATTCAGCTCCAGGGGAGGACCAATTATGCTACGCTATGTTTCGACAGATTCCGGAAATAACACTGAAATTAATATTAGAATTATTTAATAAAATATGAAAAGAAGGATTAATACCAAATAGTTGGAAAAGGGCAATAATCTTACCATTTAATAAGCCAGGTAAAGACTCTACCTGTCCAAATAATTACAGACCAATAGCTCTTACTTCTCATTTAAGTAAATGGATGGAGAAAATAATGGTTAATAGATTAGGATACTTTCTTGAGAAGAATAATTTAATTAATGAATATCAATGTGGATTCAGAACAGGAAGATCAACAATGGATGCTCTAATTATAGTCAGCAATGACATAGAGAAAGCTTTAAAAATGAAGGAAATAATGATTATAGTATTTTTTGACATAGAAAAAGCATATGACTCACTATGGAAAGAAGGATTACTTATAAAAATTAAACAGATGGGAATAGGTGGGAGAATGTATAATTGGATAGCAAATTTTCTACTAGATAGAAAGATAAGAGTAAAAGTTGGGAATGATTATTCAAATGAATATAATGTTGAAAATGGAATACCTCAAGGTAGTGTAATTAGTCCAATTTTATTTAATATAATGATCAATATTTTCTATGATACTGATAAATGTATAAAATCTGCACTGTATGCAGATGATGGGGCCATATGGATGAAAGGGAAAAATATTAAATATGTGGTAGAAAATATTAAAAAAGCAATTAGTAAAGTAGAAAATGGTCTTATGAATGGGGTTTCAAATTATCATCAAGCAAGTCTTTTTATATGGTTGTCACAAAGCAGAGAAATATTAATATAGAAACAATAACATTGTATGGACAGACTCTAGAAAGAGTAACAGAATATAAATATCTAGGTTTATGGTTGGACAGTTCTTACTCATGGAAAACACATATAGATAACTTAGAAACCAAGTGTAAAAAAGTTATTAATCTGTTAAAGGCTGTGGCTGGAAATAATTGGGGGGCAGATAAACAGTCATTATTAAGCATATACAGGGCTCTCATGAGAGCAATAATAGATTATGGCAGTATTATATATGGAGCAGCAGCTAAAACATCATTACAAAAAATAGAAAGAATACAGTGTAGAGCTTTACGTATATGTACAGGAGCAATAAAAACGACACCTATTAATGCTCTCTTAATTGAAAATGGGGGAACTCCACTGGAAATGAGGAGAATTAAATTAGCTTTAGCATATTGGATGAAAATTAAAAGTAATATAGATAATCATGTGAATTCAACTATTATACAAAATTGTTGGGAATATGTGAAGTTCCAAAGTAATGGATTTGGATGGATGGTTAGGAAATGGATTAAAAAGTATGGATTAGAAGACAAGGAGATAGCTCAATTTAACCCAATTAGCATTATTCTTCCATGGCTAATACCAGAGGTTAATGTAGATTTGCAAATTAATACAATGAAAAATGATTGGAATTTAAATGAAATAGGGATAAAAACTGATATTTATTTAAGAACTACATATAATAATTACCTTAAAATTTATACAGATGGTTCTAAGAATTTAAAAGGATATGTGGGAATAGGAATATATGTTCCAGAGTTTAAAAAATGTATTCATAAAAGAATATCAGATCAATTGTCGGTTTTTACAGCAGAAATGGTGGCAGTTATATTAAGCTTGCAATGGGTGGAGGAGATTCGACCAATCAGGGTGGTGGTGTGCACAGATTCTAAAGCAGTAGTGGAAAGTATTAAGGGAGAAGGAAATGATAGAAAAGATTTGGTATTAGAAATTCATAATATTTTATTTAGATTATATAGGGGTGGCATAGATGTTTGGTTTTGTTGGGTACCAGCACATGAAGGAGTAAAAGGCAACGAAAAGGCAGATAAATTAGCTAAAAGGGCTTTGGGGAAAATAACGATTTCAATTCCTTTTGGGAAAGGGGAAGGGAAATCACTTATTAAAAGTAAAGAAATGGAGGAATGGCAAAAAATATGGAATGAAGATAAGAAAGGAAGAAGATTATATGAAGTGCAAAAGTCAGTTCAAATTTGAAGCATTAATGAAAGAAACAGAAGAAATAATAATTAGTAGATTAAGAATAGGTCATACCTACTTAAATGACATGCTTTATTTAATAGGAAGGAAAAATAGTGATAAATGTGAGAGATGTGGAGAAAAAGAAAATGTAGAACACATACTGATGAACTGTAAGTCATATAAACTTGAAAGGGAAGAATTAAAGAGAATAGTTAGAAGTATAGGCCATGAATGGAATCTTAAAGGTATATTAGGAAATGAAGGAAACATAACAGATATTCATAAATTAAGGAAAGCATTGTTTATTTATCTTAAGAATACAAAATTAAAAAATAGAATCTAATAGATGTGAAGTAACGCTACTACACACTCATGTACAGTAGGTGGCGGTATGCACCTAAAAGTTGCTTGTGATCCGCCATAATAGAAAAGAAGAAGAAGAAGCCCCCACTCAGGGCTAAGCCCCTCCCTCACCATAAAGTGCCCCTGGTGCATTCCAATCAGGACCCGTTATTACCACAAAAGGCTACGGTCTTTGGCAAAGAAGTTGTCTTATAGGGAAAGAGACAAAACAAGGATTAACATTGGCCTTGCCTTTCCAATGTGGAGAGTATTTGGAGAGCAGCTGCAGTTTGACTCGGAGCTCGCTTTTCTCCTCCAGACTGGTGAGTAACAGCATGAAGTCAAATGCTGGTTTTTGTTGGTGTTACAGTCTTGTTAGACTTGTGTTAATATGCTGATTCGATTCAATGTAATGCTACATTTGTGGCACGTGGGTTAATTGTTGGATTTTGACCAGCAATGGGCCAGTCTTTAATGTTATGTGAGGCAAGCTAACACAATTAGCATTGTTTAATGCAGCCCGGCGAGCTTGTGAGCTGCCCACCATGAGCCGCACCCACATTCAAGGCATTCTTTTTCCTTCCAAAAAATGTTAACTTGAATCCGATAACTGGTCTGGTGCTTAGATTTTGGAGGTAGAGGGAGGCCTGGCTTGTCACACATCTTGTTTTGGTCCACAGACAGTTCCACCTAGTGGGGAAAATTCTCTTTTTGCTCCTTAAAAGATAAATATATTTATTGTAACTCAATGGGGAAATTTAGATATGACAGTGGCAAAACACTTAGTTACATGATAGAATAGTAGTGAATAACAAGCTAACCTTAGGTTAAGTTCTAAAAAAAGAGAATGAACTAATCCGAAAGGCAAAAAAGAAAAAACATTGTTCCATTTTTGATGATATGGGTTCCAAACATTTACCTTTCTTGAACAGTGTTTGGGGGTCTTTACAAAATCAGGTGGAATTTGTTGTGGTGTTTTTAATATGTGACTCAGCTGCCAATATAAACTGTAAAATAGAACCTACTTTAATGGTCGTTATAACCACTATCTGCAACCTAGAGAACAGGTCCAAAAGTTACTGTTTACCCCTACAAGACAATCCTATAAAACAACCCCACTTTAACCATTATTAATGCAAAAGGCTCAATGTCCAACCTTAAAATTGTAATGAAAGGCCCGTACATCTATTGAACATGCCATACTTTGACATCAGAGGTTACAGTTGTTCATCTTCCTTCCCTACTTATAGCAGTCTTGGAACTTCATCAACCTCTTTTAAAAGGAAATCTTTGTCTCAGTATGCAGTGTTTCCCGCAGGAATTTGGTTATGCGAGGCGGACCGACTCGCGGAGCGGGGGGGGGTGGACGACACGTTGTCCACGGGGGGGGGTGGACGACACGTTGTCCACGGACCGATTCGCGGAGCGGGGGGGGGGTGGACGACACGTTGTCCGCGCACCGACTCGCGGAGCGTATCCATGTGTTTTTTCCCCGCCACTCACGCACGCGCGAAAGCAACAACAACAAACCGAGTGTTAACGTCACTTTTTTTTTTTTTTTTTTTTGGAATGTTGGCGAGGCGGTAGCGCTATCTTGGCGAGGCGGCCGCCTCGCCAAGATAGCGCTGCGGGAAACCCTGGTATGAAAGTGGTTTCATGATCTCTTCAGCAAAGAAACCTTCAGAAAATGAAAGTACTGTCTTGATATATTGGTTGGTATATTGGTTATTTACTTTTTTTGTTTAACATGCATTTAGGTTTTGATTTGATGTCTTAGTTATGTAAGCTAATTTGTCATTCTTGACCTAAGTTCCTGTTTTACTGTGGTCATTGTACCTCTATCTCTGTTTTCTCTCCTATGTTTAAGATTTAGAATTTCCGCCTTGATTTTACCAACTTAACATTTGCTTTATTACAATAACTAAACCCAAAAGCAAACATATTTTTGCTGATAAACTGTATGAACTGGGCTTCAAGGGTGCTATCTGTAATGAACAGAGACTCTGGACCCATTATTTAACCAAGACAGGCCAGTGGCGTTTTAAGACAGTTTATTGGAAACGGAGGAGCAGCAGGTTGCAGGACTATCCTCAGCTCTTAAGACTGGAACCCATAGAGGCAGAAACAGCAGGTTAGTGATCTTAATCAGCTCCTTGTGCCCAAAGTGTTTAGGGTAAAGATCACTAACCTCTTTTAGTGACAACAACAGTGTTGGAGCAACAGACCGTGCTGAACAGGGAAACCCTCTTGTAGGCTTGGGCTGGAGCTCGGTGGTCCGGGGGCAGGTAGGGGGTCAGAACCTTGACGTCGATGGCAAGCAGGGGAATTAGAGGAGATATCCAGGTTCCGTGTTCCGAGTAGCGGTCCGAGGTCAGAGCCAGGTGAGAATCCAAGAGGGAAATCCAAGGCAGAGTCGGGGCACAGATCCGGGTCCGATAACAGGCTGGCTTAAAAGGCACACAAGGCAAGGCAAGGCAAATTTATTTGTATAGCACATTTCAGTACAGAGAAAATGCAAAGTGCTTTACATGATTAAAATACAGGAAAAAAAAACAGAATAAAAGCAAGTAGGAATAAAATGTAGAAACAAAATAGAACATGGAAAAATAGAAACTAAAAGCAAACATTAAAAACAGTTGGACTACAAAGTTGAACTAATGATGTTTCAGTAAAACAGTTTAACTAGAACAGTCAAAGGCAATCCTAAACAGATGTGTTTTTAATCTTGATTCAAAGGAACTCAGGCTTTCCGCACCTTTACAGTTTTCTGGAAGTTTGTTCCAGATAAGTGGAGCATAGGAACTAAATGCTGCTTCTCCGTGTTTGGTTCTGGTTCTAGGTATGCGGAGAAGGCTGGAGCCAGAAGACCTGAGTGGTCTGGATGGTTCATACACTGATAACAAGTCTGTGATGTATTTAGGTGCTAGACCATTCAGGGATTTATAGACTAACAGAAGTATTTTAAAGTCTATTCTCTGAGATACAGGGAGCCAGTGTAAGGACTTTAGAACTGGGTTGATGTGCTCTACCTTCTTAGTCTTAGTGAAGACGCGGGCAGCAGCGTTCTGGATCAGCTGCAGCTGTCTGATCCACTTTTTAGGCAGACCTGTGAAAACACCGTTGCAGTAATCAATTCTACTAAACATAAACGCATGGGTTAGTTTTTCCAGATCCTGCTGAGACATTAGTCCTTTAATCCTGGAAATGTTCTTCAGGTGATAGAAGGCCGACCTTGTAACTGTCTTTAGATGCTTTTGAAGGTTCAGGTCTGAGTCCATCACTACTCCCAGATTTCGGGCCTGATCTGTGGTTCCTAGCTGAAGCAGCTGAAGCTGTGTGCTAACTTCTGATCTCTCCTCTATTGGTCCAAAAATCATTACTTCAGTTTTGTTTTTATTCAATTGAAGAAAATTTTGGTACATCCATGCATTGATTTCTTCTAGGCATTTACTCAGTGCTTGAAGTGGTTCATAGTCACCTGGTGACATGGTGATGTAGAGCTGTGTGTCGTCTGCATAGTTATGGTAGCTGATGTTGTTGTTTTTTATTATCTGAGCTAAGGGGAGCATGTAGATATTGAACAGGAAGGGACAAAGGATGGACCCTTGGGGAACCCCACATGTAATTTTTTTCATCTCTGATGTAAAGTTACCTACTGATACAAAAGATTCCCTGTTTTTTAAGTAGGATTTAAACCAGTGGAGAACTGTACCAGAAAGGCCGACCCAGTTTTCCAGGCGTTCTAACAGAATGGAGTGATTGACTGTATCGAATGCTGCACTGAGGTCCAATAGTACCGCCACTGTGGTTCTTCCACAGTCTGTATTTATATGGATGTCATTAAACACCTTGATAAGGGCGGTCTCTGTACTGTGGTGAGCACGGAAGCCAGACTGGAAAACGTCAAAGCGGCTGGTCATTGTTAAGGTGTTTAATTGTTGAAATACAGCTTTTTCAATAATCTTACTGATAAAGGGGAGGTTTGAGATGGGCCTGTAGATCTGGAGTAGTAGTTTGTCTAAATTGTTCTTTTTCAGCAGTGGTTTGATAATTGCTGTTTTTAGGGACTGGGGGAAAACACCTGACAGAAGGGACATGTTTATTATCTGAGTCAAATCAGACGCTATGACAGGCAAAACCTTCTTAAAGAAAGCTGTGGGGAGAACATCAAGGCAGCAGGAGGAAGAACTTAGTTGCTGAATGATCCCCTCTAAGCTTTGTAGTTTATTTGGCTGAATTGGGACATTTTGTCAAGATAAGTTCCAGTTGGATACAGCTTTGGTTCTGGAGTTGATATGGATGTACAAACTGATCCTCTAATCTTTAGAAGTTTCTCAGTAAAGAAGTTAGCAAATTTATTGCAAGCCCTGGTGGAATGGAGTTCAGAAGCCACGGACACAGGAGGATTTGTTAACCTGTTGACTGTGGCAAATAAGACACGAGCATTATTAATGTTTTTGTTGATGATCTCAGAGAAGAAAGAGGGGGTCACACAGGGGTCAGGCAGGTTCGATTATACAGAGGCAGAATGGGTCGGGCTTACAGGCAGGCAGTCAGAGTCAGGCAGGGATCAGACAGGCTCAGTAAACGGAGGATGGAACAGGTCAGGTAACAGGCAGGCAGGTAATCAGGATAGAACGCTCCACCCAATTGGTGGAATATTTCAAACATTTTCAAAATCAGGGTTATGCTTTTACATTGGGGTGAGTTGCAATTTAAATATCTTCCTTGTTTCTATACCTCTGCTTTCTGTCTGCCTTCATTGGGTGCTATACACACAAACATACTGATATCATATTTGTTATGTGAAGATAACCAGTGTATAAGTTAAAAGGTTCTGGTTGTAGATTTAGTCAGTCTATATGTGGTTTACTGATCTGCATATCGGTGTATGAATGTTTGCGCGTTAGTGAATGTGGTTGGATGAATGTGGTTAAAGTGTAAAGAACTTTGAGTGGTCAGTATGACTAGAAAAGATTATATAAATTTAGTCCATTTACCATTGATTTACCATATGAAAAATGCTCCTGTCATGATTTGCCTGAATCTGTAAAAAACTGGTACTTTTGAGGGCAGACTTGATCTATTTTTGTGAGTTAAGTGGGTAATGCTAATGTTCCTGAATACTCAGTGTTTTTATGTTTAGATAATTTGTAGAAAAATGTCTCATCCAATAAACGTTCTCTTTTGAGGAACTGCCTCCTGACTAACCCCATCTCTGAATGTGCAAGCAGTTTGTAAGATTAGCTGTACAGGTTGTGATGCTTGGTCCAGACCATTCCAAGTAACTTCAAAATAAATTCTTTCTGGTTTTAAGTGAGAAGGTTTTAGTTATGGTGGACACAACTGTAAAATCATGTCATGGTTTGTCTTGGATGAACCCGGACACAGCACACACACACACAGAGCTGGTTTCCAAAGTTTATTGAGACAGCAGGTAGTGGATGATGAAGCCAAAGTCATTTACCAGACGGAGGTTGCAGGGGTACAGGAAACTGGCAGGCGAGAACAGACCGGAGCAGACAGGAACAGAACCAGGATATGAGCACGAACGAGACAGGCGTGGTGTTCAGGAGACTGAGACGAACCGGCAACAAGGACAAACTGAAGGTGAGTCTTTATAGTGGTGAGAGCAGGTGGAGCGAGTCCGTGGCTGATTGCAGTCCTGTCAGGTGTTCCCAATCAGGGCTGTACTGAGGAAGGAACAAGGAAGTGTTCAGAATGCAGCCTTCAGGCTGCATCATGACATTACCCCCCCCCCCCCCCCCCCCCTCAAGGTCGGCTTCCAGACGACCAATAACCTCCTCGACTGGGCGGGTGGAGGGGGGTATCCGGACGGCGGGCAAAACAAAACAAAAAAGCCTGGAACCTTACGGGCGCAGGAACCTCACGGGCGCAGAAACTCAGGAGCGCAGGATCCCTTGTCGGCGCAGGAACCAAGAGGACGCGGGGAAGGCGTCGGAACCAATGAGCGCAGGACCCTCTGTAAGCGCAGAAACCTTGAGAGCGCTGGAACCAGACGAACCAGAGGCGAACGTCGCAACACAGCGACCCAGGCGAGACGAACCAAGAGGTGAGGCGTCGCAACACAGCAACCCAGGCGAGACGAACCAAGAGGCGAGGCGTCGCAACACAGCGACCCAGGCGAGACGAATCCAGAGGCGAGGCGTCGCAACACAGCGACCCAGGTGAGACGAACCAAGAGGCGGGGCATCGTGGACCACGATCCCGGCGAGACGAACCAGAGGTGAAGGCACCCACAGAGATCTGGGGCTGAAGCAAAGGTGAATCCAGATTCCGGCCAGCTCCCGTACCAAGCTCTGTGTGTGACCGGGTTCATCATTTGGGCCGGTTCGTTCTGTCATGGTTTGTCTTGGATGAACCCGGACACAGCACACACACACACACAGCTGGTTTCCAAAGTTTATTGAGACAGCAGGTAGTGGATGATGAAGCCAAAGTCATTTACCAGACGGAGGTTGCAGGGGTACAGGAAACTGGCAGGCGAGAACAGACCGGAGCAGACAGGAACAGAACCAGGAGACGAGCACGAACGAGACAGGCATGGTGTTCAGGAGACTGAGACGAACCGGCAACAAGGACAAACTGAAGGTGAGTTTTTATAGTGGTGAGAGCAGGTGGAGCGAGTCCATGGCTGATTGCAGTCCTGTCAGGTGTTCCCAATCAGGGCTGCACTGAGGAAGGAACGAGGAAGTGTTCAGAATCATGACAAGTGGGTGTTTTTTTCTGTTTTTTGTTTTTTAATAATTAAGATGTCCCCTTATGGGTTAGCAGGTTGGCTTTAAAGCTAAAATTTAATTGTTTACATTTAGCCCTTTTAGCTAAATTTTGAGATTGTTTTACATCCATTCTCATTTACCATAATTTTAAAATGACTAATAGAGCTATGAAGGGCTTAGAATGCTGGTGGATTATTTTTCAGAAACTAAATCATATGAGGGCAGTTGAATTCAAGCTTCCTCTTCATGTCTTTGCTGTGGACATGTTTAATCTAGCATTTGTTGGTTTCCTTTCAAAGCTTTCTTGTCTCACATGCTCTTAGCTCCCTGTCACTTTGCACACAGGAATAAGAGGTTTGCCTTTAGTGCTGAAGTACATGTGTGAAGATGGAAGCTCTTATCAAATACTCTACGGAGCACCATCCTTCTTGTCCAGTTCTGTCTACATCACATCTCTTAAACCCCATAGGAAAACCCAAGAAGATGTACTTTTCTTGATTTTAATTCCGTTTCTGCCATTTTCTATCTCAACTTTGGGTTTGCTGCTTTACACATTGAATTCATTAGTGTGTAATTTCTGGTTTCAAATACTCTGTATTTGGCAAATATTACTCTCATCATTTTGAGGAAATGTCCCAATGATGATGTTGTATTTTGAGTTTAAAAAGCCTTAACCCCTTTGATGGGTTATAATGTATCCCTCATACAGGTAGGTCATTGAAGGGACAAGAGACACACACAGAAACTCCACAGTGACCTGCTTTCTCACAGAACATCAGTTTTCAACAGTTTTCTTCACCATCTCCATACAACATCTCTCCTCACCTTCCTCCTTCAAGCCTCAAGGTTGGATATCACTCAGGGAACCTAATGCTCTTCAATAGTTACTTCTCACTATATTTGTCTCTTCTGAAATGTGAATCAGTGCCATAATCAGTATCAAAGTGAATAGAGGGCAGTTACTTCCAGATGAGCTGCCTTACAGCATCAAATCATAATTCCAGTTTGCTTAATTAATAAATCAATTGTTAATAATGCTGGACCAAGCCTGACCCTCGGCAATGTGTCGCAGTAAAGCGGCAGTTCAGCGTGATTGAAGACCAACCATTATTAATTAAATATACTGATCTACAGCAACTTTAAGAGCCTTATATCAGAACGTTTACTCATGTCAGTCAAATCTGCAGTCCCATCTTAGCCAGCGACCTTACTGTATTCCCAGCTACATTCCTGTCTTTTCCCTCTTGGAATAATTTTTTTGCTCTTCCTTCCACAGGATCTTGGTCCTTTTGCCATTGTTTCGCTGGGAGATGCTAATAGCCATTAGCCGCTTCCTTGTTTTAACCCCTGCTGCGAATGTGCAGTACATACTTGCGTTAAAATCGTAAATAAACACGAAAGGCTTTATTTAGTAACAAAATGAGCAAAAATAAAGCATAAAACACCAAAATAACAACTAATACGGCAACAGAAAATGATAATCTTTCCTAAAAACTTTGTTTGCAACCAGAATGAGCTACTGACGTATAAATAAACAAAAAGTCAAATAACGTGGCTATGCACCTTTAAAATTAGGTTAGTCTACAAATTGTTCATGATTTTGTTGTTCCATTGAGTGGTGACTTCAGATTAGATAAAAGTGAGGAAATTAAGGTTGGGTGAGAAGTAGATTTCAATGATTTCAATTAAAAAAACTCTGAGGCTTCACAGAGCAGCTGTTTTTATACAGGTGAAATTACACAGTGGAGGACTCTGGTCACTAATGAGGGGAGTTCTTGGCAACAAATACATGCATCTTCACAATTATGCACTGGGTGCAGGCACCCATATCCTTGTCCATATATTTGCTATTCATGTACATCTAAATTTTGGAATGTGCTCAGGTCACATTTGTGTAGAGTCCATAGCAGAGAAATATCAAGGCAAATATTGACATTGTCCACATTTACCTGTCATGTTTGAAGATTCTCTGAAGTTGCCTCTGAAAAGGAGTATTTCACTCGTATAAATTTGCATCTCAAAGCCAATGAAACCGTCCCCTGCATGTTCAAGGGTTGTACATTTAGGACAAATATTTGTGGGACATTTAAATCACATAAAAATAGAAAACACCTTGGTTATTCTTACAGTGACTTTAAACCTGGAATCATTGCAGAAAGAGACAGTTTTGAAAGCTCAAGTGTTTCATATGAACATGGAGACAATGAAAACTCAGAAGTCCAGCTTGAAGTGCAGTCTAGTTTTGAGAGACGTCTCAGAAAATGTTGAAAAGACGATAGAGCTTTTACAGGACTTGCACTTCCTAATGGGTTCTGCATCACAGACTACATGAAATGCCATTGTTTTAGATTTTTGTACTAAGCATAATCTTTCTCTTGATGCAAAGAAACTGAAGAATTGGCCACTGCCCTCTCCCTTTCTAATACCTTGACAAAATCAATTGGAGATCAGAGCCCACTTGGCACTGCTTTCAAGCGGAAGCAATACTTCAAAGACAAGTTCTGAGTAGTTGAACCAGTTTAATATGTTTTGTATAAAGAGCGAAACCATACCTACCAATTTGTACCATTATTGCAGTCATTGCAGCAGTTTTTTTGCATAAAGATGGTATAATTGATGATGTAGCAGAAAACTACAGTGCTCACTAAAATGAAACTGCACAACAAGAATACAAGTAATTCAGGATGGAGAGGTTTTTATTGGAAATGGAGAGTTTTTTAAACAAAATTAATTCCTATCTTCAGTGGAATTGAGAATAAGTGTGTAAACCTTCATACCGATGAGTTTGAGGTGTGCAAGCCTCCGGGTGCTTTGATCAAGTCTTATGAACTTAACAGATATATTTGATTGACCTTAACTCAGTCAAAGCAATAGGTAAACTCGACTGAGTTAAGGTCAGTCAGCAAATCGTTTTTTATAGTGTAGGAACCAGCAGCTGGATCATGCGTACAGATGCAGCGTGAGCCCTTGAGTGTGCTTCAGGTGTTGCCTTAGAAACATTTTATTTCCATTCCTCATCACCCGCTGTTCTAAAGTCTGCCACCAGAGGTCAGTCTGGTCCCTGTAACCAAGCCACAGAACCAGTCCGTGTCAGTGTCTACACATTTGTGTCTGTTTTACACCAGAGAGAATATTTCTGTGCCCGTCCACATCGAAGTGGACGCCTCAGGTCTTGTTCCTGTCGCCGAGGGTACAGCTGCTGCCTCTGGTTCTGTTCCCGTTGCCTCGGGTCTGGCTGCCGTCTCGGGTCCTGTTCCTGTCGCCGAGGGTCTGGCTGCTAGTTCGGGTCCAAAGCTCCAGAGTCCTGCGGGGAGGGGGACCAGGTGGATCCGCCTCCAGTCCGCACTCCAGACTCCTGCGAGGAGGGAGTCCAGGTGGACTCGCCTCCAGTTTTCGCTTCAGAGTTCTTCGAAGTGGGGATCCAAGTGGATCAGTCCACAATGTCTATTCCTGGGATGATTGACGTTGACACTCAGACTGGCCTGCCAGCTGTCACTGAGGTCCGCAGAGAACTCAACCAACGATCTAAGCACCCGGGCCTCTTCAAGACGCTAAGCACTCAGGGCCCCATGGTTATTATAAGGTCCCCAGGGACTGCAAGAGTTCCTGCTGCAGGGGGCAACTATAGTGACCCACACTGCATGTTAAATAACCAAATTTGCATCCACGTTTGGCAGAATTTGTCGGGACGTGACGGACTGCATTTCCCATGATGCAATGTGGTCAAAATGGCCACCAACTCCCATCATGCAACACGGCCCAAAAATGGCCGCAGCCCTAACAACGGAGCGGAGAGATAACGTTACTAGGGAAAATGTATTTATTGCGGTCACGCACGACAATCTCCCTTCTTCCCTGGCACACCGCCAACCTGAGAAGTCACGCAGCTGCTACTCCAAACTTCCCCCCCCCATGCCACATGCTCGAGTTTCTCGCTGGACCGAGACTTTTCGCAGCAAACCTTATTCCCTGCTTTTGTTTACGCAGGAGGTCGACTTTAAAAAGTACTTTTGAATTCCCTCTGATCAAAGAAACTGAGAGCCAGTGATCTAAAGAGGACCCCGCTTTGTCTGGCCAACCAAGCGACTGTAAGCCCGGAGGAAGAGACCAAGGAACTTTGTCATCCCGGTCCCGCTGCAGCCTGCGGACACCTGCGTTCGTCAAGACGCCTCCAGGAAGCCGCGTTACTCGGAGCGCTCCGGACCAGCCCCGAGGCACCTCAAAGTAACGGGTTCTCCCCTTTTATTTCTTTTCACCCACAGGGTGTTTTAGAAGTGCCTGGGCAGGTGTATAATTAGTTTAATGCTTATTACTCCAAGGCGGAGTGTTTAACTGTTGAATATCTTTCTGTGTTGTGTGCATGCTTTTACAAGTGATTTGCGTTGTGTCGATTTGTGGTTTATCAATAACCCAGCCGTGGGTCACTGCTTCAGTTCTTTTCCATCTTCTTCCATGCTTTCCCCCCCCTCTCTTTTCGCTTCTTCTTATCAGTGAATTCAATCTTTTTGTTAGTACTCAGTTCGCGGTTTGTCTTTAAACTCACCAGTCGGCCGCTCCCCTCTGGCCGAAGCACCGCCCCACTTAGCGTACGCGCTGACTACATCATTAGGACCTCCCCTCACGCATCACGTAAGGGCGCAGAGCCTACGTCATCGTAGTCGCCATCTTGGGAGGGTCTTAAAGTGGGTGTCTGCCCCTCAATGCTGCGATGTCAAATGCCGACGTCTCTGAATGTGGTTTAAACAACTGTGAGCTGAACTAAGATTTGCTACCTCTCATTTTAATACATTGTTTTTTGCATGTTAGTTGAGTAGTGAGTAGGATTCCAAGGTTGTCGAATCAGAGAATTACTGTAACAGGGAATTACTTTTGGTTTAATAAACAACAACTGTGGAATAGAAATCGTGTGAGCATTCCAATTCACAGCTGTATGGTTATTCAGAATTAAGAGCTAACCTCCTTTCGGAGTTAACATCTGATATTAACACAGAGACATTATCATTGGATTGGTGAAAAGGGATAAAGATTTAAACACTAATTGCAGTTATATCGGGGTTCTCATGGTCTGCCGGGTAAACCTCGTCGGTTAAAATCTGACCAGATCATTTATCTCAGCACACCTGAGTTCATGACAGCTACTTAATAACTGCACTAGTGGTACAAATCACTACAAGCTTCCAGCTTTGGCATCACCACCATTTGAACTATATTTGTTATAGCTAAATTTTGAGTTGAATGACTTATTATTTAAATTATAATACCAAATTATAATTAATAATAAGCATATTCAAACAGCTTCTGGCATAACACTGTCCACATGTCAGTCTCCAGTCAGCCCAGTCATCTGCCCAGACCATTTCCACCTGCTGTCACTAATTAGTTCCAACTCTGCTCACCTGATCACCTGCCTTCATTTACCTGCCTCACTGACTCGCTTGCTGCCAGATCAGCATATCACAGATCCTCTCTCATCATTTCTTTTCACAGCACTCTCCTCACTCGTGCCCTGATGCTCTGGTTTCTTCAGTTTGTTTACGTGCTCCGCCTGCTTGGGCTTACAACTGGTAACACCTGCATCTCTTGGTCTGTTTTTGCTTTTTTTCCTTTTTTTTTTTACGTAACTCTGTCCGGCTTAATTTCGGGTTAACTCCTACAATTATTACAATATCTCTATATTTAGATATAGATAGTAGTGATGGTGAGATGAAGCCTCATGAGGCATTGAACCACTTGAGCCAACTGGTTCGAGAAAGGGTTCATTTCTTGATGCTTCATGTGCACACGACACCACCTACTGGCCAGGTGTATAATCACAGCCAGCTGTATCTTAACACGTGTGATGCATTGAATTTTTGTCTATTATGGCTCTTGGGAATGACTTCACAAAAGTTGTAGGACGAAATCATTTATCTACATACATTTTGTATACACATGTGTATAATAAAACATTGTTTGAATGTATTCTCTGTGTGTAATTATTCCCGAAATAGTAGTGACGTGATATGGCATGTTGTGTAATAATGTTTTTCTGTGACTCTAGAAAAATGGCATGGGCTTAATCAGGCAGAGGACAATGAAAGTGCTTGTGGAACTAGGCAGGGGGTAATTAATAGGCTAATGCTTGTGTAACTTGGATGATTTCATGCATTTTTATTAAGAAACAACAATTTCTCCACAGTTTTTGGTTTCAAATGATTTCTCTTTTTTGATACTACTTCTCCAACCTTTGAAAAGACACGCTCACATGGCACAGATGATGCCGGGGTGCATAAATAAATAAGTGCAAGTATGTACAGATTGGGGTACTGTGACCAATGATTAGCCCAGTACTATACGGTCCCACATTTTCCCCTCAGCAGCAACACTGAAGCACACAGAGGTTCCCGCTGCGTCTTTACGCACGATCCAGCTGCTGATGTCTCCTCTCTTTTCAGCTCAATGCAATTCTAGACAGTAACAGTTTATAACCTATATCACCTTTCACAGCAACAGGTTTCTCATCTCAGTCGACCAGACAAATCTCTATTGCTCTCCTCAGTGCGCTCTGGGCGGTGAGGTGGGAGGATTTTACCCGATGGTGCGCTGCGTGCGAGGGATAAACGGGGCAAATGCATAAATAAAAACTGTAAAGGGCTCCTATACAGTGATCATAGGAGCTGACCGGTCTGAGATCAACCTCCTGATGTTACAAGTTCTTTAAAATGACTCATAAAAGTGCGCACCCAAATTACAAGTAACGTAATTTTGCGCACCTGAATTAAAGCGCAAAGCAGCAGCGCACCGAAGCGCCACGGTTCTGTTTTGTTTAAAACAAAAGATCATGAAACACAGCCATAACTTTCCTAGTGACTTTAATTGGCACACTTTGCTACGGGTGTGAGGACATTAAACGTAGTGATTCACGTTTTGAATGGTGAACGGTGATAAAAGCCCCTGGGTTCGAGGGAAAGGAGGGGGGAGAGGAGCAAGCGCTGAGGCACAGAAATACGGTGCATGTAGTTAAAAAATGCAGAATTAATAAAAACAACTTATAACAGACGTAGCGTTTTAAACTGCATCTGGTGAGCAGAACTGTTTTATGATCCAGAGTGCAGCCATCACTGGTTCTGAATGAAGGCAATATCTGGCAGCAGCTCTCTTCCCCCGCCCCCTCCCCTCCTGCGTACGTAGTACAGGACCTTACCGGCTCACTTTCACCGCTGGTTAAGACTAAAATTATTCATAACTCTGATCGCTCTTCCTGCTGCTCTGTTAACATGAACTGCAGCAGGAATTACTGATGACCACAAGCTGTGAAAGAAGCTGAAACATCTCAGCAGAAGGCGGAGTTTTTATCGTCCGCTGCCCAGATGGGCGTTGGGATTTTTATGCGTGAAAAATGCCATGTTTGCGTGTGACCGTGTGAAGTCAGTGACGGTCAATGCGTGATAGTTGAGAGCACTGATCTCCTATCTATCTATCTCTCTCCTAAACTCTCCAAACACCAAACTAACTGTCTCAAACTAAATAACCACTATCCAAACTCTGCTATCCAAACTATCAAAACTCTATCCACTCTCTCAACTGACCGCAACTCGCCTACAACAACCCACATTTTGAATGGAGCCTGTGGGGTTTCTAAAGCTGTTAAACCCTGCACCAACATCTGAGCCACTTCCCGAAGCAGTCACGTGGTACAGCCGGGCAGCGATGCTTCAGACGTCATCGTTTTCGGCTCCTCCCCTAAATGAAGCAAGCCTCGATACGCGCATTGCGGAAACGCCCCCTCCATTACTCGACACACGCCTCGAAGCCTCGGCACATCACGTAACATCACTAATAGATAGATACAGTGAGGAAAATAAGTATTTGAACACCCTGCGACTTTGCAAGTTCTCCCACTTAGAAATCATGGAGGGGTCTGAAATTTTCATCTTAGGTGCATGTCCACTGTGAGAGACAGAATCTAGAAACAAAAAAATCCAGAAATCACAACATTTTTGTTACTGCTGCAAATAAGTATGTGAACATCTGCCAATCTGCAAAAATTCTGGCCCTCAAAGATCTGTTAGTCCGCCTCTAAAAAATTATTCTAAATTAGAAGCACCTGTTCTAGGTCGTTAGCTGCATAAAGACACCTGTCTACCCCACACAATCAGTAAGACTCTAACTATTAACATGGTTAGGACCAAGGAGCTGTCCAAAGACACCAGAGACAAAATTATAGACCTCCACAAGGCTGGAAAGAGCTACATAGCAATTGCCAAGCAGCTTGGTGAAAAAAGATCAACTGTTGGAGCACTTATTAGAAAATGGAAGAATCTAAACATGACTGTCAATCTCCCTTGGACTTGGGCTCCATACAAGATCTCACCTTGTGGCATATCAATGATCCTAAGAAAGGTGAGGAATCAGCCCAGAACTACACGGGAGGAGCTGGTCAATGACCCAAAGAGAGCTGGCACCACTGTTTCCAAGGTTACTGTGGGTAATACACTAAGACGTCATGCTGGTGAAGATTCTCAGTCATCCAGGTCATGGTCATTACAAGGCCTTTGTTTGGGCAATAGTATAAAGCTTGGTACTCATCATTACTCCAGACTTTTTGAATTGAAAAAGCTTCCTAGAGAGGAAGCGAAACGTCTTCAACTACGGAAAATAAGTCCAGTTGCTTTGTTTTTTTTACTTTTTTTGGAAAGTCATAGTTTAAAGTCATGCATGGCACGGAAGGTTCCCCTGCTTAAATCAGCACACATTCAGGCCCGTCTTAAGTTTGCCCATGACCATTTGGATGATCCAGAGGAGTCATGGGAGAATGTTCTGTGGTCAGATGAGGCCAAAATACAACTTTTAGTTCTTAATTCCCCTCACCGTGTTTGAAGGATAGATAATTTGTATTTATGAGCCTTACGGTTTTGTTTGCTTTGTGTCAAGGCTGAGAACATAAGGTCGTGGAGGGTGTTCCGGATGACAGTTCATTCATGCTGTGTGTGGCTAGTGCTGGATTTCCTTCATAATCAGATACTGTATTTACAAGTGCCAATGTTTTTTTAGATTTTTTTATTTGTTGGATGTGTCTCCCCTTGTTTTGACCATTTCCCATTGCTGTTAAGCCGGATTCCTAATCCCTTACCTGCATGGTTGAATTTGTCAATTTTAAAAACTTTTCTTAAGCTTCAATAATGAATAGAAAAATCTGAAACTTCTGAATTGTGGAACCATGTCTCCTCCTTCGTCTTAGAGGTAGACCAAGCCTGTGCACTCAATTGGTGTGGTTACTTATTCCCCTGGGGACATTTCTAAGGTGGCATTGTTGACTACTTTTGGCTGCCCTGAATGTGTATTAAAGGGAAGAGGCACTCAATAATCTCTGTCATACCCTTGTGTTGCCACAATACATTATACAATGAACAATTTTCAATCTATAACTCAGCAAGAGCAATGTGTTTCAAAACTCCATCAGTAATTGTGTTGAATAATTGTGATTTTCATGCTAATAAACACATTCAGGAAAATGAATCATATGCATGACTGAGCATACATTGCGTTTGTTGCTACATTACACATGTAATTTTAATGATAACAGAGCAACGAAATATATTTAATCTCTATTTTTTCATAATATAATATAGAATCCATTAATGTTCACTTAGTTAGAACACATGTGGGCGTATGGTTGGCAACTGCAGACATCTATAAAAAGATTTGTTTCATTCGTCATGGATGCATATAGCTGAAAGGGTTCATTAGTGTTCTGCACGTACAGTAAATCTCCTGTGATGTTTGCTTGAAGAAGTTGTGTTAGAAGGACATTTGTTTTTACAAGCACATTTGTCACAGGATGTTCCCATGAGATAAATCATCATTTCTGGCTGTGATCTTGGTTTAAGGTTATGGGAAGGTTGTGGGAAATGTCCAGGTAATGAAAAGTTTTAGTGTTGACCTCTGAAGCTGTGAAAACACCAACATGTTTGCAGCAAGAGTAAGAATAAATGTATTTGCAAGCATGTTTTAGGCTGTGGCCTTCGTGTTCTTTCTCTGTCTGGAATCCATGTGCTTTCTGTGTGTAAACAATAAAATATCTTATTTTCTCCTTGTCCCTCAATGTTAGTCAGCTAACCAGCACGTAATGCCGATGTGTATCCTTAGAAAATACACAGCCCATTGTAAAAAAAAATTTAATCAACATTTCTGAGAAGTTTCCCAGGCACAAGCAGAAGGTATTTTTACAAACCTCTTGGCGGATGAAAGATAAGCAAACTTTTATTGTCAAACCAAAAAAGAATCTCCTTTTAAGACAACTTCAAAGCATCCCACTGTGTGGTTAGTTAGTCAGGAGAACGTGTATGCTTGAGTTCAGTTTATTAGGGATGCTTATGATTTGCTAATAACAATCCAAATTTCTTAACTCTTAAAAAAAAAAATGTCAGATAAAATTGCTAATGAAATGAAACACAGATTGCCATGACAGAATGTCACCATGGCAGACTGTGTGCAAAATTGACATTGTGGCCTGAGGGGGAAGCTTGAATGAAGTTCATGTTTTTAATGACTTCCTCATAGTCAGTACATGATGAGAAGCAACTAGCTGCTAATGAGCAGATGTTGAGATGTTTTCATCTTCATTCTTTGCATTGCAACACAAATATGCAGGCTGGCTGTCTGTCTGTGGTTTTACAGAGAAGGAAGCATTCGAGAAGTTGGAGATAATACAGTGGATACACTCTTCCAACTGCTCAGTTAAAAACAAACCAGTTTTCGGCTCAAAATGAAATTTTTATCTAGTCATGTTTTACACCTACTTACAGGGTCACTGGGGGCTATCTCCGGCTTTCAATGAATGGTTGCCAGGCTATCACAGGACATTACTGAACCCTCCTTTGTGCATATTATATAAGCCACAGACTAAGATCGCAGGCTGTTTACTTTCAGAGCATCCAGCAGGGATTACAGAGCCAAAGAGGCATAACATGCAACTTGAAGCATTTACCTGAGCCCTACTTGAAATCCCCTACAGTGCTGAGATCCGTGATAATTATGCAGTTATGTTTCAGATTCTGCTGATCAACAAGTTGATTAGATCAGAGATCATGTGTTGTGTCTGTTATCTCCACATCAACAGAATCATGCTGTTGCAGTTACTCTCCTTGATTTGTTTCATATCCCTGTATCACTGCTTACAGTGGTTGTGGGTGTGTGAATAACTCCTGAATTTCATCATGGGTATAAAATTGGTGTTTTTGATAGAACACATAGGTAGACAATAGAAGGAAAATAAGAGTTAAAATGTGTCAGGATTTGTCTTCAATGAACTCAGAACCACACACACGCACCTAAAATTGAGAGTTTTATTGAAAGATGGATGGAGTGGTGGATGATGAAACCAGAGAGGCAGGACAGAACTGGAACAGGGGAGTAGATGAGAGCAGGAGCTGACGGCCCAGAGAGAGTTCTTGGAGACCAGTGCACAGCAGCAGGATCCACAGCACGGCAGAGAGGGAACCAGAGCACAGCAGTAGGATCCACAGCACGGCAGAGAGGGAACCAGAGCACAGCAGCAGGATCCACAGCACGGCAGAGGGAACCAGAGCACAGCAGCAGGATCCACAGCACGGCAGAGAGGGAACCAGAGCACAGCAGCCGGATCCTCAGCAGGATTAGCAGCCAGGCAGGGTGAGTACTTGTAGGCCAGAACCAGAGCAGGATAAACAGCGAGGCAGGGTGAATACTTGCAGGTCAGAGTCTCAACAAGATAGTAGCTCCTCCTGAGGTTCAGAGGGGAGACAGGATTAGATCCAGCAGCAGGCAGAGACAACAAGGTGAAACAAACGGCTAGCAGGAGCCAGACAGGCGAGGAGAAGTTGAGTACTGAAGACGAACCGGCAGAGGAGTGAAAGCAGTGGGAGGCTTAAATAGGGAGGCTGGCAGGTGAAATGAGTCTCACTGATTAATGACTAACAGGTGTGACTGACTGCAGAGGGAGTGAAGGGAAAGCTAAGTGAGGGGAAGGAGGAGCTGAAAACTAACAGAAAATAAAGTCAAATCATAACTAAAACCCTAACAAGGAGGAAAAGCTGAAAACTAATAGTAAACAAAAGCCAAGTCAAAACTAAACCCTGACAAAATGAGGTAAGGATAGTATACAAGTGTACACATACACACTCACACCTGGGGAGAGAACATGTAAATTATATTTTCATAATCTCAAAGAAGATTGATTAAACAATTAAATACTCAAAAATAAAAGAAAATTCAATATATATTGACTTTCAAAAGTGAAGCTACCCCTTGTGGAATACTAGGTATGTTAATTTAAACCATGATAAACCATTTCAAAACAATTAGCCTCAACAATTAAAAAATCAGGAGAAACATGTTTAATAAGTGTAAACATTATTTTAATACTTTGTAGAAGCAACTATTGGTTTGGTTTCAGCATTCAGTCTTATTGAGTCACACCTTCAATTAATGACCCGATCTATTACCTAGAAATATAGTTCAGCTAAAAGGACTTTCTTGATACTTGCCAATGGCATTCTTTAAGATGTTACAAAGTATCTCATGAACAAAGCAGAACCTAAATCAGTATCGGTTTGTTCTGCTGCTGGTAGAGAGGACAGAATGCAGACTGAAAGAAAGAGGACTACTTTCTATCAAAAAGAGAGTACTCAGAGTCAAGGGCAGTGAACCAAATACGTTAACATACTTGTTGGCTGCAATAGCTTCTTTAATTTAAATTGTCACACTCTGTAGGCCAGGTGCGGGCTGGGCTCTCTCTCTCTCTTCCTCTGCAGGGCGTGATGGGCAGGTGTTTTCCATCCACCACTGATTGCTGCTCTTCTTAAAGGCACACTATGCAACATTTTTCAGTTAATTAATGTGTTCCATACCGTTTTGGATGATTAAATGAGTCATTTCAGGTTGAACTAAGGTTTTCTTGGCCGCCCTGGTGGTCTGTGGGGGAAATACCGCACTTGCAACTGCAGGAGCCCTCGGCCCGCGCCCACAGGCTCAGAATCTCGTGCAAGATCGCGAGAGTCG
Organism: Fundulus diaphanus; assembly: GCA_037039145.1. NCBI lineage: Eukaryota > Metazoa > Chordata > Actinopteri > Cyprinodontiformes > Fundulidae > Fundulus > Fundulus diaphanus. The sequence continues at coordinate 11,548,736 of CM073125.1, forward strand.
GTCTTGCTTTACGGCGAGAACATGTTTGTTGCTAGCGCAGTGGCGTTATCTGTGCAGTTATCATGGCGGAACCAGCGATAAAACAGCGAAAGCCCATGTCGGAGCAGGCAAGAAAGAGGAAAAGGGCTCTGGACAGAAAGACGAGTCGTACACGGGTGAACATCGGGCAAGCTTTTTCCGAATGGCGAGAGCTAAAAGAAAGAGAAGGCTGCAAGGCTGACGTGGACCTCGCGTTTCTGCTGATGCGATTGTAAGTAACATTGTAGGGTTTCCCTCACGCTACCGCCTCCCAACATTCCAAAAAAAAACAACTAACTCGATATGCGCGCAAAGCTTGTCTCCCCCGCTCCGCCTCCGCCGGTCACGCAAAGCTTGTCTCTTTCCCCCGCCCGCCCGCTCCGCCGGTCGCTCGCTCCGCCGGTCGCGCAAAGATTGTCTCTTTCCCCCGCCCGCCCGCCCGGTCGCTCGCTCCGCCGGTCGCTCGCTCCGCCGGTCGCTCGCTCCGCCGGTCGCGCAAAGCTTGTCTCTTTCCGCCGGTCGCTCGCTCCGCCGGTCGCGTGTAGGTTGTCTATTTCCCCCGCCCGCCGGCGGTCGCTCGCTCCGCCGGTCGCGCAAAGCTTGTCTCTTTCCGCCGGTCGCGCAAAGCTTGTCTCTACACCCCCCCCCCCCCCACCCCCCGCTCCGCCGGTCGTCCGGTAAGCAAATTCCTAGGGGAAACACTGCATTGGAATGGTTTCTCTCTCTCTGTGTGCATGTTCATACTTTCACTGTGTTAGTCATTGTTTGTACTGCCGTTTTTTCGACTTTTGTATTCGTTGCGTTCGCCTGTCTGCTAAGCTCAAAACAACCGCGCCTGGCTTGACTGAGAAACCAGGAGAACTGCTGAGCATATTTACGACAGTGCACTTTTACTTTCGCCCTCTGGGGGGCGCCTCGCTGGAAAATCAATCCCAGTTGCATAGTATACCTTTACGGAGCAGCGTTCCAGCAGGAGGGCGTCGCTACCAGCGTGGTACATGACCAACCTAGAACCTTTTCCGAGTGTTTCTTCCAAGTCAAGTCTAACCCTGTTTTACCCCCTTGCATCTATCCAAAACCCAGGACTTCAAAGCCGGCTTTGAAGTCCTGGGTCCGCTGCACTTCTGAGTCAGATCTCCGTGAACCAACAACAGAGACTCAGGCGCTGCTCCTGCCTTGGTCCTCCTGCTGTGCTCACCTGCCTGTCCACCCTCCAACACCGCAGAACCTTGAGAGAGTTCACCAGACCTGCACCTCCTCCCGGATCCAGGACATCACCCTCCCCAGACTGGAACTCAGCCTGGAACCCAGTGAGTTCTCCACTGACAATCGGACACATCTGCTCCTGCCTCTGTTCACCAGTCTCCTCACTCTCTCTCCAGTGGAACCCAGACAGACAGACCAGCCCGAACCTTTCCTGAGCCAACATCCAGTTTTTACAATAAACTTTCTAAACCGAGCACCTGTCTCCGTGGTTGCCCTCCTTCTGAGTCTCATTACATAACCATGACATAAATAGGAAAGGATAAATACACAAACAGAAAAATCTTCTATATTTGATGTTGGAACTAGAGGGCACCCATGCATATTGTGTCATTCGGCACCATATTGTAAATAGTCAACCACATCAATCTGAATGGCAGGTGCTGTTGCCATGGGGTTCCATAATTCTTGCTGAGCAATAACAATCACTCTCAATGTAGTCTGTTTTTATCTCTGGTGCCCACTATAGACAATTGTGTGGCTCCTTGTAACAAAATCATTTACATTGTTCGTACGTATGAATGCCAGATTACTTTTAAAGTTAGTCTGCGATTTTTCCAGGAGGTTTCCCCAAGTCCCTTTTTGAATAACTGCATATGTCCAAGACCGTCTTACCTGCTCTTCCACTCTTAAGGGGGACAGAGAGAAAAAAATCCATCAAATCCACTTGTCTTATTTCTTTCTACTGAAGCCTTCCTCTTCTTCTCAAAAACTTGTATGCGGTTTGTGTCTTGCGACTCTCAGCCATGTTCAATGTATACAGTGAGAGCATGGAGCTTCACTGGATGGCTGACACTGAAGCTGACCGCTAACCTAACCGGATACATAAACACTAGAAGTGTTTATGTAAGAAGTGTGAAGCCAGCAAGCAGAAACCAACAAGGAACGAACACTCACAATGGCATTACGTGAGTGCGTCAATATGATTGGCATGTGGGACAGCCAAAAGATAAGGTGAAACCCCTGGAACTTGAGGGACAGAGGGGGGTGGGAGCAGGGATTGGTTCGAGTTTGTACAGGCCTGCAGCTCCCACAGAGATCATTTTTTAACCTCCTTTTTCTGAATACATAATGTATTGGCTACTTTCAGGATGGAAGGACTGTTTTTATCCAGTATAACAAAAAGTGTTTCTGAACAGGATTACCAACGATAGATTTAAAGGAACTGTTCCTTTTTGGTGCTAAGGTTTGGGAAAGTATTTTGATGCTATGCACAAGAGATTTTTTTATCTGAGAATACCCATGTTTTGTTATTTTTTTATTTTGAGGCTTTTCTAATGTTGTTGAAGGTGAAAAATAAAATTAGCAAGGAACATGTGTAGGATGGAGTAATATCTTTAGGGAGCTGAAGCCAACCGATGGATTTCTGTTTTCAGTGGATAAGCAGTGAATTTGTCTGAGGGCTTATTCTGTACAGTAATCCAGCAGCACTGATTTTGTATGCATTTTTCGCTGTGCCTTGTCCCTTGCATAAGTAAAACAGGAGCAGTGGCTCTGGGTATATATCTCTTGGGCTTCCCAAATAATTACACATAAGTTCGATGAACAATTGGGAATTTTTTAAATTTTGTAACATTACTGAGAAACAAAATCAATGAGTACATTTCTAAAAGCCTCCCTGACTTATTTCTGCAACAGTTAGTTGTACCAGAGCATTGGGGTCATTATGAAGTAGTACGTACTATTACATATTATTCAACCCAAACAATAGTTTTAAATCCATTTCGATTCTTCCATTTTTTTCTCTTTTGGCAATTTAGCACAAAACTCAGATAGCAAATTTTCTCTCAAATTTTGCTCCAGGCACCCTGACCTGGAACATTTCCCCATCATAGCCACTTTGGTGCCTCAACAAACCGGGCAACAGGATGCATCATCACAAAGTTTTGCATCTGTCCATGCTAAATTAGGTAACCTACAATAGCTTCCAAAGCCGATAGAGGCCAGGGCCATAGAAATATAAAGGCATGTATGCAAATCTGTAATCTGTAAATCTAAAAAAAAAGCACACAGGAGCTATAATTAGAGATTGAGAGCATGATGAGAACAATTGGGCTTAAAAATTGGAGCTGTGTTTCTAATGAGAAGTGAAGTATCATCCTTAAACATATCTACAGATGGGATATTTGTGTACACAACTTACAATGAATCACCTTTATTTAGCCTTTAACAGCCTTCACACATAGTAAATGTTCCAAAACTGCCAATTTTTAACATTAGGACCACTGAAGCATTTTTAGCCCCTTATGAATTTTCATTTCTCTTTGATGAAAGCCAGTATATCTAAAGGTTTATGCTTGACACACATATGTTCCATGTGGAAATGAGACGTGCGGACACAACGTCTGCAGCATTTATGCTTCATGTGGCTTTTAATCTGAAGTAGCACTATTCTCCTAGACTCTAGAGGGCAGCATTGTGCTCCTATGCCAAGCGTACTACACCTCACATGTAGAAATAGAAAACACACTTGTTCCCAACATTTTAAATCCTCTTCTTTTCTTCCAAGAGTCACAGTGATTTCTCTCTAGGAATTGCTAACAATTTCGTGGTCCTGGTGATCTTTATGGGCCGAATCATAAACATGTTTATATTTACGAACCTCTGCCAGAAGGAGCTCTTTTCTGCACTGAACTGTCCGTATCAGGGGCGGATCCAGGATTTTTCAAAGGGGGGTGTGCACCTAAGGGTCATGGGGTCAAGGGTCATGTCAAGACAATATGAGGCTAAATGACCAAATAATGCCATCTTTACTCTTTCACACTACCCTAATTATTCATCTAAGGGTTTTTGAATTGATAATCATTTTAATGGATGAACATAAGTGGAATTAGCATCATTACATTATTGTAACTGAAAAAGTATTTTTAAGCCAAAATCTCTCGGTTTTTACAGCATGCACAAGGTTAAAAAATAGTTTGAAGAAAAAATGATCCTCATCAACAATTAATCAAACAAAGATTTTCTTTATTTCCAGAAATTATATTTATACAGAAAATGAAATAAAAAGACCCAAGGACTTAGAACAGTTTGGTATGGTTCAAGTGATAAAGGATTTTTGAATATATTTTAACAAGATAAACTATGTTGAGAAAAAAAACCTTTAATGTAAGTTAAACCAATGAACATGTATGGTGAAGTTAAGCTATAAGCCTATAATAGAACAGTAAGACTTGACAAAGAATATTGTTCTCTTCTACAACACCTTCAACTTTATGATTACGATGATAATGGGTTTACAAATGTCAACCTTCTGGGATGCTTCTGGGCAAATATGTCTATGATTTTGTTGATGTCTAAATGAATGTCCTTGTGGACATACAGGACTGTCTCAGAAAATTAGAATATCGTGAAAAAGTATACTAGTAGGCTATTCAACTAATCACTTGAATCGTCTAATTAACTCGAAACACCTGCAAGGGTTTCCTGAGCCTTGAAAAACACTCAGCTTGGTTCAGTAAACTAAATCACAAGTATGGGGAAGACTGCTGATCTGACTGCTGTCCAGAAGACCATCATTGACACCCTCCATCAGGAGGGTAAGACACAAAAAGAAATTTCTCAAAGAGCAGGCTGTTCACAGAGTGCAGTTTCAAAGCACATTCACAAAAAGTGTGTTGGAAGGGGGAAATGTGGCAGGAAACGCTGCACAACCAAGATCTGGCACCTGCCCACAGTGCCAAAACCACCAGTAACTGGTGTACTGACCATGGCATTACTGTCCTTGATTGGCCTGCCAATTCCCCTGACCTGAACCCCATCGAGAATTTGTGGGGTATTGTGAAGAAGAAGCTGAAAGACACCAGACCCAACAATGCAAATGAGCTAAAGGCCGCTATTGAAGCATCCTGGGCATCCATAACACCTCAGCAATGCCACAGGCTGATTGCCTCCATGCCATGCTGCATTGATGCAGTAATCTGTGCAAAAGGTTCCCAACCAAGTACTGAGTGCATTAATGGACATTTTCAAATGTTTGATTTTGTTTTGCTGTTATATTTTTTTTTTTACTTGGTCTGAGGAAATATTCTAATATTTTGAGATAGGATTTTTGAGTTTTCTTCAGCTGTACGCCATAATCAGCGATATTAAAACAATAAAAGGCTTGCGATATTTCAGTTGATTTGTAATGAATCCAGAATGTATGACATTTCATGTTTTTTAATTGCATTACAGAAAATAAAGAACTTTATCACAATATTCTAATTTTCTGAGACAGTCCTGTACATAAGTACCAAAGCCACAAACCTTTCCTGTCCCATAGTCGACCTTAGCAAAGTTTTCACTGCTTTAAGGCCCGAGTTAGCACGTTCCACAGAAGCACTCGTAACAGGTATAACTGACAGAAGGTGAAGAATCATAGAAATGTTTGGGTAGCACTTCATATTTGTTATCCTTAGAATTTCAGGGAGAGAGCTGTTTTTTTTCCATTGATGATGACCACTTTGTGTGCCACAGCTTCACTTCCTGCCTGAATGTTGATCCTTAGTGTAGATCATCTTTATATGATGTAAAGATCTCTTTCTCACTCTCACCGCTCATGATATGCAAGTTGCTTGACAATAGTTTTAAGCCTAGTATGGCAGCTGAGGACATAACACTGAAGCGAGAGTCAAACTCATCTGGATGGCCTCTTAGGGCGATGCCCTGACGCCCACGCAGTTCTATACATTTTATAACTGATGAGAGGAACAGTCTATTGTCTTGAACACGTTTATCCATTTCAGAACTCAACATGTGGTTAATCCTTGTTTGTTGAACATTCATTACATCCACGAATGCATGAAACTTTGCATCAGAATTCTGGTGGTACTGCAGTTGCATGTGTGTTGTCATTTGTTCATTGAACTTTCTCCAGTTAGTAAATGGCAGGTCTATCAAAATACTAGCCCTCCTACTCTGACTTTGAACAGGAAACAAAATGCATGGCAAACAGTACACCCCATCTTCCTGGGCAGAGTATGATAAGAAGTCATACTTGTTCGGCTAGTCCCTCTGGCATGTTCTTTTGGTCACCCCACCGGCTCTTCGGTTGTCTTTAAATTCTCTGGCAGGGAAATTGAAAGACTTGGGTGGTTTTCTGGTCTGTAGAAGTTGAAATTTTCCAGAGTCGTCCATTTCACTAATTCGGTCCTTGGCTTTGGATACATCTGTAATAAGATTGATATTTTCATTGTCAATTTTGTATGGTTGCTGGTGGCGTTGTAAATCTGCCTACATGAAGCTTTTGTAAAGCCTTACTTTATAATTTTTATGAAATGTAAGATTTCAAGATTAAGCAAAAAAGTCAATCGTGTAAGATAAAAAAAAAATTAGTTGTTTCAACATTTAAAAAAATACAACTATTACTAACCTATGTCATAAGTTGTTTTGGGCAAATCCACTTGGTTGAGTGACGGCTCTTCGGTTGTCTTTACATGGAAACATGGTCCTTGTTGTTCATCTGGAAAAGAAAATATTTTTTTGTGACCAGGTGAACCTTCTGATCTCAAGAGGTGCCACAAAACGTTTTTTTATTTTGTATTTTTATCGTAAATTATTAAATTCACTGAACACAAATATCGCCAGGTGCCACAAAACTGAATTTACTTAAAAGTAATTTGTATTTTTATTGTAAAATATTAAATTCACTAAACACAAATGACACCAGATCGGTAGTTATCATACCACAATGTTAACAAGACTCCCTGAGACTCCAAGCATGTGCTTAGAGCATTCATTGATTTGGATCATATCCAATTGATAAAAAATAGTAAAGGAGACCATTCTTAGTTTTAACAATACAACACATGTGGCACTAACAGGTTTAGACCAGACAATACACACTACACAATAATTATTGTATGCGTCTCAATGTGTACTAATTTTGTTTAATTTTTTTTTTAACTTTACACTCTTTTTTCATTACTTTTCAAAAACTGTGCAACAAAAGTTAAATTTTCATAACTTTCCCGTTACTGGAAAAAGTTTTCCTAAAATTGCATTGCTTTACTCAACTTGTGAGAAACCCATGTTTTCTCATTATCAACATTTTCTAGCAATTATCATACCTTTTTTCTGTGTCTCCAATGTCTGAACGATCATACCGGTCAACGCTGTGGTCATTTTCTGTACTTGTGCCAGGCCCACTGAAGAATAAAAAACAAGATATAAATATTTCAATCTGTATTATTTAGATTATATAAGAAAAGCCTACACTTTGGATTTATTACTACAGCACCTTACATTAATTAATGTTTTTGATTGACAAGAAGGATACATTAAAAATAATTTGCATTTTTAGGCCCAAAATAATAATTAAAAGTGTCGATTTCGAAATGTATCAATTTTGGCCATAGAGAAATTACGGTAGCTAAACCTGCAAGCGTAGGCCTAAGTAAAAAGTATTTAGGCCCACTTAGAAAAACATTTCATGAATAATTAAAAAGGAGTCGACATGGTCGATAGGGCTAAACACGATAAACTTGTTAAAGGAAAATCCCGGTCAAAATCAGAATTCAAACTGCTGAAAGTACTTTAAATATAAAATTATTACATACTGGTCAATAAATGAAATCGGTGTCCCTTTTTTCTGAAGTCGCTTGTTTGTGCTTGTGCTTGATCGCAGCTCTGTGTACAACAGTTCCTATCGAATTAGCTTGTAGAGCACAGTGCCTTACCGCACAGAGACGTCACAGGATGTGATGTCGGGCGGCCATTATTGCCCAAATATGGGCAATAATAGCCGCCCCCATACACAGTGATCGAGACGAATTGCAGGTCTGCAATTCAAATTCATGCTCGGATATCCGGAGTCTCGACCGCCGCGCCGGTGTCACAGTGCGTTCTAGATGACAGGTACTGGCTATTAATCTTAATTGTATGAAAGATGTTTAAAATTTCAGGCTCTTAAAAAAATAATGTTGGTCTCCAAAAGGGGGTGAGCGCGCCCCCCGCGCCCCCGCCTGGATCCGCCACTGCGTATAGTTAGAAATTTTCCTAAGTGCGTGGAACAGAATGTTTTGGATGCGCAGAGGGACGTGGTAGCCTAAATGACATAATATGGCTACACTGACCTCACAGGTACATCGAGCATAAACCAAGTTTAGCAGTTCAGGGCCTTTACTAAAGTGATTCTTTCTATTAATTTGTCCCTTATGGAATATCTATGACACAAAGCAATTGTGATCATTTTTCTTGCAATTTTTTAAAATTTTTTACCCAAGATAGAAAGTAATGTAAAATCCTGCTAAGTGGTCATGTGACAGCCACTAATGAATCTGGAAAGTGGAGTGCAGATGTACCAAGGAGGCTTAGTGGTTTATTTGTTTGGTTTCACAATTCTGAAAGTTGAGTTCATTGATAGTTGGACAGTTGTTATTTTTGTCCGTATTACAAAGTGTAGCATGAAAAAAATACACAAAGAATGACATAGAACAATTATTTACAGTCATGTTCAATAAATTATAATATTCAATCTGATGAGGCTAATTTTTCAGACTTAGGGTGTTGTTCTTGTCACAATGACGTTATTTTTTTAAGAAAGTAAATCCAAAGTCAGTCTTGCTGTTGTTTAAGCCATTTCGTTGGTGGTGGTATTTTCCTGAGAGATGACAAAACATTATTGGTTGGTGTTGACGTTACTTGGGAACACTGACAAAGTTAGCAGTTCAATAATGGACAGGGGCCCATCCCACGATTAAAATGCCTTAACTCAAAAGATATGGGTTCTTGGTGACACCTTTCACGCAGTGGGGGGCGCAATTCAGTTCAATTAATATATGCTCAAATAATTAGAATATTGCAAAAGTACATGTTTTGATTAAGCAAAATACAAAGCAACACCTTAAGACTCTTGAGCTTATAAATAATGCACTGGACCAATGATTAGGCCAACAAGTTGGCAATAGACCAGGTCATGCGTGACGTCCGCGCTACATCCGGGACCCGCGGGTAGGCAAAAGCAGAACTGTTCCCGTCTACTATCATTACAAAACGGGTGATTTAGAGCGTACTTTTAGTTAGTTTATTTTTGGAATCTAAACAATGCCTACGACTTGTTGTTCTCCCGGTTGCACACAGAGGCATTCCAAATCGTCGGATGTACGTTTCTGTCATTTCCCGAACGACGAGGAAAGAAGAAAGAAATGGATAATTTCAATGAAAAGGATGCAGGCAGACAATCTCAATGGACTGTGGGAGCCATCATACTACGACAGAATGTGCAGTCTACATTTCATCTCCGGTAAATACAACTTAATTTTGCACTAGTCATTGTTCTACTTAAATAGCGGCGGAGGGGAGGTGGCGATCGCTAGACGAGGCCAGGAGAAGCGGAGTCGATGCGCTGCAGCAGCAGCACGCCGCATCATTTTAGTTTTCTTCGTGCAATCAGTGTGCAATAATGTGCTCCAGACAGCGGCTGCATTACGCCTCGGTTTACGCTGCAACGTCGCTGATTTTAATAAGACAAAAACACCAAAATAATCCATAGTGAACAATGTTTTTTTAACCTTCCGGGCGGGTCGTCCTCTCTGCTGAAGCGCTGTGTAACAGACTCCGCTTTATGTTACACAAACATGTCTGAACATCCATCCATCCATTTTCTGACCCGCTTAATCCCTCATGGGGTCGCGGGGGTTGCTGCCTATGTCCCGATATGAAATAATTGTAGCCGTCCAGTGGTTTCATGCTTCCATGCTCTCTCGTCTGTACTGGCCTGCGTGTTTATAAGGCAGCTGTATGTCGCGGTGCGGAACACTTGGCAGCATTTCACAGACTCGCTCCGTCCCTTCAGGCTTTTGCTGTGTGGATCTGGCAACCTGATACCATCAACCATCAACTTACTCTTAAAACGATCTTGTGATACGTTATCTAAAGAAGAAAAATACGTCGAGAACTCGTCGTTTCCTCTGTTTGCCTTTGTGTTCGTCTTTTGCCTACCAGTCCGGCGCACATGCGCGAAAACCCCGGATCAAAACAATAACAATGAACTGGTCTATATGACAGCTGTACCTCTGTAGAAATGAAAAAGCATGAAGGAAATTACTAGTTGGAGTGACAGTCATTTTTTTTGAAAAAGAAAGAAGAAATATAAGCATATATTTAAGCATATATTTAAGCATGTTTTAGCATAATGATAACCAACGATTTTCATAACTAAAATTGCTTTCCAGCATACTTGAAGTGACTTGAGTTTTTAATTTACATAATGACCTTGTTAATCTGTTACTGAAGTGGAGCAGTATTGTTATCTCAAAACATCATAATTTGATGGTTTGCATGTCGACTGGCAAACCGTTTAACAAAGTCATCCATATCGAGTACCCTTGCCCATCTCACTTCAATGCTTAAAATACCAAGGTTGCCCAAACGGTCAATGTCCATTGTGGTTATGAGATGAGACTTTATCAGTTTTAAAGTGGAAAAACTTCTTTCACATGAAGCACTGCTAACTGGAATGACAACAGCAACTTTCCAAAGCCTAAAAAGCTCATGAATATGTCTTTGAAAGGCTCCAGAAAAACAACACACTCAAGAGTAGAAGATGGCCTTACAACTCCTTATTTTTCCTTCCTTTCCAAGAGTCTATGGACTTGATGGATTTCACACTCCAAGTCTTCCAATTTTGAAACATAGGCTTTTGCAAACTCAACCTTTTCATCCAGAAAACTGGTGCTTTTGGGATGCAGTGCTTGAATGCCATTAATTATTTTACAGTTTTCCTGGAAAAGAGCCTCTGAAGCTCACTGACCATGTAATCTAATAAGGGGTAGAAAATGCCTTGGCAAAAACTTTCAGTCTCACCTGGTTCACTCCTATCCACATCCACTGTAGACATGACTATGGATCTGTGCAGTCACTTTTACATTTCACTGTAGGGCTGGACGATATAGAAAAAAAGCACATCGATAAAATAGAAATAATATTGATCAATATTGATAATTATCAACAAATTCAAAACATATATTTTAAGTGCAGCCCTGACCATTTTATGCTGTTGCTTAGTGACCTATTTTTGGATATAGAACACACAAACGCTGAATTCAAACCCTTTATTCAACCAACTCTTTAAATAAAAACGCATGCTGACTGAACTGTTTTAGGGGGCGGAGCTTGGTGACGGAGCGCTCCTGGATCTGCATTTGTGATTGGTTGGGAGGATGTAATGACTGTAATATTAACCTACGATGAGCTACAATGCAAAAGGAAGGAAAACTGTTATTCTATTGAACTTTTATTGACCCTTTTTTTTCTATCATCGAAATACGTCTATTGATCAATATATATTGTTATTGAATTAGCCCTATTTCACTGACTATTGTTTTTGGGTTTACAATTCTAATTACATGGTATAAAAGCATACACTTAGACACCCCCTGTTAAAATTGAAATAATAAGTAAGTCTAGTGTCTGCAGAACAGAAATGTGAACATCAGCATTTCTTAACAGTTTAAGTTGCTTTGAAACTAGAGGCCCGTTTACACTACACTTTTTTAACCGAGCCGAGACCAGTCCGAGCTCGGTAACCGAGATAACTCTTGTGTGTAAACGGTTAGCAGACTGAACCAGACCGCGCTAACCATAACCGGACCGCGCTAACTGCAGACCAGCTCTTGGGTAGGTCTCGGCCTGGTTCTATTTTATCCCGGTTTCTGATAACGAAGAGCGCATGAGCAGACCGCGTCATCTCCTTACAGTCAGCTGACTGTCAGCGGGTTTTCCGGCGTGTCTGGCTGCACGTCCCAATTCACACTCCATTCAGACAAATTTCAGACATTCATAATAATACTAGCTTCCTTACCGTGCCACACGGTTTCCAGTGATGATTCTGCTTAGCAGCGCAATGAACCTCAGCGTCTGTCGTTGTTTCCTGCATCTGTAAACCCTTATTAGACGTTCGTTTGTCTCATCCACTTCCCAAAAAGCCAACTTTCTCAAGTAAATTCACCAATGGTTGCCTTCTTCCCCTGACTCTCTGCAAACACCGAAATATCACAATATCAAGCATAACTTCCTGAATGTTACGGACGCAGCTGTGTGTGTTTCGCTGCTTCCGCCTTCAATCCCAGAGAGCGGTAGTACCGCAGGTCGCCACTAGGGGGCGAGGAGCAACCAAGGAACCGAGATAGCGTTGTGTGTAAACGGTCGTCAGAAACGAGGCTCGGCCTGGTAACTGGACCAAGCTCGGACTGGTCTCGGCATGGCTCGGTTTTTTAGGTGTAGTGTAAACGGGCCTTAGATCCCATTGCTTTATTCCAGGCTGTCTTGCCTGTCATTAAAGCTGCATAGTGTAGTAGGTATCATCTTTAAGGAATTGTTAGGTCACTAATCAGTGTGCTCTTACCTGATAATCAGTCCTGGTCTGTGCTGCTCTGAGTCTGCTGTCTCTTGTCACACTCTGACTGTATGACTTGATCCTGGTCTTCCTCAAACTGACTAGGTCTGATCTGTTCCTGGTCATCTTCTGACCTACTAAGTCTGATCTGACCCTGAGGCTTTGACTAGATACTTGTTTTTTGTGAAAAAAGCTCTGGATGTTGACTGGTGGTACCGTTCTTTTACAAATGGCTCTTATCTCTGTTGTCCCTAAATGACTGAAACTAATAATTCATAATTCAGTAGTCCTGACTAAAATAATTCACTTCAACCATGATTTTGTTAATGTACTCTTTAACTGTATAACCCAGTGCAGTATTTCACCCTGAATGTATTCTTTAGCATAACTTCATTTACCCGATGGGGCTGTGCTAGCTAGCTAGATAACTTCAACTAGCATATTTTGCAACAAAACAAAAATCACTATTTTCTCAGAAATGGTTTTTCACGGTTTTCTCAGTTTGTGCTCTGCTGCTTCTCTGAAAATCCACGTGATGAAATGTTTATGTGACACAATAACAAAACATAGCAGGGACACATAGCTGTCTGTCAGCACCGCCTACCTTCGGCCACCCCGCCCACATTTGCTCCACATTCAGTTGTTATAGAAAGTCAACCGAAGTGAATGGAACCAAACAGACCTGAAGTCCTCATTCCGTAAAATGAAGTCAAGGTTGAGGCTCGGAAACTGATGGTCACTTCGGGATGTTGATGTCCCCAGAAAAAAAAAAAAATCAAATAGCTCCTGCCGACAATGGAAAATTGTTGCAGAAAAAATTCTCTTATGGCTTTCCTTAATTACCAAGACGGAGATCGGTGATTTGATCAAAATCAGAATTTATTTTCTTCTTATGAGTAGGAGAACAGCAAGGATACAGTTCCCAGAAAAGGTCTGGTCTGATCTCATCTCCTCCATTCTGCTCTACCTAGACAAAATTAGTCAGTCCCTTATATACCAGTGTTATCATATGCTAGATATCACACCACAGTTTCTCACCCTCTAGCATCTGCTGGAAATTTCCCAGGTCCCAGCAAGAGAAAAATAATAACAGTATACATAATCAACTCTGCAGCTGCAACAGAAAAGTAAATACCTTTTTTTCCTTCAACACTTATCAACATTAGCCCACTTTCCACTGGTGTCCTGTTAGTCATCAGCACCAGGGGTGGTTGTTGTTTACCCAGACCTTAATCAGGGGCAAGGCAACATAGGGAAATCCGGGGGACAAGAACTTGGTCTGGGTCAGGCAAGGCAGGCAAAGAGCACTGGACATCTACTCATGCAAACAGGCTTTCAAAAAAATCTGGCACTGACTGACTGGAGAAACCCAGTATATGAAGAGAGGGGAACAGGTCAATGAAGTGAGCTTGATTGAGCTGCTGCAGAGGAGGTACAGAGGTGCAGCAGATGATCTTGATTGCTGAAGGAATCTGAAGGAATTTTGCAGTCAACCAGGGCAGAACATGACACCCTCTGCATTTATCTGGGCTTACGGCCAGCTCAAATGGGACCCAGGACACTGCACCCCTTTTAGGCTGCATTCTTCCCTTCGTGTTCACTTGGCTTTAAGAATTCATTCTCTTGTCATCCACCTGTTAAGGATTATACCGGGAAACGGCAGATAATTCACGGACGCCAAGGATTTCACAGATGTGGCATGCATAAACAAATGGACAGTTATTTCGGGGCAGAATGGGACATGGGTATCCCTGGAGCCAGGCTGTTTCACAGTGTAACAGTAACACGTATCCCAAAGATGACATGGGAAGGATCGACCAATCCTGGATCAGGTCCTTGGTGATCCATATAAGCTGACGTAAGCGAGAGGTTTGGCACTCTCGCGTCCAGATCTTACTCTGCCCGCATTGTTCTACGTATGAGATTCCAGTACTGACGCTGTGCCCTTCATCTGACTTGTTAGTTCAATCTGAAAAACTCACACAGAAAGAAGAGACAATTTATTGATACAATATTTTAAGACTTTGGCGCTCAGACCTCGGCAGGAAACATTCACGCAGAATTATACTTCAATATGCATAAGCAGGTGTATGAGAATAGGAATGATCCCTCCCAGGCCTGAAACTGGTGGTGGAGTGGAGATAGAAGAAGTTTGTTCAGTCCATGTGATGATCTGTTTGAGCTAGATGTCCAATTTGATAAACTGGGTTTGCATGACTGTCCATGATGAGCAAGCTTGAAGCGACTGTGGAGAGGAAAAACTCCCCTTTGGGAAGAAACCTCTGGTAGAACCAGGCTCAACATGGCGGTCTTCTGCCGGACCGATTGAGATATGACAGGGAATTCTGTAGAGTCCAGGAGGAATTACACTCTAATAGGAACAAGGTTGTAGGAGCACATAGGAAAGCCAGATGGAGCTGCTATGATGGTGGAGAAGGGGATGGAGGTGGGTTGAATCCGGTCATCAGAGTCCAGATCAGACATCGCACAGCGACTGCTTGCTTGCTGGGTAGAAGTTGAGCTGGATTTAAAGTTCTTTTAAGACGGATCCAGGACACTGATTGGCTTCGAGGAGGAGCAGTTCAAAGCTGATTGGCTTGCGTCGGAGGCGAATGAGTCCCTGATTGATGGAGGTAAGCAATGAGTTTCTTCAGTCTGAATTTCCGCATTTAGCTCCATATTAAATATGGTAAATTATAGTTTCTTTTTCAAGAATCTTTTTATTACTAAAGTTGTCTACAATAAAAAAGACCACTTTTTCAGGGTAAATAACCTAGGGGGACTGTTCACTTTATCTTTCAGGATTTTGTACATTTATTTATTTTTCTCTTTCCCTTCTGACCATATGTACGTCCTCCAAACAACCTAATTGACAGAAAAACAAGCCAAAAAAGGACCCACTAGGTGGGAATAAGGTTACTATGTTCTTTTTTTGTTCTTCATTAGAAAAGCTGCAAAGAATTGTTATGCAAGGATGCAGAAAAAAGAGCAGTGGTCATCAATCTTGGGTACTCGCCCAACTATAATGCCAACTAAACCTAGAAAGGGTCTCGAGTTTATGACTCAGCTAAAAACTTGCTGCCATAGAGGCCACTATCAGATCTCTTCCTACTCTCCCTTGGGAGATTGGATCAATGGGTCATCTGCTGTTTCTGGAGCAATGATAGTTGATCCTTCTATTCTGCATTGTCTTAGGTCACAGCCACAGCCTGAGCTTTATCTGAGGCCCGTGCTTTTAGATGCAGATTTGCATGTTTTGTTTGTGTATAGCTCCTCTTTGGTTTTCCCATAAGTACTAGACCAAATGCAGCCCCTTAGGTTAAATGGGCAAATCTGTCTCCACTAGGCTCATCAGTAGGAGAACGGCTGCATCCCTCTCCAGTTGACTACTTGGATGTATGTTTTTTCTTGGTCTAGATTGCTGGAAGCTAAGAGTGGTTGCTTGTTTTAGGTGAAGGGCGGTCTTTTGACTGTGATTCGTTTTTTTTTTAAACAATTTTCCCTGTGCCCTTTGTTTTGAGTTTCAAGGCAACCATTTGTTGCTTTACAAACTTTTCTTTGAATTAATTGATTCATAAATCAAAAATTTTCTGTTGTACTGAGCCTGCACCAAACTGTTACCTCAAATCCAGGAATGCACATTGGACTGAGATTTTGGTGCATAACAAAAACAGAAAATCCTTTACCAGAAAAAGGAATGTCAACTTTTTTAATTTTTAGAGATAACTATATAAAAAAAAGGGCAGCGAATGATGAATCGGGTGAAGTCAAAGTCACATGTTATTCATTAGTCTTATTGTCTGGGGCCTGATATGTTGTCTGGAAAAACTTTGCACCCACAATCTTTTCACATTAAAGTGGTCGCCATAGTATGGGATTTGTTTGTCTCTTGCTTGCTTGACACGGTGGGCTGGGGTTGCACTGGCCTGGGACCCTGTTCACAAAGCTAAAACCTTTGATTTATCTACTGTTGGTTCAGTGGACCTGAATGGCCATTATGTCTGTTAGTGCCATCAGTTATAGCTGCCAGGAGGGCTGGGAAGGTCAAATGTAATGGCCTTGACAGTGGAGGGAAGCCATAATATTTAGACAGAGAAATGACACACTCACACAGTGGATATGACGTCCACCACTATCCTCTAGGAGAGAGCTGATTTAGTATTTCCCTTCATCAAATATTCATAGAAAAGTAACTGTCAAGTCTGAGTTGAAGGACTATATAGGATCTTTTAGCTGCAATATAATGAAACACTAGACCGAGCATATGTGGAAGGACATAAGACCCAAAATTGGCAGGATTTGTTGTAACCATCCTGCCTACCACAAACTGCTCTAAGGCACTACACATTAAAAGCAAATATGAAAAAGGGGCTTTTAAAATGATTTGCATGGTATCCAACATATACCATGTAAGTTAAAACAATAGTAAAATTGCTATGGTAAATATTCATCACATGACCTGATTTTAATTAATATGCCTCAGATCCAAGGCATGAGCCATGACATGATCTCTTACATTCGTACAGAGAAGTGTTAATGAGTCAGAGCTGAAACACATAATTTATCCAAATTGTATGTGTGGAAACACAGATGTATAAATATGGGTTAATTTGCAGCCTTGTCACCCAGAAATATTTTGAATAAATACCACCCCATAAACAAACTGAATAGTGGTGAAATGTTGATATGAAATTAGTTAAACATTTTATCTGAATTTAGGGGAGTCTGATATGTTAAGATAATAAGAAATGGTAATAGAGCCTTTAACAAATTGATGTATGATTTCTCGCCCCTACAGAAGTGTACTCCAGGCTGAACTAACCCCCAACAACAAAGACATTCTAATGGCGGTGAAAGCTCACAGCATTACCTGAGGCATTTTTGCCTTATCTACCAACATTAAGGCCAAAAGACAAGAAAACAAATGTGCAAAAGAACTGTACATTTTCAGTGAAATTAATTTAAGGTAACCACAGACAAATCAACGTTAGAGCTCAAGTTTAAATGCCCAACTCAAAATATATATTAGTAACTTAAAATAGTAACTGCAGACTGCAGTATATGCTTTCATGCTGCCATTGAGTTATGCATGGTAAGAATTCACAGTGAAATTCTATATAAGGAGTGCAGATTTTACTTTTCACTACCTCTTAAAGACTTTGGACAAAATTGAAGTTCTGTTAACTGATCATAGCTAACAAATAAAAAACGTATGTAACCATAAGTTGCAAAATATATATATTCAAAACACATAAAACACAGCATAACTAGCACTAAACATTGCCCTTTAATTTAACCATTGAACATGTTATGTTTATGTATAAAGATTTTATTACCTTTTTACAGACAAACATGCTGTAGTTCCCCATCAGTTACTGTTGTGTTCAGCTGCTCAGGTCGGCAGCACGCTTTTATCCATTGTTTCCATTTTTCTAGACTCCTTTTAGTTTTTGGGAAAGGAATAAACCATGTTATACTCTAAACATTTGGAATAATGCATGCCTGAAATGTACTTTCGCCACTGACAATGTTTAACTATGTTTACCGATGTAATTTAATGAAATCCCTCTGACTGAAAAGCATTTGTAATGTAAAATCTGGCAATGTTGTCAGAGCTAAAGGGTCTGCAACTCCTGCAGGTAAGAGGTGTTTAACTTTGGGCCAAATTGTTATCGATGACTGGTCAGTTACTGACGAGCCTCCTAGACTGATTGACAGGTAGCTTCATGTCAATTCAAGTTACAGCTTCTTTAAAAAAAATATAAGAAAAAGATAAAAGGAAAACAATTTTCGAAATTACTTAATAATAAGCAAATATTAGTCAGAAAATCAAATCATTATTGGGTATAGTTTGTCAACTGCACCAGTTGGATTTGGACACTGCTGGTTGTCGTGAATCAACAAATATTGAGATCCCCCTAAACAGTAAAACAGTAAAGGTAGATGGTCATAAAGATTGTCCTGATATGTCTGTTTAGGCTGGTAATGTTATAAGAGATTAAAAAGCAACACTTAACAGTAGAAAAAAACAATACATTGGCTGTTTAGAATGTTTTTGTTCATACCAAACACCTTTTAGAGTGTTGAGGTCTCCAGTAACTTCCACTGTTATAACGAGGGTCAGTAGGTGAAAGCGCAAAATTGACCATACAGGTCATGGTCTGTTTTTCTATTTGGTTTGCTCAACTGTTGTAAATTGTTTGTTAATCTTCTCACCAAAGAGCAAGCACATATCTGGTGACATCCCATAGGGAAAAAAACAACTAATCAGAGTTGTTTTTTATTTTTCTTATTACTTTCCTATTTAGTTGCATGTTTTTCATCTAATTCCCCCTTCAAATGGATTCACATATATTCTGTATGACAGCAGCAGAATGTTTGAGGTGAATGTGCAAACTGTGCATATGCAGTATGTCAGCAGAATTTTAAACACATTGCAGATGTTTGGAAAGAGGACCAAGAAAGACTGGGATAGCAGGGTCTTATGAGATTATTTCAAGCTACATTCACAGTCAATAAAAATGAATCACCAAATAATTTTAATGATTTTTTTTCTCTTTTTTAAAAAACATGTTTTTACTGATGAAGTTGTAAGACTGAAGAACTCTCTCACAGCTTGAAAATACTTTTTATCATTAAAGATATAGTTGCCTCCTTTCTAAAAAAAAAAACAAATATAAGGAAAGCACCTGGACCTGATGCAGTCTGTGGATACACTTTAAGTATGGTAATGACCAACTGAGTAAGGTATTTATCGACCATTTTCAAATGCGTGCTGACTCTTACCAGCTTCCTGTAATATGGAAAACTTCCACAATAACCCCTATCCCAAAATCAGTTCAACTCCAGGAACTGAATGATTTTAGACCCGTTGGTTTGACCTCTTTGATAATGAAAACATTTGAAAGTATTGTCACCCTAGGCTTACACTAAACTTGGAAGCACCGCGGTGTGGCTGCTCTGCGCCTTTGCAGCCGATTGTGGCAACTATAGTCAGTCAGAGGAGTGCTACGCGATTCATTTTTGAGGCATCCCAGATGCACCAACACTCTCCGCTTCTATAAAATACACGGCTGTTCCATTTTTGCCGTTTGCTGCACAGACTCCATGCCAATCTGGAGGAGAGCGGATCATTCGGGTAAGAAGTCAGCTGATTAAAAGCAAAGTGGATCTGGCCGAGTTTACAAGTAACAGACTATATGTGCAGAGTTCGGATCACATTTTACTCTGTAACGTCAATATGTCTGTAATAAGAAATTCTGTTCATACAGTTAATTAACGGCCATAATTAAATGACCATTGAATTAAAAAAAAATATCTGATACTAAATATTTGAACTCACTTACTCATGATAGATCAAAAGAAAACAAGGTAAGTTTATACCTTTTTAGATAAAGAGCAGGCACACCAAATGCGGGTATTACTGGCCAATTGACCCCTGTAGTAGTTTATTGTTCTAGTTTATAAAGCCTGCAAGTACCCAAAAATGCAATCCTCGTGTGATCCGAGTCCAACTGCGCAGAGGCGCTCCTCTCTGAAATACTTCCGATGGAATAAGGTCTCTGGCAGAAAGCATGGCGTTGCCACGCCACAGCAGTCTCACATCTCTTCCACATTCAGTGGAACTCCGGGCTAAGGGACAACATTCTCTATCCTGTGGCTGATAAATTAGATCCTTTATAGTTTGTATTTCAAGTTGAAAAAGTGTAGAGGATACAAAAATATTTATCCTTCATAAAACAAACATCCATTTAGACAAACCTAATGCATATTGGACTTGTATTTGCTGCTTTTTCATCCGCTTTTAATGAAATTGCAGTGACATATTTCAATTAGCCTTTTTTTTTTTTAAATCTCATTTTGGGTTGCCTGACCAGTTTTTGCTGTTGCGTTTAAATTTTGTAACTGACAGGAAACAGAGGGTTAGTGTTAACGGTAGCATGTTGGATGTCCTAATGACAGAGGGGTTCCTCAGGGCTGTGTTCTCTCACCTCTCCTTTTTATATTGGACACAAACAGCTGCAGGCCAGTCGAAGAAGGCAGCTACTTGTTCAACTTTTCTGATGCCCTTCTTTTGCTTCTTTAAGGCTTGGGGTCAGACCATGGGCGTGTTCTTTCTACCTTTGTAGAGCAGTGCAACAATAATTTACATTTACCTCAATGTTTCATAGATGAAAAAACTGGTTGTGGACTTTAGGATATAGAGTTGGAGGCCTAAACCTGTCATCGTTTTTAAGCGTTTTGCCCACATGCAGATACAGACGGAAGACAAGCACAGTTTTAAGATGTTTATTGAAGGGTTCAGGCTACAGGAAGAGACACAGCTGCTCGAGAGCAGGCTTATTTCATGTAAACAAGATTAGATCACGGCTGTATAAGCGGAGGAGATAGGGAAGTCTATCGTAGCCATGTCCATTTTTACGACTGCAACCTATTGCGGAAGGTGCAAGAATAATTTGCAGAGTTTTTCGAATTAATCGCGCAATAGACAGGATCCTTGAGCGCAGCGCGACAGTGTAATTGTAGAGAGATTTTCTTGGTGGCTGTTATAAATAGACAAACACATCATTTAACAGTGGCTTTTAAAGAGGAAAAAGTGGTGTTGGAGCCATAAATCTAAAATATTTAAGTTATTTGTATGATGGTTTGCTTTTTATTTTTATCCTATTCAGTAAGATTTGTTCGGGCCATTTTATTGTGAAGTTTAGTTTTACTTTGAAAGGCTTGCTTCCTGTCGAGCCGTATATTGTATTAGAAAAAACTATGGATGGATTATCTAGCCATGGAGCAATACAGTTTTACCGTGTAAACTGTGGATGACTTGGAAAAGGGAGAACTTTATTTTTTTATAGATAAATAATTTTTTGTTAAAAATCCCAGTTTGCATGCGTCCTTTACTTCCCGTGTCTAAGGAATGACACTGAAATTTGGATCTCTTGACATAACAAGTGCCTTTTTAAAATAAAGTATAGTAATTAAAGGCTACCATTTTGTAGAATATTCTTGTATTTCACTTTTACTTGTCCCCATGTTCTAGTGGGTCCCTTGGAGGCTCTGACATAAAAGAACAAAGTAAATATGAGATTATTAAAATGCAAAAATTCATACTGTAGAAAGTGATAGAAACATCTACCATGGACAGTATTTACGCATTAATTTGTCTGCTGCTTTTTGCCAGCCCTCTCTCCTGGCTTTAACAGATTTTGAGGTGTTTTAATTAATGACTCAAATTCGGCATAACCTTCCAAGCTCTTGTTCTGCTTGGGAGAAAAACTGTGGGCGTTCTTTGGCCATGCTGAACAGCCAATAGCAGCGTTGCTGATCAATGTTTCTACTATCGATACATTTCCCCTTTTAAACAAACGCATGAACACGCAGTTGTCTCAGATAACTCAATCCAGCCATACTAATCATAAACAGGTGTGTTCGAAGAACCCAATTAGCCGGATCATGATTAGCCGGATGAAATCATCTGGGATGTGTCATTTGATCTCGGATGTTTAAAGCAACGTGCGAAGAACGGACCCATGATTGTCACTCCCCTTCTCCAGTCACCATCCAATCAGCTTCAGTTTATTTCCAGTCACTTCCCTTCCCCTGCTTATCTCCACCCATTCCGGTAATTAGTTTCACTCCATTCACCTGCTCACTCCCCTACTTATACCTGCCTCTGCCCCCTGCAATCTGCCAGGTCAATTTGAGCCTTTTGGTGAGTCTTATCCAGCGTTCTTTTCTGATAGTCCTATGAATATTGACCCAATCTGCCTATTTGATAGTGATGGTGAGATTAAGCCTCATGAGGCATTGAACCACTTGAGCCAACTGGTTCGAGAAAGGGTTAATTTCTTGAAGCTTCATGTGCACACGACACCACCTACTGGCGAGGTGTATAATCACAGCCAGCTGTATCTTAACACGTGTGATGCATTGATTTTTTGTCTATTATGGCTCTTGGGAATGACTTCACAAAAGGTGTAGGACGAAATCATTTGTCTACATAAATTAAATAAAGTCTTACCTTCTTTCTACTCGCTTGACTCCGAGCTGAACCGCAGCTTCCGCCCGCAATGAGTTTTCTGGCTGCGTACCGTCCTGCGTACCGTCTCATAATAGTTCTTACAGGCGGCTGGAAAACCATTAAATGAGAGTGGTATGAATAAAAATCAAACGCAAGTCACAGTAACATTAAACAAGGAAGGAGAAACAGTAAAAACAAGTCACACACAATTTCGTCTTTATCAACATCGTGTAAATCTGGACTTGCAGATATTGCTCCGAGCAAATAGGAGGTCACCGCCTTGCTCCGGTTCATAGCGCCTGCAATTTGTCTCCGAGTTGTGAAGACGGCGTACTGCTTCCTGTAACAAAAAAATACACTTTAATAAAGCTTGTTCTTTTGAAGGCTACTAGGCTATTTCTAGCGTTGGTTTTAGGCTAGGCTACTTTTAGCTTAGCTAGCATTCACCGAACATATTCTTACCGCAAGTTTGGGATTGATCCGTCTTCTTTTCTTGGAGTAAGTCTCTCCCGCACAGTTGTTCGACTGCAGATCCGCCAACTTGTCCTCTATAGCTCATTCATATTGGCAGTATGTTGTACGAGACAGTCCACTTCTTCTTCTTCTTCTTCTTCTTCTTCTTCTTCTTCTTCTTCTTCTTCTTCTTCTTCTTCTTCTTCTTCGTGTGGGAGGAGTGTGAGTGAAGGAGCGGAAGAGAGAGCGCGTGAGAAAACTGTTTTGAGTGGTTTTTCTTACTTTTTTCTGTCCTTTTTCACTGGGTGAGTGTAAATATTGTGTATATAGTTGTTTTACTTTGGTTGTTAGGGGTTTTTGGTGGGGTTTGTGGGGTTTGGTGGCCGTCGGGTTTTGCCCGGCGGCAGGTCGGCGTCTTGAACGCCATGGTGGTGGGTGGTGGTTCTGGCGTCTTCTCCGCGCTGACACGGAGGAACGGCATCAAGGTGGGTGCCGGGTCTCCGTGCAGCGTGGAGGACGTTTGTTTGGCGGTGGGTGAGGTTATTGGTCATGGTTCCATCAAGTCCGCGGCTCGCATGAACGGAGCCGCGGTGTTGTTTGTTGAGCGGGTTGAGCAGGCGAACCTGTTGGTCGAGTCGGGCATTTCTGTGAACGGCTCGTTCCTTCAGGTGTCGCCGCTCACGCAGCCCGCTACAAGGGTGATTTTATCGAATGTCCCTCCGTTCATTAGCGACGAGTTTCTCGTTAAAGAGCTCTCTCGTCACGGAAAGGTGGTTTCCCCCGTTAAAAAGATTCTGTCGGGGTGTAAATCACCGCTGCTGAAGCATGTTGTCTCCCACCGGAGACAACTCTTCATGATCCTCAACAACCGTGACGAGGAGCTAAACCTGCGTTTCCGGGTGAGAGTGGACGAATTTGACTATGTCTTGTTCGCCACCTCATCCGGCATGAAGTGCTTCGGCTGTGGACAGGAGGGACATTTGATAAAATCGTGCCCAAACAGAGCCGGGGCGGCTCCGTCGAGCTCCGCGGAGCAGCAGCCTGCGGCAGCCGGGGAGCAGGTGGGTGTGTCCGGCAAAGCTGGAGCTCCTGCCGCGGTGGAGGAGTCTGGCGCTGCGGGGAGCTCCAGCGTAGCCGCGGAGGAAGCCGTGGCGTCGGCTCCGGTCGCTGGAGACCGGCAGGAGAGTTTAGTGGAGGAGAAAAATGTGGATGAAACATCTGATCCACAAAGGAGTGATTGTGTGGTGAGTGAGGGCAGCACGGTGGTGTGTGGTGGTGGAGAAACTTGTGTGACTGGTGAGGAAGTGGAGACTCAGGGTGAGATGGAGCAGGATGGTGTGTGTGAAGAGCAGGAGGAGGAGACTGGTGTGTGTGGAGAGCAGGGAGGGAAAGGTGACGTGGTGGCAGGTGGAGGGGAGGTGAGTGTGGAGGAGTCTGTGGTGGCTCCTATGGTGGAGTCTGTGGAGGAGCCTGTGGTGGCTCCTGTGGAGGAGAAAGGCGAGGGAGAGCAGGTGATGGAACAGGAGGTTCCTATGAATTTAAAAAGGCGCAGTAAGAGAAAAAATGTGATGACTGCTGTTCAGAGCAGTAAGCAGGTCAGCAAGCTGGCCACAGAGAGAAAAGATGTGTCAGACAGCAGCGACAGTGAGGGTGAGCTGTCTGACAGCAGTGAGGTGTCTCTGTCACAGGGTAGCAGTGCAGAGGCACGTTATCCGGTTGAATCTTTTAATAATTTTCTCCAGGAAACAAAAGGATTAAGAGGGATAAAAGTAGAAAAGTATTTTCCCAATTTAAAAATATTTTATTTCTCTGCGAGATATTATATTAGAAGAAAAGAAGAGTCTGGGTTTTCTGATCAAGAGGTTTTTAGACTGAAGAAAATTATGGGAAAAGTGAGAAAACAATTTTGAATATAATGATGAGCACTAACACATTATTTTTATTGTGCGTATTTTATTGTGGTGTTGTTTTTAGCCTTTTACCCAACATGGATAATTTTAAAATAGCTTCTTTAAACGTTAATGGAGCTAGGGAGGCTGTTAAACGCACCATGATTTATGAAACAGCTAAACAGAAAAGAATCAGTGTTTTATTTTTACAAGAGACGCACAGTGATATTAGCAATGAAGCAGACTGGCGCAAGGAATGGAAGGGAGAAGCTTTTTTTAGCCACGGCACCTCCCAGAGTTCTGGGGTGGGCCTCCTTTTTTCCTCAGCTTTCACCCCAAACTCTTTTAATGTAGAAAGTATCGTCCAGGGAAGGTGTCTTTTAGTAAAAGCTCAGTTTGACCATTTTAACGTAGTTTTTATCAATATTTATGCTCCTAACGTCGGTGCAGAGAGGAAGCGTTTTTTAGAGAAAATTGGGGAGAGGTTGGGAGATTGTGGGTCTGATGATTATGTTTTTTTAGGTGGGGATTTTAATTGTACAGAAAACGAATTTTTAGATAGAAATCACAAAGAGCCTCACCAAGCTTCCCAGCAAGCCCTGCGACAGCTGGTCTCGTCCCATGGCCTGGTGGATGTATGGAGGAGGATGCACACAGGCTCCAGACAGTACACTTGGTCCCACAGTAAAGAAAACCGCCTCTCTTTAGCACGTATTGATCGTTTTTATTGTTTTAAACATCATTTTAATGTGTTTAAAACATGTCAGATTTTACCAGTAGCTTTTACAGACCACTCTTTGCTTTTAGGGAATGTTTTTATCACAAACATTTTACCTAAAAGCGCCTACTGGCATTTTAATCTGGCTTTAACTTACGATCGTAGTTTTAGAGAAGCTTTAAGTTATTTTTGGACTGTTTTTAGACAAAGAAAGGGTGATTTTACTTGTCTAAGGCAGTGGTGGGATCATGGAAAAGTTCAAATAAAACAACTTTGTCAGCAGCATACTCTTAATGTCACTAGTGATGTCACCAGATCTATCAGAGATCTGGAGATGAACATAGTGGAACTAGAACATTTAAGTGAGTCCACAGGAAATCGAGAGCATATTGAAGCTCTCAAATCCAAAAGGCTAGTTTTAGCCAACCTGCTGGAGTCTAAAGTCCAAGGCGTGTTGGTCAGGTCTCGGGTTCAGAACATCACAGAGATGGATGCTCCCTCTAGCTTCTTCTTCAGCTTGGAGAGGAAACGCGGGCAGAGGAAGGTGATCCATTCCTTACTATCTGACACAGGGCAGCAGGTGAGTGAACCGGGCCAGATTAGGAGGAGGGCTGTAGAGTTTTACTCCTCTCTGTTTGAGAGTGAGTATACGGAGAACGAGGAGCTGTTTGGGGAGTTCTGTGGTGGGCTGCCCCAGGTCTCTGAGGAGACCAATGTACAGCTGGAGCGCCCCCTGAGGGTACAAGAGCTCTATACAGCCCTCCTGAATATGCAGGGCCAGAAGGCCCCAGGCATAGATGGTCTCACGGTAGAGTTTTTCAAAGCCTACTGGGACATCCTGGCGGAAGACCTGCTGGAGGTCTATAATGAGAGTTTGGTCACTGGTTCACTCCCGCTTTCGTGCCGCAGGGCAGTCATCACCCTCCTGCCCAAGAAAGGGAATCTGCAGGACATTAAGAACTGGCGCCCTGTGTCTCTCCTCTGCACCGACTATAAGATCCTCTCCAAAGCCTTGGCAACGCGGCTGAGAGAAGCTATGGAGCAGGTCATCCACCGGGACCAGACCTACTGCGTCCCCGGCAGGTCCATGGTAGATAATATCTACCTAATTCGGGATGTTTTGGAGGTCTCCGGTTCATTGGGTCTAAGAACGGGCTTGATCGCATTAGATCAAGAAAAGGCATTTGATCGCGTCGAACACGGCTTCCTGTGGAAAACTATGGAGAGGTTTGGGTTCGGCGCCGGTCTGATCGCCAAGATCCAGGTGATGTACAGTGGCATTGAGAGTATGCTAAAGATTAACGGTGGTCTGTGTGCTCCTTTTAGGGTGCGTAGAGGTGTTCGCCAAGGCTGCGCCCTGTCTGGGATGCTCTACGCGCTCTCCCTGGAACCCCTGCTTCACAAGATACGTTCTAGTGTTCATGGTTTGGTTTTACCTGGTTTTAATACTAGAGTGGTTTTATCTGCCTATGCTGATGACGTCGTTGTTTTTACTAAAAACCAGAAAGATGTCGACGTACTGAACGAGATAACAACTAAGTTCTCTGTTTTATCTTCTGCGAGGGTGAACTGGGGAAAAAGTGAAGCCCTGGCAGTGGGCGAATGGCATGAAGGGCTCCCAGTTCTCCCTCAGGGACCTTTATGGAAAAAAGATGGTTTTAAATATCTCGGTCTGTTTTTAGGCAATGAAAACACTGAAAAAAAGAACTGGGAAAACATGGAACAGAAAATAGAATGTAAACTAGAAAAGTGGAGATGGCTACACTTCCCACATGTCATACAGGGGAAGGGTTTTGGTTTTAAATAACCTTGTAGCATCTCAGCTGTGGCACAAACTTTCCTGCTTAGACCCACCGTCTGGTTTGTTGGCCAACTTACAAGCAAAAATGGTCAATTTTTTTTGGAACGGTTTTCATTGGGTGCCACAGTCTGTGTTGTTTTTACCCAGAGAAGAGGGGGGCCAGGGCCTTGTCCACCTGGCCGGGAGAACAGCGGCTTTTAGATTACGTTTTGTTCAGAAATACCTGGCAGGGCCCTCTGACTTAGTGTGGAGGGACGTGGCCAGCTGCATTTTAAGACGTGTAAATAACCTGGGGCTGGATGCGGCTCTGTTTTTAACAGATTTAAATCTTTTAAAGTTAAGGGGATTGCCGAGGTTTTATCAGGGTGTTTTTAAATCATGTGCCCTGTTTAAATTAAAGCCATCCCAAACGACTAACTCTCTGCACTGGCTTTTACAGGAGCCTTTAATCTGTGGGTCCAGGCTGGACATGTGTGACGGCGCGGGACCAGGGCTGTTGGAGGCGCTGCGCCGGTCAAAGATAACAACCGTGAAACAGCTGGTGGAGACTGCAGGACCGTCCCTCTCCAACGTCGAGGCCGTGGGTTCCATGATGGGGGTACGGTCTGCCAGGCTGGTGCAGCGTTTCCTGAACCTCCTGAAGGAAAAGCTGTCGGCCAAGGAGAGGAGCCTCCTCCGTGCCTACTGTGAGGGACAGAGCCAACCTGACCCAATGGACTCCTTTCCTGGCCTGTTCCTGGATCCTGGTTTCCCGGAGAGAAGTGGACCTCTGCTCTCCAGCCTGGACCCACAGAAGATGGTTTTATCCACTATGGACCAGAAAACTGTTTATAGAGTCTGCTCTAAAGTGATGAATCAAAGACACCTCGAGAACCGCGCAGTCTGTGTATGGACTGATAGACTTGCTGGTAGAGCACCCCAGTGGAGGACTTTATATAAGCCTCCAATTAAAAAGAGAACTGGTGATCTCCAATGGAGGATTTTACACGGTGCCATCGCCACAAACTCGTTTTTATCGGTTATTAATCGGGCTGTTTTAAATGAGTGTCCTTTCTGCAGTCTGTCTGAGAACGTTTTTCATGTTTTTACGGACTGTAACAGACTAAAGACCATTTTTAGGCTTTTAACAAATGTTTTTAGTCTTTTTGGCACGGTTTTTACTACTTCTTTATTTATTGGAGGAGTGTGTCAAAATAAAAGTAACAAGCCAAAGGCTAGACTTTTAAACTTTTTAATCAGTGAGTCAAAGATGGCCATTTATTTGTCCCGTAGAGACAGACTGCAGGGAGGACCTCACCTTGATGCTGTGGCTCTGTGGAAGTGCAACGTTAAAGCCAGAATTAGGCTGGAGTTTCACTTCCACAGAGCCACGCAGAACATGGATGATTTTATGCAGTTGTGGGGTTTTAATAAGATTTTATGCGGCGTGTCTAAAGAAGGAGAACTCCAATTTAACAAGCTCCTTATTTAAGTATTTTTATATAAATGACACTTGGTTTTAACTAAATTGTTTTTGTTTTTTGATGTTCTGTAAATAAAGTTTTGTTAAAAGTCAAAAGTCTTCTTCTTCTTCTTCTTCGTGTGGGAGGAGTGTGAGTGAAGGAGCGGAAGAGAGAGCGCGTGAGAAAACTCTGTTTGAGTGGTTTTTCTTACTTTTTTCTGTCCTTTTTCACTGGGTGAGTGTAAATATTGTGTATATAGTTGTTTTACTTTGGTTGTTAGGTTTTTTTGGTGGGGTTTGTGGGGTTTGGTGGCCGTCGGGTTTTGCCCGGCGGCAGGTCGGCGTCTTGAACGCCATGGTGGTGGGTGGTGGTTCTGGCGTCTTCTCCGCGCTGACACGGAGGAACGGCATCAAGGTGGGTGCCGGTTCTCCGTGCAGCGTGGAGGACGTTTGTTTGGCGGTGGGTGAGGTTATTGGACATGGTTCCATCAAGTCCGCGGCTCGCATGAACGGAGCCGCGGTGTTGTTTGTTGAGCGGGTTGAGCAGGCGAACCTGTTGGTCGAGTCGGGCATTTCTGTGAACGGCTCGTTCCTTCAGGTGTCGCCGCTCACGCAGCCCGCTACCAGGGTGATTTTATCGAATGTCCCTCCGTTCATTAGCGACGAGTTTCTCGTTAAAGAGCTCTCTCGTCACGGAAAGGTGGTTTCCCCCGTTAAAAAATTCTGTCGGGGTGTAAATCACCTTTGCTGAGGCATGTTGTCTCCCACCGGAGACAACTCTTCATGATCCTCAGCAACCGTGACGAGGAGCTAAACCTGCGTTTCCGGGTGAGAGTGGACGAATTTGACTACGTCTTGTTCGCCACCTCATCCGGCATGAAGTGCTTCGGCTGTGGACAGGAGGGACATTTGATAAAATCGTGCCCAAACAGAGCCGGGTCGGCTCCGTCAGGCTCCGCGGAGCAGCAGCCGGGGAGCAGGTGGGTGTGTCCGGCGAAGCTGGAGCTCCTGCCGCGGTGGAGGAGTCTGGCGCTGCGGGGAGCTCCAGCGTAGCCGCGGAGGAAGCCGTGGCGTCGGCTCCGGTCGCTGGAGACCAGCAGAGGAGTTTAGTGGAGGAGAAAAATGTGGATGAAACATCTGATCCACAAAGGAGTGATTGTGTGGTGAGTGAGGGCAGCACGGTGGTGTGTGGTGGTGGAGAAACTTGTGTGACTGGTGAGGAAGTGGAGACTCAGGGTGAGATGGAGCAGGATGGTGTGTGTGAAGAGCAGGAGGGTGAGACTGGGGGTGAGGTGACTGGTGTGTGTGGAGAGCAGGGAGGGAAAGGTGAGGTAGTGGCAGGTGGAGGGGAGGTGAGTGTGGAGGAGCCTGTGGGGGAGAAAGGCGAGGGAGAGCAGGTGATGGAGCAGGAGGCGCCTATGAATTTAAAAAGGCGCAGTAAGAGAAAAAATGTGGTGACTGCTGTTCAGAGCAGTAAGCAGGTCAGCAAGCTGACCACAGAGAGAAAAGATGT
This sequence comes from Fundulus diaphanus, assembly GCA_037039145.1. Taxonomy (NCBI): domain Eukaryota; kingdom Metazoa; phylum Chordata; class Actinopteri; order Cyprinodontiformes; family Fundulidae; genus Fundulus; species Fundulus diaphanus. Next base: position 11,579,167 of record CM073125.1, read on the forward strand.
GTCAGACAGCAGCGACAGTGAGGGTGAGCTGTCTGACAGCAGTGAGGTGTCTCTGTCACAGGGTAGCAGTGCAGAGGCACGTTATCCGGTTGAATCTTTTAATAATTTTCTCCAGGAAACAAAAGGACTAAGAGGGATAAAAGTAGAAAAGTATTTTCCCAATTTAAAAATATTTTATTTCTCTGCGAGATATTATATTAGAAGAAAAGAAGAGTCTGGGTTTTCTGATCAAGAGGTTTTTAGACTGAAGAAAATTATGGGAAAAGTGAGAAAACAATTTTGAATATAATGATGAGCACTAACACATTATTTTTATTGTGCGTATTTTATTGTGGTGTTGTTTTTAGCCTTTTACCCAACATGGATCATTTTAAAATAGCTTCTTTAAACGTTAATGGAGCTAGGGAGGCTGTTAAACGCACCATGATTTATGAAACAGCTAAACAGAAAAGAATCATTGTTTTATTTTTACAAGAGACGCACAGTGATCTTAAGCAGACTGGCGCAAGGAATGGAAGGGAGAAGCTTTTTTTAGCCACGGCACCTCCCAGAGTTCTGGGGTGGGCCTCCTCTTTTCCTCAGCTTTCACCCCGAACTCTTTTAATGTAGAAAGTATCGTCCAGGGAAGGTGTCTTTTAGTAAAAGCTCAGTTTGACCATTTTAACGTAGTTTTTATCAATATTTATGCTCCTAACGTCGGTGCAGAGAGGAAGCGTTTTTTAGAGAAAATTGGGGAGAGGTTGGGAGATTGTGGGTCTGATGATTATGTTTTTTTAGGTGGGGATTTTAATTGTACAGAAAACGAATTTTTAGATAGAAATCACAAAGAGCCTCACCAAGCTTCCCAGCAAGCCCTGCGGCAGCTGGTCTCGTCCCACGGCCTGGTGGACGTATGGAGGAGGATGCACACAGGCTCCAGACAGTACACTTGGTCCCACAGTAAAGAAAACTGCCTCTCTTTAGCACGTATTGACCGTTTTTATTGTTTTAAATATCATTTTAATGTGTTTAAAACATGTCAGATTTTACCAGTAGCTTTTACAGACCACTCTTTGCTTTTAGGGAATGTTTTTATCACAAACATTTTACCTAAAAGCGCCTACTGGCATTTTAATCTGGCTTTAACTTACGATCGTAGTTTTAGAGAAGCTTTAAATTATTTTTGGACTGTTTTTAGACAAAGAAAGGCTGATTTTACTTGTCTAAGGCAGTGGTGGGACCATGGAAAAGTTCAAATAAAACAACTTTGTCAACAGCATACTCTTAATGTCACTCGTGATGTCACCAGATCTATTAGAGATCTGGAGATGAACATAGTGGAACTAGAACATTTAAGTGAGTCCACAGGAAATCGAGAGCATATTGAAGCTCTCAAATCCAAAAGGCTAGTTTTAGCCAACCTGCTGGAGTCTAAAGTCCAAGGCGTGTTGGTCAGGTCTCGGGTTCAGAACATCACAGAGATGGATGCTCCCTCTAGCTTCTTCTTCAGCTTGGAGAGGAAACGCGGGCAGAGGAAGGTGATCCATTCCTTACTATCTGACACAGGGCAGCAGGTGAGTGAACCAGGCCAGATCAGGAGGAGGGCTGTAGAGTTTTACTCCTCTCTGTTTGAGAGTGAGTATAAGGAGAACGAGGAGCTGTTTGGGGAGTTCTGTGGTGGGCTGCCCCAGGTCTCTGAGGAGACCAACCTACAGCTGGAGCGCCCCCTGGGGGTACAAGAGCTCCATACAGCCCTCCTGAATATGCAGGGCCAGAAGGCCCCAGGCATAGATGGTCTCACGGTAGAGTTTTTCAAAGCCTACTGGGACATCCTGGCGGAATACCTGCTGGAGGTCTATAATGAGAGTTTGGTCACTGGTTCACTCCCGTTTTCGTGCCGCAGGGCAGTCATCACCCTCCTGCCCAAGAAAGGGAATCTGCAGGACATTAAGAACTGGTGCCCTGTGTCTCTCCTCTGCACCGACTATAAGATCCTCTCCAAAGCCTTGGCAACGCGGCTGAGAGAAGCTATGGAGCAGGTCATCCACCGGGACCAGACCTACTGCGTCCCCGGCAGGTCCATGGTAGATAATATCTACCTAATTCGGGATGTTTTGGAGGTCTCCAGTTCATTGGGTCTAAGAACGGGCTTGATCGCATTAGATCAAGAAAAGGCGTTTGATCGCGTCGAACACGGCTTCCTGTGGAAAACTATGGAGAGGTTTGGGTTCGGCGCCGGTCTGATCGCCAAGATCCAGGTGATGTACAGTGGCATTGAGAGTATGCTAAAGATTAACGGTGGTCTGTGTGCTCCTTTTAGGGTGCGTAGAGGTGTTCGCCAAGGCTGCGCCCTGTCCGGGATGCTCTACGCGCTCTCCCTGGAACCCCTGCTTCAAAAGATACGTTCTAGTGTTCATGGTTTGGTTTTACCTGGTTTTAATAGTAGAGTGGTTTTATCTGCCTATGCTGATGACGTCGTTGTTTTTACTAAAAACCAGCAAGATGTCGATGTACTGAACGAGATAACAACTAAGTTCTCTGTTTTATCTTCTGCGAGGGTGAACTGGGGAAAAAGTGAAGCCCTGGCAGTGGGCGAATGGCGTGAAGGGCTCCCGGTTCTCCCTCAGGGACTTTTATGGAAAAAAGATGGTTTTAAATATCTCGGTCTGTTTTTAGGCAATGAAAACACTGAAAAAAAGAACTGGGAAAACATGGAACAGAAAATAGAATGTAAACTAGAAAAGTGGAGATGGCTACACTCCCACATGTCATACAGGGGAAGGGTTTTGGTTTTAAATAACCTTGTAGCATCTCAGCTGTGGCACAAACTTTCCTGCTTAGACCCACCGTCTGGTTTGTTGGCCAACATACAAGCAAAAATTGTCAACTTTTTTTGGAACGGTTTTCATTGGGTGCCACAGTCTGTGTTGTTTTTACCCAGAGAAGAGGGGGGCCAGGGCCTTGTCCACCTGGCCGGGAGAACAGCGGCTTTTAGATTACGTTTTGTTCAGAAATACCTGGCAGGGCCCTCTGACTTAGTGTGGAGGGACGTGGCCAGCTGCATTTTTAGAGGTGTAAATAACCTGGGGCTGGATGCGGCTCTGTTTTTAACTGATTTAAATCTTTTAAAGTTAAGGGGATTGCCGAGGTTTTATCAGGGTGTTTTTAAATCATGTGCCCTGTTTAAATTAAAGCCATCCCAAACGACTAACTCTCTGCACTGGCTTTTACAGGAGCCTTTAATCTGTGGGTCCAGGCTGGACGTGTGTGACGGCGCGGAACCAGGGTTGTTGGAGGCGCTGCGCCGGTCAAAGATGACAACCGTGAAACAGCTGGTGGAGACCGCAGGACCGTCCCTCTCCAACGTCGAGGCCATGGGTTCCGTGATGGGGATACGGTCTGCCAGGCTGGTGCAGCGTTTCCTGAACCTCCTGAAGGAAAAGCTGTCGGCCAAGGAGAGGAGCCTCCTCCGTGCCTACTGTGAGGGACAGAGCCAACCTGACCCAATGGACTCCTTTCCTGGCCTGTTCCTGGATCCTGGTTTCCCGGAGAGAAGTGGACCTCTGCTCTCCAGCCTGGACCCACAGAAGATGGTTTTATTCACTATGAACCAGAAAACTGTTTATGGACTCTGCTTAAAAGCAATGAATCAAAGACACTTCGAGAACCGCGCAGTTTGTATATGGACTGAGAAACTTGCTGGTAGAGCACCCCAGTGGAGGACTTTATATAAGCCTCCAATTAAAAAGAGAACTGGTGATCTCCAATGGAGGATTTTACACGGTGCCATCGCCACAAACTCTTTTTTATCCGTTATTAATCGGGCTGTTTTAAATGAGTGTCCTTTCTGCAGTCTGTCTGAAAATGTTTTTCATGTTTTTACGGACTGTACAAGACTAAAGACCATTTTTAGCCTTTTAACGAATGTTTTTAGTCTTTTTGGCACTGTTTTTACTACTTCTTTATTTATTGGAGGAGTGTGTCAAAATAAAAGTAATAAGGCAAAGGCCAGACTTTTAAATTTTTTAATCAGTGAGGCAAAGATGGCTATTTACTTGTCCCGTAGAGACAGACTGCAGGGAGGACCTCACCTTGATGCTGTGGCTCTGTGGAAGTGCAACGTTAAATCCAGAATTAGGCTGGAGTTTCACTTCCACAGAGCCACGCAGAACATGGAGGATTTTATGCAGTTGTGGGGTTTTAACAAGATTTTATGTGAAGTGTCTGAAAGAAAAGAAGTTGAATTTAACAAGCTTCTTATTTAAGAATTTTATGTAAATGACACTTGGTTTTAACTCAATTGTTTAATTGTTTAGCCTTTTGTAATTAAAGTTTTGTTAAAAGTCAAAAAGTCTTCTTCTTCTTCTTCTTCTTCTTCTTCTTCTTCTATTGTGTTTTCTGGCAGTTTACATACTGTGTGCATTACCGCCATCAACTGGACGGAGATGTAATTTAGAAATATATCTCCTATATATCTTTATATCTTAATGAAACTAGATGATATCTTTACTTACACACTCACACACACATACATACACACTAAATCCTCCGAGCTAATTCTGTATCTTTTAAATATTTAATAAGTGCTTTAATTATTTTATCTGATTGATGTTTCCCTAATAATTCTGCCATCTTTACTGAACTCCCCAATACCCTTTCCAGTTCTTTCCTCTCTTTAATATATTTCCTACAATAAATCAAAACATGTTCTACTCCTTCGATTTCTCCACAATAAGAACAATTACCTGTTGGATGTTTCCCTATTATTTTTAAACCAGTATTTAAACTAGTATGCCCTATCCTCAACCTGTTTATCCATATTTCCTTTCTTCTATTCATTATAATATTATATCTTATGATAATATCTTTTTGTATTTTATATAAATGTCTTCCTTTTTCTTCTAAATTCCATCTCTCCTGCCATATATTATTTATTTTATCTTTAATAATTACTTTTATTTCTGTTCTACTTAGTATTCAATTTGTCTTGCCTTAAATGCTTCTTTAGCTAACTTATCTACTTTTTCATTACCTAAAATTCCTTTATGTGCTGGAACCCATGTGAATTGAATACTTATTTTTTGTTGCTGTATAACATATATTAAATAACTGACTTCATCTAAAAGATCTTGACGGCTTTCAGATTTTCCACTTTTAAAACTAGTCAGGCAAGACAATGAATCTGAACAGATAACTACATTTCTAGGCTTCACCTCCAGCACCCATTGTAATGCCAAAATAATAATAATAAAAAATTGATAAATTATCTGTTGTCTTTCTTTTTATAGAAATATTTTCTTTCGGAATATATACTGCTACTCCTGTTTTACCATTTTCCTCTTTTGACGCATCTGTATATATTTGTGTCATATTTTCATACGTTATATCTAAATACTGCTGAATAATAATAATTATTTTGTTTTTCTTCTAATAATCCCAAATCAGTGGCCACCTCCCTAAAAACCCATGGTGGAGTATCTGGTAAAGCTACAGTGGGACTTATTTTTAGTTAATTAAACCCCATTTCATTTACTTTATCATGAATGACCCAACTTCTGACTTGAACATTTCCACGCTCTTGGCATTGCTTACCGACGGACTCATATGAGACAGTCCACTGATAGCAATCAGCAGTTTCTTCTCGTCAGTCTGCGGACTGGCTGAAAGTTGTGGATCGAGAGGAGTTGAAGGCGAGTTGAACGCGAGACGTGTGGTAAACTCCCCCTGCAACCCTGATTTGCATTTGTATAGCTCACAGCATTTTCATTTACATGTTAAAGCCTCCCCTAGAATTAGGAGGAGGGGGGTCATGGGGGGACAACTGCCACGTCAATTTCTGACAATTCATGGCAGTTTTCGGTGTTGCCTGCAAATGACTGTGAACAGCCGTTAACCTGAACTTCCACGACAATCTACAGTGCTGCATAGTGACGAAAATCACACTTTTCATGCAGTGTAGGCTAATGCTTGTGTAACTTGGATGATTTCATGCATTTTTATTAAGAAACAACAATTTCTCCACAGTTTTTGGTTTCAAACGATTTCTCTTTTTTGACACTACTTCTCCAGCCTTTGAAAAGACACGCTCACAAGGCACAGATGATGCCGGGGTGCATAAATAAATAAGTGCAAGTTTGTACAGATTGGGGTACAGTGACCGATGATTAGCCCAGTACTCCAGGGGGTTCTCCAGCCTGTCCTGAATCCAACGTCATCCACAATAGTCAAAGGCTGGGTATCCTTCACTATCATGGAGACTAGAGCTTAATCCAGCTCTTGTTTTCTGGTGGCTGGTTAAAAGGGAATAAATACAGTGTCTGTTACCTGTCTTTATTTGCACAACAAGCAAACATCAGTATGCAAAAATTGTAAGTATCCATGTATTTTTGCCTGTCTTTTCCCTGCCATTCCCTATATGTACGCGAGAAAGCAACAACAACAAAAAAAACGCGTGTTAACGTCAAATAAACATGCAAGAGTTATTTTTTATTTTTTTTTTGGAATCTTGGCGAGTCGGTAGCGTGAGTTTGGCGAGGCGGCCGCCTCGCCAACATAGTGCTGCGGGAAACACTGCTGTGGGGTTTCTAAAGCTGTCAAACCCCGCGCCGAAATCTGAACCACTTCCCGAAGCAGTCACGTGGTACAGCCGGGCAGCGAGGCTTCGGACGTCATCGTTTTCGGCTCCTCCCCTAAATGAAGCAAGCCTCGATACGCGCTTTACGGAAACGCCCCCTCTATTACTCGACACACGCCTCGAAGCCTCGGCACATAACGTAACATCACTACTTTTTGACTTCTGAGCCAGCCTGATCCCTGAAACTGTTTTTCCTGCCCTGTCTGACTGCTTACTCATTTTGCCGACCTGATTCTGCCTTTGGATTATCTGAGCTTGCCTGTTCCCTGTTCCTCTGTATTCCTGCCTGTTTTGGACTGCCATTCTGACCACTGAGTTCTGCCTGCCCCAATATGGTCAAAATCGCTTTATTGAACCCTCTGGATCAGTGTTGTATAGTAACGAAGTAAAAATACTTCACTACTGTACTTAAGTATATTTTTGGAGTACTTTATACTTTTGAGTATAAAATTTTTGATAACTTTTACTTTTACTTCACTATATTTCTGAAGTTAATTGCATACTTTTACTCCAAAACATTTTCAATGTTTGGTTTAGTTACTCGTTACAAAAAGAGAGAGAGAGACTCATGCACGCAAGTGTTTTGACCCCATCTACTGATTGACTGCGACAAAGTCGGGACTTGCTTGGGCTTGTTCATCACCACCAACAGGATAAGAAGCTGGTTCAGTGGTAAAGCAGGTTAAATTAACCTTGTGGTATAGGTAAGGCATCTAATAGCAGAGAGTCCTAATTTTCTTAACTAAATGATAACCTGCAGGTGTATCTATTAGCAGGTTTACCACTTCCTGTAGGTTAACTAGACCTGGTTTATCACTTAACCATGTTCTTAGTATACACCCCCTGGTCTAACTTTTGCCTGCACTTGGTTGTGTACAATTTTAAAGTGCATAGCACTGACCTTACTTGAAGAAGGAAAACTGAAAGCTTACAAAAAGGTTGTATTTTCTGTCTAAACTTGGGATCCGTTCTTCGTACGTTGCTTAAAACATCCAAGATCAAATGACACATCCAAGATGATTTCATCCGGCTAATCATGATCCGGCTAATTGGGTTCTTCGAACACGCCTGTTGTTTATGATTAGTATGGCTGGATTGAGTTATCTGAGACAACTGCGCGTTCATGCGTTTGTTTAAAAGGGTCATTAAGTCATTAATTAAAACGACAGGGAACACCTCAGTCTGCTAAAGCCAGGAGAGAGGGCTGGCAAAAAGCAGCAGACAAATTAAATGCGTAAGTGCTGTCCATGTTAGATGTTTCTATCACTTTCTACAGAATGTATTTTTGCATTTTAATAATTTCATATTTACTTTGTTCTTTTATGTCAGAGACTCCACAGGACCCACTAGAACATGGGGAAAAAAGTGAAGTACAAGAATATTCTACAAAATAGTAGCCTTTATTATACTATATTTAAAAAAAACACTTTTTCCTCTTTTTAAAGGCCACTGTTAAATGATGTGTTTGTCTGTTTATAACAGCCACCAAGAAAAAGGCTGAAAAAAACAGGTTCTTTTTACTTTTGTTGCATGCGGCATGTTTCACCCTTTTTCTTTCACAAAATGACACAGGGTGCCATCCGTTCCCTATATAAACGGCATCTTCAACAAAAAATTTTGTATTTTGACCTGATAAAACACAAATTAGGAGGAGAAATTTAACTCCACAACTTGAAAAAGAGAAAACTTGCACTAGAGATCGAGTTGCTTCAAAAGGACCTTCAGAGTAAGTTCTAATACACCATTTGACAGTAGTATTGCTGACTTTACATAACTATCTCTTATTGCAGGCAAAAGATGACTTGCTGGCTTTTCTTTATAAACAATTGTTTAAATAAAACGAGAGGAACTAAGCATTATTTGTTTGTCTTTTATTAAACATTAAAAAATGATGTTCCACAATTCTGTCCAGTCCTCTGCCACTAGGTGGCCCAGGTGCACTGGCTGGACAGACTTCCCTATCTCCTCCGCTTATAAAGCTGCGATTTAATCCTGTTTACATGAAATAAGTTTGTGCACATGTTGCTATGACAGCAAGTCCAGGATGAGTTTCGAAGAACCAAACGATCCAAGATCATGCCAAATCGTCAATAGTCAAATCCAGCTAACTGAGTTAGCGACGTACGAAGAACGGACCCCTGGGGTCCGTTCTTCGTACGTCGCTTAAAACATCCTAGATCAAATGACACATCCAAGATGATTTCATCGAGCTAATCATGATCCGGCTAATTGGGTTCTTCGAACACACCTGTTGTTTACGATTAGTATGGCTGGATTGAGTTATCTTAGACAACTGCGCGTTCATGCGTTTGTTTAAAAGGGGAAATGTATCGATAGTAGAAACATTGATCAGCAACGCTGCTATTGGCTGTTCAGCATGGCCAAAGAACGCCCACAGTTTTTCTCCCAAGCAGAACAAGAGCTTGGAAGGTTATGCCGAATTTGAGTCATTAATTAAAACACCTCAAAATCTGTTAAAGCCAGGAGAGAGGGCTGGCAAAAAGCAGCAGACAAATTAATGCGTAAATACTGTCCATGGTAAATGTTTCTATCACTTTCTACAGTATGAATTTTTGCATTTTAATAATCTCATATTTACTTTGTTCTTTTATGTCAGAGCCTCCACAGGACCCACTAGAACATGGGGACAAGTAAAAGTGAAATACAAGAATATTCTACAAAATGGTAGCCTTTAATTACTATACTTTATTTTAAAAAGGCACTTGTTATGTCAAGAGATCCAAATTTCAGTGTCATTCCTTAGACACGGGAAGTAAAGGACGCACGCAAACTGGGATTTTTAACAAAAAAATATTTATCTATAAAAAAATGAAGTTCTTCATGGATACTCCATCCATAGTTTTTTCTAATACAATATACGGCTCGACAGGAAGCAAGCCTTTCAAAGTAAACTAAACTTCACAATAAAATGGCCCGAACAAATCTTCTTACTGAATAGGATAAAAATAAAAAGCAAACCATCATACAAATAACTTAAATATTTTAGATTTATGGCTCCAACACCACTTTTTCCTCTTTAAAAGCCACTGTTAAATGATGTGTTTGTCTGTTTATAACAGCCACCAAGAAAATCTCTCTACAATTACACTGTCGCGCTGCGCTCAAGGATCCTGTCTATTGCGCAATTGAATACGCGATTAATTCGAAAAACTCTGCAAATTATTCTTGCACCTTCCGCAACAGGTTGCAGTCGTAAAAATAGACATGGCTACGGCAGACTTCCCTATCTCCTCCGCTTATACAGCCGTGATCTACTCTTGTTTACATGAAATAAGCCTGCTCTCGAGCAGGCTTAAGCTGGCGCACATGTTGCTATGACAACAAGTGCAGGATGTCTTTCGAAGAACCAAACGATCCAAGATCATGCCAAATCGTCAACAATGAAATCCTGCTAACTGAGTTAGCGACGTACGAAGAACGGACCCTTGGTCTAACTTTCTCCTGCACTTGGCTGTATATATTATTTCAAGTGAATTTGACTTTCAAAGTTTACCAAAATCTAAAAAATGTCATTCAAACTGCATTTGCTTTGTTTTACTTTTTACTTATACTTTTTATTACATTACTCGAGTACATCTATTTTTACAGTAATTTTCATACTTTTTTTTTTTTTAATTCAAATTTTTTATTGATTTTCTGAACATTATCTCACATAAAACACAAATACAAAACAAAACAAAAAAGGCTGGTGCACCACCCCCCGCCCCCCCATACCCAGGGTACAATCATATATTATATGTATGTTACAGTGTCAATTCAAAAACATTCAGTAGTTAAGAGAAAGGTAATTGTCCGGGAAAATCAGACTTCCTCCAGATACATTACTCGAAGCCATAGTTCTTTTCAATGAGTCCCAAAAGCTATCCCATTCCATGTCCCTGTTCCCATCCATGTTGTTGAGCATGACTTCATAAGAAGCTGTATCCGTCATTGATTTAATTCACTCATTTAACTCGGAACACTTTGTGGTCTTCTAATGTCTTAAGATGATCCTGCAGGCTGTCACCAGACCAACCATCACAACTGCAAAAGCTCCTTTATGTTTGGCATTTGAGATCGGTCTCCCAGTAAACACAGTTCTGGAGTCTGAGGGATCTCTGAGCCAAGCCATGCACTCAGAGCCTCCGAGATTTTAATCCAAAATGGTGAAACCAGAGAGCAGTCCCAAAAACAATGCAAATATGTGCCCACTTCTTTCTTACATTTCCAACACCTATTGTTTGACATTATTTTCATTCTATGTAACCTCGTAGGTGTATGATAATATCTATGTAGCACCTTATACTGTATAAATTTACTTCTGGCCTCTTTCACATATTTACCACTCTCTGACAGTACCCCCAACCATCCTTCTTTTGTATACTCTTTTCTCAAATCTTTCTGCCATAGAAGTTTAATATTCGACGATTCACTACTCAGATTATAATTTAGCGGCTTATAAAATTGAGAGGCAGTGTGTCGTTCACGCGGCATCTTAATATAATTCAATATATCATTTTCTACAATCTTTTTAAATTTTGAGGTAACACAATGTCTCATCTGTAGATATTTCCAAAAATTTGCTTTACCTTCCAAATTAAACGTGTGAGTAAGTTCATTGAAGGACATGAATTGTCCATCTTTGTACAAATCACCAATGACGCATATGCCACGTGAATGCCACTGCCTCCAAAACACAGGTGTTTTACCAATACATATCTCAGGATTATTCCAGAGAGATGCATACTGCTCTACCTCATGTGGGAGCTTTAACAGTTTGTGTACCTTTGACCAAACTTTACAAGAATGAACATAAACTGGATTTGTTGTGTCGATCTTTTGAGATAATTTGTGTTTAGGGTCGAACGGCAAACATATATCTCTTTCAATATCTAACCATTCCTGCCCATTCTCACCTTCCCAATGTTTAACTAATTTTTCCATTTCAAATGACAAGCAATAGAGCTTAAGATCTGGAAGTTCTAGGCCGCCCTTTTCCTTAGGAGCATATCATTTTTCTAATTTTATTCTCGCTCTTTTACCTTCCCACAAAAAATGTTTAGTTAAATTTTCATACCTTTTAAAAATATCAAGTGGAATTGTAATAGGAAGCATCATAAACACATAATTAAACTGAGGGACGGTAATCATTTTTATAACATTAATCTTACCCCATAATGTTAGTTTTATCTTTCCCCACTTTTCAAAATTTGTTTTAATTTTTGAGAGCACTGGATCAAAATTTAGTAAAGCTAACACTTCCAATTCCCTACTGAGCCTAATCCCAAGATACTTCATACCTTCAGGTACCCATTTGAATTTAAAATCTTTAACCATGTGTGAATTGCATAAAGAAGATAATGGCATGGCTTCAGATTTAGCCCAATTTATTGAGTACCCTGAAACCGTCGAATACATCTGTATAGTGTCCATCAGGTGCGGCAAAGATGTAAGCGGATGTGTTATAAGTGATAAAATATCGTCTGCATATAAAAGCAGTTTGTGTTCTTGTTGTCCCCATAATATTCCTTTGATGTCCTTATTTATCCTAATGCTCACTGCTAAAGTTTCAATAAACATGATGAATAATAATGGACTGAGAGAACAACCCTGACGGGTCCCACGTGATAAGTTAAAAAAGGATGAAATAATGCCATTGGTTATGACAGCAGCCTTTGGTTCTTTATACAATATTTTGACCCATTTAATAAAAGAGGGTCCAAAATTTGAGAGAGCCGAAAAAAGAAAGCTCCATTCCACTTTATCAAACGCCTTCTCTGCATCTAAGGAGATAGCAACGACTGGCTTCAGACCCGGCGGCATGGCACGGCATCGGGGGGCCGTGCCCGCCCTGTGAGCCAGCTGTGCCCGCCCTGGACTGGAAGCTGTCTTTTTTTTTTCTTTTTCTTTTTTACCGCGGAGTGGCCATCGTCCTTTTACTACTATCTTTGATGTGCCAATCATACAATTTAACCAATCAAATCAACGACTGACGGCAACATGCTAGCCAATCACAGCTGGAGTGGGGCGGGACACCGAGTCATAGCCTTCAGTCGCCGCCGCAGTTCGGCTGTGGTCACCGTTGGTGTCGGTAGAGCGGGATGAAAATTTGGTCTGATTACCAAACAATTACAAGAAGTGACAACGAAGCAGAGAGCGAGCTGGAAGGAGCGTTGTTAATTTCTGTTTGAAATGCCAGCACTGAAGTCTAAACTGGATTAAACATTAACGCTAGGAGGGTTAGCTAGACAGCTAGCAGGGTTAGCTAGGACAGCTACGAGCACAAGCTGTTCTGCTCCTTGTTCTCATAGCTGCTGTAATTACAGAACCTGTTCTAGTCAGAATTGTTACTTCAGTCAGTGTTCAGCCTGACACCAGCGCTCATGTTTATTAGCGTGTAGCTTATGCTGGACTTTTAAGTTAAGACACAGCGCTACAGGTTACCCTATGTCACTGTTAGTTTCCAGTAACCCAAACCAGCATAAAACCTGCCCAACTTAAAATAAAAAAACAAGCCCAAATCTCAAACTCTCTCATGTTAAAAGCACAGAACTATTAAACACATAAGAACATGCCATTAGCACACAACTGCGTCGAAGCAAAGAAAAAAACTGCGCATATGGGCTCCAAACAAAATGTACAATCAGACAACCAAATAACACACAAGATCTCTTTAACAATCAGGATATATCAACCGGAAAAAAATAAATTATAAATAGCTTCCCAACATGAGTTGTAAATCTACCTTAATATAAACGTAATTTCTCTCAGTATAGCTCAATTAAACATTTCTCTTACACGCAGTCATGAAATATTTTTAAGTTGATAAGTAGAACTCAACCCCTCTTGGGCGTTTACACTGACCAAACACTTGATTAACCATTATTCTTTTCTTGTTTTATTATAACAATATTATTCATTATAACTATTATTCATCGATGATGTCAGATCGACAGATTCAACATATTTAAAAAATAGATAATGACTATTTTGATATATTTTGTTAGTAATTCTTTCTAAAAGCCCAACAAATGTTATGAAAAGCTTCCGAATTTTTTTATCTGCCCATAAGCTATTTTTTTCCAGCTCAATGTGTTCAAAAGCCTAATTGGTTGGAAACCTGCCTAATTTGGCAACACCGACTACACTATTGCTATTTGTTTGTTCGTTACAGTAGTCACAGAGCCACTGTTCAGCCTGAAGCATATATATATATAATATAATATATATTTTTTTTCTTTTTAAAGTGTGCCCCCTTAAAAAAATTTAATGCCCCCCCTGTAATTTGTTTCTGCAGCCGGGTCTGACTAACCTGACAACAGCCAGCTGTATGTTGCTCCGCCTAGCTCCACTCACATACATCTGGGACACCGCCGGTAGAGAGTGATTTCTCCAACCAAATTTATGGTCTGGCCAATCAGGACGCAGGGCTGGAGTTTCATAGATGTGACGTAGTGGAGACGCGACCATGACGTGAGACTGTTTTGATAGCAATGGCGGCTCGTCGAGGAAGCAAGCGTTAACATTGATGCTGCTATTTCTTCCGTGTTGTCCTATCTACCTAATATTGTTTCATTAAAAGAACATCAGAGAACGCCTCTGAAGGCTTTTGTTGGTGGAAACGATGTTTTCGCCCTTCTCCCGACCGGATTTGGCAAGTTTTGTTTTCCGGGGCGCGTCCGCGGCGGACGCGGAAGCGCCCCGGAGCGGTTAGCGGTTAGCGGGAACCATGTTAGGAGGCCTTTAGTCCTCAACGCGGTCGCACCGGAATCGAGTCCGACCCGCGGCGCTTTGCCGCCTGTCTTCCCCCCTCTTCCTGTCAGCTCACTGTCAATAAAACGCATGCCACTTGAGCCGCAAACACATTATTATTATTTTCTTTTTTTTCTGCGTCGCTATCATCAGCGTCACGGGTTAGCTTGGATGAGAATGGTTGAAATAGCACGTCAATAAAGATGACAGACAAGTGGCTTATCCAATCATATGCAAGAATTTTTAATAAGGCCCAGCCTTCTGTAAAGGCAATTCCTATGGCGGTGTCCCAGATGTATGTGAGTGGAGCTAGACGGAGCGACATACAGCTGGCTTTTGTCAGGTTAGGGTCTGACTGGCTCCTCCTTTGACTGACTCAACCACATCAGATGTAACAATTTTCTAATGTTATCAGAGGAGGAGCGGGTTTTCATAAAGAATGTCTGATTCTGATGAGTAATACTAGGAAGGACTTGTTGTAAGCGCACAGCCAGCACCTTGGTTAATATTTTACAGTCTACATTTAATAAGCTGATTGTCCTATAATTTGCCGGGTCCGTGCTATCCCTATCCTTTTTTGGAATCAAGGATATCAGAGCTTCATTAAAAGTAGGAGGCAGCTGTCCTCTCTCAAAAATCTCTTGATAGACCTTTTATAACACTGGAGCAAGAATATCTATATACTCCTTGTAGTATTCTGATGGAATACCATCATACCCGGGGGATTTCCCCACCTTCATCGATGAGATTGCCTTCCTATTCTCCTCTTCAGTAATTGGTGCTTCCAACCACTCTACATGCTCCTGAGATAGCCTTGGTAAATTGAGTTTGGAGAGAAAAGCATCACTTTCTCTTTGGTTTGTCTCGTTAAACACTGACGATGTATACAATGTTTCATAATATTGTTTGAAGCCATTGTTTATGTCTTTTGGTAAGGTTACTAAAGTATCTCCTTGTTTAATGGCAGGGATTGTGTTCAAAAAATCCTCTTTTTTAACTTGTCTTGCTAATAATTTGCCCGTTTTCTCCCCTCCCTCATAAAATGAAGTTTTTAACCTAAATAGAGAATATTCCACTTTTTTGTTATAAATTTCATTTAACTGAAACTTAAGCCCACAAATATCTCTATAAAGTAAATCATCATAACACCTAGCCAATTGCTTTCTTTAAGTTTGATTTCTCTTTCCAATTTACGAATTTTACGTAGACTCTCTTTTTTCTTCCATGAAGTGTATGCTATAAGTTTACCTCTCAGAAATGCCATAGAGGCCTCCCATGCAGATTGAACATGCTCTGTACTACCAATGTTTATTTCAAAAAAGTATCTCAGGTCCTGCCCCAACTGTTCTTTAAAGAGTTTGTCCTGTAAAATCGAGACATTCCTTCTCCATCTTGAACCTCTTATATTCCCCAGTCCTAATCTTATGCATAATTCCGTAGCTGCATGGTCAGTGAGTGCAATAGTTTTAATATCACAGCTCCGCACATTATTTACTATGAGTTTTGAAACCAAAAACAGATCGATCCTAGAATAGGATTTGTGACAATGAGAATAAAATGTGTACTCTCTTTTAGACGGATTGATTAACCTCCAAACATCTACTAGACCCAAATCTTCCTTTAACATATGGACTGCATCTCTTCCTTTAGAGCTAAGTGAACCTTTTGGTGTGCTTTTATCAAGAATAGGATCCATAACTTCATTAAAATCCCCTGCTAATATTATTTGTCCTTCCATATCCCCCAATATACTATTTATTTTGTGGAAAAAATTAGGGTCCTCCCTATTGGGTGCGTATATGTTGCAGAGTATGACCTTTACCCCTTCCATCATTGCTTCGACGCAAACTATTCTTCCCTCTGTATCTTTAACTTGTTTTATCAATGAAAACTGAATATTTTTCTTAATAAGGATAATTACTCCATTGCGAGCACTCGAGTGAGAGCTATGAAAAATATGTCCGACCCAACCCATCTTAAACTTGGACTCTTCCCCCTCATTTAGGTGAGTTTCTTGGAGAAATATTATATCGGTTTGATTCGTCTTTAAATACGCCAATATTTTGCGCCTTTTGGCTGGACTTCTGCATCCATTAATATTCCAAGATGTGAATTTTATATACTTCCCAGTCATTGCAGATTATAGATTGATACACGTTTTAAGCCTGTAACAAAACACTCTGAACTGATATATCTATACCCCGGTCCCCTGATCCCCAACCTACTCTGTGAGTGCACCCAGCCAAAATGAAAACAATTTACATGGGCAATAAACATTCCCATCATGTAAACGGATAGAAACAACATAAAAAAAAAAAAAAAAAAACTTAAAACCTACTCTATTGCTGCTGTCTACCGCAGCTGAAAAAGAGAAAGAAAGAAAGAAATATCTAAGAGAAAAAACCTTATCAGGTCCGTGGACTCTGCTTCTCTCTGTTCATGATGACAGGTGGCGAGGTCCGCCTCCCAACAGTCAGACACAACATCTTCTATGGGGCTCCTATGAATTACATCATTCAGTTGAATTTGGGGTGTCCCCCCTGCTCGTTCTCCTCCCGGCTCTCCTCACTGAAAAACTTCTCTGCTGCTTTTGCCGAGCTGAAACTTATGTTTTTACCCTTCCACCTCACGCGCAGCGTGGCTGGAAATGCCAGGGTGTACTTAGCGTTGCGCTCTTGCAACTTCTTTTTCACTGCGGTGAAAGCCTTCCTCTTCTCCGCCAGTTCTTTAGTCATATCTGGAAACACTGATAGCCTGTATCCTTGCCACTCAAACCCGCGCTTCTCCTTAGCTGCCATAATCACTTTATCCCTCGCTGATTGCCTCAGGAATCGAATAAGAACCGGTCTCGGGGGTCGATTCGGGTCGGGTAACGGTGCGAAGACCCGGTGGGCTCGTTCAATCTCGAACTCGGCGTCATCGCGAACTCCAAGACCCTCGATTAGCATCTTCCGAACACAGCTCAAAAGTGTCCCATCAGTACCGATGGTCTCTTTCAACCCAATAACTCTCACATTATTCCTCTTACTGTGATTTTCGAGAACTTGCATGCGGTCCAGCATGGCTTCCATTAGCTTGCTTCTCTCACCAACTGCGGTGTGCAGCCGCTCCGAAGTGTCCTCCAAGCGGGAGATGCGTGTTTCAGCCTCCGTTAGCCTTTCTTGCATTGCAGCCACCGCTGCATTCAGTTCCGACGTCGTCTGCTTTATTGTGGAGACATCAGCAGCTACGCTTTGCAGCATGTTACTCATTTTAACCACTTCCGAGAACAAATTCGTTATATTAGGAGAAGGAGGTGTTTCCCCCTGTTCTTCCTCACGCGGAGGGCTGTTGCGGGTCGACATGCGGCCTGTACTCTTGGAGTGTTTCGTTGCGGCCATTGCAGGATTGAAGTACTTTTTTCCCCAAAACGAAGTCCACAAGCCTATACTGCTCCCTCACTTGCTGAGAACGGTATCAAATAAGAGCCCCTTACTACAGTATCGTTGTCTAATTACATGTCGGGAACGGAGAGCCGTTAGCCAGCTGCCATCTTGTTCGCCTGCCCACGTGACTCCAGTAATTTTCATACTTAAGTACAAGACATTTCAGATACTTTAAGACTTTTACTCAAGTAACATTTCAGTCAGTGACTTGGACTTTTACCAAAGGCATATTTTGGAGAGGTACCTATACTTTTACTTGACTCCGAGATTTCAGTACTTTATACAACACTGCTCTGGATCATACCTCCTACTTGTCTGGCTTGAATACTGGGTCCATCTGTCCCCGTTCATGACATGTACAGCACTCTGAATCATCTTGTTACTGAAAAGGGCTTTATAAATAAACTTGCCTTGCCTTGTTTATCAACTTTGCAGTAAATGCTGTGATGCAACTGTTTAGAAAATGTAATAGAAAACACAGAAAACTGCTTGAAAAATATGACCCAAACACAACATAAACATATATACACAGTACCTATACAGATAATATTAAAATTTTCCACAATCCTAGAGACTCCAAGTACACAACAAAATGTATTTAAGGGCTAAAAAATTAGAGTTTGCATGATACATCCCCTTTAAGGTTATACAACCAGATAATTTCTAGGAGTGCTGATTATGCCCACTCTCCAGTTAAGCGTATTGCCATTGTCATCATTTATTTTGACTGTGTCATACAAACATTCTTTACCTGAGCTTGTTCTGGAGAATCTCAGGGAATTTCTGAGTCTGAAAGGATCATTTTTCGAGTCAGTTTCAAGGCTTCTGATGCTGGAAATGTATGTACTCTGACTCATCAGTGCTCTAGGATTTCCTTCAGGCGGGGATGTGCCTAGAACATTGGACTATGGATGGATGGAAAGTGAGTTTTATATATAGATATAAGTTTTTGTAATAAATCCATGAAAAAAACACTTGGCTGGAAGAAAATCTTGTTTGTTTATCCTATTTAATATCAAAACACATCTCAAATTCAAGATATGTTTTAATAAAGCCATTTAGTCTCGAATGACCTGATTAAAGATGTAGTATACAGGTGGTAATCATAATGGTTGTGTGTGTATACAACAGTGAGGTTTTAGTAGCTATTGCTGTTGTGCAATCTGCTGAAAGGCTACCCTTCTAGAGAATTCAGTCAGGCAATTAAACTGGAATTTACACACTTGTCAAATATTATAGCCCCTGGCATAAAACAAACAATATGACCAATGCCTGCTGCTGCGGAATCTGCTGCAAACAAGAAACATAAATACACACCCTCTCTCTGTCACGACCCCCAGGTGTTTGATCTATTATTAGCTTTAGGTTGCTGGGGATTGTGCATACTTCAGTTATTCAACTTTTAGTGTTGTTTATTTAGTCTACATATTCTGTCCCTTCTTGCTTCTTGTCATTATTTAGTATTTTGTTCATTAAGGTTTTAGATGGTTTATTCTTGTTTCTGTTAGATCCTTATTTTCCTGCCTCTGTCTTCTGTGTTCTGTTCAGTGAGCAGTGAGTTTATTCATTGTGGTTTTGTATTGTTGGGTTGGGTTCAGGTTTCCTCCCCGTCTTCTACCATTTCATTGCGCTCCTTCTCCCTCAGATCATGTCATTCACATGTGCTAACTACTCTCATCCACCTTCAATTATTTTCTCTACCCTATTTAACCAGCCAATTTCCTCTCCCTTCTTGTCTGATCTTCTGTTGTGCTTACCTCATGCGACTTGGTCCTGCTACAACAGTAAACAGTACAAAATTTAACACTCTCCTTCTGCTAAAGTTTCTCAAAAATGTCATCTTTGACCACCAAGGTTTTCATCCTATTCCTATTTCCTCATTTTTATACTTGTTTTAGGTACTTTTCACCTTTACCTCATTATCTTGCTATTTTGTTCCTGTAATCCATTTCCAATATGCTTCAGTGCCACATCTGTTCCCAGCGCAAAGGAGTAATAACTTTTCCTCTCTACTGTCTCACCTTAGCTATGATTTACAAGTTGACATTCATGCTTTGACCCATCGTTATAATGTTATTTTAACCTAGCAAAACACATATATCTGAGTTCTGTCTGCAAAGCACTCCGTAGCTATATACAGAGGTGTCAAAATTATTCAGCTATTACTCAAGTACAGATGCTAGAGTTTAAAAATACTTCTGTAGAATTAGAAGTATCAATTCAAAACTTTTTACTTAGCTGAAAGTATAAATGTACTGGTTTCAAAACTTAACCTGGCAAACCAGATTGATAATGTGTAGCACACATCGTTCTGTACATTATGAATCTGGGCATGCTCCCTTTGAATCCGTTTGGGAATGGGAGGGACATTCAGCAGAACTTTCCAAGCTGGCTGGGTGAAATGACACCAAAGGTTGGTTTTAGCCAATCATGGTATCAAATTAAAATGTTGTCAGCAGCAGGTGCCATGACAGATGTTATGCCATCATGAAGTGACAGACTGCAGCTCCCAGCATGCAACACAGTTTGTGTTGACCGCCCCGGCGGGAACCTTATCTTGTTACCATGAAAACGACTATAAAGGCGTGCCTCCGTATCATCTCGGTCTTCTTTGTAGGGCAGCCGCCTTGTTGGGAAGACGCTCAGCTGATCTCCACGCGCAGATTCGCATTTGGTCTGTGATTCAATTCTCGCTGGTCCCAGGTCCGACGAATCATCTTTCCCCTGCACCCAGTCAGGGAGGTCTTGACTTAAAAATTAACATTAATTAATTTTTTATCCCACTGGAAGCCGTTATCTTCCAGAGATCGCCGGAATGCGCTCGTTTTGTTTTGGCCAAACAAATTGTCGGAGACGTGGCAAGAGTACATGATGTTTTTGCTCCTCTCAGTGAACTGTGCCAAGCCTACCCGAGGCTCCGCTGGGTCAACTCCGCAGGATCTTCTCACTAAAGCGACACCAAGTAAAAAGGATCTTCCTTTTTTTATTTCCCTTTTTCACCCATAAGGTGATATTTTGTGCCTGGACAGAACAGAGAGAAACTAGAGTTACTGTGAATAAAAATAACGCACAGAGAGACAGAGAAATTGAAATGAGGTAATTCAACAAGTACAGTCAACGACAGTTCTAGAGTAATAAATAATAGCAAAATTATTCTTAGCTCACCTGGAACTGGTTCTGCTGGAGCAGGGGAGTTGAAAGGGGTGACTACGATATCTGTGTTCTTTAATGGGGCGTTGGGAAGCGAGGAGCATGGCAAGGCGGGTTCAACAGGTGAGGTATGCCTGCGGAAGGCCGTGCACGGCAAGAGGGGGGCCGGAGACCGGTTGGAGAGGATTATTGGTGGCGGGGTGTGTAGTTGACTGGATTGTAACACCTTGGCATGGTTACTGAAACCTTGCTCGGAAGCGGATGGGTTTTCAACAGCGATGTGCTGGTTTGGAAGTAGCCTCCTTCTGGTCTGAGATATAGACAGCTTCCCTGTCCCGCTGGAACGTGTTGCGTTTGGGTCCAGCTGAATTCCCAGCAGCTAACCAGGATAGATGCATGGATTATTAGAGAATTGCCTCCCTGTAGAATTTATTGAATCTGTAAAAAAAATGGTTAAAAAACTATTTTTATTAATATTTTAGATTGATATATTTAAATAAAAATTTTATATGAAAAGAAGTTATTTGATTAGACCGCACAGTAGTCCGATTGTGTTAAAATGAAATCTTCCAACTCGTCTGCAGTGGGTTCTAAGAAATAATTAAATATATGATATATTAAACGTTGCTAATGAATGTAGATATTTATGATTGTTATATTTATTAACCCAGTAACTTACTGCTGAATATCACGGCAAATTCCTGGGAGAAGGTTGAGCCACCGCTGTCAACACTGTGGATTTGAGCTGTTATTATCTTGGATGAAGAAAGCTTAGACTTGTTGTTAGTTTACTTACTTTAACCTGTGTAACAATCAGCCTTTAAGACGGGAGGTTCGGAAAAGGGGTTTATATCACGAGAGACGGGGAAAAACTCTATCCCGCCTCTAAAGGGCTGTCATTGGATAACTCTGGTATCTAAAACAGACACCTACCTGTAATATAATCTGACCATTTGATTCTAAACCTCCCACGATAATGTTAACTGAGACGGACGTCGTGACGCGTCATGCTGGCGCCTTTAAACTCGTCTGATTACATAAACTTTGATCTTATTTATTTTCCCGGCACAACTATGTTGATTGAGACGGCGCGTCATGATGCGTCATACTGGTGCCTTTAAACTCGCCTGATTGCCCTGCGCAGGTGTTTGTGAAAACACCTAGCCCGGTACGGGTGAAAGCTGCCCTTTTGATTCTAAGTAACATGGTGAAAAACCTAGTATTGTGTTAAGTGAGACGGAAGGAAATATCATGCTGGGTTTAAACTTGGAAATGCCGCCTCTAAACTCGTCTGATTGGCCCGCGCAGGCATCTGTTAAAACACTTACCGCGCCCCCCCGGTGCGGCTGAAAGCTGCCCCTTCGATTCTAAGTAACACGGTGAGTAAGCCTGTAGGAAGACACATTTTGTTCATAGCAGCCCTGCGTATTACTGAGCCACTGAGTAATGCTTTTTAGCTAAGAAAAGACCTTGACGATTGTTTAGAGAGGAGAGAAGAACTTAAGAGAAATACAATGCGTCGTTATTGGCGGAAAAGGATTTAAAACGGTGTCCTGGTCAGTAAGGCAGTATGTAGAAACATTTTGTTCTTATATAAGTAACCCGAGAAAAACACATTTGCTGACATGAGTTGTGCATAAAGTAATTAAATAATTAAAAATAATTAACTGTGTGGGTGGCGGGAATGTGTGTGTGTGTGTGTGTGTGTGTGTGTGTGTGTGTGTGTGTGTGTGTGTGTGTGTGTGTGTGTGTTGAGGGTGGGGAGGGTGGGGAGGGAGGGGAGGGGGGGGGGTTGTGTAACTTGTGGGGGGGGGGGGGGGGTCATAAATCAAGTTTGACAAGGATTATCGTACCTTCTTTCAGAACCTATTAGGAAATATTTTTAATGCTTAATTACTCCAAAGGGAGTTTGTTTAACTGTGCTGAATATTTCCAATGTGTGCATGCATTATAAGTGATTTTTGCTGTGTTTGGTTTTGTTGATGATAAACTGGCCGTGCCGATCGGCTGAAATTAGATCTTTTTTCATATTTCTTCCTTTTTCTCCCTCTCTCTTTCTCCCCCTCTCTTTCGGGCTTCCCACATTTTTTTTTAAGTCCTTTGTTCTGAACTGGTACCGCCTTATGACCAAAGCCCGCCTGCACGCTAGGCTAGTGTGTTAGATACGTCATTAGGACTGCCTCCTTACGCACCGCACGCAAGGTTGGAGGTCATATGACATCATAGTCGCCATCTTGGGTAGGGGCCCGAGCAGCCTGAAGCGGTTAGCTGTAGGCTGTTGTGAAGTAACACTAGTTAGCTGCTGTTAGCCGAGTACCACCAGTACTAGAAGGAGCTAGAAGCTAACCGTGCATGGACATTGCTAGCAGCTAGTTGTGCAAGAAGCGTTCTCCATCTTGGCTTAAGGTCTGTTTCGGTACACCAGTTTTACTTCCTCAAAGCTATTTAGCCCATGTTCCTTCAATGCTGTTACCTCAAACTGCTGACATGTTGATTGTGATGGTTAATGTTGATTTCAATAAGATTCCTAACCAACTGTGAATTGATTTAAGCATGGCTACCTCTCAATTAATCAATTTTGATTGACTTTATTTTGATTTATTTCTTTTTGCATGTTCTATTGAGTAGCGAGTAGTGTTTCCTATGTTTTATTAAGCAGAATAATTGCTGTAACAGAATTATCAGTTTAATAAATAACAGCTTTTGAAATCGTACGTGTTTGTGATTATTTTGAGTCAGAAATTGAATGGTCTCTAAGAGTTATCGAATTATCTCCTGAATGACTTAATGACTGAATAAACAGACATTTTCACTGGCTTGTGGTGAAGGAGTAAGGATTAAAATTCCAGTTGCAATTATAATTAAAGTTATCAACGTTTGCTGGACCGTTAAATAACACTTTTCCAGTATACATAAGTTCATAACTGCTAATTAATAAACCAATTGTTAGTGCTAATCATTGCAGGTTCATAGCCCTTGATCACAACCATTTGAATACAATTTCGTTATAGCTATCCTTTGATTTTGAATGATATATATTAAATTATAATTACCAATCATAATTAATAATAATCTTCACAATCAAACAGGTGTAATTGCATAACACAGATGCCATGAGAAACCACAAGTTACGCTGGTCAAAAAATGGTGGATTCTGACAAAAGCAATGTGACGGCAGCAGCTACATGTGCATCCTACTGTGCTGCCATGTTTATTTTGGTTCAGCTGTCGCCTCGGCAGCTCTATGTCCCGTCTTAAACCTTGATACTGCAATCGGATTGGCCCGAACCGTTTTTGATTCGGTCTCGAACGATTGAGGCGGGATCAGGACAAAATCCATCTTGTCCTGATCCCGCCTCAATCAAGCCTCCTGATTCTCTGAGCCTATCAAACCCCTATCGGACCTGATTGCCAGCCTGTTACCGGACCTGAATCTGTGCCCAGAATTTGCCTGGGACTCTGCTTTGGATTTTCCCTAGATCTCAGATCACCTGGCTCTGACACTGGACCTGCTCTTGGATCTCGGATTCTGGAAATTCTCCCTGAAGATCCTGCCTGTCGTTGCCATCACGGTTCTGACCCTCTGCCTGCCTTTTGACCACTGAGCTCTAACTAAGATCCACCTTCTCTGACCGGATTCTGGATCACACCCTGGGTTGACAGCGCCCTGTTCCATCTGCCGGAGCCTGCGCTCGCTTTCCCAGCAAATCCCCGGATTGTGAGAGGTTAGTGATCGTCAAGTCAGTGACTGTTCCACCCCATAAAACCTGTTGGGTCACTAACCTGTTGTCTCCCCTTCCAGAGGTTCCTGCCATAGATGCTGATGATTCACCCGCGGCCTGCTGCAGTTTATCTACAAATAAACTGTCTTTAAATGTCTTCATCTTGTCTTGGTTGAATTCTGGGTCTCCTGCTTCTGGTCATTACATAAACAGTGTATATCCAAGTGTTTAATGTCCACAACTTGGAGAGGGGTTGTGGTTATTATAAAAACACCTATCCAGCTCATTCTTTCTTTTTTGTAACTATTTATAAATAGATGATTAAAGCTGTAACTGCTTAGAGGTTTCCTGGTTTTTATATCCATGTGTCTTGAAAGGTTTTGTGAAAACTTGCATTATTATTAATTGCACTTATAAAACTGTTTCATAGTTTGTATTTTTTGAAAGGAAAGTGTGCATGGTGTGTTGATCATGGGCGATTCTGGGCAGTGGCCAGGGGTGGCACAGGCCACCCCTGGAATCTGATTGGCCACCCCTGTGACCACCCTGGATCTGATAGGTTGGCTCCTTATTTTTGAACCATTACAAGTATATTGCAACTGTCAATCACGTGTGATGCAGATCTAGGATCAGATGGGGGTTAAGAGAAGTCATTGTTACAGTACATTTGATACGAACAGACCTGATTTCTGGTCAGCTACAAATCCTTTTGAGATTTGTGGGTTGTATATTCCAAAGCGCGAGACCTCCCGGTTAGTGTTGCATTGGTCTTGCTGCACAACTACATGGAGGAAGTAGAACGGCTCAACGGAAACTTCTGTTCTAGCAGAAGAATCTTGTCGATTGGTAAGCACATTTGTTCAGTTGTATACTTTGTCTATGAATGTTTCAGGTTAGCGCGCTGGCCTGCGGCAAACATGGTAGCATTTAGCCTTTCTGACTTTTTATTCCGATAATGCTTTAAGCACATTCTTGTTCGGTGTGGAATTCCTATACTGGAGTGCTACAAAGGTTGAAGTGACATGTTGGTGTGTTTTCAACCAGAGTTTGATGTCCGAGTTGGAACAGTAGGTGTTCGGCTGAGTTAAACTTTATTCAACAAATTATGCTTAAAGTTAAAACATGTTCTCTTGTTGTGGATAAAGTGGATTTAATTGCTACAGATGTTACACATTTGTTGTAGTGAGATAAGATGTAATGATAAAATATGATCATAAAAACATATTTCATTTCTTTACATTAGAACTAGATGAATACTGATATTAAATTCTTCCCCTGCTATAAATTACATGAGTAATTATTCTAAGATTTAAAAAAAATGTTTTTAGTAACTGATGTTATTGCTACTATTTTTTTCTATCGATTGTTGCCATTTTCCAGGGATACCAATAGACATGTGATATATTAAAGAATTATTTTTACTCTTTAACAATGTATTATGGGAAAACCTGCTCAGTTTTATAACTTGTTTTAACTTTTGATATGCTGCTTTGTCGGGACTTTGATGCAATCAACTGGTTCCCTTATATAGGAAATTTTTGACCAATCTGTATAATATGATTGAATTTGACTTTGTAAAGTGCCTTGAGATGACATGTTTCATGAATTGGCGCTATATAAATAAAATTGAATTGAATTGAGTCATGATTTGATGTGAATACAATAATTTTACAATTAGAGAAGGAGAAAGATAATATCACAGTTTTAAGATCGAAATGTTTACCAAGATATATCTCTATAGGAGAAGCATCAACTTCACTGGACCGATTGAGAGTATCTGAAGCCACTTCTGATTATCATGGTAATTAAAATTATGCTATTTACAAATGAACAATTTTATCTTTGTTATATCTTTACCTCAGAAATTTTGTATTGTTATGTTGCCAACAAATGCCTATGCTAGCAAAGTGAAATTTATAAATGGTGACAAGAATATTAAAACAAAATTCTAAAAGATAAATGGAGTTGTATAACACCAAGAGTTATATATCAGACTTATGACAGTGTTATTTTTAGCCCCTTCATCTAGTGAGGCGAATGATTCTGATGGTATGTCAGCACCTTATGATGATGACTCTGAGTTTCTTTCTGCTGCCCCAAAACACCAGGCACCATCTGGACCCCATGGTGTATATATATATATATATATATATATATATATATATATATATATATATATATATATATATATATATATATATAGAGAGAGAGAGAGAGAGAGAGAGAGAGAGAGAGAGAGAGAGAGAGAGAGAGAGAGAGAGAGAGAGAGAGAGAGAGAGAATGTATATATAGAATGCCATGTACACAAGTTCATTAATACAGAGTGAAATATTGGCATGCTTGGCCAATATGGTCCGTGAAGACATAATTCATGAAGTGAAGAAAAGTGAAGTTTTCTCAGTGATCGCTGATGAGACCAAAGACCTAAAAAAGAAAGAGCAGATTTCACTGGTTCTTCGTTATTACTACAACGGAGCAGTGCAAGAAAGCTTTGTTGACTTTCAACAAGCAACCAAGTTAGATGCAGAAGGACTTAAGGACAGAATAGTCCACTGTTTGGAAAGATATGGACCTGAGTACAGATCCAACCTTGTTGGACAAGGCTATGATGGAGCGTCTGTAATGAGTGGGCAGCATTCTGGGGTGGCAGCGAGAATAAAAGCTGAAGCAAAACAAGCAGTCTATGTACATTGTAATGCCCATTGCCTTAACCTGGTACTTGTAGATGCTGTGAAGGCAGTCCCAGAAGCAGATTGCTTTCTTTCCTTAATGAAGAAGATATATGTTTACATGTCTAGTTCCTATGTTCATCAGAAGTGGCTGGATACACAAAAAGGGATGTATGGAGGTCAGCCAAGGGAGTTACAGAAGCTCAGTGATACCAGATGGGCATGTAGATACATGGCCTGCAAAAATCTTATGGAGCATTTACTAGCTGTACTTCGTGTTCTTCATGATATAGCTGAGGAAAATATGGGAGAAAAATCTGTTGATGCCAGAGGTTTACTGTATCAGTTAGACCTAAGCTTTGTTAGTCTTCTTGAAACTTTCTGAAGGCTACTTGGGGATGCAAAGTTGCTTTCAGACACCATTAAGTCTCCTTCACTTGACCTTGGTATGGTGGTGGACTTAGTGAATGCTCTCAAAGATTCCCTTCAGGAGTACAGAAGTGAATCATTCACTGATGTTCTGTGGAAAGATATAGTTGATACTGCGACACAGTGTAAAATAGCTATTGAAAATGCTGAAAAACGTCGATCCCAAAAAGTACCTTCAAGACTTGGTGGGTCTATCATTGTATCTACACTTGGTCAGCACACATGCAAAACAGGGGACAAGGATACTTTTAGGATGAGAATCTTCTAGCCCACTGTGGACGCAGTGATTGGAGAGATGGATAGACGTTTCTCCAAAGAAAGCTGTGACATCATGAGAGTTCAAGCCCTGAATCCAAAAAGCTTGACTTTTCTTCAAGAGGATCCAATCTATCACTTATCAAAATTTTATGAGAGTGATATTGAAGATCTCAGTCATGAACTCCACCAGAAAAGGAGACTTTTGGAAAGAAAGCAACAAGCGGAAATGAAGCCCCTTTCAAGTGTTGTTGAATTTGCAGTCTTTCTTTAGCCTCACAAGGATATTTATCACAAGCTTTTTCATCTCTGCAAGATAGCAATTGCACTACCAGTAAGTACAGCAGCATGTGAGAGAAGCTTTTGTGCTCTGAAACTAATCAAGAACCATTTGCGCACTACGATGTCTAATGATAGACTAAGCAATTTGGGTGTTCTTAACATTGAGACTAGAAGAGCAAAGTCACTTGACATGGATCGGTTCATTCAAATTTTTTCTAGCAATCATCAAAACAGGAGAATCAAACCTATATTTTTTTCCCTTGCTTTACAAAAGCTTTCAAATATGACTTAGTCAATTATACAATGAGGTTAACGATGTGCAAGATAAATACATGATTTACTTGTGTATTTAATAGTTCATATGTAAGAAAGGTAAATCCATAACCTGTTTGTTAAATATTTCATACACAAGCACTGTAACAGCAAAATATTGCCATCAGCTATTTTCTAAAGTGTTATGAAGCAGGAAGGGGTTGGGTTGTGTACTGTATATAGTTTGTAAAGGGTTTTCTATTGGCCACCCCTCACTAGCTTTGTGCCCCATGTTGGCCACCCCAGTAAAAATATTCTGGCTACACCCCTGGTCTTGATTTAACTTATAGGGTAGGAGACCATGTCTCTTTACACTCTGATCATATTTCTATTAAAAGCTTATGCACTTCCAAGTAAATGAAAAGGTACTAATCTTAATTCTAGCAGTTGCTGCTTGAAAGCTTCCTTGGTACATTGCTGCCAGGTCTCATCTGTGCAGCTATCTGCCCCTGTGTGCAGTCTGCTGCCCTCTCTGTAAGACCAAGCACATCTACAAATAAGCTTTCTGACAAACAGATTTTGTTCACTTACTACACCTATTTCTAAGTGTGATAATTTGTGTGTTTTACAGTTTTATTCGGTTTCACCATCTGGACATGTGCTTGTGTTGAGTGTGAATGCATTGCCCAGTCATCTGTGCCCTCATCATATTAGCAAGGGCTGTTGGAGTGCTGCAAATAATTCATGCCCCAGCTAACCAAGCCAAGAGACAAGCAGGCGTGGCTGAAGCTGGAGGCCTAAAAGAAGGTGATTCCAAGTGCTTGCATGTGTGCACGGCTGTGTATCTATGTTTGCAACTCTGAAAATAGATATGTGGAACTAAGTAGCCATAGAAAAAAGGTTTCCATGACTTTCAACATCATCATGTGAAAAACTAATCAAACCTTAGCTGCTTTTATTGGATTTAAAAGTTAAGTTGCAGTAAAATGCTGTTAATCACATGCACTTATACACTCATAAAAGATGGATTTTATCTGTTTGCTGCTCTGAAGCGTACAGGTGTGTATTACCACTGTGCCAAGAAGGAAAAAACATCAACAGTGCCCATTAAGAAGAAGATGATCAATCCAGTAAGGCCTCTAAGCCCATTGTCAAACTATTTGAAGTCCATCAGACATGTTATTCATAAGTGAAAAATATAAGCACACATTGTCCAAATTATAATGTAATGGAGAGTGATTATCTAGGATTACTTATTTATCTAGGATTAGCCCCATACCCGCTGCTGAGATAAGCAGTATTCCCTTGGAGTAATTCAACTGCTTTCAATTGGATACCCCAAAGTGAAGCGAACTGACACAGAGGCACTGCCAGGTTTGGCAGAGAAATGAACAGGGAAAGTTAAATGGTTTATTTAGAACAGTTTACTTAATGCGTTTTCACGGTATTTTTAAACACGCGGAACTAACCGACATAGCTCCCGTTAGCATTTTGAAACCATGCCATGCTGATGTAATTCAGGTGTGTTTTTATGGTTATAACAAACGTTATCTCCACAAGGGTTTTATACATTGATGGGATATTAATGTTTGTGTTATCCGGTCCGCTCATTATGACCAAAATAAAGCCGAAGCTTTTTAAAATTGCCGGCGAATGTCCGCTAGCATAAATGCTATTTGTTTCCCGGATAACATACAGCGTAACTACGGTTCGTTTCAAACATAAGGTTAGTTTAGTTTCGCTCCACCATTGATCAATAGTGCTACGAGCTTTATTACCACATTAATATGGAACATTAATGTCAATTTAATGGTGTTTTTGTATATCTTTAGGATTAACTCATTCAGTGACCGATTGCTACAGCGACCCCTAGCTTCCCAGACGAATAATCACATTAATAAAATCAAGTATCCCTAAAGTTTTCTGATTTTTACTGCGTAAATTATTCTGTAAAATGTTTTATTATTTTATCAAATAATGTTCGTTTAACTCAGGATTTTCATTGTGAATGGGTTGAAACACATACCAAATGTTGGTCTGAATTAGTTAAGTTAATTTAACCTCATTCCATATTCTTTAAGATGAACTTTGATTCTTTAACTTAGATCTGCAGTGAGCCAAGATTCACTGAATTATTCTGATGATGATGCTCAACCACTTTATTTTATGTTTTGTTTTTTCTTTGTACATTTATCTTAATTTTGCTTAGTAGTTTTAGTTAAGTTTCACTAGCCTAGTAGAGAGGATTTGTTGATTGAAATATAGTGTTAATTCAGACAAACAGCATTCTATAGTGATGTTATCTGGATGTTCATTTTATTTCTGTTAATAAATTCTTGAACTTGAAGAGAAGTTGTCACTCCTTTATTCCATATGTGTGCAGAGTTTGCTGTTAAAAGAATGCCAGTGCTCAAATCTTTAGTTCCTTTCAACTATTGTCCTAATATCAGCTCTTGGGCTGATATTCACCGGACAATACCTAACAGACAGAGAGTTATTTATTAAACATTAAATAACTTTATACTGTGTGTAATAGCGCAACACTTGGCGTCTCTAGGTGGGCATTCGGAAACACAGTTTGCTCTGCATACATATGAGAATGTATAAGCCTTGCGCAACACACTACTAAATACTAAAGAAAGGTCAAGCAGGCGTTATAGAGCTAGTAATTTCTAAAGGTTTAGCATCTTAACTGGTGGAAGAACCAAAGTGCTAGTATTATTGGACCTTAGTTCAGCATTCGATACTGTTGATCATTCCATTCTGTTAGCACGCCTGGAAAACTGGGTTGGAATTCCTGGTACAGTACTCAACTGATTTAAATCCTATTTAAAGGACGGAGACTTTATATCAAAAAATACAAAAAATGTGGGGTTCCCCAAGGGTCCTTCCTGGGTTCCCTCCTATTCAATATCTACATGCTCCCTCTAGCTCAGATGTGAGAGAAGCTTTTCTGCTCTGAACAACATCAGTTGGTGACTATGACATCATTCATGCGAGTAAGTGCTTGGAAAAAAATCAATGCATGGATGTGCGAAAATTTTCTTCATTTGAATAAAAACAAAACTGAAGCAATAGTAGTAGTAGTTTTAGGACCAATAGATGAGCGATCAAAAGTTAGCACACAGCTTTAGTTGCTTCAGCTAGTAACTACCGATCAGGCCCGGAATCTGGGTGTAGTAATGAACTCAAACCTGAACCTGCAAAAGCATCCAAAGACAATTACAAGGTCGGCCTTCTATCACCTGAATAACATTTCCAGGACTAATGTCTCAGTGGGATCTGGAAAACACATCCATGCATTTATCTTTAGTAGATTTGATTACTGCAATGGTGTCTTCACAGGGCTACCAAAAAAGTCGATCAGACAGCTGCAGTTGATCCAGAACTCTGCTGCCCATGTCCTCACTAAGACTAAGAAAGTAGAGCACGTCACCCAAGTTCTGAAGTCCTTACACTTGCTCCCTGTATATCAGAGAATAGACTTTAAAATACTATAAATCACTGAATGAACAGATAGCCAGAAGGAACAAGAAACTATGGAGTTACTTAGAGCTAGGATCTGGTCAGGTACCACCCAGGGTGAGCCATAACTCTAATCCCTTCCTTCCATCTCCAGTTGCCTTAAATGCTCCTCCTAATTGCCGTGGATGGAAAACACCTGGGGCTGGCGTCCACCTGCCACGCCCTGCTGGAGAAAGCGAGGAACAACACCACACCTCCACAGCACATAAATGCGTACTTGACATGATCAACCTAACATACTGTACTGTACCACAGAACCAAGATTAATGTTGGACGTTTCAGATGTGCCACCGAAGACCATCAGTTCTGTTTTTTGCTCGTTTGAATGTGAAAAATTCATAGCCATCAAGGATTTTATATCATTAAGACATTAAAACAGTGAATCTAGTGAGAGGCCCTTGGCTTTTTATTAAATGTATATTGATTAGGATAAACACAAAGACTGGTTTGTGGTCAATTATTGCATAATGCAGTACATTATTAAGAGGAAATGCCACATTTTGTAATAACCACCACACAACTTAATAATGTTACATCATGTTGCAACTATTACAAAAGGCTTCAGGGATTTATTACAAATGTTGTTTTAGTGATGTTTTATATTACATTTTGGAGTCTCAAATGATTTCATAATGTGGTGCTACAGATCAACAAAAAAAATATTTTAAAAGATCAAATTTGACCATATATTAAATGTTTTCTTACTATTGTATTTTTGAAAAGTATTAAATTAATAAAGGATAGTTAAAGGTTTGTAAAACTAAATATTAAATTCAGGTCAAAATTGAAATATAAGAGTTTGTTGGGTTCATATATTCGTACATTTGACAGCCATTGGCACCTCACCAGTCATGAACCTCACCGCATATCACTGCAGTCAGTTGTCTCTTTGCTGGTGAAAGTTACAGTTAGAACAGATACAATGGGTAAAGTTTGGAGGCTGACCAATGTTAAGGGCTGTGCATTTTTGGTAACTTGCTCTAATTGATGTTACTACCAGGCACATCATCACCACTCTACACAAAAAACTGGGCTGGCTGGAGGTGATCCACTGAGAATGAAAAGAGGGGAGGCTACTGCTGTAAAATCTTTACCTTATGTAATACATTTAAAAGAGAAATAAATAATTTATATTTTAATTGATCATTTTTTCATATATTGCAAATTAAAATCACTCAGTGGGGCTAAGAGTACTATAGAAAAGATGATTGGTCTGGAATTAAATTGCTCTTTGGCTTAACCAGAGTTCTGGATGTATTAAGTGAAACATACTAGAAGTTTAACAGAATATGCCGGAGAGCACATCAAAATGTTCTCTTGCTAACAGCATTATAAAGTTATCAGTTACTTCTTCACTCGAAATGTTCCTCCGAGAGGGGATACTGTTTGCTGTGTTTTTATCCTTTACAAATATGCCCATAAAAGGCGACTCGTGAGAAGAGGAAAGGAGGAGCTGGGTGGCAGTCAGAGCAGTGCTAAAGAGAGCGTGCCTTGTCACACATCTAGTTTTGGTCTACAAACAGTGCTCATGCACCACCTAGTGCTGAAATATCTTATTGCTCCTATAAATCTTTTTATTATGCAATTTAGCATAGGAGGCAAAATGTAATTAAAAAAATTACTTAAAAACCTTTTAAAAAAGAAAAGGACTTAAAAATTCAGCAGCAGGCAAGTGATAGTATAGTGTAGGACAAATATCATTACAGACATTCACGATGCTATGTTGAGCTCTAAAGCCTGACAAACACATATAGTGTTTTATTTTTGTTGCTGGCTTGTTAATGCTGCTCGTGTTTTAAAGGGCCGTTGAGTCTTCCTTCATCTCTAACAAAATTAATTTCCAGCTGAACAAGCTTTGTTTAGCTACAGCAAAGTCCAATTAAACTAAGCCCTCTGCAAAGAAGGATGATACAGCAAATAAAAGAAATATTTAAATGTCAATACTGCATTTAAAAAGGAATATCATGAACACATTTACAAGAAATTCTCACAACTATACCATCGGAAAAAGTTCCTGCAGCCATTTTACCAACCAATTAATGAGGGGAAATCCAATTCTTTACACAGCCAGCTAATGACTTTATTCCTCTTGGAAGACCAGTCTGATTTGTAAGAGCGGGCTCAATAAAGCTCATTAAATGCCTGGAGGAAATAATTTACTGTAGATGAAGTAATAGAAAAAAGTATTCACTGATCAACAGCTGCTACCTATGACTCCTTCATACAGTACAACAGGGAGGACAGCTTTGTGCTACCTGAAAATATGACTGTTTCTGTGTTTGCCTGCTGGTTTTAAAGCTGGTGGTTTTAACATTTTTACTTTTTTAAACCCCAATAGAGTGCAAGATTTCTAATTAAAGCATTCCTGTAAAATTGCCATGATTCTTCTGTTGATTCAGTGTCTCATCAATTCATCCCAGACTGTCTCTGTGTCATTGTGGTCAAATTTCTGAGGGGGGAAGGATCTATTTGCTTATTGCACCTCAGGAAAGCTCTTTATGAGTTAATGTGTTGAAATGGAAAGTTTTTCATAAATGCCCAAATGAGTCGTTATGTGCACAATAATATTCATCCCTTATGTCTTGTTTTTATCTAGTTTGCATGGTGGTATAGTTATTACCTTTGTTTAATTTAATAATAAGCATGTACCACCTCATAATTAAAGGATGATGATGGGTGTGTGATTTCAAAGTAAATGCAAAATACTGAGAACTGTTGTGCCATTACATATGTTTTTAAGTTATTTAATGTTTATCAAATATTTATTGGTCTGTTAGGTATTGTCCAGTGAATATCGGCCCAAACAGCTGATATTAGTGATTCGAGCACTGGCATTCTTCTAACAGCAAACTCTGCACACATATGTAATAAATAAGTGACAACTTCTCTTCAAGTATAAAAATGTATGAATAGAAATAAATGCACATCCAGAGAACACCACAATATAATGTTTACCTGATTTAACAATATATTTCTAGAAATGCGCCGCTATTCTAGCATTGTGCCGTTTAGGTGGCAGCCCGTTGAATTAGCTCTGTAACTTTGATTGAGATTTATTATTTTTTTCAAAATTTCATTCCTGATCTTCTTGGAACAACATTTTGTTTTTGTGGACAACCATTTCTTTTGTATTAGATGCTGTGCAGCTAGATTGATTTTTCCCAATACTTTTCTATGTTTTGCTCTTTTGTTATGATCCGTAACTATAGCAACAGAGTGGTTTACAACAGGGAGCGGCTGAATGACATCACAGAAGCAAAAATGATACGACAACTGAAGCCAGAATTCCCACAGGAGTTGAAAAGAAGACATTGTGGTTTCAGAGCCGGAGCAAAGAAGAGAGAGAGAAGGAGGAAGTTCATACTATCTCTGACATCCATCATCATGGATATGGTAATGTGAGATCGTTCGCTAACAAGCTGGATGAAATTCAAGCCCTGACAAGGACTCAGCAAGAGTATCGGGAATGCAATATTATGTGTTTTACTAAGACGTGGCTGCAGGAAATATATCCCTGACTCCAACGTCTCTTAGCTAGGCTTCTTGACTATATGGGCACACAGAGATTTAAAGAGTTGCAGGAAAAGGAAAGGAGGCAGGGCTTGTCACTAACAGATGGTGTCACCCAGCACACGCTACTGTGAAGTGTTGTCTCTGCAGTCCAGACATTGAACTATATACAAGTTTTTGTCCATATTATTTTCCAACAGAGTTCAACCGTGTTGTTTTGGTGGTTGTTTACATGTCACCCTCAGCTGTTGCCGATAATGTATGTGATGTCATCAGTTCCGTTGCTAAGACACAGACCCAACACCCCAATTCTTTTGTGGCAATACCTGGTGATTTTAATCACACTTCACTTTCTGCTACACTGCCAATGTTTCAACAGTTTGTCAGCTGCTCTACCAGAGTAAACAAGACATTGGATTTGTTTTACACAAATGTCAAGGATTAATATATTTCTCAAGACTTTCTCTGTGTAAATCAGATCACAACCTTGTTTTTATCTGCTCAGATAATAAACCAAGAGACTACCTGTAACAAAATGGGCTGTGAGCAAAAGCAGCACAAAGTCAAGATCAGAGACAACAAAGAGGTGTACAGGAAGAAACTGGAGAGTAAACTGCAGAGGAACAATATCGGAGATGTGTGGTTAGGGATGAAGAAGCTTACAGGCTTTAAGCAGAAAGAGGAACTGATAGATGTCAAGACAGGGCAAATGAGGTGAACACATTCTTCAACAGGTTCAGTTCATGATCAGACTCACCATACTCCCCTCCTGCCCCCGGACAAACAGACATCCTGCCCTCCTTTGACCCACAACTTTCCTGTCACACCTCAGATATTTTATCCTCTGCCTCAGTCATGGACTCTTCTGCTTCCACTAGTTTGTCTTCAACCAAAGCAAGAAATGCTGCTGCCGCCTCCCCTCCCACTTTTCTGTTTCTAGAAGTCAGCTGGAGAGGCAGCTGGAGCGATTGAACCGGAACAAGGCTGCAGGTCCAGATGGTGTCAGCTCCAGAGTCCTGAAGGTCTGGGTAGAGCAGCTCTGTGGGATTTTGCAGCACCGCTATTGTGGAAGGCATCCTGTCTTCTTCCGGTCCCAAATGAAACTCACCTATCAGTCATCAACAATGACTACAGACCCCTTGCCCTGACATCCCACATCATGAAGTTCCTGGAGAGACTCCTTGGCCCACCTGTGTAAGCAAGCCAGCACATATCAGGATCCCCTGCAGTTTACTGATTACCGTAGAGTTGGAGTTGAAGACGCCATCATACACCTGCTTCAACAAACCCACTGTCACCTGGACAAAGCAGGCAGCACTGTGAGGATCATGTTCTTCAATTTCTCCAGAGCATTTAACATAATTCAGCCTGATCTGCTTCGTCTGAAACTCCAGAAGACTCAAGTGGAGGCCTCAACAATCACCTGGATCAATGACTACTTGACAAACAGACCACAGTTTGAGAGACTGAAGGACTGTGTGTCTAAACAGGCGGTCAGCAGCACAGGAGCAGCACAGGGGACTGTACTCTCACCATTCCTTTTCACTCTGTACACTTCAGACTTCCAGAACACGTCCGACTTCTGTTGTTTACAGAAATACTACAATGATTCTGCAGCTATGGGATGTATCAGAGATGGACAAGAAGCTGAGTACAGAGAGCTGTTGGATCTCTTTGTGGCATGGTGTGTAAACAATCATCTCATCTTGGATGTGAACAAAACAAAGTTGATGATTGTAGGTTTCAGGAGAAACAGGAATAGATCAAACCCAATTTCAATCATGGGAGAAGTGGAGGTGGTTGAACAATAGAAATACATCGGTGTTCATCTGGGCAACAGACTGGACTGGAGACTCAACAGTGAAGCCGTCTATAAGAAGGGACTAAGCAGACTGTACTTTTTGAGGAAGCTAAGATCCTGTAAGGTTTCTAGCAAGATGTTACATGTTTTCTATACATTAGTTGTTGAGAGCGTCATCTCCTCTGCCGACATCTGTTGAGGCTGCGGCATCAGAACCAGGGACCTTAAAATGCTGTTCTGGGGATGACTGTGGAATCTCTGGAGACAATGATGCAAAGAAGGATTTTGAATAAAATCAAGAAAATTATGGACCTAGATTCTTAGTACTAATCAATGACCCACCTGCCACTGTCCTGGGTCATTGTACTTGGTCCCCTGAATCATCATGAGACTGCTGATGTAATCTCTTTGGAATGTGTTGGAGGACTGAGCTGTAAACACAGGGGAGTTAAAAGCACAATCCTTCCACTGTGTTTAGTGATGGGTTTTCTCTTCTGACCAAGATGACTTCTTTCATCCCTCTTTAAAACCATCTGTTCTCCCAGTCCAAAATCTGGACATCATTGTCATCAAATGAGTGCCCTTTGTTCTTGAGGTGCAAGTGGACTGCTGAACCTTGACCCGGACATCTCAAAATGGTTAAAACATAATCCCTTAGATGAGCTCTTGTGACAACATGTGATAATCTTAAGATTTCCGATTTGCCATTTATTCGATCAAATATAAAATGCTATGTATGCTTTAAAAATATCAACATCAGCTCTTTTCTGACAGCGTGGTGAAAGTTTCTTAAGATGATAGGGTTGTCACTGATCACATGCAGTTGTACATCCATCTGGAAAAACCCTGACATCCCACATATAAATTAAATTATAAACTTTCCAGACAGGAGGAGTAAAGGTATTGAATACCTGGAACATATATTTGAAAGAACTGAGTTTATCCTATTTAAAAAATAAATATTAAGGCTCTCTCATCTGGAAAGAATACAGTTTTCATTAGCAAATAACTTAAAGTGATTCAATTGAACTTGGCAACCCCTTCGGCAATATATTGATAACTCTATTTGAAGATAATTTGATTTGATTCTCGGTGTGATAACATGTAAGTCCTAGGGGAAAGGGAGGGGGTGGGTCTTGAGAGTGTTCCTGTTTATTTATGCCACTTTTGTTTCATTTTGATTTTGTGTTGTCTTTATGTTTCATGTTCACATCAAAAAAGAGGTCAAATTTGTATTGTTGATGTTTCAATTTTCATGTCTGATTCCTCAATAAAACTGTTTGAAACAAAAAATTTAATATAAAAGCACTTTCCATTGTCTTTGTACTGAAATGTGCTGTACAAATAAATTCGCCTTGCCTTACAACATGGTATTGACAAAAATTAATTCTTTCAATATCAACAAATTGAATCTATAATAGAAAATAGGTCATTCAGTTTCCCTCATCCAAGTTGCAAAGCAATAAAACCTCTTCTGTTTGTTGTTTTATATCGTCCACCAGGCCCTTACACTCAGTTTTTGGATCAGTTGTCAGACTTCTTATCTGATTTGGTGTTAAACACTGACAAGGTTATTATAGTGGGGGGATTTCAACATTCATGATGACACAGAATGTGATAACCTTAGTGTAGCCTTTAAAACTATCCTAGATTCAATTGGTTTTGCTCAAAATGTGCATAAACCGACGCACTCTTGGCTCCATACTTTAGACCTTGTGCTGACATATGGCATTGATTGTGAAGAATTAACAGTATTTCCTCACAACCCTGTCCTATCTGATAATTTTTTAATAACATTTGAGTTTAATCTAACTGAGTTCTCCACCCCCAAAAGAGGGTTGCATTATAGTAGATCTTTATCGGATAATGCTGCATCAAACTTTAAAGAGTCTGTCCCCCTTTTAATATCTTCAGCATTGCAGAAATACCCTGCAGATAGCAGCAATGTTGTTTCTTCCCATTCACAAATAGATGTCTTTGTTAACGGTGTGACTTCATCATTGCGTTCTGCATTAGACAATGTAGCTCCCTTGAAAAAGAAGGTGATTATTCACAGAAAGCTGGCTCCCTGGTTTAATTTAGAGCTGTGTTCCTTGAAGCACAATGTTAGGAAATTGGGGAGAAAATGGCGCTCTACACACCAAGAGGAATCCTACCTAATCTGGAAAGACAGTCTATTGTTGTATAAAAAGACCCTTCGCAGAGTTAGAGCAGCATATTTTTCATCATTAATTGAGGAGAATAAAAATAATCCTAGATTTCTCTTCAGTACAGTTGCCAAACTTACACAGAGTCACAGCTCCGTTGATCCATCCATTCCCTTAGCTCTTAGCAGTAATGATTTTATGGGATTCTTCATAAATAAAATTGATTCCATTAAAAATAAAATATTTGGCATCCTCCCAAACATGATTACCTCGTCCTTAGTAAGTGAGGCAGCGTTGGAGGAATCTTTAGAACCTGCGCAGTGTCTGAACTGTTTAGAAGTAGTAGAGCTTTCTGAGCTATCTAAAATTCTAGCTTCATCTAAACCTTCTACCTGTATGTTAGACCCAATCCCAACCAAGTTGTTTAAAGAGATATTCCCTCTGATCAGTGGCACTATTTTAGACATGACTAATCTATCCTTAGTAAATAGATATGTACCACAGGCTTTTAAAGTAGCTGTTATTAAACCTTTACTTAAGAAACCATCTCTTGATCAAGACGAGTTAGTAAATTACAGACCTATATCTAATCTTCTTTTCTTATCTAAAATTCTTGAGAAAGTAGTTGCTAATCAACTTTGTGAACATTTACAAAGTAATGACCTACTTGAGGAGTTTCAGTCAGGCTTCAGAGCTCATCATAGCAATGAAACAGCTCTGGTGAAGGTCACCAATGATATTCTCATGGCCTCAGATAATGGACTTGTGTCTATACTTGTCCTGTTAGATCTCAGTGCTGCATTTGACACAGTTGATCACAATATTCTCCTACAAAGACTTGAGCATACTGTAGGGATTAAGGGGAAAGCATTAGGCTGATTCAAATCTTATCT
Source organism: Fundulus diaphanus (assembly GCA_037039145.1). Classification (NCBI taxonomy): domain Eukaryota; kingdom Metazoa; phylum Chordata; class Actinopteri; order Cyprinodontiformes; family Fundulidae; genus Fundulus; species Fundulus diaphanus. The sequence continues at coordinate 11,619,592 of CM073125.1, forward strand.
GTCGGACAGATTCCAGTTTGTTCATGTTAATAATAAATCTTCAAACTCCAGGCTCACTTGTGGAGTACCACAGGGTTCAGTCCTTGGACCAATTCTCTTTACTATATATATGCTTCCGATTGGCAAAATTATCAGACACCATGAGATTAATTTCCACTGTTATGCTGATGACACTCAGCTATATTTATCCATAAATCCTGATGAATCCAATCAATTACTTCGACTGCAGTCATGTCTTGATGACATCAAAAGCTGGATGACTTTAAATTTCCTGCACTTAAATTCTGACAAGACAGAAGTTGTAATCTTTGGACCAGAGTCCTCAAAAAATAAACTTCTTAATCAATCACTTAATCTGGATGGCATTAACTTGGCCTCTAGTAATAAAGTAAAAAATCTTGGTGTTATGTTTGATCAAGACATGTAATTTAAATCCCATATTAAACAGGTTTCCAGAGTTTCCTTTTATTGCCAAAATTAGAAACATTCTGTCCAGGGGTGATGCTGAAAAACTAGTCCATGCATTTGTTACTTCAAGCCTGGACTATTGCAATTCTTTACTATCAGGAAGTCCACAAAATGCAGTTCAAAGTCTTCAGCTGATCCAAAATGCTGCAGCAAGAGTTCTGATGAAAATCAACAAGAGGGATCATATTTGTCCAATTGGGTGATTCTCACGAACCCAACCTATCGAATGTCTTAGAAGATTTTAGGGGCATACTCATAAAAAACTCAAAATAATCCACTTTTATTTGGACAATCATTATTTCTAATGTTTGGCACAGATCATTGTTGGTTACCAGAATACATTTTTTAATGTTTTTTAACTGTTTTTGGAGTCACAAATTCATTACCGTAATGCGTCCTAAGGGGGAAAAATGATTTTGTCTCCATTTATCATTATAAGTAATCAAGCAGGTTTATAAAAAATATCATAAATTTGTTTAAATATACATTAATTAATAAAATATGATAATATATAATAATTTCCTGTTAAGTAATTCTGAATATTTTAATAAAAGTGAGTGTCCAGAGGTGCAACTCTCATTACCGTTGCACCGTGTTCAAAGTCCTGTAATATTCACAGCATTTTTTAAATAAAGTTATTCTGACCCATTATGTACCACAAAGAAGAGAAGACAAAAGATGGCTACAAGGTAAGATTGTTTGACATCTTTTGTTAATGATTACTGTTAGGTTTCTCCTTCCATATGCCTATTTTTACACTATAGGTGATCATTACCGTAATGTATGGTACCTCATGTTCTTAAAATGTTATTAATAAGATACTTTCTTGTACAGAAGAAATTAGGGAGTTCTCGCTGTTTGTGAGAAAAGTTTAACCGAGTCATCATGGCATGCTAGAATTTTAAGCTAGCTCATGTGAATGTCATTCATTACCGTAATGCGTGACTTTCATTACCGCGTAATCTGAGGCCTGTTGCGGTAATGAGAAATAAGATTACGGTGATGAACAGTGTCATTTTGCAATGATAAATAGATAAATGAATAGGTTATTTAAACTGTAATGTTTGTTATTATTACACTTTCAAAATGTTTTAGGCTAAATCTTTAAGCTAATTTATGCTAATTGATATCACCTAATGTGAAGGGCAAAAGGAAGTGAACAGAAGAGAGTGGCATCAAGAGCTAGGGTGGAAAAACATAGGCAGAAGATTTATAACAATCCGGACCTTCTAGAGCAGTGGTTCCCAAACTTTTTTGGCTCAAGGTACCCCTACACATTTTTCCACTCAGCCGTGGTACCCCTAAACTGACATTCTTTTATTTCACATTCCACTCTTCATTTGTGCAATATTTTTGTAATGTCAAGCATAACAGCATGTAGAAACTTTTATAACTGTTTTATTAAAACAGTAAGCCTATTCTATTGTAACAACAACAAAGATCAGCATTTTCCTAACAAACAAAATATATCCCAAATGGTGATATATTAACATAAATATTTTAGTTTCAAAAACACTTGAAATAAGTTATGCCAATATAACCAGAACATAACAAGTATGGGCCTCAAACAAATACTTGTACTATTGCAAAAAATGGTGTCTATGTCAGTTTGAATGGGACACATGCCCCTGTCTCTGACTGCACAGTCTGTTGATGCGAGGGGGGATTGTGGACAGTGAAACACGGAGATCCTCTTCTACTGAGAGCCTTTGCCTCAGCTTATTTTTCATGTATGTATGAGAGGAGAAAGCCATATCACAAAGGTAGGAGGTGGGGAACTGTATTAACACACTGATGGCACTTTCTGAAATAGAGGGATACTCCTGTCTTACACAGAGCCAAAATTTGTCCAGTGAAAGTTCACTGTGCTTTAACTTCAGTGTCCAGTCTGCTTGCAGCTCTACAAGCTCATCCTGCCCCTTTGTAGTCAAACATTTTGCAGCAGATGTTGTGGCAAGATGGTGAAATGGATCTCGAACCCAGTCAAACGCTGCATTTGTTTGTGGGAAATAGTTCTCAAACCTTTCTTCCAGTTTAGTCAGGTGAGCAGACACAGAATGGAAAAAACTGCAGTCTTGTGTGTGGCATTGCTAGTTGTCAGTGGAAACATATCAAGATTTTTTTTAGCCACTCTCTGTTGCCACTGTCCTAATTTTGCCCTGAAGCCATTAATTTTGTCTGTTGCCGTGAGAAGGGTTTCATTTTTACCCTGCATTTTTGCATTTAGCTCATTCATGTGTCCAAAAATGTCAGCCAGGTAAGTGTAACACTTATGGGCTAGGCAGCTAACTGCGGCTACAAAAGCAGCATCAGAAGAGTGTCCTTTTAAGGAGCCTGAGGTGTGGAAAAAAACAGGAGGCTGTGCTTTTAGGTTTGGTAGATGTATTTTAGGTGATTGAATAAAAACAGACAATTATAGCAACACAAAAGACACAAGAGAATTAACTCAAAACAAATTAATTTCAAAATTATAAAGTCCATAGTCCATTCCTAGCTCGCCATCTTCAGATCCAGATGAGAATCTGATCCAACAGGGAAAAAAAAAAACCCGACCTAAAAGGTCAGAAAACCCATTGAGTTTTATCAAAAATAATTAAATGCAAATATAATACAAAGGAAACAATCATTAAATTTAAGCATTTAGTTAATGCATACTAAATGCAAACGCAATAGTTATATTCCTAATAATTAATTAGACAAACATTTCAATCAGGTTAAATTAACCATAATTCAAATAAAGTTAAACAAGTATCATATTTCAAGCTTAATTTGAAGTTAAAGTTAAAGTGCACTTTCAAAATATCAATCAAGAAAAATAAAACAAATTAATTGTCAAATACTCAAGCAGAGTGAGAGACAGGGGAAAAATTAAATAAATATACATACTGCGCAATATCAACTTAAGTGTAGCTACAGATCAATCTTGTTTTTATCACTGCTTCAGAATCAAACACGCACAAAATTCAGCAAGCAAGTTACCTTTTCAAAGAGAGTGGGGTGTACTTAGCCACAATCAGCTCTGACAGAATCCCAGCGACGGTCCAGGTAAACAATGCTTCTAATAAAACAACGCTCTAATGAGCAATCAAGCAGAAATACCACAAGAAAAAAATACCGATATCAAATAAACTCACCCAGCAATCAAATCAATAGGGTTAAAGATTTCAGATGCAACTCTGGTGGAGAAGACGCCAGCAACAAGCCACAATCACAGTGGAAACAGCTGAGGATCCTTAACTGCGTGCTTGAGGTGGGGCTTTAAAGAAGCTAGCTAATTTAGGCCACACAGGAAGTGGGCCTGAAAAAATAAAAGTCTCTGACTAATTGTGGGTTACATAAGCTAGTTTGAGCCACCACAAGTCATCATTAATCTGCTCTTGAAAAGGAATGTCATGCTCACTAGCAAAAGCCAGTAGTTCTTCTCTTAGTTCATAAACACGGGCCAATGCTTTACCCCTTGATAACCATCGGACCTCAGTTTGTAATAAGAGACCCAGATGTTTAGATCCCATTTCATTGCAGAGGGCGCCAAATAGTCGTGTCTTAAGCGAGCGGGACTTAATGTAGTTGACAATTTTGATCCAAAACCTGAGTGAGATCAGGGGGCATTGTTTTTGCAATAAGACTCTCCCTGTGGAGCATGCAGTGTGTCACTCTTATGGTGGGATTTCTCTCTTTTGCTTTCATCACAAAACCTTTAACTCGGCCCGTCATGCACGCAGCGCCATCAGTACATATACCTGCGCACATTTGCCAGTTAAGGCCATTTTCCATGAAGTAATCATTTGTGACCCTGTATATCTCATCACCCGTGGCATGATTTTTCAGTGCCTTACAAAATGGGAAGTTTTCTGTTATGCGGTCCTCATCGACGTACATCACGTTAGCGATCAGGTGACAAACGGCACTTGCATCGGTGGAATCATCTATTTGAAGTGAAAATTTTCCGCTCTGTCGTAGTCTGTCACAGAGACTAGCTTCAATGTCACCGGACATATCATCAATGCGCTGTTTGATGGTGTTGTCAGAGAGCGGAATCTTATCGATTTCTTTGGCAGCATCTGGTCCTAGCATTACTTGAACAATGTTTTTGCATGCCGGTAAAATTAGCGATTCTGCAATGGTGTGCGGCTTTTTTTCTTTAGCGATGATTTCAGCTACTATATAACTAGCTTTCTGTGCTTTCTCTGACACACGAACATGGGACAGCATACGTTCACTCTGTGTGGCATTTTGTGATTTTAGCCTTCTGAAGAATTCAATGTCTTTATTTTTATAGTCCTGGTGCTTTGTGTCAAAGTGCCTTGACAGTTTACTAGGTGCCATAGCGTTGTTTACTAGCGTCTCCCTGCAGATTAGGCATACAGGTCTGGGACATGTAGCATCCTCACTCCAGAAGAATCCGTATTTGAGATAACTGTCATTGTAGTGTCTTATCTTTGGCCTCTTTGCTCCCGCTGACTCTTCAGGTGTTGCTTCTGGTGTGTCCAGACGCGAAGGATCTGAACTGGTTCGCTTCACAAACTTGTCCATTGTTGTTTTGCCTCTGTCACTACCCGATCCGTACCGGTAGCACGATCCGTACCATCAGCTCATTTGCGCACGCAACTTCCGGGTCACCAAAAAAATAATGTAATTACGGTACTGAAAATACTTATTTCTATACTTAAATCATTAAAGAATGCTAAACTATATTGTATAGAAAATATTTACGATTTTTCTGGAAGAAATTGATGCGTTTTACATTCTCCATTGTACTGCTTGATGTCGTCATCGGATATGCTCAGAAGTCCGTGAATATATCATTGCGCAACATTTGTCTGTATTGTCTGAATACACTCTATAAGTTTTATTATTTGTTCAAACAGGACTGGAAAAAATATTTTCATTCTTAATTATACGGTGAATTTTGTCATACAAATAATCTTGTACTAAAAATTATTTTTATTAGAAAGTTAAAAGTATCGATTAGGGGTTTAGCGCCCTGTGGTGTACAAATCATGAACAAGAGAAGACCCCATCATAAAATTACCCACATAATTTATTTTTTTTACAAAAACCGAACAGTACTCCTAAACGTGTTTATAGCGGGGTTTTTTATGTACTTTAAGAAATGGTGTATATATTCTTATTTCCCTAACCACAACTGGGAAACATTTTTGCTATTAAAAACACACAAAAAACGGATCGGGTAGTGTGACAGCCTCCACCGCGGACGCTGCTGTCATAGCGACGTACAAGTGACGCCGCCACGCCCCCTCAACCCAAATGCATTATTTGCTAATAATTATTTCTCTGTCATTTTTTTCAAAGTAGTAAAGAAAATATAAAATGAAGCCCCTCATCTTAGAATATATTTTAACATAAATTGTTAAAATGTAAAAAATGTACATTCAATATAAAACTCTCATCAATCTATGAAAAAATCCTGCGGCACCCCTGTAATGACCTCGCGGTACCCCTAGGTGCCGCGGCACCCACTTTGAAAACCCCTGTTCTAGAGGAGTATAGAAGAAAGGAAAGGGAAAGGTAGTGTCTCTCTCTCTGTCTCTCTTTCTCCCTCTCTTCCCCTCTCCCTCTTTTTCCCTCTGTCTCGGCTCTCCTTCTATTCTCCCTTTTCACGTTCACACTGTACAAATACAGTATGGAGTACGCTGAAGACTTTGCTGTCTCACAAATGTTCCTATTGATATCTTATTTTAACAGGTTACAGAAGCGCAAGGAAAAAGGTTTGTTAAAGGCAGCTGCAGATTTGACACCCAGGCAGCTGCAGAAACAGCGAAAAAAATGGAGGGGAAATTCTAACCGATATAATAAAAAGAAACAAACAGTTCAACACATACTAAAGGAAACCCCTCCCTCAGATGAAAGTGTGAATGAAATCAACCCTCAGCCTCAACCACAACCTTGTAAAAGGATCATCCAACCAAAGAACATAAACTCTAATCAGCTGTCTGCAACATCAACACCAAAGCGGAAAAAAACAACAAAATTAAGAGAAAAACTAAGGAAGGCACAACAAATTCTCAGTGACAAAAAAAATGAACTAGATTGTCTAAAGAAAAAGCTAAAACGAATGGAGGAACACAGGTCCAAAGTCCTACTTACAAGTCGAGCCAAACAGAGGAGAGAGAACCGCAAGAAGCGGTGTGAGGGAAGCAAAAGAAGAAAGGCGCCTTTTAAATAAAATGTATTATTATTATTATTAAAGCTGGGGAAGTCAGGAAGGGTGGACAAATTTACAGGAAAAGGTTTCTCTCAGACACCATGGGAAATCTCCACAAGAGATTTCTTAAAGAGAACCCAGGCCTCAATGTGTCCCGCTCCCAGTTTTTTAAGCTGAAGCCCTTCTGGATAGTGAGACCAAAGATCACAGACAGAGAAACATGTGCCTGCAAAATTCATGAGAATTTTTCAATTAAAGTTAAAAAAATGCACCATCTTGGAATGATACATACATTATCTGTTACTGATGTAGTGGCTTCTTCCGTCTGTGATTCAGAAAACATTGATTGCATGTATGGTAGATGTGAAGCCTGCAAAGATCTTACTTTCCCTGTCAACATGGACCCAACAACAAAAAACAACATCATATCTTGGACTGAGTGGACAACAAGGTCAAGACCAGTAACAAAGAAACTGCATGATGGCACTACCACTGAGACTGACATCAAAACCCTGGAGAAGAAAGTAGCTAGTGTTGAAAAACTTGTAGAGCTAACAAAGTCGGAACTGCCCCGGATCTCTACTCATTTGTACAACATTTGGCACCAGTTCACTCGTCTTAAGCAACTGAAAGAAAATTTGACCCAGCATGATGTTGTAGTCCATGTTGATTACAGTGAAAACTACACCTGCAAATGGAGCAAGGAAATAAAAGACACTCACTTTGGTGGATCCCACCAGCAACTTACACTCCATACAGGGGTGTTATACTACGCTCGTGATCAAGCTGAGTCCTTTGCTACTGTGTCTGCCAGTTTACAGCACGATGCTGTTGCTACATGGGCACATTTGCAACCAGTTTTAGAGTATATAACATCTAATTACCCCCTGGCAAAAAATATCCACTTCCTTTCCGATGGACCAACATCTCAATATCGGAATAAGGTAGCATTCTACCTTACGTCCACAGTGCCTTTTATGAAAGGGTTTAAGACTGTGACGTGGAACTTCACTGAGGCCTCTCATGGGAAGGGAGCTCCTGATGGAGTAGGAGGTGCTCTTAAAAACCTCGCAGATCGTGTGGTGGCCTATGGCTTCTGCTCTACTGGAGAATCTGGCAAAGCACTCATCTGTTAGGCTTTTTGAAGTAACAGAGGATAATATTGCTGCATATGGGGAACTCGTTCCTCCATTCCTGAAATCAGTCCCAGGAACTATGAAAATACACCAGGTGAGCACCCACATATGCAACTAAACAAATTCACACTCACTTTTATCTTGCTTGGCTTTTTTTTTTACTTGATTTCATTTTTTTCAATAAATATTTTTCAATATTTTTTGTTGTAAGTTTAAACAAAAAGATGTTAGATAGACCTGACCTTTTCATTGTTTTGCAGATAAAACTCAACATAATGTCTCCACTGGTTGTTACTACTCAACCAGGAAATATTAGATTTCGAGAGGTCTCGTGCTTCTGTAGTCTCTCTTGTGACTGCTTCTCCCCAAAGGAGTTTGTTTTCACTCAAAGGGAATCTGAAGAGACCATCAAAGTAGGAACATGGGTCCTTGTGGACTATGACGGAGACCTCTATCCTGGCACAGTAACACAGGTAGGTTTAAGACTGAGTGGGGAATGGGAAGTCAGGTATTGGATTCAGATTGTCAACATGTAATGGTAATGATCTTGTAATAATCAAATTGTCTTTGAAAAACGCAGTCGATAAACGTTTTTTTGCTTCATTAATCCAGATTGCCAGTGGTCAGTATGAGGTTGATACAATGAGCTGTGCGGGAGACAACCGCTTCTACATCCCATCAATAAGATTTGCTGGTGAGAAGGTCTGGTATTATTTGGATGACATTAAAGAAATTATTCCTGAACCACTGCCTACCTCTTCATCTGCAAGACACTTCTGTGTGGTGTCAGAAATCTGGTCCAAGTACAAAAGGAAAATCCAATGAATTATTAGCTACAATGGCATATTAAGGCAGTTGTAGATAGAAACAAAGGATGGAAAAAATTTCCACATAAAAAAATCTCAAAATTTGTAGAATGTACAAGTACATTTCTAACTTTTGAAACTAAGAAAGTTCCACATTTGTTTTTCAAAAATTTCTGATTTTAATCTCAAAATTTCATGTGTTTTTGTAGTAAATTTTTGACTTCTTGAACTCAAAACTCAGAAAGATTCTGACATTTAAAAAAAAAAAATTTTTTTGGCAGAAATGTACTCTTTTTTTCCTATCTACGTACAATATGCCTCTTACATTGTCATTTACCAGTGTTAATGAGAAGGATAAAAAAACTAGAATATTGGCTCCACTTCTGAAATATGTGATTCCTTGTGTACTAGCATTGTTTCCTGTTTATCTGAGTGGGGTTTTGTATCCTTCTTTTTCACACAGTGTTGTATCACTAAAAACTTGCTAGCACAAAGTTGAAAAAAATACATGAATTCAGTCATTTCCCTGTTCTGTTTCCTGTTATTTTGAAGTTCGATATCTTTTTTCTCTCTGTGCCCTTCTTCTGATGACCTATCATCTCCCTGTGCCTTGTTTCCTTTTTGCATTTACCCTAAATCAAACTCATTAATTCCATTAATTAATTAATTCAATTCATTGTTTCCCATTGTCTTTTGTGAATTTCTTTTGCTTCAAATTCACAAATATGCGCAAATTTAAACAGTGCATTTAAAATAGTGCTATTTTTATGTTGCCCATTTATTTTAAATGAATATTACTTCAGGTTGTACTATTTCTGAACCACTGCCTACCTGTTCATCAGCAAGACACTTCCGATTCACTTCCGAATCCTTATAGCTGTTACTATATGCACTGTGACGCAAATATGGGATATTTTTCTGTTCAGTTGGTGTATGTCGACTTAATAAACTTAAATAAAATTTGCAAATGTATGTTTTACTAGGGTATTTTATTGTTTGTGTAGTTAAATATTAATATAGTTATGAAGGGTTCACTACCGAAACATTGTTATTCATTACCGACATATGTTTTTTCATTACCGCTATGTTAACTTTATGAGGATTTATTTAGGTTATATGAATTACTTTTATTTTTTTAATCCCTTGATGAAATGTGCCAGACCCTTTATACTATGGTTATATTGTTTTTTTCAATGTAATGATTTGATACAAAGTAATAATCAAAATTGACTTTGAAATTTGCATCACTGTTACGGTGATGAAATGATTTTTTGCAGTAAAATAAAACATTTTGTTAAAAATGCATATTTTTGTTTATATCTGTCTCTCTGTGCACACTGAAGTCCTTGGTGTCCAAAAAATGTGAAAAAAAAAAGGTTTTGTGGTTTCAAATTTCTTCATGGAAATTGTGTTACGGTAATGAATTTATTTGCTCCAAGTAGGAATAAAAAGTTTAAAAAATACATAGAAAATATGCATATAGATTATAATTTTACAGTGAAAAGTAAAATTAGGATCTATTTTACAAAGAGAGTGTTTTTGTGTGTACATAATGTTTTTTAATTTTTGCTACAAGTTGGACCATGTTCGTGAAAATCACCCAATTTTAGCTTCCCTTCATTGGCTTCCTGTTAAATCAAGAATAGAATTTTTTAAAATTCTTCTTCTAACGTATAAAGCCCTTAATAATCAAGCTCCATCATATATCAGAGCTCTGATTACCCCGTATGTTCCTAACAGAGCACTTTGCTCTCAGACTGCAGGTCTGCTGGTGGTTCCTAGAGTCTCCCAGTTTTGGTCCCTGAGGCAAACACCGTGTCTACTTTTAAGACTAATCCTAAAACTTTCCTTTTTGACAAAGCTTATAGTTAGAGTGGCTCATGTTACCCTAAGCTACCTCTATAGTAATGCTGCTATAGGCTTAGGCTACTGGAGGACATCAGGGCCTATTTTTCTCACTCTACTGATTTCTACTGTTCTCCAGTTTTGCATTGCATTGCATTTAAATGACTGTTGTCATTTCAGCTTTTAACTTTTTGTTCCCTCTCTTTTTTTTCTTCATAGTAGGTACACCTGGTCTGGCGTTCTGTTAGCTGTGACATCATCCAGGGAAGAATGATCACCCACTATTACCATCTAATGTAGAACAGATTACTGGATCAATGTGTGCTTCTGTGCTTTTTTGTCTCTCTTGTTGTGTCTCTGCTCTGTCTTCTCTAACCCAAAGTCGGTCGAGGCAGATGACCGTTCAGTATGAGGGATTGCTGCAAAGCCATGGACAATGCAGACGACTCTCCCTGTGGCTCTACGCTTCTCCAGGAGTGAATGCTGCTTGTCGGGATTTTGATGCAATCAACTGTTTCCCTTATATAGGAAGTTTTTGACCAATATGTATAATCTGACCCAATCTGTATAATATGATTGAATTTGACTTTGTAAAGTGCCTTGAGATGACATGTTTCATGAATTGGCGCTATATACTGTAAATAAAATTGAATTGAATAGAAATTAAAGTTTACAAATGCCATTAAATGTATTAGAGTTCCTTGATCTAACCCCTCCCCCTTCACCAACCAAAAAAAACCAAAAAACTCTCTAGATTATACAGGACGTGGTATACACACCCAGCCTTATGGAGAACTGACTATGACATAATTAAAACATAAATATAGAAATAAATACATGCTCAATAAATATATAAGCATAAAATAAATACACAAAATTACAGTAAATAAATAAATGTAAGCAGTTATTAAATTATTAAATAAGACAAATGTAAATATTTCTCTTAATTGGCTTGCTTAGTCCTCTTTTTAAAAATCACCTCATTTATTTTTCATTATACCTGTCAACTTTATTTATTAAGGCTGCCCCTCCTCATTTGCATAATAAGGCAGAAATGCATACAGAAATGGAAAAAGGTACTGGCATAAATGGGGTTGACGGAATTAATGAAATAAAAGCATAGAAAGTAAAACAGAGAAAATTATTAAAACATGGACTGAAATAAATACATTTAAAAACTAAGTAATAAAGTTGACAATTATATTGAAAAATAAATAAATTAGGTGATTTTTAAAAAGTGTAATAAACAAATAAGCTAATTAAAAGAGGTATTTACATTTATATCTCATTGTATAATTTAATCACTGCTTACATTTGTTTATTTGCTGTATTATTGTGTATATATTTTATCCTTATATATTGATTGAGCATGTATTTATTTCTGTATTAATTTCTATATTTATTTTTAATTATGTCATAGTCAGTCCTCCATACAGCCTGGGTGTGTATTATCTTTTTTGTGTATTGTTTTATGTGGTCTGGAAGTTGTTTGAATTTTGGGGTGGGTGTAATATAAAGGTTTCTTTCTTCTGTGGAGGCGGGTGATGCAGACTTGGGTGGCTTTGTGTCAGGCTCTGGCTCCTTGTCTTGGTTCTGGTCCATGATGATTTGCAGTGCTGATTCTATCTGAAGACCAAGAGGTCTGAATGGATCCGGCGGGCTGGCTGACTGGTCTCCTGCAGGTTTGGGGGGTCGGTGTGGTCCGGGGGGAGTTGGGGTGTTTGTTCTGTTTTGTAGTTGATTCTAAGGCCTCAGTGCTTGTCTCCAGCCTCGAACCCCGCAGATTTTGGTGGCGCTGCTAGTGGGGCCTCCATTTCTGGGTGGATTTTAGAGAACAAGAGTGCCTATTGGAGTCAGCAGGGGAGCGGGGTTACTGGGAGAGCATTTTGCTCCCCAGTCCTTTCCTCCCCATCCCCTGACACCTCCCTGTGCCTGCTCCATCATGCTCCCACACATATAGGACCTTGGGGAGTTGGAGCGTCACTGGAGAGGGCGGAGGCTTTCCCAGCCCTACCTTCTGGAGGCAACCTGGACCCAAATTTTGTTGTACAACTTAGACACTTTAATTTCTACCATTTTCATGACACAAATATGTAGGGCTCAGCGTGAGGGATGTTTAAGGCATCCGTGGGGGGGGGGGGGGGGGGGGGGGGCAGACTTTTGGTGTTTTCACACTCTGGATGGCAATCAGACTTTGAGGCCTGGAGGAGGAGCGGACCACCTAGCCGGCGTCTGGGCTGGAACTGGGTGTTGGGTCCTGGGGGTCAGCTGCTCTCCCTGGAAATAGGGTGCAGGGTTCTGGCATGGAGGCTTGGGATGGGCGGTGTGCAGCCTCGGTGGGGAGGCCTTCGTGCCGTGTGGGGAAGGCACCCCAAGGCTCTGGGTGAAAAAGACAAAATAGAGTAAAATAAGTTCCTACCAGGGGAGCAGGCCCCCGGAACTGTCTGTGGTAAAAGTAGGATATTTTACGTCTATAAAAGAAAAAGACCTGAGGAATTCTAGACTCTGTTCGGGCAATAATATAGAGCTAAATAATTCCTACCAGGGGAGCAGGCTCCCAGAACTGTCTGTGGTAAAAGTAGGATATTTTTCGTCTATAAAAGAAGTGGAACTAGTTCGCCTAGCAAGGGAGCAGGTCCCCGGAACTGTCTGTGGTAAAAGTAGGATATTTCATCTCAATTAAATAGGCCTTAAAGTGTGACTGAGAGTGTGATTGGGAACAATATAACCACTAGGTTCTATTGCTCCATACTAAAACAGCAGGAAAAGTACAATACGACTTTTGTGGATGCAAAGGCAAGAATTTCTCACCTGAAAAGGTTGAAGCAGAAAATACCACAATAGTTTTTAGTATTGCCCTGCTGAAAAACAAACCCCAGTGTTTAGAATACCCTAGGTGTTAACACACTGGACCAAATTGATTCAAAATAGAAAAAAACTCAAGCAAAATAAGAGAAGGATTAACCAGCAGTGACTGGACATTTGTACAAAGAAAAGATCCTGGCAAAAATAAACATTTAAATAGGTGGATTGAGAAATACGGATTTGAGGGACGCCTCAATTCCCAAAAAATTGCAGAATTAAAAGACAAATTAACAAAAAGGTGCAAAAATAATAAAAACAAAATGGCAAAAGAAGGATGGGAGGATTTAGAATGGTGGGAAAAAGTAGCAAAATCCAGAAAAAAAGGGCAGAGAAATAAGAAATAAGAAAAAGGAGGAAGGCAGAACAATGTTTGTTAGGCAGGAGGATAATGAAACAGGGCCCGTAGACCAAGGTCATGTTAAAATAAAAATAAAAATAGGAAGAACCAAACAAAAAACAGATAGAAGTTTTGATGAATACAGAGTAAGGATGACCGCTGTGTTCAAAATACATTCAGGTCTGAATGAGGAACAAAACGCCCAAAGTCCCTATCAGCAGCAGTTAAAGAACGCTCTGTATTCAGGCTCAAGTAACGCAATACAGCAATGGGTAAATTGACATTACATAGGCATGGCGTCTAGTAAACCGGAAGATTACATTAATCATGCACTCCATGCAGAAAAAGTAATTAAAGATAAAGAACGACAAAAAACTAAAACAAAGGCAGACACCTTCCTCTCAGAAGAAGTGTTTTATCAAGGCCATAGAGCCCATCGCGATAACAGAGGCAGACGCAGAGGCAGAGGCCGAGGCCGAGGAGGGAGAAGAAGACTCCACGTCCTTACTTATCAGATAAATGTTGGGACTGTGGACAGGTGGGACACATCCAAAGAGATTGTCCTAATCCAAAACAAGGGAGAAACCATTTAGCATGACTAACTGATGAAGAGAAAAATGCAAATCCTATACATTCCCAGCTGCCCAGTTAATCTCTTGGGAAGAGATGGTTTTGTATCAATTAGGATTAGCCTGGTGCCCACAGCAAATGGAAACATTGTGGTAAAAGGACAACATGAAGACGTACTTGTGCAAAGGGGTTCAGGAAACCCTCACTATTACTATACTCTGGACATCCCAAACACACCTCCACATAAGTCAGCCTCTGCACTGAAACAGGAAGGGAGACAAGCTATAAGCAAAATACAAGATGAAATGACAGAAACAGATCTGCATGTCACTCTCTGGTACAAAAACAGCCAAGGATCGGGCCCAGGTTATGAAAAACAAGTTGAAAAGTGTACACCGGCAACAATAACAGTGGATTACCTCTTCTCGGGTGCTCACAGCACTGCGGTAGCAGGAATAATCTTGCAAAAAAACAAACAAAACAAAACTAAGAGTTTTAACAGAATGCATTTCCCCTCACATGTTGTTAAAAAAAAACACAAAAAAACAAAAACAAACCCAGTGTTTAGAAACAGTTGGGACAGATAATGTATCGTGCACAAAGGGCAGAGGACTGGGGAAGCACGCCTGTACAGTTTGGAGTACATCTAGATGGAGAAACATCACAAACATGATCTATAATGAATTTAATGAAGGAAGAGGAGATTCTGGTTAAAAGATCTACCACCTTCCCTCTGGTCCCAGGGTTCCACTGACGTAGGACTAGTTAAAGGAGCAGTACCAGTGCAAATAACACCCAAATCTGACTACAGACCCTGCGTCAGACAATATCCTTTGAAACCTGATGCACAACAAGGAATTGAGCCAGTGATTAAAGATCTCATTATGGCAGGAGTAGTTGTTTAATGTGATGACTAACCATGCAACACTCCAATTTTTCCTGTGAGAAAAAAGCCCCCATCAGTTGGATGGAGGATGGTCCAGGACCTACAGGCAGTTAACAACGCAGTAAGAGCACCATGCCTATCAGATCCTTACACTCTTGTCAATACTTTAAGACCAGATTCAACATATTACACTGTTGTCGACATCAGCAATGCATTCTTTTCTGTGCCAGTGGACAAATCAACAAAAACAAACTTCAACTATGCAAAACAGTGAGGGAAATATTTAGGTCATAACCTGAGTGCACAAGGCAGAACCGTCCTAGAGGAAAGGAAGACAGCTATAACAAAACATGTAACGAAAGCGCAAATGATGTCCTTTTTAGGCCTCACAAACTACTGCAGAAAGAAGAACCCAAATTACTCGGAAAAAGCAGGGCCTCTACAAAAACTAATGTATGAACAAGAATTGAAAATGTCAGCACAATTAGACTGGACGGCAGAAACAGAAAAAGCCTTTTGTGATCTAAAACAGGCCTTAGTTTCCAGCACCGCTCTAGCGTTGCCGGATTACAATAAACCGTTTACTCAAATAGTAGACTGCAAAGGCCATTACATGACCTCTGTTTTAGTACAGCAGCATGGTGCAAAAATTAAGCCAATTGCTTACTTTTCATCTAAACTAGATAAGCCTGCACCTTATCAGCATGTGTACATGCAGTAATCGCGGTCGGCAGCAAACTTGACTGTCAATAAACAGCTGAACAGTTGACTAAATCCAGACCAGATCTAAAAGATCAACCCTTAACCGAGGGACAAACTCTTTTCATAGATGGCTCATCAAGAAAAGACAACTATGTTAAAACACAGACAGGTTATGCTGTTGTTACAGAAACAAAAGTCTTAAAAGCAGAAAAACTGCCATCAAATACTCTGCAAAAGCTGCAGAACTGGTAGCCCTCACAGAGGCTTCAAATTAATGAAAGGAAAACGAACCACTATTTACACAGACAGTCAGTATGCATTTTCAACAGTTCACACTGTGAACTGAGGCAAGTTTCCATCTCCCAGCTACCCATTTCAAATAATTCACATGGACTTCATTGAATTAAATCAGAGTGAAGGGAAAAAGTATTGTCTAGTGATAATAGATGCTTTTCTAAATGGAAAAGCAGTAACAGTAGCTAAAGCTTTGTGCAAAGACATTATACCTAGATATGGTATATGAAAAAAAAAAAATCTACAGTGACAATGGCACTCATTTTGTAAACCAAGTGATCAAAAAGATAGGACAATGCTTTCACATAGACTTAAAGAATCATTGTTCATATCACCTAGCTATGAGACCTATGAGACATTGTTTGGCAAGCAATACAGGCTGCCATATTTTAAGAATGAATGAGAACTGAAAGAAGAAACTGACTTAGCAGATTATATGAGAAAAATGTTGGAAATGCTTCTTCATTATCAAAATAGACAGTGACTGATGAAAAAGGCAAATTCTACAATGGAAATTTTTACTCTGCCAGGACAAGACACGGTGCAAACATAAAATAAGGATTCATAGATCACTGGGTGATTATAATTTAACGAACACAGATCCTAAATTTGTAAGAACGCAGAAAATGCAACAATAATAATAATGGATAAATGAAAATGTATGAAATCACTCAGAGTAATGTCTGCTTAAAGTTTTTCAAGGGTAAACTTAACACATGAGAACCGAGAACAAGATACTTGTTAAAAGGTTGAATTAGATGAGGTTAAGAGTGTATTGGGGAGTATTATCGATGAAACTAATGTTAGATGACTGAAAAAGGTTAAAGACTCATAAAATTCTATCTAGAGCAGTATGGAGCAGTTAAATGATCAGGGGGAGATGTTTTTAAAAGAAGAACGATGAATTACTGTTCACAGCATACTACAGTTTAAAGTTTTTTTTGTTTTTTTTTTTTTTCAAACAAGATTCAAATAGGGGACATAAAACACAACCAGGGTTGCTTACAAAAGCTGTCTGTTAAAACAAGCAGAAGTGATAAAAAAAATAAGAGAATAATGGGGTAAGAATTGCTCTTCGCTTTGGGTGAATGGCATATTCAACTAGAAGTCCTTTGGTTTGATGCATGTCAAACTGAGGCCGTTTCTCAATATGCGTTCTTGAGCAGTCTCGTGTGCTCGTGACACGTCATCAGCCTCAGCCCGAGCACTGTTCCGATTGCCGAGAACGCCAGAGTGAGAACGCACCACATCCCCGGATGTTCTTCTTGCCCCGCCCTCTTTATCGAGCATGCATCAGAGCAGACTTGTGCGTTCTTCAGTCTGACCGCTTTCCCAGAATGCACCGCGGCAAGATAATTTTTAGGCTTTTTGGAAATTAAAAATGTTGTTTTAAAAATTTTTTCAATAAGATTTATTGTGGTGTAGTATATAAATAATTTTGAATGTTAAAGAAATGCTAAAGAACTGTGCGTCTCATGACGTCACAAGTACGCCTCTGTTCCAATACACCATACGTGCTGTGTGCTCGCGTTCTTGTCAAGTCCGATCTTCCTGTGTTCTCGCCAAGACCGGACTTGACGAGAACGCGAGTCCGTACTCGCGTTTTCGTGAATTGAGAAACGGCCTGAAACTGATTCACAGAACTACTTCCTATCTCCGCCCTGGGCTACACCCACTTCCTGAATAGCAACCAATTGCGACTTCGTGTGCGCTTGGGGTATGCACACACTTCCTTTTTCTCAAGCTGAGCTTTTCAAAATAAGACAAAAGATACATGGGGATGCTTCTGATTAACATCACAACAATATTCTGGAAATATACATAGTGGACCTTTCTTTTACAAACTTAAGGGTTTTCTGTTTGGGGTTTTTAGAAAAATGTGAAGTATTTTAAGGCTGGTTCAGCAAGAAGTTTTTGAAAGGTTTTAATACAATTCTTTGTTGAGACTTAGTATGTTAAATGAGTTGAGATGAACCTTGATACAGTAGCCATGAAACAGAAACTTCACCCAAGTGGGAAGGACCCTTTCAAGTGCTCCTTACCACCCCTACAGCAGTAAAAATAGCAGAAAGGTCCACCTGGATCCATTTATCTCATTGTAAAAAGGTCATTCAGGCTGAAAGCTCCGATAAGGGAAGTACTTAACAGGTGGACCCAGACATTTAGAGTCGGGAAGAAAAAGAGCATTACGGAAACAAGTAGAGGAATTCAGCTTGAATGACACATTAAGATGTATTACACTAAAGAGGCAAAATGAATACCCTTTTACTGCTGACTGTGTGGGTTTTCTTCAATCTGGTAGAAACCACAATAGACTTTTATGACAAATCACCCAAATTATCAACAACCTTCCCGAACCCCTGTTTAAAAACAGAACATAGAAGAACAGGAGATCTATATTTCTGTTATAACAGTACAAGATTTCAGGCAGTTCTGGTACAAGACATCAGCAAATTAAAGATAGGAGGCTACAGCGGAGATTCCTGGAAAGGGTACGATTGGTACTTGGACAGCACCGGCCTAAAACAGTCAGGACATTACTGGGGAAATGTTTTTACAACCACTGGTCGATGGCCAGAATGATCATATGGCCACTCCAATAGAGCTAAAATATGGAAAAGAAGAATGGCAATGCATCTAGCAGGAAAAAATTTAATTCTTACATTCAATACAACTAGTGAACCACTGCCAGAAAAACCTGAATCATCCGGTCGATACATAAATCCTCCTTGTCATGTATTAATACTTTGTATTTGGAGAGAACACGAACAGGACCCTTGTGTTCGTTTGAATCAGCATTGAATCAGCATTTTGCTGGTGGTGTACTATCAACAACAATATGGACAGAATAAATAACATTCATTACAATGTGCAACGACTAGGAAATTGGACGCAGAGTGGTTTTGAAGCAGTACATGGACAACTGGCTGCGACTTCACTCGTGGCTTTTCAGAATAGAATTGCTCTAGATATGTTACTGGCAGAAAAAGGAGGAATCTGTGCAATTTTTGGTGAGCAATATTGTACTTTTATTCCAAACAACACAGCCTCAGACGGCAGTCTCACTGTCGCCCTCGAAGGCCTACGGTCACTGAATGGTAAAATCTTCACAATAGGAGTGATAATAGCAGTTTTAAAAAGAGAGGGAACAATTCCAGGGCGAAGCGAGGAGTTGATGATGGCAGTTATGAAGGGGAGGAGAGATTGAAGGCAAGGCAAGGCAAATTTATTTATATAGCACACTTCAGTACAAATTTAATTTACATTATTAAACTATAGGAAAATAAAACAGAGTAAAACAAGTTGGAATATGTTGGGATTAATGTTTATACTTCATTAACCGATTTATCTTATGATGTAGTAATGTAAGCTTCTGATATAATCATATTACTCACATGATAGCTTAATCATGTCTGTGCAAAGAAACAGAAGACACTGTTTCTTCGCTTCCTGAAACAAGAAGACTCAGCTACAAGATTATGTGCTGACTGGACGTGATTACTGGACGTCACAATAAAGTGCTTGATATGACACAAATATATCACACACAGGTGGAGACATTGCATGGCCGCATAATGGCTGGGAAGGACAATAATAAAATAACCAAAAATAATATTCACATGAGAACACAACTTATTACCCCCCCCCCCCTTGTTCTCATCTTCACAAAACCATATAGGCCTATAATAATGTAGGCCTCACTGTAACTTAATTTCCAAACAGGACATTCTTAAACTGAAGGATCCTAACTTTTGTTACAGATTTTGTCAGTATGTCTGCAACCATGGTTTCTGTAGGACAGTACTTAATATTTATTCTTCCTGCCTTCAATACATCACGGATAAAGTGGTATTTCACATCAATGTGTTTACGCCTTGACCTATGCACTGGATTTTTACTCAGTGCTATTGCTCCTTGATTGTCACTATAAATTGTTGTGCAATTATACACATTTGAATCCAAGTCATTCATTAGCTGCATTAGGTATAGACATTCCTGAGTTGTGTTTGCTAAACAAATATATTCAGCTTCACAGGTCGAGAGTGCCACTGTCAGTTGTTTCTTGGACTTCCAAGAAATAGCAGGACCTTGTTTTGTCAGACTAAAGCAGTAACCTGTGGTACTACGTCTATCCTCTACTGAGGATGCCCAATCAGAATCACTGAATGCTGTCAAGCTTAAGGCCTCATCAGATTTCTTGAAACAGAGCTCGTAGTGGGAAGTGTTACACAGGGGAAAATGTGTTTATTTTGTATTTATTTTCAGTTGTTTGTTGTGTTTTGCATGCTTGGATTGTTTTGGTTTTTCTGCTTTCCCCTTTAACAACCCAAACACAATGGGCTGAGGCTGGTTGACTGAGGAGGCGGAGCTCACTAATTGCACAGCTGCGCCCAGGTGTCAGCAGAGGCCTATAAAAGGAGCTTGAAGAGAAGGGCAAGGGAAGCTGACCCTGCAGGAGAACGACACACTGCCGAGCAAAGGAGCAGGTGGGATCTGCATGCCAGAACAGACAGCCTAGTACAGAGGATCAGGGCAGAGGGAGCCTCTGCCCGCGCCTGTAAGTAGCACTCTGCTTTGGAAAAGAGTATCGGTCGGATGAAAGTCCTTCAAGAGGATCTTGGAGCAGAGAGGCTGGCGTCTTCCTACTTGTTTCTTTCAGCTGGGGATCGAAGGTGTGCTGCAG
The DNA here is from genome assembly GCA_037039145.1 of Fundulus diaphanus. NCBI lineage: Eukaryota > Metazoa > Chordata > Actinopteri > Cyprinodontiformes > Fundulidae > Fundulus > Fundulus diaphanus. Next base: position 11,640,351 of record CM073125.1, read on the forward strand.
ACGGGCGGCCTCCACCAGAAGCATCATTTCTAAGCGGACCTCAACCCCTGCTCCTAATTGGTGACTTTTAAGACAATTGGTGAATTGCTGTTTTTAAAGGAAGAAGAAAAGGACTCTTTTATGGTGCCACTATTGCTGTGACTGTCCTTCTGTGGAATAAATCATCTTGAACTGGACTGTTTCACTGGTTGGGTTCTTGAGTTGTTTGCTCCCCCTTGTGATCAAGACAGAGCGTGGGGTCATATTGGCCACAGCTTATTTTGGCGTTGTTGACAGGATCACAAGTAGGGAGCAACACTCATACCCAAAGGTAAGACCGCAACATGATGATGCCAGTCTTCCCTGGTGCACCTTGGGTGCCCAAGTACAAAGGGATTGATGGTGAACTAAAATATGTGGACTGGAAAGAACAAGTACAAGGACTTTTAAATGCTCAGGAATTAACAGAGTCAAGTAAGGTGGACATTTTAATAGGGGCTTTAGCTGGAGAAGCAAAGCAACAAGTGAATGTTTTAGATGAGACTGAACGAGATCAGGTCTGTAAAATTTTTAAGCATTTGGACACATTGTATGGTGATAATACTCCAGTTGCTGTGTTAAGGTCACATTTTTTTGGTTGCATTCAGAAACCTGATGAATCTGTAAAGTCCTTTACTTTAAGGTTGCGAGAACTGTGCTGCAGGTTGCGGCAGCGCAGCTCTACTGATGCACCTACCGACGCAAATTTATTGGACCAGATGCTACTTGGCCTGCGTGAGGGTCCTCTGTCTCACACACTCCGAGCCTATGTGCGACACAATCCTAGGGAGGACTTTGCCGCCGTTCATCGAGAAGCACTACAGCTTGAAGAGGAACATAACGGCTCTCAAAGACTACAGAGTATGTGTTTTGCAGTAGGTGAGTCAACACAGAAGCAATCGTCATCTGACTCCAACTGGAAAGAAGAATTTAAAAAGGAAATAATGCATAATGTTAAAGAACAAATGAAAGATTTGGCCAAAGAAGTAATTAACGAGATCAGACCCCTTTTACAACAAAATCAGGTGGATGTTGCTGCTTCAGGGGCGTCAAGACCACTACAAAGACGGCCTGGGTATTCCCGTGGCTGGACCAGAGATGGACAACCTATCTGCAGGCAGTGTAAGCGGGCAGGTCATATTGCCAGGTTTTGCCAAGCAGCTGATGGGGAACAGTCGGCTTTAAACTAGGTAACCCTACTGCTGAGGCCCAAGCAGTGGGGATGGGGTGTACAACTAACGACCAAGGGGCCGCAACACCATTCATTGGTAAATGTCCTACCATAGAGTTATCTATGGGTGGAGTGAGAATGACAGCTTTGCTGGATACTGGTTCTCAAGTGACATTGGTCCAGCAACAAGTAATGGACTCTTATTTCCCTCAAATGAAAAGTGATAAGTCTTTGGTGTTCACATTAAAAGCTGCCAATGGCCTGACCATCCCATATTCTGGGTATGCTATTATGGACTTTGAGGTGGAAGGACTTAAAATACCTGAAAAAGGTGTTGTGATTGTAAAGGACGACTGTTCTACCCACCCACTTATTGTGGGCATGAATGTTATTGGAGCTTGTTGGGACACTGTTTTTAAAGGTGGAACGTCAGCTCTCTCCCCTCAGAAGTGGAAGTCTCATCAGGCCTGGGAAGAGGCATTTGCTGTCTGCCAGAGGATTTCTGCCACTAGGATGGAGGGGGATTCCCTAGGTTGCGTCCGACCTGCCTGCCGGCAGGGAATACAGGTACCACCTAACTGTGAAATAATGATTTGGGGCCGTGCTTCTCAGAAGATGAGGTCCAGGAATGGGCCGGTGTTGGTGGAGGCAATACGTGGATCAGGACAATGGGGGGCAGCAAGAACTTTGTCGGTGGTTGATCGGGGTCGCCTTCCCATCAGGGTCTGCAACCCTCACCCATGTCCATTACAAATAGGGCCCTATGAGAAGTTGGGCCAACTGTATCAAGTGGAGGAGACCGAAATCCAGGGTGCTGGTGACCTTAGTCTAACTATGGGATTGGATGGGGTGGTCGAAGTTGGCGTTACTGAAGCTGTAGAGATGGAAGAATCCAACAGCTGTGAAGAAGTGAACAAACTCCTAACTTCTGTGGTTTTACCCCCAGAACAGAAGGTGGAGCTTCAGGCCTTTCTGCAGAGGTGGAAAAAGGTGTTTTCAGTGGATGAAGAAGATGTTGGCTGAACAGACTTGGTCCAGCATAGCATACACACAGGAAATGTAGCACCTATCAAACAGAGGTACCGACCCTTGCCTCCTTTAATGTACAAAGAAATGAAAACACTGCTGGCAGATATGCTGAATAAAAGAGTTATCTGTGAGAGCAAGAGCCCATGGGCCGCACCTATCGTTCTGGTGAGGAAGAAGGATGGAAGTCTGCGGTTTTGTGTAGACTACAGAAGGCTTAATGCTGTCACTCATAAGGATGCCTTTCCCCTTCCTAGGATCGAGGAGACCTTGACATCTTTAACAAAGGCTGAATGGTTTTCAACGCTGGATCTGGCCAGCGGCTACTGGCAGGTTGAGATGGATCCTAAAGACCGAGAGAAGACTGCATTTACCACGCCACTTGGCCTCTTTGAGTTTGAACGCATGCCGTTTGGGCTCTGTAATGCTCCTGCCACATTTCAGCGTTTAATGCAGCAATGTTTAAACAGCCAACTTACAGATTCTGCCTTGGTCTATTTGGATGACATCATTATATATTCACCAGACTTTTCCTCCCATCTACAACACATCGAAACTGTCTTCCAGAGACTTTGGCAGCATGGTCTGAAACTTAGATTGGACAAATGCAAGTTTTTCCAGTCGCAGGTAAAGTTTCTTGGCCACCTTGTTGATCCGAATGGGGTGAGACCCGACCCTGAAAAAGTTTGTGCTGTCAAGAATTACCCTGTTCCAAATACCGTTCGCCAGGTCAGAGCTTTTCTGGGCCTGGCTGGGTACTACAGAAGGTTTGTCCCTGGTTTCGCCAAAATGGCCCGCCCTTTGAACTCCTTGTTGACTGGGATACCTGCTAATAAGAAGTCAGAAATAAAGGTTATTTGGACAGCTGATTGTCAGAAAGCATTTGAACAGTTTAAGACTGCACTTGCACAAGCCCCTGTTTTGGCTTATGCTGATTTCTCCCTACCATTTGTGCTTTATACGGATGCAAGTAAACAAGGTTTGGGTGCCATCTTGGCTCAGGTGCAAAGTGGTAGAGAACATGTGATCGCCTATGCTAGTCGAAGTTTGCATCCTGCTGAACGGAACGATGCAAATTACAGCTCTTTCAAGCTGGAACTTCTGGCTTTAAAGTGGGCCATCACCGAAAAGTTTAGAGACTACCTCACAGGAGCCAAGTTTACAGTTTTTACAGATAACAATCCAGTGGCCCACCTTCAAACTACTCACCTGGGGGCAACAGAACAACGCTGGGTAGCGCAGTTGGCCTCTTTCGATTTTGTTGTAAAATATCGGGCAGGGAAGGAAAACGTTAATGCTGATGCCTTGTCCAGATATCCCGCAGACACAGCACCAGAGGTCCAAGCTGCCTATGTGACTAATGCAGCAGCTTCTCCAGATCCTCAGGAGCCTGGACTACAGACACAGGACTGGAAGACTGCTCAAGAGTCAGATATGGACCTGAAGGTTGTGCAAAGGTATGTGAGACTGGGGACTTTACCTGAAGCACAAACCAGAAAGGACTTGTCAGTCATCACCTGCAGAATTTTGAAACAGTGGAGGAAACTCGTACTCCGGGATGGTGTTGTTTGTCGAAAAGTAACAGACTGTAAAACGAATGGAACTCTTTTCCAAGTTGTATGCCCCACCAGCAAGCGCAGAGAGGTGTGGGAGAAGTACCATCAAGCAACTGCCCATGCAGGAGTGGAAAGGACTTTGTCCAGAATCCGCCAGTTCTTCTATTGGCCCAATATGGAGAAGGAGGTGCATCAGTTTCAGTTGGGCTGCGTTGCCTGCGGCCTGCAAAACAGGGGGGAGCCTAAGGCCCCACTGCACCCTATATCTGTGTCTTACCCCCTTGAGGTTATAGGCCTAGATTTTCTTTCTCTGGGTAGACCTATAGATAGGTACCAGAATATCTTGGTCATGACCGATTGGTTCACACGCTACTCTTGGGCCGTTCCAACTAAGGATCAAACTGCCCACACAACAGTTCAGGTGCTATGGTCACAGGTGATACAGACGTTTGGTTGCCCAGCCAGATTTCATACAGACAGAGGGCCAAATTTTGAGTCTGCTCTAATGCAAGAGCTCTGTAAGTGCTACGGTATCACCAAAAGCAGGACCACTCCGTATCACCCCTCAGGGAACGGAGGTGTGGAGAGGATGAACCAAACTCTCTTGAATATGTTGCGGTCTCTTGGAGCAGAGAGACAACACAGGTGGCCAGAGTACTTACCTGAACTGTTGCAGGCTTATAACAACACTATCCATGGCTCTACAGGCTATGCCCCTTCATTTTTGATGTTTGGTAGACACTTGAGACAGCCTGTGGATGTGGGTTTAGGAGTGGGACCATCACACTCTCAGCATGACATGGAAGGATGGGTCAAAGACCATCATGCAAAGTTGTCCTTTGCTTATGAAATTGCTAAACAGCACATGGCAAAAACTGCTTGTTGTAGCAAAAAGCAATATGACAAGAAAATGCAAGCTCTGCCTTTGGCACCTGGTGAGAGGGTGTGGGTGAGGGACAGAAATAGGAAGGGACAAGGTAAACTGCATCCAGGGTGGAATGACAAACCTCATGTTATCTTGGAGCAAGTAGGTGCAACAGGGGTGGTTTATAAAGTCCAGCCAGAAAAGGGAGGCCGTGAAAAGATGCTACACCGCAACGCATTGAAACTTTGTATTGCTCCTTTAAAGGCAGAACCCCAGCCAGTAGCTAATAAGGAGACTGTTGTAGAGACTAACATAGCTCCCCCATTTTACGGTGTGATGTTCACCCCCTCAGCCCCGTTCCAGGAAGAGGTTTTAGGACCTCGACGCTCCACAAGAGCAAACCTAGGACAACCTCCTGTTTACTATAGACCAGAAGACTAGTGACAGGGACTGTCACTGTAAAAGTGTGCGGGGATGTTACACAGGGGAAAATGTGTTTTTGTATTTATTTTCAGTTGTTTGTTGTGTTTTGCATGCTTGGATTGTTTTGGTTTTTCTGCTTTCCCCTTTAACAACCCAAACACAATGAGCTGAGGCTGGTTGACTGAGGAGGCGGAGCTCACTAATTACACAGCTGCGCCCAGGTGTCAGCAGAGGCCTATAAAAGGAGCTTGAAGAGAAGGGCAAGGGAAGCTGACCCTGCAGGAGAACGACACACTGCCGAGCAAAGGAGCAGGTGGGATCTGCATGCCAGAACAGACGGCCTAGTACAGAGGATCAGGGCAGAGGGAGCCTCTGCCCGCGCCTGTAAGTAGCACTCTGCTTTGGAAAAGAGTATCGGTCGGATGAAAGTCCTTCAAGAGGATCTTGGAGCAGAGAGGCTGGCGTCTTCCTACTTGTTTCTTTCAGCTGGGGATCGAAGGTGTGCTGCAGACGGGCGGCCTCCACCAGAAGCATCATTTCTAAGCGGACCTCAACCCCTGCTCCTAATTGGTGACTTTTAAGACAATTGGTGAATTGCTGTTTTTAAAGGAAGAAGAAAAGGACTCTTTTGGTGCCACTATTGCTGTGACTGTCCTTCTGTGGAATAAATCATCTTGAACTGGACTGTTTCACTGGTTGGGTTCTTGAGTTGTTTGCTCCCCCTTGTGATCAAGACAGAGCGTGGGGTCATATTGGCCACAGAAGTACCTTTCAAGTATCTTAGAACATGTTTGGCTGCTACTAAGTCTTGTACTGTAGGTTTTGCTAAGGATTGTGACAGTTTGCTGACAATCCAACTGATGTCAGGCCTGGTGCATGTCATTGCATAGATCAAGCTCCCAACAATTTCTCTGTATGTTTGTACCCTTTTGCGACGTACCTAGCTTTGAACATTTTTCTTGTATCTGCATTTTCTTTCAAAGCATATACCCATCTTCCCCCCACAGTGTTTTTGTCCTTTGGCAAGGTTACCAGTTCAAATGTGTCGTTTTCTTTCAGTGAGGACATCTCTTCCTTCATAGCCTGTTCCCACCTAGAAGCTTCAGGTGACATGATGGCTTCTCTATAGGACCGTCTCAGAAAATTAGAATATCGTGAAAAAGTATACTAGTAGGCTATTCAACTAATCACTTGAATCATCTAATTAACTCGAAACACCTGCAAGGGTTTCCTGAGCCTTGAAAAACACTCAGCTTGGTTCAGTAAACTAAATCACAAGTATGGGGAAGACTGCTGATCTGACTGCTGTCCAGAAGACCATCATTGACACCCTCCATCAGGAGGGTAAGACACAAAAAGAAATTTCTCAAAGAGCAGGCTGTTCACAGAGTGCAGTTTCAAAGCACATTCACAAAAAGTGTGTTGGAAGGGGGAAATGTGGCAGGAAACGCTGCACAACCAAGATCTGGCACCTGCCCACAGTGCCAAAACCACCAGTAACTGGTGTACTGACCATGGCATTACTGTCCTTGATTGGCCTGCCAATTCCCCTGACCTGAACCCCATCGAGAATTTGTGGGGTATTGTGAAGAAGAAGCTGAAAGACACCAGACCCAACAATGCAAATGAGCTAAAGGCCGCTATTGAAGCATCCTGGGCATCCATAACACCTCAGCAATGCCACAGGCTGATTGCCTCCATGCCACGCCGCATTGATGCAGTAATCTGTGCAAAAGGATTCCCAACCAAGTACTGAGTGCATTAATGGACATTTTCAAATGTTTTTTGTTTTGCTGTTATAATTTTTTTTTACTTGGTCTGAGGAAATATTCTAATATTTTGAGATAGGATTTTTGAGTTTTCTTCAGCTGTACGCCATAATCAGCGATATTAAAACAATAAAAGGCTTGCGATATTTCAGTTGATTTGTAATGAATCCAGAATGTATGACATTTCATGTTTTTTAATTGCATTACAGAAAATAAAGAACTTTATCACAATATTCTAATTTTCTGAGACAGTCCTGTATGTCTGAGGAAGTCCAAACACTGCCCTGTAACAAGAATCAACACTCGCATTGGTCATTTTATCTTTGGAACATGTTATGTAATCTTCCAAGTATTTTGGGGGTCTCCTTTCCCTTTCTGAATAGTGTCGTTCCTGATATGTTTCTGTTGATGTCCCTGCAGTATTTTCATCATTTTCATTCATTTTTGTCTCTGTGTGGTCATTCTCTTTTGATTTGTCGTTGTCACCTGTGACCTCATTGTTTGCATCTATGACCTGTCCCTCACTTTGTGATGTTTCATTTTTGTTTTTAATATCACATATTCTCTCTGTGTATTGTGGGATCTCGTAGTCACCATCATCAGTTTGGGTCTCTTGTTCCACACTTCTTTTTGTGATGAATTTGACCAATCTGTGTTTTGAAACCTTTCTGGTTTGAGGGTGGTAAACCAGGTACGCAGGACTGTTTCTGCTATATCCCACGAATATTCCCTTGTCACCTCTTGAATCCAATTTGCTGTGGTCATGTCTGTACGCATAGCAGTCAGATCCAAAGACCCACATTTTTGAGAGGTCTGGCTTCTTTCCTGTTAACAGGAAGTATGGGGTATTTTGTGTCCTGTCATTAAAGCACCTGTTTCGAATGTGTGCTGCAGTTTGGACGGCGTAAGGCCAGAGTGTTTTTGGTAATTCCTTCTCTAGTAGAAGGCACCTTCCCATTTCAAAAATGGTACGCCATTGTCTCTCGGCTGTACCATTCTGATGCGGGGAGTAAGGCGATGATGTCTCATGTCTTATTCCTCTCTCTAGCAGTAGTGACTGGAATTCATTGCCTGTGTACTCTGTGCCGTTATCTGACCTGATGCATTTAACTGTACCATAAGGTGCTGTGTCTGCAAGGAATTTTTCTGTGGCTACAGTAGTGTCGCTTTTATTCTTTTGGAATTAAACAGACATGGCACCAGAATAATCATCTGTGAACGACACTGCATATTTGTACCCTTCGTGAGATATTGGTTCAATAGGGCCGGATAGATCTGCGTGTACAAGCTCTAGAATTTTTTGTAGCTTTTGAATCAAGCTTCCTGTTCCTGGTGTTTGTAAATTTTCCCTCGGTGCATACATTGCAGTCTAGCTTGGCATTACCAGTAATTTTCATACCATCTACCACTCCAGGTAATTTCAACACATCAACATTGCAGTGCCCCATTATCTCATGCCATGTTTTAACATCACAAGTTAGGTTGGCTTTGTCTGGGGACATCATATCATTAACAGAGGCACTGACATTATGTTTGAGTTGGTTTACCGTTTTCAGATAGTATAGCCGTTCATGCACTTCAATGTTGAACACTCGTCCATCTCTGTTGATCAGTTCATTCTGTCCCTCTTTGAAGATCACCTTGGCCCCGTCATTGGTAGCTGCTTGCATAGAGATGATGCTCTGGGGGTATGTTGGTATGAACAGGGTCTTCTTCAGAGTGACTGTGACGCTTCTTCCTCGCACCTCCGGCAGCAGCACTTCTGAGTCTCCTCTTCTTAATGTGACGTTGTTCATTCTCGTTCCATCCGCCAGTTCCATGTAGTGGGAGCTTGGGTTGAAGCCCTCTTCAAATCGTGTGAAACAGTTCATGTCTGTTAGGATGTGAGAGGTTGCTCCACAGTCCACCATCAGCCCAAGTTTCTTGATTTTCTCTGGGAAGGTTGTGTGACTGACAGTAAACACAAAAGTCTGTTCTTCTTTGTCAGGTTTTTGTCTTTCAGCTGATTGTTTTGCGTCATCTTTCTGTTGGTCTCTATTTCTGCAAGTTTCGTCGTTGTGTGTAGAACTCCTATGGTAACTGCACCAATTGCCACGGTCCTGTCTTTCTGCTGTTTGCTTCACCTCATCTTTAAATTTCTCCCTTCTTCTGCACGTCTCGTCACTGTGTGTTGAACTTTTGTGGTAGCTGCACCACTTCGACGCCCCCCTTTGTCGGCAGTCGCGAGCTACGTGACCTCGGTTTCCACACCCGTAGCAGGTGACTGTTGAGATGTCAACTTTCATCACGTTGTCAGCTTTGGTTTTACTGTCAAACTTTTCTGTTTCTTCGTAGCTTCTTAGGTTGCTTTTGAACTGTGTGAATGTGTTTTCTCCAGTACTCTGTGCTGTATGAATGGCAAACGGTTTGTATGATTCTGGCAAGCCTTTTAAAATCATTGCTGTAATTAGTCCATCACTGATTCTTTCGCGTTCCTCAGGGAAGTCACAGCTTTCTCGGCTCTGATAATGTAGTCTGTCACCATCTCGTTGTCAGTTTTCTTTAAAGACGTTAATTCCGTGTACAGGGCTATGATTCTGGGCTTACCCTGGCTGGCATAATGATCTTGCAGTATCTGTAGAGCCTTTCTGCCGTCATCTGTGGCATCGTGCATGACGAGAGATAAACTCTTGTCGTCAAGAAATTGAATCAATTCAGCGTAGCATTCTTCATTCTTTTCTCTGTCGACGTTATCTTCTTTGGACAGTATTGTGTCTTTCAAACCTAGCATTCTTAAGTGTCCAAGGAATTTTACTTCCCACAGTTCGTATTTGTTTTCGTCTCCGTTGAAAACTAACCTTTCCCATTTTGCTCCTGTCGATTTGGCGTGCCTGGGCCCATAACCTGTCGCGATTTCTTGACTTTGTTCTTCTCTTTCCATTTCGATTAGTAGGATATTTTCTTCATCCATGAATCAATAAAGATGGCGGCAAACATTACTGAGGTTTCCTTTGAGTTGAAATGTATTTATTTTTTCTTCATGCAAAATAACTTTTCAATACAAGGTAGCAGCAGCCATAGTACACCGTGCAACGTTCACGTAACAACAACGGAAGTTCCGTACAAAAAAATAAAGTCCATTTCCTGTAGCGTCCTTATGTGTCACAATAAAGTGCTTGATATGACACAAATATATCACACACAGGTGGAGACATTGCATGGCCGCATAATGGCTGGGAAGGACAATAATAAAATAACCAAAAATAATATTCACATGAGAACACAACTTAACATGTAACTAGGGACACACCCCAAACTTAATAAAATCGAGGAGAAAGCTGAGACCGGCAGAGTGGGTTGGAGATTGTAACTGTACGGTCTCTTCCTACTTTCCTCGCGAGCCAAACCAAACTAATTGTCTTTGTGTCTTTCTTTCCCTGTGTTGTATGATGTTTTAGGTATTTAGACCTGACAGAATAAAACGTAGAAACAAAATAAAACATGGGAAAATGGAAACTAAAAGCAAATATTAAAAACAGTTGGACTACAAAGTTGAACTAATGATGTTTCAGTAAAACAGTTTATCTAGAACAGGCAATTGTGTTTTTAATCTTGTTTTAAAAGAACTCAGGCATTCAGCACTTTTACAGTTTTCTGGAAGTTTGTTCCAGATAAGTGGAGCATAGGAACTAAATGCTGCTTCTCCATGTTTGGTTCTGGTTTTGGGTATGCAGAGCAGGCTGGAGCCAGAAGACCTGAGTGCTCTGGGGGGTTGTGATGTATTTATGTGTTCCGCTGAAGGAGCCTGTTGGCCAGAGACAGAGACGTGAAGAAATTGTCCATAGTTACAGTCCTGCCCTGGTCCATAAATGGCTCCATCAGTTTCACAACAACGTTCTCAGACAGCCTTTCTCCTGTGGGGCGGGAGGGATCTTTTCCCAAATAGCATAGCATTACACATGTATTTTGTGTCCAGATCCACTGCAATCCAGAACTTAATTCCAAATTTATCAGGCTTGGATGCAATGTATTGCAGAAAGGGACAACGAACCTTTGATGGAAATAACTGCTCATCAACAGTAATATGTTGCCCTGGACTGTAGGACACACACAGTTCTGTACAAACTGTTGCCAGATGTGTGAAATTGCAGCAAATTTGTCAGTTTTCACACGTTCCAAACGAGTGTCTTTGTTGTCGAAGCGCAGATATTTCATTATCAGGGGCGGATTTACCATTAGGCGAAACTAGGCAGTTGCCTAGGGCCCCCAAGTTCCTGGGGGCCCTAATTATCCAGCCAGGCTTTGATAATGATGTTGTTCCACCAGACTGCGAGAGTCCAGCATCATCCACTCTGCTGGTAAGCAGTCAGCACGGTACTTCCTGAAGATGGCCAATCAGCTGTCTGATCGTGCACGCTGCTCAATAGTACTGAGAGGACCGCTCCAGGTGAAGAACAGGATCTTGCCAAGAAATGGAGACGGGCGCAGATTTACTTCGAGCTATTATTTCATTCAAATGAAAAATGGAGAACAGATAAACAGATCATGGCTTGTCTACTAGAAAAAGGGACAAAAGAAAACAGAGGAAAACAACAAGAAAAGGGATAAGAGAGGGACAAAAGGTAGAAAAAATAATGTATGTCTATTCTATTAAAATTTCTGTATCTGTATAATGGGTCTGTTTTATGTGTTGTCTTCACAATTCAGAGGGCCCCATGCCTTTCTTTGCCTAGGGCCCCAAATTTCCTAAATCCGCCCCTGCTCATTATATCTTGAAACCAGTTTCGAGGCATTGTGGCTTTGAATGTGTGAATTCCCAAAGTCTTTGGACCACATCCCGCATGGCGCCAACACTACCCTGTGCTGCCTTCATAAACAGAACTGCAATGAAAGCCATCAGCTCTTACACACAAATTTTCCAGCCCTGTTCTGCGACCCTGCTGAACTGTGCAGTCTCTGATGGTCATCAGCATACCAATATCCTCCAAACACAGGAAGCTTTGGAGGCAACTTGTAGTTTTCCGTCTTGCAAACTCAGTTGGTACTCCAGTATATATATATATATATGTATATATATATATATATATATATATATATATATATATATATATATATACATATACATATACATATATATATACATATATATATATATATATATATATATATATATATTCAGTTTAAAGCGGGTTAACGCATGTTGCTCACATGCTTTTATTTTGTGAAGGTCTGTTGCTGCGGTGTAGGGGTTTGAATCAGAACGGTAGGTGGCGATAATGCGCCAATAACCTCGCTGTCAGCCCAGCCTCGGATTCAAAGAGGAAGAAAGGTGCTGGCCGGAAAAAAACAAACTTAACAAAACCCCAAGTCAAGTCCTTAATTCAACCAAATCCCCAATCAAGACCTTAATTTAACCTAATCCCAAATCAAGACCTTAATTTAACCTAATCCCAAATCAAGCCCTAAATTTAACCTAATCCCAAATCAAGCCCTAAATTTAATGTAATCCCAAATCAAGCCCTTAATTTAACCAAATACCAAATCAAGCCCTTAATTTAACCTAATCCCAAATCAAGCCCTAAACTTAACCTTGTCTCTGTTAATGTCAAGTTGTCATAACAAAGACATTTAAAACAATGTCAACTTTGCTTTAATAGTGTCATAATTTACCGAATGACAATTAATGACAACAGTCTTAAACATTCATAAAGAGTCATTTATGTTCATAACAGGTGTTATGTCACGTTTATGACAGTGTAATGTCAGTCTTATGTAGACCCCTTCAAATAAAGTGTAACCAAACACTCAACAGAGAGGCTTGAGCTGAATCCGAAACTGAAGGGGGTGGAACGGTTCTCCAACGACAGCGCTAATTTACATCTGAAAAGGGATTCATGAGTTGTGAAGTACTGTCGGGGGGACTGGAGGCTGACGAAAATTCTCGTATCTCTGGGACTTCTAGTGATAAAGGAGTGACAACTTCTTTTCAAGTTGAAGAATTTAATAACAGAAATAAAATGAACATCCAGAGAACATCACTATGTAATGCTGTTTATCTGAATTAACACAATATTTCGATTAACAAATCCTCTCTACTAGGCTAGTGAAACTTAACTAAACTACTAAGCAAAATGAAGATAAAAGAAACTAAGCTAAGGAACTATTTACATGCAAAAGTAAACAAAAGAAAACAAAAGTGGTTGATCATAATCAGAATAATTCAGTGAATCCTGTTCACTGCAGATCTGATTCAAAAGCATGGAATAAAGTTAAATTAGTTTAACTAATTTAGAAAAACATTTGACATGTGTTTCAATCCATTCACAATGCGAATCTTGAGTTAAACAAAACATTATTTGATGAAATAATAATTTGTTTAAGTTAAAGAACCAAAGTTCAACTTAAAGAATGTGAATTGAGGTTAAATTAGCTTGACTAATTCAGAACAACATTCACAATGCAAGTCCCAAGTTAACCAGAACATTATTTTGAGTAAATAACATTCTAAAGACTGATTTGCTCAGTAACATGATTACCTTAGGAGCGCTTGAATTTATCAATGCAATGATACCTTCTGGAGCTAGGGGGCACTGTAGCGATCGGACGCTAAATTCATTAACTCCTAAAGTTATCAAAATTGCCTTTAAACCGACATTAATATTCAATATTAATGCGGGAATAAGGCTTATAGCTCTATCGAATGATGGCGGAGCAGAACAAACAAGGTTTATGCTTGGAACGGGCTTTTTTTTTTTTTTTTTTTTTTTTTTTTTTCCCAGTGTCCTGTCTAGCAATGTGGCAATAGGAATTGATGTCTCAATGCCAGATAGAGCTCGACAGATTTTGCTTTTACAAGTGGAGCAAACAGCTTTCGCCGTTGTGCTCCACTTGATTTATGCTTGTAAATAACTTTATTATGATTCCTGCAAGGAGAATTTCAAATTATATGGACATGACAATGGGAGACTAAAGGAAGAAGAAAAAGTGAAAGAAAAGAAAAAGAAAGATTAGAGGTGAAAGAAAGAGGAGATAAAAGGGAGAGAGTGATAAAACCTTCTTTGTCTGCTCCATCACCTGGAAAGAGACACAAAAAGAACAGCACAACCAACAGACATAAAGCAACAGCTACACTCGAATAACACCTAGATGCCATTGCTGAATCATATATATTATTATGTAAGCTGACATGTGTAATGTGATATTTGAAAAAAGAAAGTGAAAGAACATAAATAAATAAATAAATAAACACATTATAAGATTACTGTATATAAGTGAACACTTAATACCTGGGACCCAGCACCTGTGGGAGATGTGAAAGTGCACTAGTTTAGGTGAGGATTATCCAGAAATAGCTTGATAGTGATTGTGGAGAACCGAAGACCCACCTTCCCCGAGCACAGAGACAGGCGTCAGGGGACCCGTAACCCCGGACTCCCAAAGGGGCCCCTAAAGCAGGTCGCCCAGGAGGGGCCGACACAGGATATCCGCAACACCCCCCCCAAGGAAGGAGCAGAGACGACCCCGAGGAAATCCCCCAGCCACCGCAATGCCGACGCCCCCAAGAGCCGCGGAGACGAGCCCGTGGGCTCCGCCGGCAGCTAGCCCCGCTGAAGTGGACCCGGCCATGGGCCCTGAGGGCCAGAGGCCCCAGGGGCGCCCCGCCCCCGCGACAAGGGCCCCGGCCGCCCCCCGGGGGGCCAGGCCCCGCGAAGAGGCCGCCGGGAGCGGGCCGGCGCACGCCCGGGAACCCGCCCCAAACCCGAAGCCAACCAACGCGCCAGGGGGCCAAGGCGCCCGCCAACGAAGTGGAGGAGGGCAGGACGTGGGGGGATGGGCTCCGCACCTAGCGGAGACTTGAGATGTTCTTGGGAGAGGGAGCGGACCACACCCATACCTGGAAAAAAAAAAAAAAAACTCATTCACCCCATCCCTCCCTTGTGCCCCACTCACCACACACAGAGAAGAAAAAAAAAAGAAGAAAAAGACGCTGTACACACATTCCCACATAACACTCACATCCAACACTGACCAAAGGGGGGGGGGTCACCCCAAATCGACTATACGACTGCCTGTGCCCGACCCCCGGCCCCGGCCCCAGACCAGACGCCCCCCGGACCGGGCCCCCCCAAGAGGGCGGGCCAACACGACCCGCACGAGCCACCCGGCCAGAGCCCCCCCCCTCCCCCTAAATACCTAATAAACCCCTTCCCTCCCCCCACCTTACCCTTGCCATCCCTGCCCCCCGCCCCCTGGGGGGAGCAGAGGTATCAGCCCCAGACCTGGCAAGCCGCTGACTGCACACCGCAGCCCCCCACCAAGACCCCGGACACAGTGGCCCGCACCTCCTCCAGGCCCCAGACTCCTTGCCGCCATCGGAGAACGGGGGTGTGCAGAAGACCCCGACCCTCCCTACGCCGCTCAAATGTTGTGTTGTTGCATGTTGTTCTCAAGTGCGTTTAAAAACTGGGAGCGCCGAAGGGGATGCACGGCACAGCCCACCCCCCTTCCGGAAGGTAGCTGTTGCCAGCGCACCCCCTCCGTGTGACTGCCCAGAACCCTCAATGTCTAAGTGGGAGAGGAGGTGAAGGGAGCCGTCCGAGGTGAGGCCCACACAACATAAGCCCCCCCCCCAGACGTCCTCCCCCCACCCCCCCCTACCATGGCCTATATGAGTGTGCGATGTGAAAAATGTTTGAAGTGAAAGTGTCTAAGATGCATGATAAAATTGGGGAGAGGGGCGTCACCAGAAAGTGGCAACCTCCAGTAACGCCCCCTCCCACATGACCTACATGTGTGGCGGCGTGATGGAGCAGGCAGAGGGAGGAGTCTGGGGATGGGGAGCAAATGACTGGGAAGCCAACCCAGGGAGCCAGCTCCCCTACTGACTCCAATAGGCACCCCCGCTCCCCGAAAGCTCCACCCAGAGAAGGGGGCCCCGCCAGCGGCACCACCGTAGCCCGGGGGACAGGGAGAGGCCGCAGGGCCCGCCAGCCAACCACCCACCAGGACCAACACCTCAACCCCCCCCAGCCCACCCACCAAGCCTACTTAAACTAAATAAATAAATAAATAAATAAATAAATAAATAAATAAATAATAATAATAATAATAATAATAATAATAATAAGAGGGGGGGACACTGGCCAGCCGGCCCGCACGAGCCATCCCAAACCCCACCCCCAGGTGAAACCCGCACCGGAAGACGACACGGACCAGGACCGGGACAGGGGGCCGGACACAAGCCCACCAGAACGTCAACGCCCCCAACCCACCCCCCCCTCCCGTAGATTTAATCCCTCCCCAACACTAACGTTCAAACAACTCACCATACATTCGACAGTAGACATCCAGGCTGGGTAGGTCCCTACTCCCCCTCCTTTCCCCCTCCCCCCACTGGCAGAGTGCCTATCCAATGAAGGAGAAGAGCATCTGCCCAGAGGTGTTAATGACCATGCCCCCCTACCACCTCAACGGGCCCCGAGGCCCCCCAGCGCACCAGAGGCCCCGTGCAGGGGCGGACACCCGGGCGCGCGCCGGCCCACACCAAAAGCGGCGCCCCCCCGGAACCGGAACCCCCGAGGCCCCGCCGGGGCCCGCGCCCGAGGGCGGCGCGCCCCGGGGACCCCAGACCCCCAGACCCACCCCGGACCCACCCAGCGGCAGCACAGCTACCAGGTCAGTAACCCACGTCTGTCAACACGCAGCTCCCAAAGAGCGCCGCAGGCGGCCGCTGTGGGCCACCCGTAGGCCTCCCAAACTCCTCCCAGACGGGGGCAACAGACCCCGGTGCCGGATCCACCAGGCACCCTACTCCAAGTGCCCCCAGGGCCCCAGGAACCCCCCCATCCAGCCACTGCGCCCTGCAGGAAGCAACCCACCGCCCCCTATTCCACTAAGTGATGGTGTTGATCAGAGGAGCCCAAAGAGACCAATCAGATGTGGAAGCAGATGCTGTCTCTAGATTAATATGATCCAACAAAAGATCTCTATACTGATTGATACTGAGATTTTGTTTACTTTTCCAATTCATGAGGATAGTTTTCTTTGCGATGCATAAAGCAGTAAAAACCATGTAAACTATTTCTTTTTTCAGAGGACTTTCCTCAAAATTACCGAGCAGGCAAACTGATGGGGAAGGTGTAATTTTACAGCTCAAGCACTTTGATAAGTCCTTATATATCTGTGTCCAGAACCTCTGGACTGGTGTGCATAACCATAACGCATGAAAGTAATTATCAGGATGATTGCCTATGCAGTGTGGGCAGATATTAGATTGTGCCAGACCCATCTTGAATAATCTTTGTCCTGTGTAGTGTACTCTGTGAAGGATTTTGTATTGTATTAGTTGTAAGTTGGTGTTTCTAGTCAATTTGAAAGTTCTTAGACATATCTGAGCCCAGAAATTTTGTTCAAAGGTGCCTGATAAATCTTTTTCCCACTTCATTATAGGAAGAGATATCGAATCATCTATTTTAGTCAGCGTCCTGTATAATTTAGACAGTAGTTTGGGGGGGGTTAAATCTAAGAACTGTATTATATTAGTTGGGACTTGTAAACCACCATTAATATGCTTATATTTATTTTTAATTATAGATTTTAGTTGTTCATATTCCAAGAATTTATTTTTACTAATGCCATATTGCATATTTAGTTTAGCAAAATTGATGAACTCGGTTCCGTCAAGTAGATGTTCCAGATATTTAATACCTTTATTCTTCCAGTATGTAAAGTTTATCATTTTATTATTTTGTAGGATATCAGGGTTATTCCAGATAGGTGTACGACTGCATGGGATAAGTGATGACTTTGTCATTTTGAGGAACTCCCACCATGCTGTCAGAGTAGAGCTAATGTTGATATTTTTGAAGCATGTATGCCGTTTTATATTTGAGCTAATAAACGGCAGATCTGAAATCATGATATTATCGCACATTTCCTGTTCTATATCTAACCAAGGCTCATCTAAAAGAGTATTTTTTATCCATTTAGAGATGTATTGTAGCCTATTTGCTAAGTAATAGTTATGGAAGTTAGGCAGATCTAGTCCTCCCCTGTCTTTAGTCTTCTGTATTGTCTTTAAGCTAATACGTGGGGGTTTATCTTTCCAAAGAAATTTAGAAATGGCAGAGTCTAGAGATTTAAACCAGTCAGATGATGGTTTATTGGGGATCATTGAAAATAAATAATTAATTCTAGGTAGGACCATCATTTTTATTGAAGCTACCCTACCCATAAGTGTGATTGGAAGCGATTTCCATCTTTCAAGGTCCTCTTCTATCCTGTTTAAAAGTGGGGCGTGGTTAAGTTTAAGTAAATCCGTTAATTTAGACGACACAGTAATACCTAAATATTTAATATTTCCTGATTGCATTTGTAAATCTAGGGAGTTTTCGAGAGAGCAATTAATGATTAATGATTAATGATTTAGACCAGTTTAAAGAGTAATCTGATACTTTAGAGAAAGATTCTAATATTCTAATTACTTGTAAAAGAGAATTATTTGAATGCTGGAGATAAAGTAATACATCATCCGCGTACAGACTAATCTTATGCTCTATTTTCATGCATTTTATACCTTTTACAGCTTTTGTTTGTCTGATTGTTGCTGCTAGAGGTTCTATAAAGATGGCAAAAAGTGATGGAGAAAGAGGGCATCCTTGCCTGGTGCCCCTCTGTAGACAAAAACTGGAAGATATTTGATTATTTGTCCTGACACAGGCTGTTGGAGAATTGTATAAAATCTTTAACTGATTTATGAATAAATCGCCAAAACCGAATTTATGAAGAGTAGCGAATAAAAACTTCCAGTTTACTCTATCAAATGCTTTTTCTGCGTCTAAAGACAATATATTGGTTTTAATGTTTTTACAGTAGGAATAATCAATTAAATTAAGTAATCGGCGTGTATTTGTGGATGACTGCCTTCCTCTGATGAAACCAGTTTGATCCGGATGTATTATGAGAGGAGTTACTTTGTCTAATCTTTTTGCAAAAGCTTTACAGATTATCTTAATATCCACATTAATTAAGGATATGGGACGATAACTAGTAGGCAACACAGGATCTTTGTCTGGCTTGAGCAGAAGGCTGATGGTGGCAGAATTCATATTAGCTGGAAATCTACCTTTTTCCTGTATTTCCTGCAACATTCTGTGGAAGGTTGGAGCTAGAATATTCCAGAACTCTTTATAAAACTCAGTAGGGAATCCATCTGGACCTGGAGCCTTTTTATTAGGCATGCTTTTAAGAGCTTCCTGGGTTTCAGCTGTTGTCAGCGGGGAATCCAGTGTCATTCTTTGGTTATCTGATAATTTAGGAAGTGTAATTTTATCCAGAAATTGGTTAATATCCTTCTCTGATGGATTTATCTGTGGTGTGTATAAAGATTTGTAGAAATCGCGGAAGGTATTATTTATACACCCTGGTTCACTTACTGTATTACCAGTTGAATCTGTAACTGCAAATATAGTAGTTTTCTCCTTATTTATTTTAAGCTGATTAGCTAGAAAGCTTCCTGACTTATTGCCATGTTCAAAATTTTCTATTCGGAGTCTTTGTATTAGAAATCTATTTTGCTTTTCAATATAGTGGTTTAGTTCTAATTTTATTTCACGGATTTTACCTAACTTTCCTTCTTCTTGAGAGGATTCTAGTAACTTAAGTTTTTCTTCTAATTCCTGAATCTTTTTGTTTTCTTTTTTCTTTTTATGAGATGAGAAAGAAATTATTTTACCTCTCATCACTGCTTTTCCAGCTTCCCACAATATCGATGCCGATGTACCTGGTTGATCATTGTATTCTAAGTATGAGGCCCACTGTTCTTTAATGAATTTTATAAATTCTTCATCTTTAAGCAGTGATGTATTAAATCTCCAGCTTTTGTTTTGTGTGGTTATTTTTTTATTAATTAAGGTGAGAGTAACAGGAGCGTGATCACTGATAGCAATAGGATGAATTACCGTCTCTGAAACAACCGACAGCAGTGAGCTACTTATTAGAAAGTAGTCCAGACGAGAGTACGAATGGTGAACATTTGAGAAAAAAGTGTATTCTTTACTATTAGGATGAAGAGAACGCCATGCATCGCAAAGACCAAAATCACTCATGTATTGTTTGACTACACTTACTGACTGCCAACTACGCTGAGTCCCTGTTTTATTCAACCTGTCTATATCGTTATTTAAACCAAAGTTGAAGTCACCTCCTATAATTAGTGAACAATCCCCGTGTTTTGAAAGTGCAAGGAAGAATTGGTGGAAAAAAGAGGGGTCATCAACATTTGGACCATATATACTGACAATACATAGCTTCTGGTTATGGATAGCTATTTTAATTATTATGTATCTACCTTCAGGATCTATAGTTTTATCTAATATTTTAAAATTAACGTTTTTGTGGATTAAGATTGCTACACCTCTCTGTCTAGAGTTATAGCAGGCCGCAAACACATTAGGGAACTCAGGTGAGTTAAGCTCACTTGCATTTGTAGCTGATTTGTGGGTTTCTTGCAATAATACAACATCTGCCTTTAATCTAGTAAGCTGGTTAATGATCTTCATTTTTTTCTCTCTGGTGCCAGCCCCATGCACATTCCATGTCACAAACTTTACATTCGCCATAGATGTGAGTGAGAAGTTAGAAGGTGCATGCCCTTGAGAAAATAGTCATACATAGACCCAGGTAGCATCATATGATGTGCTTGTGATTGACTGATGATCAGGAAAGAAGCAGACAAATAAGATAGAAATACACAAAAAAAATAAAAAAGTGCAAAGAGTAAGAGAGTGTGAAAAGGGATAAACCATAGCCCGTGCCTTCTGTACCCAACCGTGAACACTAACCATAACAACGTGCTCTTGAGCTGTGCGTGTATTTAATTTATCACCGTGTACCGATCTGTGCGTCTTATTTATTTATTTATTTTATTTATTTATTTTAAATCATTGAAACATGCTTTAAGTCCACCTGTGGTGTAACTAATAAAGCCAAGGGGTGATCTTCTGATCCCTGAACAACTGTCCATTAATATAAAGTCTGTCAACCGATATGGTGGCTTTAACGCCGTCCATCATGTATTTCTTCCTGATTGGGAACAGCACTCGCCTGCGATCTAGGATTTCCTTAGGAAACTGATCATTAACACTAAAGTCTGTCCCTCTCAGTTCCCTGCCGCAGCTTCTAACAAATTCTTTTTGTTTATAATGCTCAAATTTAGCTATGATCGGGCGAGGACGGGTTTTGTCGGGTTTCTTACCTCCGAGCCGGTGGACTCGATGAAAGGTGATGTTTTTTACCTGATCTGCCGGGATTTTTAGCTTCTGCTGGAGAAAGTTTCGGACCGTTTCTTCTGCTATCTCTCCCTGCTGCTCCTGGATGCCTGCAAAGACGAGATTATCTCTCATACTTCGCGACTGTATGTCCAGAATGGATTCCTTCATTTTCTTATTTTCGCCGGAAAGCTGGATAAACCCTTCGGTCAACTCCGTAACCTTCTCCCTCAGCGCGTCGTTCTCCGCGGCCATAGCTGTTAGCTGGGCTTGGCTAAACTCCACCGACTCCCTTAGAGACTGAAACTCCTTGTGTAGAACCTCTACCAAGGCGAGACGCGCGTCAAGGCTGGTAAGCTTCTTGTCGATGGATTCCAAGATGTCGCTGAAGTTCCTGTCTGGAGATAAAGTGGATGAAGAAGACGCACTGGTGGAATTAGAACGAGTGCGCTTAAGTGACGGTGTGCTAGCAGCCGTAGGTTTCTGGGCCTTCCCCATCACGATGCTATCAAAACACTCGTCCAGGTAGCACTCCAGGCTCGTCACGGTCTCTTCGTCCAGTTTGTTCCCTCGTAGAAAATAAGACAGTTGTAAATGTTTGGGCTTTAACTTTGTAATATTTTCAATTATTGGTTCGTTCCTACCTTAGCTTGTTTGATTTGAATTACATGAACGCCTCCATTTTACTTACGCACAGCTCTCGCGAGATCTCAGCCGCTCATCTCAGCCCTCAGCCCACGCTGCTCAAGTTCACTGTAACGTCCGGGCTTTTGTAGAAAAAACGGAACTGGAAATTACCAGAAGCTAATAGCATTTTGGCTAGCGGACTTTCGGTTTTATTTTAGTCATAATGAGTGGGCCGGATAACGTAAACATTAATGTCCCATTGATGTATGAAACCCTTGTGGAGATAACCTTTGTTAGAACCATAAAAACACACTCGACAATGGCATGGTACTGAATGCTAGCAATGAGCTATTCCGTTAGCCGTTTGTTTTAAAACGACCATGTGTAACGCATCACACAACATTTCCGAATAACTATTGAACCTGTCCCTTTGGGTCTCTCTCTGTCCAACCTGTCGATGCCTTGTGTGAGTTCAGTCAACTTTGGTCATCCAAGGAAGGCAGTGAAAAGGGAACCGTTGTTCCTTCAGCAGCGGCTAGCGTGCAGCTTTGCAGCTATGAGCTAATCTGCGGCTCTGCAGGCTAGCAGCAGCCACATGTCGGGATCGGAGGCCTGGGCTCTGCGGTCACAAAAATGGGTTGCTTTGTCGCCTTTCCAGCTCCGTCTGGGTTTCGCTTCCCTGTAAAGGCTGACAAAAATAAACAAAGCTGTTTTTGCCGTGGCAGGATTTCTTCCTCCTGCTCCTGACGCTGAGGTTAAGACAGCAGACTTAACTCTGATTTGCCCGGTTATCCCCGGGTGAAGAGGGATGTCTCCCAGGTGCTGGTCCCTGTCTTTTGGGCCCGTGAGTCCTCATGATTGCTGAGGAAGGAGACCGGGTGGTCAAGCTTGAATTAAACTAGCCTTTGGATACAAGACACCTATCTACTGTTAAAGATTTTGTCCCCCGGCCTGCTCCTGCATATCTATTGAAGGCCCATCTTACCCCGGTTCCAGATTTGGCCGTAAATGAGAAAAACATTGATCAAGAGGTAAAACATTGCAATATGCATACTTAATTTATTAGAAAATTAAATATGGAGACAGAGTATTACATTACCATTATAAGATGATTTCACAGCGTGATGTAGGATTCTGTCTGACTTTCACAACTCTAAACACATCCTTTTTAGGGTGAGATCCTCCCATGTTTTTTTTCAAGAGGAGGGGGAATCTGTTTTTGAACAAAGAAACTCTTTCTGGGGGCAATAAAACGCCATGTTATTCTACCCAGCAACAAAGAAGAGACATACCTTCTGCCTGACTTAAGATATTTTCTTAACACTACCCACTGAGCGACGAGGCGCTGATGCTGAAGAAGGTGGCGCCCGATTCGCAGGCAATGCAGTTTCCGATGAGTGTTTTCCTGGTGCCCAGGGGCCCGAACAACAGGATGCCTTTGGGCGGTCCCCGGAGGCCGGTGAAGATGTTGGGATGCAGCATGGGCCACACCACAATCTCCTTTATGGTTGTCTTGGCAAACTCCAGGCCCGCGATGTCGTTCCAGGCGACGGGGGGGCCGTGGTCCATGATCTGGCTCATGATCAGCTCCACGATCTTTGGCCCGAAGTTCTTCAGCCGCTCGTCTTCCTGTTTCAATCACTGATCCAGCATCACACAAACCTGCCCATCTGTCACGCCATGTGCTCCATGTGGCTAACTTATAACATGAGTCATGCACCACCTTAAAGGAGAAGTCCGGACAACAAGGAAAAATCATGGGATCATTAGCTATAACTAAAACTAATACGTTTGTGGTTATTTAATGAATTTAGCTTTAATCAATAAGAAAATAAAAACATAAATTGTCGTCTGGATCACTGTGTATGGGGGTGGCCATTGCTGCCCAAATATGGGCAGTAAGGGCCCCCTGACATCACATCCTTTTTTTTTTTTCCCAGTGTCCTGTCTAGCAATGTGGCAATAGGAATTGATGTCTCAATGCCAGATAGAGCTCGACAGAATTTGGTTTCACAAGTGGAGCGAACAGCTTTCGCCCTAGTGCTCCGCTTGATTTATCACACCACATCCTGTGACGTTGAAAAGCGGAGAGCCGACAGCATTTCTCCGCACTTTCCAAGCAAAGTCAATAGGAGCCGTTCTACACAGCTGCGATCATCAACAATTTTTTCGGATTTCCAGAGGACTTCACCATTAACATTCGCGGGAGCTATTGCTGAAGCAACAATGCTCACATGCATGGCAGTTGGATGTTCCAATACATCTGGTAAAAGTGGAAAAAACATTAGTTTTTTCACCTTTCCGATTCATGATCCACCATGGGCTGTTTTGTTGGATTACCTACTTGAAGAGAGAGGATTTTCCATCATGCTTCTGGCCAGAGAGAAACGTCATATGCAGCCAACATTTGGAAGAAGAATATCTTCAAGATGACATGAGAGCAAGGATTTTCGGTATATTTTTCTTTTTCATAATGTAGAATTTGCCGGAACATTTGTGTACCGACCAGAGCGGCGGAGGGATACAACCCACTTGGAAAGGATGCTCACTGTTGTGAAGCCCACTTATTTTATGCAACTTTGGTCTTATTTTTTCTAAAGTCACTTGTATATTTCATGAGTTGTGGGGTTGCAGTTTTTTTTGGGCTTGTTTCTGAAAGTGAAGTCGATTGTTTTGGCTCTAAACTAAGTGACGCCGAAATATCCCTCCGCCTCATAACGCATTGCAGCGCATCCTGACAGCAGCAGAGAGAAAACTCAGAAAGAGCTGCTCTGCCTGTGTTTTCTGCAGTTTACGGTTGCAATAACTGATGATAACTGCTGAAAGTAGATTAGACGGTGCAGATCACCATTTTGAGCAGAGATTGGTTCTAAAGATGAGTTTTATACTCATCTTTTAACATTGCAGAACCCAACCCATAAACCATACTTTAATGCTCATTTGTTGTCTTTTTATGTCTCTAATACTAAATGTAAAATTAGTATTACTTTAAATTTAAATGCTTAATACCATGTCTATCTTTGTTTAAGAGGTTAAAAAATATATTTCAGCATGAAAACGGGGACAGATAGGGCATTGGGAATTTTTTTTTTTCTTATTTTTTTTTGGGGCATTGGGACTTGCTTTACAGCCGATACCGCACCGTTACGTCACAAACTGGGAGGTGGCAGTACTGTTCTTCACCAAGATGGCGGCCCCCATAAAAGGACCTTGAAATGAAAATTACTCTTAATTAAAAAAGCTTATCATTTATTGAACAGTATATAATAATTTTATATTTAAAGTACTTTCAGCAGTTTTAACTCTGATTTTGACCGGACTTCTCCTTTAATGAATTCAGTCCATTTAACTACATTTCGATTCCACCCAGTCGGAATCAGTGTAAACTGAGCTATTACTTTGCTACTACAATGGCTAAATTCATGTAACCTTGTTGTAGACAATGGTTATCTGTCATACTTTTACAATCCATCTCTTATCACTGTCTCGAAAATTTGGTAGTGCACACCAGTGTGTACAAATCATCTTTAATCTTAGGTATTTGCCTCTAACTAGATTATATTAGACTATGTCAAGCAGCTTTCAATTGGATTTTAACCGCACTTTTAAACATTTAAAACAGTATGCCATTTTTACTTTTAATATGACCTCAGAATAACCCCTTTTTTGACAATGGCAGCAAATGATCTTACATTTTTCAGCGCTAATGGAACTATGGTTGCTAATGCTGGTTGATACAATTTCCACACATGCCAAGGATCATATGGGAAGCATTTTGCCCTGTAGTGGTCAGAATTATGCCTAATTATGCCTATATTTGCCAATTTCCACACTAAATTCGACAGTTTATATCACTTGTGTGCCACATTCAGCTTGACAAACTAATTAATTACTAGATGATTTCGTTGGTAATGTGTTGTAAATAAATTAGTGAGGAATTAGTGTTTTCGATGAAAAAATATTTCCTCATAACCTAACTGCTCCAAAAATTGAAAGCTTTCATTACATTTTCCATGAAAATTTTGATAAACAATGAAGCATATTTTTTGAAAGAGAGAAAGATAATAAAAACACTAACCAATGGTCAACAAACATAACCAGTTGTCTACCTTCTTCTCTTTGGTCCAACATGTTTTTTTCAGTTGGAGACATCAGTGCATTGTGGATTGTGCTGTGTGACCCCACTAAATATCAAATTAATGTTTATCCATGTGTATAAGACTGAGACATATGATGAGATACAGGGTGCACAAAATGGAGGCAGGTGTTTGTCAGGTTATCCATAAGTGGCAGGTTTTAGCTCTGACAGCTTTACCAGGATACTTCAATGCATGTGGGTGTAAGCATATGTGTATCTATCTATTTGTGTGTGTGTGTGTGTGTGTGTGTGTGTGTGTGTGTGTGTGTGTGTGTGTGTGTGTGTGTGTGTGTGTGTGTGTGTGTGTGTGTGTGTGTGTGTGTGTGTGTTGTCCTTGCAGAGTAGCAGTAGATTGCATTATCTTGTATGGCATGTCTCTGACTGACCATCAGAATCCCTGATGCCATCTGACACTGCAGACAAATCAGTCATCCATGTAAAGTTATACTGAGTTGCAGTCAAGGAAAAACATGTTGCTGCTTGGCAGCCAATCAAATACTCGATTTGTTGTAAAAACTCCAGGAAAAGAAAAAAACTGACCTCATCTTCCCCCAAAGTAAAGTGTTTGGGTAAATTGTGGTGCAATGAATAGAGTTACTTATATTTGTGAATCAGATAAAATGACATGAAAACACATTAAAATTATTTACGTTTTTAGATAAAATTAAATGATATTCAAGATCTTTACCATCTTATATGAACACAGACAAAAACCATGAGTTGGAGATGCTGCTAAAAAATAAAACAGTTGAATCCGAATGTAGATGATTGGGCTGCACAATGACACAGTGGGTAGCACTGTTGCCATGCAGCAAGAAGGTCCTACCCTTGCCCTGGGTCTTTCTGCATGGAGTTTGCACGTTCTCCCTGTGCATGCATGGGTTTGCTCCGTGTACTCCGGCTTCCTCCCACAGTCCAAAAACATGACTGTTAGGTTAATTGGCCTCTCTAAATTCTCCTTAGGTGTGAGTGTGTGTGAGAATGGTTGTTTGTCCTGTTTGTCTCTGTGTTGCCCTGCGATAGACTGGCGACCTGTCCACGGTGCACCCCGCCTCTCGCCCATTGACAGCTGGAGTTAGGCACCAGCACCCCCATGACCCCACAAGGGATAGACGTGTTAGAAAATGGATGGATGTATGCAGTTGAATTTGAACCTCAAACCGACAGCTTTATTCAAATTTCAGTTAGATTTGTGGACTGGTAACCCCCTTGATCTGAGATTGAGTAAGCATCCATGTTATGGATGGACTGTGATTAATCTTAAACATACATCATTTCTGCTGTACAAGATGTCAAATTGCAATCGTAACATCAATGTCTGCAATTGCAAAAGATTGCTCAGATGCAATGTCTGGTTGGATATCACATTTCAAGTGCCATGTATTACCACTCTGCATGCTAATAATATATTTTAGCTGTTGGATGTTCTCTAACTATTCTAGAGGCCAAATTTCTTATATATTATTCATGTCCACAATGCTAAAGCTTGCAGAAAATGGTGGAAAAATTATAGTCATGGAAGAGTCCGAAGCATCGTCATAGCAATATTCAGCAATAGCTTAAATGTTATCCTGCTATTGTGCAGCACTGGTTGTAATTGTCTCGTATTGGAATGAACTAAGACTGTATAGAAGGGTGATGGTTATTACTGAAAGTAATACAATCCTGGGATCAAATCTTTACTGGGGATTTCCATTGTGGTGTTTGCAGGTTTTGCCTGTTGATGTAAGGATTTCCACTGAAGTCCACTTTTTTGTACAAATCATTGTACAGGATTCTAGAGTAGGTGTCTTTATTTTTCAGGTGGGAGATGACTAAGTGGAGAATGATGTATATTGCATCCTCAGTGGAGCAGCCAGAGTGATAAGCGAACTGAAAGGGGTCAAATGATGAGGGAAGGCTGGTTGTGATGTGAGATATAATCAGGCGTTAAAAATGCTTCATCAAAACTGATGTCAATACCACAGGGCAATAATCATTTAGAAAGGACAACAGTTTTCTTTACCACTGGCACTATAATGGAGGCTTTAAATAATCTAGAGACAATGATCTGGCTGAGTGAGATGTTAAAAATACCAGTCAGCAGTAACATCCCCTGCAACTGGAATGAGGAATATTATGTTCGGTCCAGTCCCTGACCGATGATGGCTGATTCTTGTTTTATTATTTCTTCATTCATTTCATTGCAGGGGTGCAAAAAGGTTAATTTTATGATCTTTCAGCAACTTTCCCATCATGTTTGCCGTAAAACATACTGCTCTATCATGCAGATCATCAGATTTTCTCTGAATATTTTTGCTCCACTTTCCATTCAGTGCTTTCTGCAGATTTGTAATGAAGCATAAGAAGCTGCTCCACACATTGATTATATCAGGATGCATCACTGTTGACATCAAAGCACTGTGTTCACATTTACCTTTCTAGACAAAAGATTTTCCAGATACTGTCCAGATACTGTCACACACATACACACACACCTTTTCAGCTCTAAATTTTCTAAAGGATTTAAATCTATGCTTAACAAAAAAAAAAAACATTTACTTGGTTCACCTAAACCCACTTGGAACGCAGACAAAGCACGGCAACGGCAGCAAATGCGGAACCTCATAGTGTGGATTTCTCACCAATAGAATTAGAGGTCTTAATGACGGCATATGGAGAATAGAGAGAGATGTGGCAGAAAATTGCTGAACAAGTTAATGTGAGTGTTATTTAACAGAGAACTAAAGCTGTGTTCTCACACCATACTCATTCAACATCCAAAGAAGAGGTGTGTGTGGATTAATTGTGCAACCCGACAGGCACACAAAGGATGTGGCAGCAAATCAAGATGAAATATAAAAACACGATTTAATCAGGTAATGTCCAGTTATAAACTGTTATGTTTAACCTTAACCAACCAAAGCATTAATTGGCTATATTCAACAAATGCAATTAACTACGGAATGATGTGCAAGCAATTGAAATAACTTTTAATGTTTATTCATCCTTTTTGCCTGCATTTGGTTTTATCACACCCATCCAGCTTAAAAAAAGTTGAAAAGAGCTGACGATTTTGTTGAAGGTGTATAATTTGTGCCAACCTTACTTTTATATTAATTATAAATCATACATATTTATATATTTTAAGTTGAAGTAAAGGTGGCGTTATGTGAATAAATGTGATGTGGGTCCAACAGGGTTGGGAGAAAAAACTTGGAGCTTTCTGTCCAAAAACGTCTGAATCCAGTTCTATTGTTATTACCCCAAAGGTGTTTTTTTAAATAATGGATTAAAGTAAACTCCATTTTGTTTCTTTCGTTATAGTATGATGATGAAGACATTTTGAGGGAACAAACACAGATGCTTACTGATGTCTTGTCCTTAAAAGTGTAATGTAACAATATTACTTATCCTTACTTATACTTATATACTTTCAAGTGTGTAGCAGAATAATAGTTGAACATTTATTCCTAACAGAACAATGCTGGACATCCAGGTGAAGAGGGTCCATCCACCTCTGGAGCACAACTTTGCCTCTGTTCGAAGTTAAACCTCATGATAAAACCTCATGATAAAACAGTAGACATTCAACTGAAATTAAAACATCTTTCTGTTGCTAAAGCTCCCTGTGAAAAAGCTGTACATGGTGTACTTACAATGTACAATAAATGTGTAACAAAAAAAGTATACCTGAAAATGAAGCTGCAGATTTCACAACATGAAATAATATTAATTGAGCATCTGCTGGATGTGGGTAAGGTGTTAACAGGGGTGGATGATTTTATTTGAAATGAAAGGACTGTTGTCCTTAGTTGAGAAGTGATTGATGAATCAGAAATTAATATAACATATTGCATCTCAAACTTGAATCAGAAATGAATATAACATATTGCATCCCAAACTGCTCAGCCATGTCGTCAGCTGGAAAAACTTGTTTATAAAGAGGACATTTTTCACATCTAATAGTGAATATGTTGTGTAGAATCATACAAGCATCATATCACACGCCCTTTCTGGGCTGACCCTGGCTTTGTGAAGGGATTGAGACCGGACCTTCAGCATCCCTATGATGATCTCAAGGATAAGAGGTCAGCAAATAGAACTGAGAGGGGTACCTTCTGTCCCAGAGAAGGTAATCATTGTACTCAAGATACAGTTTACATTCCGTTGGCTTCCACATTGCTGATTATGTGGGCTGTGTCACATATGATCTTCACTGTACAAAGTTATGATTAGCTGCACTGTCATATACAAGTGTATTTAGGGCTACCTGCACAGTAATGATATGGAAAAACTTCTTATTCACCTAATCTTCATTTAGTGAAGGAGCAGTGATATGAAAGTCTGTCATGTATGCAGCCAATATATTGATATAGGTATAAAAAAATAAAAGTGATTAAATATTCCTAGATTAACTTTAAATAACAATGCTTAAATTTAGTTCATAATCTGAAAAAACTAAATAGATCAAATAAAGTGCCTCTCAAAATAGTATTAGGTCAAAATGCCTAATGAAAGCCAATAAATGAAATCAAGAAAACATTATCACACCACACCCAGTGGGCTACTATAAATGCTCCGATATAGCTGCCTGTCCGTCCATCTGTCCGTCTATTACATGTAAGGTTTGTGGTGTTTGAGGATGAACAAAAAGCAGACAAGAGCTCCCGAGACACATGTTAAAGTGAACAGTGACTGTTTTTTGTGAATAAAGCAACAAGACTTACAGGCAGGCAAACAGGAATCAGGAGCACAGCAAGGAGATAGACCGGAACAGAGGGTGGCATAACAGAGGACCTGACAAAGTGTGTGACTGAACTGGCTGACTATGTAGAGGAGGAGAAGGAAGAAACAGCAGGTGGGCAATGAACTGGCGGGGGCAGGAGGAGATGAGTAACAAGGTGGGATGAGTAACAAGCAAACCAAGCAGATGATGATTGGAGCAGATGGTGGAAGACTGAACAGGCTGGAAGTGGCTGATCAGGCTTGTGGTGAATAAACAGGCTGAAGGTGGCTGATCAGGCTTGTGGTGAATAAACAGGCTGAAGGTGGCTGATCAGGCTTGTGGTGAATGAATATGCTGGAGCTGACTGATCAGACTGGAGGGGGCTCAACAGGCCGGAAGCGGCTGAACAGGCTGGAGGTGACTTATTAAGCTTGAGGTGAATGAACAGGCTGGAGGTGATTGATCAGGCTTGTGGTGAATTAATATGCTGGAGCTGACGGATCAGACTGGAGGGGCTGAACAGGCTGGAAGCGGCTGAACAGGCTGAAGGTGACTGATCAAGCTTGAGGTGAATGAACAGGCTGGAGGTGGTTGATCAGGCTTGTAGTGAATGACTAGGCTGGAGGTGACTGATCAGACTGGAGGGGGCTGAACAGGCTGGAAGTGGCTGAACGGGCTGGAGGTGTCTGATCAAGCTTGAGGTGAATGAAGAGGCTGGAGGTGACTGTTCAGGCTTAAGGCAGGAGTAGTCTAAAGGCCAAGGCAAAAACCACTAATCAGAGGCACTCCAGGTAACAACCAGAGTAGGCAGCTGATCCATGCAAGAAAGGCAGGCTGTGCACACATGCACTGGAGTAGAGAACCAGTGAGGGCAGGGTGAGCACAGGAACACAGTATAAGGCAAGCTGAGCACACAAACACAGGGGAGCAAACATGCAGGTAGCGAGACAATGCGGCACTGACTGGCTGTGAGGAACAAGTATAAGTAGGAAAAGTCCCAGGTTAACCAAGTTGAAGATTATTAGTCAGCAGCAAGTATTGCAGATCCATGCAATTACATTAACAAACTTGGTAAAGTGCTGTAACTTTCTACAGTAACAAGTTTGCCGACCGATCCCTCTGGTGCTTTCTGTTTTCATATAGGATTGAACGCAAGACCTTGGATTTGGTCTTGGTGGGCTTCACAACTTTGAACTTTGTCTCAGTGGGCTGCTTGTGAAAGCTGTAGAGCTCAGTCTTGCTTTGACTGGCTTCTTGTGACAGCGGCTGCAAAGGCTTTTTTGTGCTCTATTTACATGTTCTCTGGCCTGAGCTTTGACTTCTCCAGGTGACTTAATAGAACCTAACTTTTTGCTAAGCATCTCTCCCCCAGGACTTCAGCTGTGGTTCCTCTTATTATGACGTCAGCTATGTTTACCTCACTGGGAATCCACCACCAATCTTTGACAGGAGTGGTCTTTTGGATTTCAACAACACGGTTTGCAAAAAAGGTTTGGTATCCATATATGTCTCTTTGAACAGCTCCAAGTACTATTTGGCTGTCTATTAGTTGAAACCAGCACCCCACCTGCATTCTTGAATGTTGTTCAGAGTACTTTCAGAGTAGGGCTGCAAAAATTGCTCCACTGATTTCAGCTTTCACATCTTCTCCTTTTTGGTCAAGTGGTGTTAGCTTGGCCTTTGCTTCAACAATGTGAATCTCAGCTCCATGTGCTGTGTCCCATCTGAGGTACATGACAGCTCCATAAGTCTTGTCACTCCCGTCAGAGAAGGTGACAGCAAAAGGTTGGCCTTTACAATCAGATGGTGTGAAGCTGCTGCGGAACTTGTATCTGATCCAGGTTGGCATATTCCTCGAAGAACTTAGATGGGTTCCTCTCTGAGGCAATCTGTGAGTCGCCTGTCCCAGGTCTCATGAGTTATAATTCTCCCATCAGTTTCTTCAAATGCTTTTCTCACAAGGATTGCCCCCTTCTGCTTCAAAAGGGCTACAAGGCTGACTGGGTCATAGAGTCCAGATACTTGGCCCAATAGCTCCCTCCTGGTTAATGTATTTGGTTTCCCGGCCCTTACTTCACCTCTGGTAAGATTCTTACCCATTCTCATTTTCTTTTTCTTCTTGGAGAATTTGTTTGAGGTAGGCATCTACAATCTATCCTCTTCAGCATCATAACCAACACCAATAGCTTTATTGTCTTCATTTAATTTGGAGGGTAATAGTTTTGCTCTGTGGGTTTGGATTCTCCTCCTGAATGCCTTCTGTGCTCTTTTGCCTCCCACTTTGACCAGACCACACCCATGGTTTCAGGCAGAAGCCTTCTGCTTTTAGTATATCCTCAACTCCTTGTGATTTTAAGAAGTGTTTCAAGGCTGTTATGGGAGGTGAGGATGTCATCTACATAGCTGTCCTCTTCCAGGACTCGGCCCTCCTCTGCCAGGTGAGAAAAGATAATACCAATACCAATAACAATAACAATAATAATAGATTTTATTTGTAATGCATTTTACAATTCCAAGAAATCTCAAAGTACTACAGTTAATAGAAAACAACTAATAAAATAAGAAAACTGACAATAAAATGTAATTAAAATACACAAGTAAAAGTTTTAAGACAATTACACACAAGAAAACTAAAAGCAAAACTAGCTTGAGAGTGGATGTTTTTCCCCACCTTTGCTGGGCTACCTGAAGCACAATGTCCAATCCCCTATTCACATGGATCTTGTTTTACCTAGGGATTACATATAATTAATATGCTGCGTTGCAGCGGCGTGACAGAAGCAGAGCTGTCAACTCCGCGTCTGGGCTTGGTTTTCTCGCTGGTAAATTTTGTGAGTTGCGTTTTTTTAGCTTGATTTTTGAACGTGCAGTCGCATATTTGGGCTGTTTCTCCAATAGAACCCCTTATTCTGACAGGACAGGATAATCCTGTTTATTGCACTGTGCAACAAGAGTCCTCGCGCTGCCACTTTTTCCTGACAGCGCAAGCCGGTTAATAAATTGTCGGTATAACTGCAGCGGTGTGTGGGCATTCCTACTGTGTGGGCATTCCCACAGGGGCGTGTTTGCTGCTGGCTGGGTCTGCAGTCATACCCTTCTCCTTGATTAGCAAAGCCGTTCATCTTTACTCCGTGTTGTATGCTTGGTTTTCAACTTTAATTTTTTTCCCTTCAACCAATGCTGGTCCATCTTGAAAAATCTCAGGAAAAAAGCAGACGTAGGCTCAACTCAGTTCATCTTCTTTATTTTTACTTTTCACAGTCAGATGAAGATTAAAAACCTTGAAACCAGGAACACACAAACAAAAGGTGAATTAATAGTATGTATTTTTAACCTTGTCCCTTAGAATTGTGTGATGCACATGATTGTTTTGTTACATTTTTCTGGTATATATGTGATTGATGTAGAAATATTTGTAAATGTAAAACTATTTGAGCAGTGTTGCGTTTCCATAAATCAGTGACTGCACTGGTGGTACATTACTAATTGAGGCCACTGGGGGGCGCATTGCATCCGTGATGTCCTGTATGGTTTAGAGACATTTGAAAATAATTTTCTTAGCAGTTTTCGCTATGTTCCATGCAAGTGTCTTGTCTTGTGAAGCTTGTTTATATATATATATATATATATATATATATATATATATATATATATATATATACACTCACCGGCCACTTTATTAGGTACACCTGTCCAACTGCTCGTTAACACTTAATTTCTAAGCAGCCAATCACATGGCGGCAACTCAGTGCATTTAGGCATGTAGACATGGTCAAGAGAATCTCCTGCAGTTCAAACCGAGCATCAGTATGGGGAAGAAAGGTGATTTGAGTGACTTTGAACGTGGCATGATTGTTGGTGCCAGAAGGGCACCAACAATCATGGTATTTCAGAAACTGCTAATCTACTGGGATTTTCACGCACAACCATCTCTAGAGTTTACAGAGAATGGTCCGAAAAAGAAAAAACATCCAGTGAGCGGCAGTTCTGTGGGCGGAAATGCCTTGTTGATGCCAGAGGTCAGAGGAGAATGGCCAGACTGATTCGAGCTGATAGAAGGGCAACAGTGACTCAAAGAACCACCCGTTACAACCAAGGTGGGCAGAAGAGCATCTCTGAACGCACAGTACGTCGAACTTTGAGGCAGATGGGCTACAGCAGCAGAAGACCACATCGGGTGCCACTCCTTTCAGCTAAGAACAGGAAACTGAGGCTACAATTTGCACAAGCTCATCGAAATTGGACAATAGAAGATTGGAAAAACGTTGCCTGGTCTGATGAGTCTCGATTTCTGCTGCGACAGTCGGATGGTAGGGTCAGAATTTGGCGTCTACAACATGAAAGCATGGATCCATCCTGCCTTGTATCAACGGTTCAGGCTGGTGGTGGTGGTGTCATGGTGTGGGGAATATTTTCTTGGCACTCTTTGGGCCCCTTGGTACCAATTGAGCATCGTTGCAACGCCACAGCCTACCTGAGTATTGTTGCTGACCATGTCCATCCCTTTATGACCACAATGTACCCAACCCATGATGGCTACTTTCAGCAGGATAATGTGCCATGTCATAAAGCTGGAATCATCTCAGACTGGTTTCTTGAACATGACAATGAGTTTGCTGTACTCAAATGGCCTCCACAGTCACCAGATCTCAATCCAATAGAGCATCTTTGGGATGTGGTGGAACGGGAGATTCGCATCATGGATGTGCAGCCGACAAATCTGCGGCAACTGTGTGATGCCATCATGTAAATAATCCCTGAGGAATGCTTCCAGCACCTTGTTGAATCTATGCCACCAAGAATTGAGGCAGTTCTGAAGGCAAAAGAGGGTCCAACCCGTTACTAGCATGGGGTACCTAATAAAGTGGCCGGTGAGTGTATGTGACAACCAGAACCCTAAAGCTCAGTCTTCTCATGTAAACATGTAGGCTCAAAAACTGACTTTTTAGAAATCTCAACTTTGGCTGGAGTTTTCAGAATCATTAGTTTTTAGATATGTAAAATATAGTTTACATGTGAACGAAAGGACTGATCGCAAAAACATGTATCAATTTTCCCAGTTGTCTGGCTACGTGTGGACTAGGCTATACTCAAGTCATGCTGAAATTCACACTGATTCCACAAAGTAAGAATAAAAGCTTTCTGCAATTTTAGCTCCATTTTGTGTGACATTTCCTTTCGCACAAATGTGACCTGCCACAGCAAAACTATGAACAAGTCGACAGAGCACAAACTGAGAAAAATGTGAAACATCTTCAATTTGAGAGAAAATAGTGATTTTCGTTTTATTGCAAAATATGCTAGTTGAAGTCATAAAGTAACCCCTCAATGCTTTGGATTACCGTTTCAAAGGT
This sequence comes from Fundulus diaphanus, assembly GCA_037039145.1. Classification (NCBI taxonomy): domain Eukaryota; kingdom Metazoa; phylum Chordata; class Actinopteri; order Cyprinodontiformes; family Fundulidae; genus Fundulus; species Fundulus diaphanus. Next base: position 11,676,252 of record CM073125.1, read on the forward strand.
TTTAAAATGCTAAACTTTGTGTTTAAAAATGGGATGTTTTTAGTTTAAAATCCCCCTGAGCTGTATTTACGTGTCTGGGTGGGGGGAAGGCCACGGCTCATTTGTACAGGCATGGACTGGTAATCGGGCCGACGTGCTGTTTGGGCCGGCAGACCCGACATGTATATTAATAATATGTATTATTATTATTATTATTATTTTTTTTTTATTATTATTTTTATATGTCGGCCTCGTTATATTTGCATAATGCATGAAGAAAAATAAAATCAGCAGCGCAAGAGTCTGTTCCGATCATCCGGCCCTTACCACAGGCTACTGCAGCCCATTGGTTATCATCCCTGACAGTCTAAAGGGCTAGGCCAATCATAAAGCAGAAAAACACCTTCACGCTCCATGTGGAACAGCGGTGTTCACAGTAGTAATGGATAAGAAACGCAAGGGAGGCGCAGAGAAACTGTGCGAAAAAAAGAAACGAGTTCTTCAAACGGACGCTGCGAAATGTGTCAAACTGACTGACATGTTCCCAACAGCAGGCCTTCATCTGCTCCGGTGTCTGATGTAAAATATGGTGGTGGTGGTGGTGGTTGTAGTCAGTGACGTGCGGTAGAGTTCATAGCTGGTGAGGCACTGACGTCATCAGAGTCAGATTTACAAATATATACACTCTACAGAGTAGACTCATTGCAAAGTGCTGAAAGAGACTGATTGAGCCAAATAAATTTACCAAGAGACATGGAAAAAATATTGATTTTTTGATGAAAAAATAAAACTAAATTATTTGTCATTTGACTGGTAACAGTTTATGAGTTATGATGGATTTCTGCATTTGTGACACATTCTAAAACTATAACCCACACTATGCACATTTTATCACAAAAGCAAAACATGAGTAATTATCGCTGTCTTACCTCTACTTATAGATTAAGTCCATGCAGCGCTCTTTCTGAACAAAAATATCATAATTTTCCGGTAAAAACTCTTTATCTTCTTCAGTTTTAAAAGTCTCTCAGTCTCAGTGGAGCTCACTGCCAGGGAGGAAAGCCTTCCTTGATCAGTCCTGTTCCGGCTGTATTTTTAGAAGTCTTTTTAATGCTTTACTTGTTTAACAAAACTCGCTAATAATACATTCATAACTTGCTGTGACTCTACAGTTTTGGGACCAGGAGCGGTGCTCCTTGAGCGCCCCCTGCCTAGAGGCCAAGGAACTGCCGGCCTCACCTACAACCAGCTCTTTGCCTTTTATGATCGCGCGCAGCAGCACGAAAACATGTTACCTGCACACAGTTTGATGCCCAAAACACAATTCGTAATCCACATATATTAAATTGTGGAAAATCAGGTCATAACTGTTTGAACAATTGAATTTATGATCTAGAGACAGGAAGATGCATTCACAGAATGGAAGCCAGCGCAGTTAACATGGGATTGCGCAATCTCAGGGGAGGCCAAGCTCGCTGCGGCCTCACCGGCTTCGCTATCAAGCGCCACCCAGGATTTACATGAAAAATAGCGAAAAGTCTGCGATTTTAAAGAAAATATGATCAAAAATGAGGAAATTACATAAATAAAATACTTATTACAAATGACTGAGTGAATCAAAATTTATATTATGTTATTATATATTTTCTTTCTTTCCATGATGACAAGTGAGGCCTGGCTGACTTTACATTTTACAGTGTTAATAAATTAAGATTTTGGAAGTATTTTAAGTGTCCACTGTCACTAATTTCCATTAACCTGGCCTCAAGGTATTGCACAGTTGGTATTCAGTACACAAAAAAAAAATAAAAAAAAAATGTGGTGGGCCAGTCTAATCCAAAATGCCAGGGCCGATTTTTTGTCCCAGTCCACCCCTGCATTTGTATACCGCCTTTGTGTGGCTCTGTGCACACTTTTGTTAACTCGTGTTGGCCAACAGGCTCCATGCTTATAGGGAGCAGATGGCTAGTTATGCAGCTACTTAACTCTGAAAGAGAAACTGAGTTTGTGTGACTTGTGAAGAAAATGGACCAACCTGAACGGATCTCCAAGAGCAAAACTGCAGCTTGTTCAGTGCTTTACATGTGACCAGGACGAAGACGCGGGACTTTTCATTTTATGTATGAGGAGAGCTGAATGTAACCAAGCTGTTTTAAGGCTTCTCCCTCTTCATTTTCCCCTTTCTAAATTTCCTCCATCAGGCACTAAGTCTGTAATCTCGCGAGACTTGCCGCGATATTTTCCCACAAGACTTCTGGTGAGATTTGAATAAGTATGGCCGCACACTGTTGTATTTAGTGTGGGGCTGGTGGCCACAGACATGAATACAGGAGACATGAGAGGCGTGCCGACAGAGCGGCCATCTTAGGTCAGACCAAGCTGCAGTCAGACAGAATACAAGTCAATTCAGGAAAATGTACTTTATGTTTTCAGACACTCTGAATCCGGTGAATTCTCACCCGATTTCTAGATAAATCAACTGACTGAAAACGGCACCCCTTTAGGGGCTACATGGGACCAATTGATTGAATTAAATTATTGTCTAACTTAATAAATAATTTCGATTTTGTATTGAAAGTAAGCAAACTTCCAGAGCTCCGTCCCAGGAAGCCCGACTTTTACTCCGCTTATGGGTGCGCAAAAAAAAGGACACTAGGAACCAGATCCTGGGGAATTACCTTCCATAAGGAAGATTTTATGATAGATAATCCTCATGCTTTACAGTTACAGTTTTTCCGGCATAAACACAATATGTGCTAATGGGTAGCAGGGATGGAAGTAGAGAAAAGTACATTAAACACCAAAAACAAACAAAATGGTCCTAAATTACTGGATAGACATGATTTGGTCATAACAGTTTTTGCTATGATTTTGTAATGTATTTGATTATAAGATGCGTTAGGTTTTTTGTTGATTTTTCCCCCCCCCAGATTGCGGTTTGTAATATATAATTTTTAAATGCTATTATGGGCACCTCTGCTCTCACTTGTCTGTATATAGTTTTGCTCCTATGTAGATCAGTGCTGTTGTCTGTAGATCGGTGTCTGTGTATATATATTATTTATTATTATTTGTGTGTATAATTTGTTTGTATATTACATTAACATGTAACTGCAAAATATATAAGTGCGTGTACATTTTTCATCCAGTTTGACTTCAGTTTAAATAGTTTTGGTTCTGAATAAATATGTGTAATCTGTCTGAAAGGTCACGATCACTGTGAACATGTGATTAAAATGAGATCTGAGCTGCCTCCTATAGACCCTTTTCACAGTGACGTCATGCAACTTCCGTTCTGCGGTGAAGCAGGGTATCTTTACTTCCGCTTTCTCCGCGAGCAGTGTTTTTACATAGGGAATTCACACAGTCCCTCACCAATCTACCCAAATTTCGTTTGGGAGACGTGCACAGACTGGCACAAAAGCTTTCGACCACACCAGCCTCCAAACTCGACAAAGATGACAAGTTCTTTGTGGAACAATACCTTTTCGATTATGAAGGTAAGAGCTTTGTCTTCTTAGCTCTGTTGTTAGCATAGATGCTAGGATAATGATAGCAATGCTACCAACAGGACTTTTGTCATTTATTAGTTTTCTATTTCTCCATTATATTGCTACGCTAGCTTTATTGCTATATCAGCTTATCTGTTTCACAGCTTTTAGCCAATGAGTCTCACCAGGGATATAGTTGATGTATAATGTTGAGCCTTTTCATACTTTGTTTTGGAACATTGTCAATGCTTTTGGCCACTTGGTCACAGTTAGAGCACGCTGTCACACCTCTATGAATAAAAATGAGGAGCCTCATTCCCTCCCGTTTTTTTTTTTTTTGTGTAGTATTTTACTGAGGTTGCAGACTTTGCAGTATCCCTCAAAATTCCTCTGTGGGTTCAGTGTGTTTCTCAGTCTCGTCAGTACATTTGGAGCCTCAATTAATAAAATAATTCTGCCCATTCCTGTTAAAACTATGATAGTTTAGGACATCATAGACTGAGAAAGACGCTGTCAATAATGTTGAATGCACACTGCATGCACAATAATAATCAGTTCACTATAGTATTTATGGATTATGCTGCTGTCGGGGCAAACCCCTTGTGTCCTATACTGTTATTTTTCAGGAACTGACCAAAAAAACATGGATTTTAAAAAACTTCAGACATCACACTTCATATATTTTAGTTATTTATTACATAGATACTTCATAGCAGCTCTGTCCATTTTACCTTTTACCTGTCCTGTTTATCCTGCTGTCTTGCTCCGGTTCCCCTCTGCCTTACAGAAGAGCCTGCTGCCGAGCTCTGGTGGGTTCTCCCCTGAACTGTCAATTCTCTGCCGAGCTGTGGACCCTCCTGCTTGTTCCTGGTTCTAAGAAATCTCTCTCCGGGCCGTCAGCTCCTGCCAACACCATCACCCTGTTCCCGTGCAGTTCTACCTCGCTGGTTACATCACCCTCCATCCCATCAAACCTTCAATAAAGACTTTCATTTTAAGTCCCGTGTGTGTGGTTCTGGGTTCATCCATAGACAAATTAGACTTAGACAACTTTATTTGTCATTATGTAAATGGTAAATTATGTATGCACAGAGTGCGTACAGAACGAAATTCCGTTTGCATACAGCTAGAGAATTACAGTAAATTACAGGATAAAGTGCAGCAGTGATTTAACAGTAAACTATTGAAATGTAAACAATGCAGGAGAAAGAGACTGTGTGCGATCACAGTGTACAGGTGAGTATTTTTAAAAACCATTTGTATGTGCAGAAATTAATTAATTTCTCAGATTAATTTCCTTTCATTAACAAATTGATTTTGACAGCTCTAATAAAAATTTACGTGGTGAGCCACTGAAATTATCTTGGGAATAGCTAAATAAACTTATAACTCAATTATCTTTAAGAAAGAAAGATGTTTAATTTGTTAAAGACCACTTGCAGAAACATAGGTGTCCTCGGAAGAGAAGTGCTGACTGCAGGCGTAAGTGCTGCTGCGAATGATTTTAAAATTTGGCCCCTCGTCTCTTCTTATTGCTGTCACCCAATAGGCTCCAGTCTCAGCATCAGCCGGGAAGTCGTGAAAACTGAGATATGGAAAGTTTTTTTGTTGTTCGAACACTGTGGGACACTGCAGTAGCAGTTTCTCTGTGATTGTGCCATGCTTGGTGGATATGATGCTGCTGAGAGATGGACACAAGGGAAGAAAAAATAGATTAATTATAATACTTTTTAAAACCTTTACTTAACCAGATAAACTCCCATTGAGATTAAGATCTCTTTTTTTAAAGGTTGATCTGATTAAGATGTCAGCAGCACATGTCATTACTAATACAGTATAATAAAACAATTTCAGGCTTCTACTTAAAATATACAGTATTTTGCACAAAAACAAAAAAAAGTGCATTAATATAAGTGCAAATAATATTATGAAGAAAATTCATTATAATACACAGAAAATTCAGAAACAGAAGTACTGTCCAATAGACTCACGGTATTTTTTTTTAGGAATGAACAAAAAGATTCAAATGGAATAAGATCTTTTTTATTCAGTGACTGCAATTATATATAACACGTCACCATAATCAAGTAAGGGGAACAATGTAGCAGATAAATGTCTCTTTTTTCACTCCGTGAACAAGATTTATTTCTATAATAGCAAAGCTACAGTAATCATTTTATAACATCTACATCAGATTAATGACAGGTAAAGTAAGCTAACAAGCTGCTGCATGTTAGCTTTGATCTTCATGTTACTGTCCCAATCAAAGCATCTATATAACAGCAATGATCGCTACAAATACTAAGGAAAATAAAGATAGTCAATAAGACACGTTTAATATTGTGCTCTCAGTCTTACTTAATGAAATCACGCTGATTACTGATAGGTAAAAGTTTGGTAAGGTAAGCTAACAACCTGCTGCATGTTAGCTTTGATCTACATGTTACTGTCCCGATCAAAGCATCTATATAACAGCAATGATTGCTATCAATACTAAGGAAAATAAAGATAGTCAATGCGACACATTGTGGTCTCAGTCTTACCTTATGAATCACGCTGATTATCAGTGAAACACCTCTTCACCTCCCGAATTTTCTATGTAAAAGCATGTAGCCGGAAGTAAAGATACCCTGCTTCGCTTCAAAACGGAAGTTGAGTGAAGTCATGTGAAAAGGGTCTATTCATTTTGACAGCAGATGTCTGATCTGTGGTCTGACCCAAGATGGCCGCCCTGTAGGCACGTCGGCCTAGCAGCCGGCAGCGTACAATGGGGCGTCTACGTATATGATGTCTATGCTGGTGGCTGTATGGAGCTGCTGCAGGTAGGCAATTAACCGACTTAAAGTAATAATTTTCCATCTTAGCTGCTATAACGCTCACTGGTATGCCTTGCAACTTTTAGATACTTCTACCACTGAAGGTCGATGCATTTTTTTGAGCTTTGTGAAACTCACTAAAGACGGAATTGGTGAGTGTTATATTGTTTGTTGTAGCATGCTAATGCTAATACCCTGTTTTGATAGTATTAGCTTAGCGCGGGCGCTAGCTGCACTTTCTATTGGTTTCCATTGTTTCCAGAATCATGGCTAACAACTATATTGGCTAGCTTCCAAAGTTGTAATGTTGCATTAGCCTGTTATTTTGTTTTCATTTGACCAACTGGGTTAAAATTAGTCAAAAATAACCTTATTTTATGGTTATTGGCTAAAAGCCTTTACATTTATAGGCATATTGAAATGCATTTCTAAAGTGTACTTTTGTGTAAAACCATTTAATATGGTATGGAATTGTTAGAGTACTCTATGAATAATTGTTTTGTATATTTTTAACAATTAAGAAATCATGTACATGTAGATGACTATATAAATGTTTGATATTAATTAGGAGCTAAGCATTGTTAATCATGGTGCTAATTATTGGTCATGTTAACACAGGCCAGGTTCCTTTGTTCCCATGCATTGGGTGGTGAGCTAGAGACAGGCTGATCGTGCCTCAGCCCGGAAAGAAGCCGACTGCAACTCCCATCAGTGCGGTAGGAGGCACCGCAGCTCGCTTCCCCCAACCCACATACATCCATATACTAACCTTTCAATATCATTCAATCACTTCTCATAATCAACCTTTTGGGACAATAATACAGCCTTGTGGGGACTATATGAAGTGGACAATGCAGACCACAATTTAGTGACCATTTTTGTATTTGTTCATTTGGAAAAATAGAACTGGCTTGTCTGTACTTATCGTGTACAACTGTAAATATTGTAAATATTTTTTCTTTTCATATATTACACTATTTTTTGCACCTGAATTCTGTGTTGAGTCTTATTAAGCACACCTTCAACCTTCTCCCAGAGCTGAACTTAGACCTTCTGATGATTATAGCTTTTATTTTATTTATTCCTATATCGGCATTTTCATAAAAAATGGCTACATGAAACATAACAAACTGATGAAGCGACTGCATAACTTTGGTGAATATTCATTGTTTCCAGTTGCTGTTAACCGAAGACGGTATGGAAAGCTCTGGACTCACGGCAGAAGCACGAGAATTAACATTAACGGATTGTGCAATAACATAACCGCCGCTGTACAGAGCTGCACTGTGGGAATATTTTGCGGCAGGTAAGGGAGCATTAACATTGTTAGAAAAATGTAAATGTAGTAATTTTATTTTCTTTAAGTTTTCTTTAAACAGGCATTTGGTTTGTTTCAAGAGCTGGCTTGCAGGAATGTTCTGGTGTTTTAACTTCAGACAGGGAGAACAAATGGTTCTCCCAGATAAGGAATGTCTTGCCTTATCCAGCTGTGCATCTTGCAGGTGACTGATTACTATCCCCAATAAACCTGCACCCCTCTTTCTATACCGACCCACATGTAACCTCCTGACCCTTCTTTGAAGTCCGATTATAAAGGCATAAGACAGAGAATGTCCCAGCGGAGATGAGCCAGACGTTAAGGGAGCACTGTTCTCCGTTTGGCTCCTCTGCCCTTCTCTGCAGAAAAGTAACTTGTGTTTTGTGTTGGTTTTTCTAGGACAATAAGGGGTTATTATAATAACCCTATCAAACATCAATGCATTAAGCAATAACTTAACCGCTGCTAAGCACTTCACTGTTGGAGTAAATGTTCACCAGGACACTGGAGTAGCTTATAGATTCTGTATCAGGATAGATCAGCGGAAATAATAGCGTCTGCAGATAGAGAGCATTCCTAGATTCCAGCTGACATTAACTGAAAATGAGGAAGACGAAGAATGCTTTGGACTACGGTGCACTTGTGCACTTAGAAGACAGTCTTGAACCGCAAACTCTATCCTGGGTATAGATGGATTATTTAGCCACAGAGAGCGGCAGGACATGTGACTCATCGGACATGGGGTGAGTTTAAGAAGTTTTAAAAAAATATTATGATGATACTGAAATTAAAGCTGTGTATCATTCAACCTTCCATTTTTAATATCCGAACATGATTTAAGTGGCAGATTATTTTGTTAAGCGTTTTTAATGTAATACAAAACCTAAAAACTGCAGAAATATTTAAACAAAGATAGACATGGTATTAAGCATTTACATATAAAGTAATACTAATTTTACATTTTAGAGACAAAAAAAGACAACAAATTAATAAGCATTAAATTATGGTTTATGGGTTGGGTTTCTGCAATGTTATCAGCGTGTAAAAACTCATCTTCAGGACCAATATCTGCTCAAAATGATAATCTGCACCGCCAAATCTACTTTCAGCAGTTATCATCAGTTATTGCAACCGTAAACTGCAGAAAATATGGATAAAGTTGCTCTTCCTGCCTTTACTCCCTCGGCTCCTATGTCAGTCTAGAGCAGGGGTTAAAGTTCTCCGTCGCTGCGACGGATTTCCGTCATTTGGAAAATGAGCGCAAACATTAGCCAATCTGTACCTGTACACCTGTAGCCACGTCGCCTGTCAGTGTTTATTCCCTCGCCGCCAGTAACTTAGCTGATAAACCAACCAGGGATCTCCCCATGATCTGCTATTACGTTTTATTTAAAACTCAAAGAGTTACGCGCTAGCTCAGGCTAATTTAGCATGATGCGCTTTTTCCTTTCCTTTTTTTTTTTTTTAAGATCGGTCAGAATGTGAAACAGTGTCCCGCATTTCAATGGGTCTGATTCAGAAAAAGTAAATAAATTCCACCTGCGCTTTTCTGTAACAAAGAAGGCAGAGCTGCATCGGCTGTCAGTCAATAAGTAGCAGCTCCACCTCAGGAGCAGCTGCTCACCAGGACACTCGTTAAATAAAATCACAAGGATTTTGATGCATGCAGATTATTAAGGAAACTACGTCAATAAATAAAAAAATAAACTGCAGCTACAACATGGACTGGAGAACGGGTTCAAACTGGATGAGGCCAGATAAAGGTGATTCTTAGAAAGCTTTTATGAAGTTATTTTGTATTTTTAAACAGAGTGGAGCGTGATGTGAAGCGACACTGTAGAACCAAGTCGCACTAGAACCAGCTGAGAATGCCTCCTGTGGTTCTATGGACTCATTTTATTCAACCCAAAATCACCTGCCAGAGAGACAAGCTACAGCAGCAAAGGTTACCTACAGCAATATTTAACTTAATGCAAAGTTTAATAACATTTTACTAATTAAAGTTTTCATCTTTAAAAGCAAGTTATGTTTTTTTCTGATAAACTTTGAGCAATTTTATTAAACTTTTTAAAAATTTTACATCCCATCCATCCATGGATTTTCTATACCTGCTTTTCCGTACAGGTGTGACGTCAAGCCCTATCTGATGGGGAAACAGGGTAATGGGGGTGGGGGGGGGGGGGGGGTGGCGGCAGGTGGCTCTTCCTAGGCGGGGACACAGATTACATCCTGGACAGGTCGCCAGTCACAGGGTTAAAATATAACCGTTTTATTAGACTTCAAAAAAGTTAAATAATGCCTTTTTTATAAACTCATGAGTTGTGATAATTAATTGCTGTGGAATAATAGGAAAAACAGACTGATTATTGTAATGTGTGATCTGTGTTAAATTAAAATATATGACGTCATCATAGTGTTGGTTATGTGTCCTGCATTGTCCAAGGTTGTGGTTGACCTTGTATGATCATATGATTGGTTTATATTGAATGTGACAGGGAGCCAGTGGAGTTAATGTACAGGAGTGAAGTAGATTATGTAATGATGAAGCTGTTGTCTTTGTACTAGCTGCAGTTTTGGAGGTTTTCTGGAGGACAGGGAGGGAAGGGAGCTGAAATTGTAAAGTCAAGAGGTGAGTGGACTGTGAACCAGTTTGGCAACAGTGTGAAGGAAGAACTTGATGCTGCCGAGATGAAAGTTAACCAGGTGATGATGTGGAAAGTGAAGGAGAGGATGGGAGGCTGTCCATGATGACGCCAAGGCTCTGAAGCTGAAAGGTGGCAGAGATACAGGAATGGTCAATGGATATTGTAGACCTACCAGATTTGGTTAATGTTGTCTTTGCACAATAAGCAAGTGAGGTAACTGATGTGGCATGATGTCCACGGCCCGGGAATATATGGGCTGACTTGAAACATTTTTCAGTCAAACTGATTATTTTTGCTTTAACCCATGGTCTAGAGGAGGATGCGCTGCAGCGGGTTATGAGGCAGAGGGATATTTACTCAATGTCTGTAGTGCGGCAGCGTTACTTATTTTATAGCCCAAATAAGCGACTTCACTCATGAAATTTTCAAGCGACTTCAGAAAAAAGAAGCCCAAAGTCGCATGAAATAAGCCGGCTTGGCAACAGTAAGCGCGGGTCTGTTTTGCTAGTCTCTAGCATTCTGGGAACTAGGGGAAGTGCAGAGGGTAAAAAACAAAAACACAGTCCGGAGAGCGCTGCGGGGAAACAAAGCATTAACGCGATTAATGCACGTAAAAAAAAAAAAAAAAAAAATGTCGGCTTTATGGTCTAACAAAGTTAATGCGTTAATACTTACAGCCCTTATTTATTTATTTATATATATATATATATATATATATATATATATATATATATATATATTAGCACATCACCAACCCCTAAACTGTGGTCTTTCAGCCAGAAATGCATAATATCTTCTTTTCTATTATTGATTGCTGCTATACCTGGAAGATATCTCCATGGTATTATTTTGTATTGTAAAGGCAATGAGAAATGTTATCTTATCTTATGTTATCCTAAGCACCCATAAAACGCTTTTTGAGATAAAAAAACCAAACTTCAACTGTTTGACATTTACCAATTTTGTAATTGACAAATGTTTAAGTTTTTTACTCAGTTTATTTTATTTTTTTGTATGTGTGTGTGTTACCATTAAATTTGGTGTTGTAATCTTCGGACAGTTGAAAGGTGTTTGTTCAAAGCACAGATCTCTAAAATATTTTAATTCAGAGCTGTAAATTATCTTTACATGAACAAAATAGTGCTGTGAGTTGATCTGGACCCTCTATTAACACACATTGAATGGGTGGGAGGCGTTGCAAGGTAATAATTAAATTAACAGCTTTTGTTAACACCCCCATGGCTTAGGGTGATTCTAAAGAACCTTATCGTCTTTGCAGAGTGCCAACTTTCAAATGGTCATATCTTGTTCAGTTTTTTTGATTTCCACAAATTTGACATCATTGGAAAGCTTACATTCCATTATTTCAGAATGTGTAAATAGTGCAAAATGACCCTGGGAAGACTTGTTCCTGGCTTTGCTGTGGCTGTTCACAAATTTTTAGGCACTTTTTTCCTGGTCAACTTATTCATGTTCTCCCAAATCAATTTGGAATTGTCCATTGCTTGATCAATAATTTTAACAAAAAAAAAATTTGCTTTCCTTATTTCACTTGTAACCTTATTTTGCAGTCCAACAATTTTTATTTATCTGTGGTCAGCTTGGATTTTATAGCCACCTTCTGTGGCACATCATGCACCTTAATCGTTTTGAGTAAATCTCCCCCATTCATGGAAGGGTGTTTTTGTCTATTACACATTTGACTATGGACAAACAGCTCTGACAGAGTTTACAACAGAATACAAATGTGCCCCCTTCTTTCCCATTTATTGCATTTTCAAAGTCATGTTGTTCCCCCTTTGGTTTTCTAAATTGACTAGACTTTTTAGCTTCAGGAATAAAACACCTTTTAGACAATTTCCGAACAATAAGGGTTAAATTATGGTCAGATATCCCGGTAGTTATTTACAAGGTTGTTATGATATTTTTCGAGGATGAACCCGGACATAGCACGCACACACAAAGCTAGTTCTTAGGAGTGAGTTTATTGAATAGAGTGGAAGATGGATGATGATGGAACCCAGAGTCTTTCAACAGACGGAGGTGTAGGGTGCAGAAGCTGGCCGGCAGGAGGCGTGGAGAGAGACTGACCGGGAGGAACTCTGGAGCCGAAGACTTGAGACCAGGACGGAGCATCTGAGCCGTGCACTTGAGACCAGAACATCAGAGCCGTGCACTGGAGACCAGAACATCAGAGCCGCGCACTGGAGACCAGAACATCAGAGCCGCGCACTGGAGACCAGAACATCTGAGCCGCGCACTGGAGACCAGAACATCTGAGCCGCGCACTGGAGACCAGAACATCTGAGCCGCGCACTGGAGACCAGAACATCTGAGCCGCGCACTGGAGAGCAGAACATCTGAGCCGCGCACTGGAGACCAGAACATCTGAGCCGCGCACTGGAGAGCAGAACATCTGAGCCGCGCACTGGAGAGCAGAACATCTGAGCCGCGCACTGGAGAGCAGAACATCTGAGCCGCGCACTGGAGAGCAGAACATCTGAGCCGCGCACTGGAGAGCAGAACATCTGAGCCGCGCACTGGAGAGCAGAACATCTGAACCGTGGACTTGGGACCGGAACAGCTCACCAGGAGATGAGAACAGGAGTGGGAACAAAACTGAGCTGGATCTAGACTGAGACTGGAACAAAACAAAGTTGACGGAAAGTCTATTGGCTGACTAACAAAAAACCAAGTTGAAGGAAGTCTTCAGGCTGACTGTATATTTAAAAAAAAAAAAAAAAACTGAGCTGACAAGAATTCTGGCAGAGACTGAGCGGGAGTGAACGCTATGGACCGGCGACGAGAACACAACTAAGGTGAGTTTATAAAGGGAGCTTGACAGGTGACGGGAATAAAGACTAATTAGTGTCCTGACAGGTGTGACTATGCCTCAAGTAACTTATTAAAAGAAATAGATAAAATACAGTATCAAGCGTTAAGAATTTGCTGTGGGGCAATGAAGACGACACCAGTGTCAGCACTACAGGTAGAAATGGGGGAAATGCCATTGGAGTTAAGAAGGAAAAAATTAGGAGTAGGGTTTTGGGCAAAAGTAAAAGGGCATAAAAAAAGTTATCCTATAAATAATATATTACAACCATGCCAAGAAAGTGTTAAGAATGTAAAAGTAAATAGTTTTGGATGGATAATAAATAAAGAAATAAAGGAAATAGGATTAAATCAATGTTTAATTAGCCCGGTCGTGGATTTTTCATGTAATCCGCCTTGGATACAAAAAGAGATGAAAGTTGATTTAACATTGTTGGAAGAAGGAAGACAAACGGTAGAAGGAGAGGTGGAAAGATACATAAGAAGGGTGTATGGAGAATACTTACAAATATATACAGATGCATCAAAAATGGTAAATGATAGAGTAGGGATAGCATTTATAATTCCAGATTTAAACATTATGGAAAATAAAAGATTAATGGATAGTTTGAATGTATACACAGGAGAGTTACTGGCTATTTCAATGGCGTTAAAATGGAGTGAAGAATTAAGAGAAAAGAAAGTGTTAATTTGTTCTGATTCAAGTAGTGCATTAATAAGTATTATGGAACAAGAGTCGGAAGCAAGACAAGACATTCTGATAGATATAAATAAATCAATATGTAAAATGGGAAAAAAATGGATCTACTGTTAAATTTATTTGGATTCCGGCTCATACCGGAATAGTTGGAAATGAATTAGCAGATACATTTGCAAAGAGTGCGAGTAAGAGAAATGAAGTTGAACTAGAAGGTAAGTATAGTAAAAATGAGATAAGGAGTATAAGTAAAATATATTACAAAAAGAAGTGGCAGGAAAAATGGGAGGGTGAAAAGAAGGCAAGGTTTTATTATAATATTCAAAAAAAAGTGGGGGAGTGTAGAAAAGAAAATAGGAATAAACAAGAGGAAGATATTATATCTAGATTAAGATTTGGGCATGTAGGGTTAAATAGTACTTTGAAAATAATAAATAAACATAGTACGGGGTTATGTAATTTTTGTGGAAAGTTGGAAACAGTTATACATATTTTTATGGAATGTAATAAATATAATCTAGAAAGAGAGGAATTAGTAGAAGAGTTAAATAGGAATAAAGTTAAATTAAATATTAGAGAGCTGCTACAAAAATCTTCTGGAGATGTGGTTTTTAAATCCGTGTTTAGGTTTCTTAGGAAAACAGGTCTAATAGGGAGATTATAGGGATTAGACATCTGGTTCATACTCCAGTCCAGAAGGTGGCGGTAATGCACCTGAAAGTTGTTTGCCAACCGCCATAAAACAAAAAGAAGAAGAAGAAGAAGACAGGTGTGACTAATAGCAGAGCGAGGGAGAGCTGAGTGAACTGCAAAATAACAAGAAAGAAGCCAGATACAACTTAAACCATGACAAAGGTCTTAATTCTCTTTTATATTTGTGAATATTAAGTCTATCAATGTGCTGGAGGACTGGGTTATTCTTGTCAGGCCCTTAACTAACTTCAAAGGTTGTTGTAATTCATATGAGAGCTTTGCTGTTTTTATCTTCCCAGTTGCAGTTTAGGTCATCCATTAGTATTACCACTCATTAATATTTCCTATTATCAAAATCACACTGTTGTAGTATGGCAGGCGATGCAATTTGGACACATTTGTCATTTTAATTTTTAGAACTTCTTTAATTTTCCCAAACATTATATGTGTGGCAACCTGAGGGTAGATTTTATTTTATAACACATGTTAAAGTTTACAATATGGGAAACCAACAACGCCACCTGGAATAACTCCAGGAAAAGACACAGGTAATTTCTGCTGGAAATAAAACACAGTATAGAAAATTGTACAAAGTTTTATTACAATTAATTTAATTCAACAATAACCTGGACTTATATGTTAAAACAGTGAATGCATTTGGAATCAAATTGAGTATAAAAAAAAATGTTTAAATTTCAAAGGAAACTGAGGTTTACCAATGGGGGGAAAGTGGTGAGAAGAGGGGCAACATCTAGTGAAGAAAAGGGACCACCCTTTCAGCCAGAAATGCATAATATCTTCTTTACTATTATTGATTGCTGCTATACCTGGAAGATTGCTCCATGATATTATTTTGTATTGTAAAGGCAATGAGAAATGTTATCTTATGTTATCTTAAGCACCCATAAAACGCTTTTTGAGATAAAAAAAACAAACTTCAACTGTTTGACATCTCAGCCGCTCATCTCACCCTAGGTGAGATGAGCGGCTGAGATCTCGCGAGAGCTGTGAGCGGTGCGTAAGTAAAATGGCGGCATACATGTAGTTCAAAATTAAATCCACTCAGGTAAGTACTAACCAATAACTGAAAATTAAACAAAGTAAAGTGTAAACATTAACAATTGTCTCATTTTCACAAGGGAACAAACTGGAAGAAGAGACCTTGACGAGCCTGGAGAGCTACCTGGACAAGTGCTTTGACAACATCGTGATGGGGAAGAAAAAAGATCCCGCAGCCACAAACACACCTTCACTCAAACGAACTCGGTCTAGCTCTACCGGTGCGTCAACTTCCACTACAGCGACGTCCTGGAATCCATCGACAAGAAGCTTACCAGCCTGGACGCTCGCCTCACCTTGGTAGAGGTGCTCCACAAAGAGTTTCAGGCTCTGAGAGAATCGGTTGAATTTAGCCAAGCACAGCTAGCTTCTGTTGCCGCGGAGAACGACGCGCTGAGGGGGAAAGTCACGGAGCTCACCGAGGGGATGATGTGGCTGACCGGCGAAAATAAGAAGATGAAAGAATCCACTCTGGACATACAGTCGCGACGTATGAGAGATAACCTCGTCTTTGCAGGCATCCCTGAGCGGCAGGAGGAAGACCCCGAGTTTGCAATACGTGAGTTTCTCCAGCAGAAGCTGAAAATTCCGGCGGATCAGGTAAAAAACATCACCTTCCATCGCGTTCACCGACTCGGAGGTAAGAAACCCGATAAAATACGCCCTCGTCCGATTGTTGCTAAATTTGAGCATTATAAACAAAAAGTGTTTGTTAAAAGCCATGGGCGAGAATTGAGAGGAACGGATTTCAGTGTTAATGACCAGTTTCCCAAGGAAATCCTAGATCGTAGGCGAGTGTTATTTCCAATCAGGAAAAAATACATTAATGATGGCGTCAGAGCTAACGTTGCAGTTGACAAACTTTATATCAATGGTCAGTTGTTCAGGGATCAGAAGATCACTCCTTGGCTTTATTAGATGCACAAAGGGTGGATTTAAAGCATGTCACACTTGAAAAAAAGAAAAAAATTGTGTATAGTTCGGAACACGGTGATAAAATAAATAAATGCACAGCTCAAGAGCACGTTGGCACGGTATGGTTGTTAGTCACGGTTGGGTACACGAGGCATGGGCGGTGGTTATTTCTCTTTCATCTTTTCTCACTCTTTGCACTTTCTTAATTCTCTGTCTTTCTTTAAACTATTCATCTGCTCCTTTCCTGCTGACTAGACAAGCACGTCAGATGATGCTACCTGGGTCTTTGTATAACTATTTTTCTGAGGACATGCACTTTTCAACTTCTCACTTTCACCTATGATGAATGTAAAGTTTGTGACATGGAATGTGCATGGAGCTGGCACCAGGGAGAAAAAGCTAAAGATCTTTAACCAGCTTTCAAGATTAAAGGCAGATGTTGTCTTATTGCAAGAAGCCCATAAATCAGCTACAACTGTAAGTGATCTTAACTCACTTAAGTTCCCCAATGTGTTTGCTGCCTGCTATAACTCTAGACAGAGAGGAGTAGCAATTTTAATCCACAAAAACATTAAGGTAAGCGTACCCATTAAGCCCAGGCACCATTTAAGCCCATTTGCCACTTTGAAGTCAATTTAAAAAAAAGAGGGGCCCTGTCTAATGCTATTCGTTATTTTGTCCAATCACACAATTTCTTAATTATATGTCAGTTTTTATTTGGCACCAATCACATTTGTCAATATTAAATAAGGCCCGCCTACATCCGTGCAGTCTCAAGGAGGCTCAGATAAAGTCGCTTCAAAACATTGGTGTTTTCGGACCCCTCAGAAAGAGCCTCTTTTCAGCTATTTTCAGCCACTGACTTGGTAACTACATTCATATTATGTAAATTGGGAGATTATTGATTTGTTTTTTGCGCGTAAACAGGTAATTCTTTGTCATATTTTACTATTTGGTTTTATGTGGAAAGATGAGTTATGCTAGTTAGCGTAGCGAGCTAACCATTAGTCAATACATGTAGATCTACTGATAGATACACTGCTTAAGGATTAAACATTTTGAGTATACACACTAAATGTTTTCTGATTAATTTTACATGAATCTTCAAATTAAAACACAAATAAGGGTTTGGATGGGTGAAATATTTTCAAAAAATGCCTTTTTTCCAAGGTGGGCTTAAATGGTACAGTGACCCAAAAAACAGCTAGCGTAAGCTAACTTTGAATAAGAATTCCTTGTTAATTCAGAAAGTTTGGCAAAAGAGAGATAACTATGAATGCAAGTTTTAAAGCATATTTAGGCTACAGGCATTTCTGTATACATTTCTTGCATTTTGGTAAGAGCATATTAGCTTTATTTCCCTGGTAGTCAGTGTAGAACCATTTAAGCCCATTGTGTTCCATTTAAGCCCATCTCATGTGTTTCAATAGAAAATAATGACATGTTGAGGTTTGATATCTTTTTACTGTAATCCTGTGTTTGATTTTCTCATACCTCACTAACTTCATTAACACAAGTACATCACAGATCACACACTGCCCAGAAGAATTGTTATGTACGTTAATTTTGCATAATAATTTGTTTACAGTGAGAAAAATGACAACAAAAAGGAAAAATTACAGCAACTGTCCTAAAATCATCAAGGCATGTCGCCTTTACCATGAGGGCACAATTAAGAACTTGTCTCTCTTAGCAAGACAGTGTGGAGTGGACAGGAAGTCTTTGAGAGAAAGATTAAAGGAGAAAGTTAGTCTTGAGGCTCATCAGGGACGCACAACCTTCCTCAGTTCAGGAGTAGAGAAGGAGATTTCGTAGTGTCTTCAGGTAGGCTGTAAACAAGATGTTAGGCTAATCTAAATAGGCAAATGGCAAATAGCAAAAAGGCAAATAGGCCTACTTAGTCATGTTTGTGGTGGTCCATTGTTACAAGCCAAACATTAAATGCAAGTTAAAAAATTAAATTGTGTATAAGATGTATAACATGTTATTGAATAAATATGTGTTTACTACCTGAAAAAAATAATAAATGTTTATATTTGTGTAAACAAATGTGGTTGTGGGCTTATTTGGAACACATATGGGCTTAAATGGTACTACGGTACCATTTAAGCCCATGTCAGACTTTTGACTTTATTCATAACATTTCTTTAATTTGTTCTTTAAAATATGGATAAGTAAATGAATACACTTTGAAATGAGCGATTAATCCATCATTTTAACAAATGATCATCTTTATAAACCATCTTAGTGTCTATGAAAAATATGTAAACTTAGATTTTGGTGGGGTTAATGGGTACGCTTACCCTTAGTTTTAAAATATTAGACACAATTATTGATCCTGAAGGTAGATTCATAATAATTAAAATATCTATTCATAACCAGAAGTTATGTATTGTTAGTGTACATGGTCCAAATGTTGATGAACCCTCATTCTTCCACAAACTCTTCCATGCACTTTCAAAACACGGGGATTGTTCTCTAATTATTGGGGGGGACTTCAACTTTGGTCTAAATGAGGAAATAGACAGGCTGAATACTACAGGGACTCAGCGTAGTCATTAAATATAGTCAAACAATACATGAGTGATTTTGGTCTTTGCGATGCATGGCGTTCTCTTCATCCTAATAGTAAGGAATATACTTTTTTTTCAAATGTCCACCACTCTTATTCTCGTTTGGACTATTTCTTAATCAGCAGCTCGCTGCTGTCGGATGTTTCAGATGCTGTAATTCATCCTATTGCTATTAGTGATCATGCTCCTGTTACTTTAATCCTAACAAATAAAAAAAATAACCCCACAAAACAAGAGCTGGAGATTTAATACATCGCTGCTTAAAGATGAAGAATTTAATACATTTTTCAAAGAGTGGGCTTCATACTTAGAACACAATGATCTGCCAGGCACTTCAGCATCTATACTTTGGGAAGCAGGGAAAGCAGTGATGAGAGGTAAAATAATTTCATTCTCATCTCACAAAAAGAAGATAGAAAACAAGAAGATTCAGGAATTAGAAGAAAAACTCAAGTTACTAGAAACTTCCCTGGAAGAGGGAAAGTTGGGTAAAATCCGTAAAATAAAACTAGAATTAAACCATTATTTTGAAAAGCAAAATAAATTTCTAATACAAAAACTTCGATTAGAAAATTTTGAACATGGCAATAAGTCAGGAAGCTTCTTAGCTAATCAGTTAAAAATAAATAAAGAGAAAACAACTATATTTGCAGTTACAGACTCAACTGGGAATACATTACATGATCCGGAATGTATAAACAACACCTTCCGAGATTTCTACAAATCTTTATACACATCACAGATAAATCCATCATACAATGACATCAAGCAATTTCTGGATAAAATTACACTTCCTAAACTATCTGATAACCAAAGAACGACACTGGACTCACCGCTGACAACAGCTGAAGTTCAGGAAGCTTTAACAAGCATGCCCAATAAAAAGGCTCCAGGCCCAGATGGATTCCCTACTGAGTTTTATAAGGAGTTCTGGAATATTCTGGCACCAACGTTTCACAGAATGTTGCAAGAAATTCAGGAAAATGGCAGATTTCCAGCTAATATGAACTCTGCCACCATCAGTCTTCTGCTTAAGCCAGGCAAAGATCCTATGTTTCCCACCAGCTATTGTCCCATATCCTTAATCAACGTAGATATTAAAATACTCTGTAAAGCTTTTGCAAAAAAGATTAGACAAAGTCACTCCTTTCATAATCCACCCAGACCAAACTGGTTTTATCAGAGGAAGACAGTCACCCACCAAGCCTACTGGCTTTTACCCCCCCCCCCCCAAAAAAAAATAAAATAAAATAAGTCTTTTTAAAACATGTCTTTATAGGCAAAACAGCAGCGAGTGTCAATCCACGTTGAATGCTGATCAGAGGCTCCTCAGGTGGCTAAAACAAATAGCAAATTATCAATACACTTGCTGATGAAAACTATGAATTGCAGTAACTGCTTACCTGTGACTGGTAAATTACCACGCTGCCAGGTAAACAAGTCCACAATTTCGTCCATGCAGTGTAGCTGGAACAAAATACTAGATAAAAGTTTGGTTCAAATGGGGTGGATATTGCCTAGCCATGTTAGCCCTTACCTTCCTGCCAGCAAACAACAGGGGTCCGTTCTTCGTACGTTGCTTAAAACATCCGAGATCAAATGACACATCCAAGATGATTTCATCCGGCTAATCATCATCCGGCTAATTGGGTTCTTCGAACACACCTGTTGTTTACGATTTGTATGGCTGGATTGAGTTATCTGAGACAACTGCGCATTCATGCGTTTGTTTAAAAGGGGAAATGTGTCGATAGTAGAAACATTGATCAGCAACGCTGCTATTGGCTGTTCAGCATGGCCAAAGAACGCCCACAGTTTTTCTCCCAAGCAGAACAAGAGCTTGGAAGGTTATGCCGAATTTGAGTCATTAATTAAAACACCTCAAAATCTGTTAAAGCCAGGAGAGAGGGCTGGCAAAAAGCAGCAGACAAATTAATGCGGAAATACTGTCCATGGTAGATGTTTCTATCACTTTCTACAGTATGAATTTTTGCATTTTAATAATTTGATATTTACTTTGTTCTTTTATATCAGAGCCTCCACGGGAGCCACTAGAACATGGGGACAAGTAAAAGTGAAATACAAGAATATTCTACAAAATGGTAGCCTTGAATTATTATACTTTATTTTAAAAAGGCACTTGTTATGTCAAAAGATCCAAATTTCAGTGTCATTCCTTAGACACGGGAAGTAAAGGACGCATGCAAACTGGGATTTTTAACAAAAAATTATTTATCTATAAAAAAATGAAGTTCTTCCTTTTCCAAGTCATCCACAGTTTACACGGTAAAACTGTATTGCTCCGTGGCTAGATAATCCATCCATAGTTTTTTCTAATACAATATACGGCTCGACAGGAAGCAAGCCTTTCAAAGTAAAACTAAACTTCACAATAAAATGGCCCGAACAAATCTTCTTACTGAATAGGATAAAAATAAAAAGCAAACCATCATACAAATAACTTAAATATTTTAGATTTATGGCGCCAACACCACTTTTTCCTCTTTAAAAGCCACTGTTAAATGATGTGTTTGTCTGTTTATAACAGCCACCAAGAAAATTTCTCTACAATTACACTGTCGCGCTGCGCTCAAGGATCCTGTCTATTGCGCAATTGAATACGCGATTAATTCGAAAAACTCTGCAAATTATTCTTGCACCTTCCGCAACAGGTTGCAGTCGTAAAAATCGACATGGCTACGGCAGACTTCCCTATCTCCTCCGCTTATACAGCCGTGATCTAATCTTGTTTACATGAAGCTGGCGCACATGTTGCTATGACAACAAGTGCAGGATGTCTTTCGAAGAACCAAACGATCCAAGATCATGCCAAATCGTCAACCAAAAATCCTGCTAACTGAGTTAGCGACGTACGAAGAACGGACCCCAGGACAGATCGATCCAGAGGTCGGAGGAGCAACAACGGAGCCCAGCACAGTTTGACAAACAAAGAAGCAGCTGACGCACATAGCCTTGTGGTAGGTGGAGACCTGCTTATATGCAGCAGCCAAAATTGGCCTTAAAGTGGCAGCGTACCATTTATGCTGCTACATATGTAAGGACACGACTATACAAAATCACATATCGTTAACATGATATGAACACATTATATCATAAATCATAGAGGTGTACACAATGGCAGACTTGATCGTGCTAAAGTAACCAGCTAACAAAACTCAGTATAGGTGGAAAAAAACTGAAAAAGTTAACAGAATGGGAAGACCACAACTAATCAACAAAGTTTTAAGACAAGGATGCTAAGACCCTGAAGCATTCAGCGGAAAATAAATTATGTATGCTCTGGGAAAGCCATATACAAAATATCAGAATATTTGCATGCATTAGAGACATCTGTCACAGAGAGCAGGGATGTCTGGCAATAATGTATTTATGAGAAGATTAATAAAATGGCTTCGTGCACATTTGACAGATATGCAGAAAAAAAAACCACTGTCGCCAGACAAGTGCTTCTGAGTGGTGCAACAACACCCCTAATCAAGACACTGTCGATTTTCTCTATTTATCCTAGTTACTGTGATTGGTAATTTGGTATAAAATCACTGCTGGGAATGTTCTACACACTCAAGGGGTATAAAAACAAAACTAAAAAACTCTTTTTTGCTGGAAAAATATTCAGAGACCAAGATTGCACATTGCAACTTGTGGCCATTTTAGTTTTTCCTGCACTTTGTTCTGAGGGTGATCACAAAGACACTAAAGCTTGGCGAAATGACTAAATTAAACATCTGTCAGTACTAGAAAGGGGACACAAACCATACAATAATCAGAATACTACTCCCTTTCCACATTTTTTCTCTCCTCTGATATCTCTTCAAGCTTTTCATTCCAGATTTTTATTCTCGTATAAACAATACTGCCTCTCTGGTTCTTTAACTGTGGCACAATGACCATCTGTGAGCTACCTTCGGTGGTACTCAGAAAAAAAATCTGTACACACGATATTTAAGGTTAACATGTAGCAAATTGATAATTTACAGCTGAACTGTGTAAAGCTCATAGGCACAAGCAGCTAAAAAGATGAGTTGCTCAAGCACCTTGATCCTCACTTTATTTAAAAACTACTTTAAAGAAAATTTTCGGAGCAAAAACTTTTAACATCCGTAAACTGAGACTAATTTGGGTGACCGTGAACCAGAAACAAGTGTTCATGGTGACTTGGATCTGTAAGTGACTCAGTGACAAGGCCAAATACTGTTTGATATACAGTAGTATTCCCTATTTTTGCAAACACTGCAGCAAAACTTTCCCTAGCAGAAATTGTACAGTACTATGGATAACTGAGATCTAAACCCACACAAGCATACTTGTTTTGAAACTTATTAAATTTGTGGTTTTGTGTAGTTTTGCAGGCTTACCTAAATTGGGGGTTCTAAACGTATAGTCCATATGAGTGTAGATGTTTTTTGCTTTGTTGGTTTTGATATGAATTGCTCACCTGGTGATAGCTGGGAAAAAACTCCAGGTCGTCTGCACTCCAGGATGTGTATACCCATGCTTGCCCATAATGAATGAAGTCACCACATTAGATATTTAACTTAATCTAACGCTATTCTCAAACCTTTTCACTAAATGACATTTCAAAACCTTCTCAATCTGACCGTGCTGTATGATCATTCCATGGAATCGAAGTGTATGCATCTTAGGCTACGTTCACACTGCAGCCTGAAGTGACCCAATTCCGATTTTTTTGCCCATATGCGACCTGTATCTGATCTTTTTATGAGTCTGTCTGAACGACACAGATCGGATTTTTTCAAATGCGACCCAGGCCACTTGGATATGTGGTCCTGAATCCGATACGTATCTGATCTTTTCAAATGCGACCTGTGTCTGTACGGCCGGGTCGCATTCATCCGACCTACACGTCATTGATACTTGACAAATGTTACTAAACGTTACCAATCTGCGTCCTACTAAGCGGAGGCGGGAAAAAACTAACAACCATGCCGTGTTGGGCAAGCTACTTGTCAAGTGTAGTGAGCTAAGCTATCAGTTACTCAATAATAAATTAAGCTTCACTACACAAAAGCTACCACCTACAGAAATATAGCAAGCTAAGTTACACAAATGTGTTAAAAGTAGCTTAACTACATCAGAAGCTACTTAACGTTGTACCAACCTAATGTCAGATCAATTCAAAATGAGTCTGATACACTGGTTAAAACGTTTATTAAAGATCAGCCAATGACCTAACACAGTGTAGACATTGCTTTATGAGCAGCATAATAAAATACAAACTGAAGTAATTACTGCTAGAAATAAAACAAAAAGGTTATTGGCCTAGTACAGTATCCAGTACTCTATGAAACAAACTACTGTTATTAGTACCAAATTAAAGGTACTGTGTAGTGTTCTACACATCTAGACATGGCTATGGGTTTACATCCATTTGACATTTCTAGGGATAACAAAACCCTATAAAAGGCATCTTATTTTCTTCAGGGCCTCCCTTAGAGAAAACTTCTTCAGACCTTTAAAACAAGTCGATTCAAGAACAAATGAAACTGTTTACAAAAAAACATAACTAACGTTACATCTAACACCATGATTAATAAGCATGGCTCACAGAGTGATCACTGGGACAATAGTAAATGAACTAAACTGAATGACAATCAAAGTCCTGTCAAGTCCAATCAAAGTTTTAGTGGTGGGGGAATAGGGCGGGGTGGGGCTGGGGGGTTAACGGTGCATGGATCAGCCCTTATTGTTCTTACAAGAGGTGTTTGTTCACACGGCACAAAAGAAGCTTTTCAAAAGTTGCATCAGAAAAGCGGTTCCTTTTTGGTCTGAAAATGTCTTTCCCTACGCTAAAGAGTCTTTCACAGGCTGCACTTGCTGGGACTCCCGTGTTGTACTTAAGAAAGAGTTTTTTCATTAGTGGCAGATTTTGGAATGCATTTACAAGTTTGGTTTCAGATGACTGCAAGTAGGAGTCTACTTCATTCAGCTCTGTGGCTGATCTCAGTGATGGGAAGTACCCCGTTACCTCATCAACATCATCAGCTAGGTTGTCATCTTCTGTTTGCCTGTGACCTGAACGCTGGGTTTGAAGCAGGTGTACTTCTGCTTTCAGGTCTGACACAACTTGAGCCTTCTTGTCACTCGGGATGTAGGTCAGTCTGAACATTGGATGAGTTGCAGAGGCTGTGAGCAACCTGGTATCTTGAAAAATGTACTCAAACCTTTTCTTAATCCCACTGATGATCGCATCTACCAGGGGGTTGCAGTGATGAAGCTGACTCTCCCGCTTCATCTCTTCCATCTTTTCAAGTAGAATTGAGATGGTTGGCACCAACACTCCCGTGAAGCCCATTCAGTCAGACTGTAAAACGTCAAGAGCCTTGGCCAAAGGCATCATAACCTTGGAATACAGTCAAAGAAAAATATTAACTCACATTAAATCACATATTGTTAAATTATTTAAGTCATACAATTGAGTTGTTATTATTATTATTATTATTATTATTATTATTATTATTACCTCCGCCAAGGTGGTTATGTTTTTGGTCGCATTCGTTTGTTTGTTTGTTAGCAAGATAACTCATAAAGTCCTGCACAGATTTGGATGAAATTTTCAGACAACATGGGTATTGGGACAAATATGTCACCCATATTACCTTGGCGGAGTTCTGCGCTCTCCGTGTGCTTTTCTAGTTATATACTTTATCACATATTAAATTCAGGCTATTATGATAGTTTGTTGTCATTATGTTCACATTCTATTTGCACACTTGTCATATTTACCTTCACATGTTCCTGTATGAATGTGAATTCTGTTGACTTGAATTGTGCCACCTGCAGCTTCTCACAGACTTCATAGAATTCTTGTACTTTTGTGAGGATACAAGTATTCAAGCGCTCCATGGCATGGTAAGTGGAGTTCCACCTGGTTAAAATGGGCACTATCAGTTGACATCCTAGCTTCTCTTGAATGGTGTCAGAGGCTTGAGTGCTCCTGCGTTGCTTGTTCCAGAGAGCCTGACATTTAGCAAGCGTTGATCTCGATATTCTCTTGAATGGCTCTGACTGGGTCAATGCGTGCTCAATGTCTCTGGTGGCAACAAGATTTAGAGAGTGGCAGGCACAGCACTGGTGTGAAGGGAGGCTGTAATCTTCCTGTGTTTCCTCCAGGATGTCTGTGAGATTGATGAAGACAGGATGATCTTCCTCATCCTCATCGTCTTCCTCCTCCTCTTCCTCATCTCTGTATTCCTGGATACTCCTCTGAACTTCCGCAAATATACTAAAGGCCTTTATGAAGTTAGAACCGTTATCGGTAGTTGTTAGAGTAAGCTTGTCTTTAATGTTGAATTCTCTGTGAACACCTTCAAGCATCTCGGCCAAAACATCAAAAGTGTGCCTCCCTACAATTCTACGGCTGGCTAATGCCCCAGAGCGGATGTTCAAGGAGTCCTCATCTATCCAGTGGACACTGACACCGAGGAAGCTCCTATTATTTGATGACCAGGCATCTGTGGTGGTGCATATGTGACTCTGTTTGGACATTACATCAGTCAAAGCACTCTTCATGGAAGAGTATTCCTTGCCAAGAAGTCGCCCTAATGTTCGTCTTGACATCAAATGCTTTGAGGGCAGAATTTCACTAGATAATTGTCTATATTCAGGTCTGTCCACAGTGTGGAGGGGGTGCATTCCTTGAACTATGAAGTTAAGAATCAGCTTGTCGAAACGTTCCTGAGATATGATGGGTGTGCCCCGCCTGAAAAACTGTGACACGCTGGGTTGTAAGTCACTGTCTTCATCATTTACAGGTGGCGCTAGACATCTTTTTTTGGCCCGAGCGCGCTCCTTGTCCAGCCATTCCATTTTATCAGGGTGGACCCTCTAAAGAAGAAATGATTGATTCATAATTATTTTGTGGTCCCAAACTCCCTAAAAGCTCTTATCTGTGTAAATAAGCCTTAAAACAGATTTGTGTAAACATCCTGTCTGGTAAGTTAGGCCATGAAATTACAGTATCAAAGTTTCACTACTGCTCTCTAATGAGAGTATTTTAGTAGCACTCATCAGATTTGACTATCTGGAAATTAAAGGCGCCAATAAAGTTAAAGCTGATATATTTTTCTCAACAAATGTACTGTAGTTGACTATTTTGATGAGTGTTAGGCTATGTAAAACAAATGTCTAGGCTTGGCCACATGAGTGCTCTCTGGCCAAGGACCTTGAACATCACTCATGTCTGAATAACTGAACCTGATAAAACACCAAGCTAATCGAATTTTACAATTATAAAAACTATTTAAAAAAACACTACTGCCTAGCCACTTGGCTAGTCCCTTCCCGCCACACATTGCTTGCTAGTTAGCTGGGTAGCTTTCGCTTTACTAATTTACACTTGGCTAAAGCGAGTTGGGATTTACACTGACGCTAGACATTTCACTTGCATACTGCAGGAGGGAAATTAGTGATTCACCTGAATGTGAGTTCTTAGGTTGGTGTTCGATGTCTTGGACGTCTGGTTTGGTTTTCGGATTACAAAGCAGACATCTGAACACGTACTTTTTATCTGAGGATTCAACAAGTCTCATATATGTCTGAAGATAAGGCCACGGTGTGGTCGGGTCAGTTGGCTGATCTTCTCGCTCTCCTCTTGTCTCCTCCTCCATCCTTCCCGTGTGTGTGTGTGTCTGTGTGTTTCGTTCTGCGAGTTCCACTGCCGTACGCATGCGCATGTTTCGATAGATACAAACTATGGCAAGCCGATGAGGCCAATTATCGTCCGTACAATAACGCGCAGTTCCAACCCGTATTTTACGCGCGCGTTTTTTACGTCACTGCGCGTTTCCAGCCAGAACACCGTTCTGGCTGGAAACGCTCGCGTAAAATACGGGTTGGAATTGCGCGTTATTGTACGGACGATAATTGGCCTCATCGGCTTGCCATAACCGACAGGAGAGACAGAGTAGAAGCTCGCACATGAACATGTCCAACCAACAACTCTGATTGATTGTTCACTCTGAATGTTGTTTCAAAATAGCAAACCTGGTTTCATTTCTTAGTTATGTCCTGGATTTTGTAGCGTTTGTGGACGCTACGTCGCTACTTGATCAAAAAATAACGTCACTACAGGAAAGTTACTTGATTCATAAAGCAGCGACGCTACGGTCAAGCTACTGGAAAATGTAGTTTAACTAATAGCTTCGCTACATGTAGCGGCGCTACTGCCCATCACTGCAACCATGGCGGAAGATAACACGGAGAGCAGTCAATGGAGAGAAAGTGAGGTTGCTGACTTAATTCATATTTGGAGAGATAGCTCGATTCAGACCAAACTCGAAGGGTCTTACCGGAACCGGGGGATATTTGAAAACATTTCCCGAGAAATGGCCGATTGGGGATACAAACGCTCCTGGATCCAATGCCAACGGAAAATCAAGAGCCTCCGGGCCAAATATAAGGAGGCTAAAGACGTAAACAAACGAAGCGGACGTGGACGTGTCACCTGTCCATTTTACGAAGAGCTGGACCGTGTTTTGGGAGACAAGCCCAGCGTTCAACCACTATACCTGGTGGATAGCTGCTTTGCCGGAGAGGAGCCCGAGGAGAGGAGCCCAGGTCCTGCCGCAAACACAGGCAGCAGCGGCAGTACAGGTGGGTTATTTACATATAACGCAATAATCAGCTGTGACATAACGTGATGACGTGTGACCTATTGTCATTTGTACATAGGTGATGGGACGCTTGCCTCACCTTCACCTCCTGCCTCAACCTCAGAGGAAAGTTCTACACCAAGAACTGATGATACAAGCTTTAACAGCAGTACACCATCTACATCCACTGGCTGTAAGAAAGTCTCTATATTTTGTCAGTTTACCCAAACTGTATAAAACAAAGAGTAATTTTGTGCGTTATTTATTGAGGAAATGTTTTCTTTTATGTTCTGCTTGCTTCCTGAAATTCCTTTATTTATTGCAGGGTGTCCAGCTCCAGTCCTCGAGAGCCGGTGTCCTGAAACTTTTAGAGGTTTCCCTGGCCCCACACACCTGAATCAAATAGCACAATTAGCTCCTCAGTATGCAGTCAGGTTCTTCAGAGTCCTGCTAATTAACTGATTATTTGACTCAGGCGTGTCAGGGCAGGGACACATCTAAAGGTTGCAGGACACCGGCTCTCGAGGACCGGAGCTGGACACCCCTGATTTATTGTAAAGGTCCATAAACTACACTTGCTATTACCATAAATAAAGAAAATAGTTTAATTCTATCACAGTTTTAAATTCTCTTAATCTTACAGAAAAATAACAATGTGTAATGGTTGTTCTATTCTTTTTCTTAATACAGCAAGATCTGCTAATAAGAGAAAAAGAAAGTCAAAGCTGGAGACAACACTGGAGGTCTTTGTAGGGCAGTGCCCTAAAAAATGAAGACACTGATCTTTTATTAAAAATGCAAGCAGCTCAGCATGAGCATGAACGTAAAATGTTCTCCATGCTGTCCCGGTTCTTAGACAGATCAAGCCACCCTCCTCAGCCACCGTTTTACCAGGCTCCAATGCAGCCTTCACAGCCTTACAGCCCAAGAGCACCTCCTACTCATCCCTCACCGTTTCCTGTAGTTCCGGGTCCATCCAACATCAGGCATCAGGCATATTGAACAAAAATGTTTGAACATGTGTGTTAACAGTGGACCACCAAAAATAAAAATGTTGGTAGTTCAACGTTGGTTACTGAAAAACTGAGTGAGTGCTTCTCTGACTCTTGCGGGCTGCACATCTGCTACATCACCTTCTTCTGCCCATCTTTCAATGGGAGGAACAGGTGCACCAGGTTCCTCGTAGGCCTCACCATGCATTTCACACATGTTGTGGAGTGTGCAACATGCACTTATGACATTGGAAACAGCAGAGATGTCCACATCTAGGCGTTTACCAAGGCATCTCCACTGGCCCTTCAGCCGACCAAAGGCGCACTCCACTGTCATCCTGGCTCTGCTGTCAGCGCTCCTGTGTCCGAATATCCTTTGAGCAGCCAGCTTCGAAGTGGGTAAGCAGGGTCACCGAGCAGCATGATTGGCACTTGAACACCCATTATCTCTTCAGTGATCTAAAATTTGTAAAATACACTAGTCAAATGAAATAATACATCATGAACAACATTTTATCACCAAGTCTTCCATCACTCAATAGCACCAGAATGTTAAATGCTTACTGGTGGAAAAAGCTCCCCCCTCTCTGCCAGGCAATAAACATTGGAAGTCCTCAGAACCCGGGCATGGTGGACGCTTCCTGGCCATCCAGCATAAATGTTGGTGAAGCTGTTGGAATACCGTGTTTATTTAATGCACTACAGTACTTTAAAAATATATAATATATATTTAAAAAATATGAAAATATCACTATTTCTTACCAAAATCGATGATCCACGACTCCCTGCAGGATAACTGAGTGCCACCCTTTGCGATTGAAATAGTCTGTGTGGTTCTCCTCTGGGGCGATTATTTGGATATGACTCCCATCTATTGCTCCTCCACACTGCGGGAAACCCCATCTGTGTTTGAAGCCTTCAATGACCTCCTGCAGATCCTCCCCCTGGGGTAGCTTTATATACTCCGGCATGAGGATATCACGAACAGCTTTACAGAAGTCGTGGACCAGGGAGCAGACAGTGGACTTGGCTATGCCAAAGAGGTTGGCTATTGTGCGATAACAAGCACCTGTTGCTAGCCAATACAGCCCAACGGCAACGCATTTACTCACTGGTATGCCCCGCCGAAGATGTGTGTCTTTGCGTGAGAGCGCTAAAGAGAGCCGTCACAGACGCACATAAAGGTTGCCTTTTTCATTCGAAAGTTATGAAGGAACTCCGTATCACTAACGCCGCTCACATCACTATCCCACCATTCCTGGCTTCGACTCCGCACCCACACGTTTCTCTGTACGGACGTTGCTATTACTGCCCCACAAAACGCCATTGCAAGAAAAATCTGGCTCTCTTTCTTTTTGATCTTCTTAAAAAGATTTCGTTCATAATGTGCCTGCTCCTGTTGGAGAAGAACTTAAAGAACGCGATATACGCTGCGGTATTACGAGTCATGTTTACTTCCGCAAACACTGAGGACGCTTGCTACGTGTGACGTCATTGCGTCCTCGAGTGCGCATGCGGGACACTTCGGTTGAACGCTTTCAGTTCACACAGTAGATCACATACAAGTCGCATATATTTGGAAGTGTGAACGGACACGCAAAAAAATCCGATTTCACAAAAAAATCGGAATTGAGCATTAAGACCTGCAGTGTGAACGTAGCCTATCTAACTGCATTGAGCTAAACAGGGAGGAAATTAACTAGACTGAACAGAATTACTTTGCACTGAACCAGAATGCATGTTTGGATTGGTTCTGTTAGTGTTACAAAGACCCTAGAAATGGCTTTTGTTTTAAATATGTACAATGTAAGTACACAGAATAAAATTTACATTACATTTCATTGAATTACAAACAAGTGTATGTTGTAGATTTATTTTATGTTATTAAAAGGTCCAGTTTTTAAGGTAGATTGACAACCAACCGCCGTATTTGCGCATTACAGTAAAAATCAAAATCTCTTCTACGGGTAGTGTGTTGTTGGTACAACATTGTGAGGAAGGAAGATTGTCTGTTTTAAGTTTTAATAAAAATGTGTCAATTTCTGTAACTCCTACACTCAAGAGTTCCTGAATTTTAAATGGTAGATGGTGGTTGAAAAAGTACCAATTTAATTCATGTAGACCAGTGGTTTTCAATAGGTGAGGCGCGCCTCCCTTGGGGGATGCCAAAGAGTCACAGGGGAGGCGCGAGAAGACAGTGCTGCCGCTCAGCTCTGTGAAACTATTATGTAGCGATATTTTTGCCTTCTGTCTGAGTGCCCAGGAACCAATCAAGCGCGCAGTGAGACAACTCTCAACGCTCAAAACTGGTCTGGCGCGCGCTCAACTTTGAAAAACTCTTCTCATCCTTATTTGCTGCAGGGACCTGTGTGGGGTAGGTTTGTGTTTTTTTGGGGGGTGGGGGGTGGCGTGGTTATCTTTACCTATTCCAAGGGGAGACTCACATTCAATGAATTTGAAAACCCCTGATGTAGACCATAGGCAAACCCTGTGTTATCCTGCGTATCCTGTTCATCAGACAACAACTGAGTTTCTTCAATCAAAGGCTTTTCGAGAACTGCTGTAACCGCTACAGGAGATCCTTCCTGCCTGCAGCCATCATCATCATCATCATCATCATCATCATCATCATCATCATCAACAACTTGTTAAAGAAACCCATTTAACATGAGTTACACCAGCATCAAATTTCCCATTGGGATTAATAAAGTACTCTTGAATGGATTTGAATTATAGCACATTTCTGTGTAACAATAGTTAACTTAACCTGGATTTAAGTTCATTTAATGTTTGATGGGTGCATTTTGACTAAAACCAGAAGCATTTATAAATGGGTCCCTTTAGGTTACCTGAGTAACATATCTTTCTTTCTCTCTGCACACAACCAGCTGGTGTTGATAAATTATTGCTTCTTCTGAGCCTGACCTACATTACATCAGCAGCTCAAGTGAAAAAGTATGACTCCTGTCAGTCATCTGTTAGAGACCAGGCAGAGGCCTTATCCCTTCTGAGGACAACTATGACAGTACTGCTTTTTTTTTCTTCACGCCTGATTACATGTGATTGAGAGTTGATGTGTGCCCATCTGTGAAGGACTCCTACTAACAGCTTGTTGGGATTTGCACTTGTCCTTATAGGGCAAAAGAGAAACTTGATGTTACAAAAGCAATTCTAAGATTGCTTTGATTTTGGCATTTTGGCTAACATTTTGTAATCGCGATTATTCATACCTTAAACTTTATCATAGCTTAATTATACAGTAGCAAAAAAAAAAGCATTTGACTCCATGTGATTTTTTTTTTTTTTTCATTTTTTGAATCATCGAACAAATGTCAGTTAGAAAAAGCAGAAGTAAACAAAAATGCAGTGTTTAAATTAAATTGTTTATTGTTAAGGAGGACTAAATAAGAACATAATTCACCTGTGGTCTATTTGGGAAGCCAAGTTAGATTTTGTTCTATGCTACCACAGCAATTATCAATCAATAAATCATTGAAATTGTCAGGCTTGCGGTTCTGCCCTCGGATTGCTTGATGGTTGTGTGGTGCATTCTCACCTCGATCTTTCCTGCAGGGTGTGACAGGTGAACAGTTTCACAGGTATTTTCCATCTTCACCAAACAAGAGGAGCATTTCAGGAGGCAGGAGGCAGAAGGAAGGCATCAGGGCATTAGCTCTTCCTGAGTGGTACCTGACCCAACCTATTTTCAAGTTGTTCCTGGTTTCTTGCCCATTGACATACTCCTGTTCTCTTTCCCAGAAACCATCTCCATCCGGAACCTCAACTGAATCAGTCTCACCGTCTTTGCCAGTCAGTCATCTTCAGCTCATGTTTCAAGTTCCGAATCACTGGAGCCTTCCTGGCACTCCTGCAACTAACACACCTCCACTATCCATCTACTCGTAAGTCAGCCTCTGGTTCATCATCTCTCCTTGTGGCTTGCTGTTGGTGCTCACCCTGTCCGTTATTTTTACAGTCTGCGACCAGTCCCCAGTTCCTGTATCCTGCCATTACACAAACTTTCAATAAAAGATTCTTTAATTCACTGCCCATTTCTTTGTTTGTTGCTTCACGGTCTAAAATGGAAAACCAAACCTTGACAGAAATGGGACAAATTCACAATTAAACTTCAGCATTTTTTACAGTCAGAAAAAAAACATGTTTCTCAAAATAAAAGATTACTGTAACATCATTTTTAAAGGTGAATTAATAATTGTGACCCCTACTGTACTCATGTGTTACAATGGTCCGGTTAAAGTCCAGATCTAGTGCAATTGAGTCTGTGTTGTTCTGAACTAAACTTTGGTCCAACTTTTACTTTGGTTTAATCCTAATCTTGAATAATTTTATAGAAAATATTTAGTTTTATTGTAATATCTAAGGAAACTTAATACCAATGATTTAAATTAAATGTTGATTGTAGGTAACTATTAATTGACTAATTTTAACCTTTCAATGAGGGATTGCTGCAAAGCCATGGACAATGCAGACGACTCTTCCTGTAGCTCTACGCTTCTCCAGGAGTGAATGCTGCTTGTCGGGACTTTGATGCAATCAACTGGTTCCCTTATATAGGAAATTTTTGACCAACCTGTATAATATGATTGAATTTGACTTTGTAAAGTGCCTTGAGATGACATGTTTCATGAATTGGCACTATATAAATAAAATTGAATTGAATTGAATTGAATGATTGATGTTCTTAATTCATTCAAGTTCTTTTTTTTATTTTTGATCAGTTTTTGCACTCTGGTCAGGATTATAGAATCTATATCTTAAAATTGTGTTTTTATTAGTCACGTTTTTACTAAAATAACTTTCTGTATTCATTGTGTATGCTAATTGCTATAAATACAAATTAATGACTGGTTTTACAGATCTATAAATGTCAACATAATCATAAGAAATAAAGAGACCTTTGAATAATTGGGTACTCAGGTTGAATATTGCTGGTTTTGATTACATTTTTCCCCCCGGTGATAGAGCTTTCTATGTATTATCTTTCAGGCTTTGCACCTCCATTTTCAGGCATAATCACAAGTCTATGACTATAAGCAGGAATATCTTAATTCTGATCTGGACTGCAAAGCACAAATGGTGCCTGTTTTATCTTAAAGTAGGCTAGCAGGGTTTCACAATGCAATGAGATTTAAGCATAATAAGCCTTATCACAAAGAAAGGTCTCTTTATCTCAGTAGAGAATTAAAAAGTTTTAAATAGACGTATAGTCTGCTATCAGTCATCTGTAAATGCTTTTCGTAAAAACCTGATCCCTTTTTGTAATTTACATATAATCGTTATTATATATATGTCAAAATTCTAATTTTGAAAGAACAGGGAGCCATTAAGTTACTCAAAACTCATCTGTTCAAGAATGCCTTCTCACTGTAATTGCCTGTTCATTGTAACTTTTAATGTGTGTTGGTTTTATCATGATTTATTGTTGCTATCATGTTGAATTTGTACAGTGTCTTTGAGTGCTCTGAAAGGAGTTTTTAAATCAAACTTTATAATAATAATAAAACACCACAGGGTTCAGTCGCTGTTGAGCTCCTGAGATTAAGGTAAGGCATATTGCATCACTTCATGTGTTCTCTTGCTACGTTGTGTGGTGTGGATTGTGGTTTGGTGTTCCAGACTCTCTTGATTTTATCCTAATTCTCTTTGCTGTGACATCTCCCTATTTCTAACACTTAAGCACGTTTAAAACACATTCTCTTTTGCTACACTTCACAGTTGGGAACTCCTCGTGTTTTACACGGTTTACTTTTTCTCGCTGTGGTAAGGTTTCACTAGCGTAGCCTAGCTTTACCCCTACCATGGCGTCCTCATCTATCCTTCCGTTAGCGTCTCTGTCTCTGTCTAAGTCTTCCCCTCTTGCTCTGTGTGTCTGATGTTCAGTTATTCCTCTGTCTCCTTTATTTGCCTTCCAGAGCTACCATGACCAAAATAACAGGGAGAAAAGTTGGGGTGAGATTGCGGCCCAATTACAGCGACCCGGTACCTTTTTGTCCTGGCTAGCATCATAGTTCAGGCTAACAGCTTTTGTTATGTTTGGTGGTGTGTAGGTGAGCACGCATGTGTGTGTGTGTAGAGAGAAAGAGAATTAGTGGCAATAAACATTATGAAATACACTTTTTTCTTTTGCAGCTAATGAGGTTAAAACCTGTGTTTATGGAGCACTTCACTCTCAGACTGCTGGTGTACTGGTGGTTCCTAGAGTCTCTAAAACTAGAATGGGCACGGAGATGAGCGGCTGAGATCTCGCGAGAGCTGTGCGTAAGTAAAATGGAGGCGTTCATGTAATTCAAATCAAACAAGCTAAGGTAAGAACGAACCAATAACTGAAAATAATACAAAGTAAAAGCCCAAACATTTACAACTGTCTTATTTTTTACGAGGGAACAAACTGGACGAAGAGACCGTGACGAGCCTGGAGTGCTACCTGGACGAGTGTTTTGATAGCATCGTGATGGGGAAGGCCCAGAAGCCTACGGCTGCTAACACATCGTCACTTAAGTGCACTCGTTCTAATTCTACCAGCGCGTCATCTTCATTTTCTACTCTGTCTCCCGACAGGAACTTCAGTGACATCTTGGAATCCATCGACAAGAAGCTTACCAGCCTTGACGCGCGTCTCGCCTTGGTAGAAGTTCTACATAAGGAGTTTCAGTCTCTAAGGGAGTCGGTGGAGTTTAGCCAAGCCCAGCTAACAGCTATGGCCGCGGAGAATGACGCGCTGAGGGGGAAGGTTACGGAGTTGACCGAAGGGATTATCCATCTTTCCGGCGTAAATAAGAAAATGAAGGAATCCATTCTGGACATACAGTCGCGAAGTATGAGAGATAATCTCGTCTTTGCAGGCATCCAGGAGCAGCAGGGAGAGATAGCAGAAGAAACAACCCATAGCTTTCTCCAGCAGAAGCTAAAAATCCCGGCGGATCAGGTAAAAAACATCACTTTTCATCGAGTCCACCGGCTCGGAGGTAAGAAACCCGACAAAACCCGTCCTCGCCCGATCATAGCTAAATTTGAGCATTATAAACAAAAAGAATTTGTTAGAAGTTGTGGCAGGGAACTGAGAGGGACAGACTTTAGTGTTCATGATCAGTTTCCTAAGGAAATCCTAGATCGCAGGCGAGTACTGTTCCCAATCAGGTAAAAATATATGATGGACTGCGTTAAAGCCACCATATCGGTTGACAGACTTTATATTAATGGACAGTTGATCAGGGATCAGAAGATCACCCCTTGGCTTTATTAGTTACACCACAGGTGGACTTAAAGCATGTTTCAATGACTTAAAAATAAATAAATAAATAAAAAAGGCGCACAGATCGGTACACGGTGATAAATGAAATACACGCACAGCTCAAGAGCACGTTGGTATGGTTGTTGTTCACGGTACACAAGGCACGGGCTATGGTTTATCCTTTTTCACACTCTCTTACTCTTTGCACTTTTTTTATTTTTTTTGTGTATTTCTATCTTATTCTGCTTCTTTCCTGATCATCAGTCAATCACAAGCACATCATATGATGCTACCTGGGTCTATGTATGACTATTTTCTCAAGGGCATGCACCTTCTAACTTCTCACTCACATCTATGGCGAATGTAAAGTTTGTGACATGGAATGTGCATGGGGCTGGCACCAGAGAGAAAAAAATGAAGATCATTAACCAGCTTACTAGATTAAAGGCAGATGTTGTCTTATTGCAAGAAACCCACAAATCAGCTACAAATGCAAGTGAGCTTAATTCACCTGAGTTCCCTGATGTGTTTGCGGCCGGCTATAACTCTAGACAGAGAAGTGTAGCAATCTTAATCCACAAAAACGTTAGTTTTAAAATATTAGATAAAACTATAGATCCTGAAGGTAGATACATAATAATTAAAATAGCTATCCATAACCAGAAGCTATGTATTGTCAGTATATATGGTCCAAATGTTGATGACCCCTCTTTTTTCCACCAATTCTTCCTTGCACTTTCAAAACACGGGGATTGTTCACTAATTATAGGAGGTGACTTCAACTTTGGTTTAAATAACGATATAGACAGGTTGAATAAAACAGGGGCTCAGCGTAGTTGGCAGTCAGTAAGTGTAGTCAAACAATACATGAGTGATTTTGGTCTTTGCGATGCATGGCGTTCTCTTCATCCTAATAGTAAAGAATACACTTTTTTCTCAAATGTTCACCATTCGTACTCTCGTCTGGACTACTTTCTAATAAGCAGCTCACTGCTGTCGGTTGTTTCAGAGACGGTAATTCATCCTATTGCTATCAGTGATCACGCTCCTGTTACTCTCACCTTAATTAATAAAAAAATAACCCCACAAAACAAAAGCTGGAAATTTAATACATCACTGCTTAAAGATGAAGAATTTATAAAATTCATCAAAGAACAGTGGGCTTCATACTTGGAATACAATGATCAACCAGGTACATCGGCATCGATATTGTGGGAAGCTGGAAAAGCAGTGATGAGAGGTAAAATAATTTCTTTCTCATCTCATAAAAAGAAAAAAGAAAACAAAAAGATTCAGGAATTAGAGGAAAAACTTAAGTTACTAGAATCCTCTCAAGAAGAAGGAAAGTTAGGTAAAATCCGTGAAGTAAAATTAGAACTAAACCACTATATTGAAAAGCAAAATAGATTTCTAATACAAAGAATTCGAATAGAAAATTTTGAACATGGCAATAAGTCAGGAAGCTTCCTAGCTAATCAGCTTAAAATAAATAAGGAGAAAACTACTATATTTGCAGTTACAGATTCAACTGGTAATACAGTAAGTGAACCGGAGTGTATAAATAATACCTTCCGCGATTTCTACAAATCTTTATACACACCACAGATAAATCCATCAGAGAAGGATATTAAGCAATTTCTGGATAAAATTACACTTCCTAAATTATCAGATAACCAAAGAATGAGACTGGATTCCCCGCTGACAACAGCTGAAACCCAGGAAGCTCTTAAAAGCATGCCTAATAAAAAGGCTCCAGGTCCAGATGGATTCCCTACTGAGTTTTATAAAGAGTTCTGGAATATTCTAGCTCCAACCTTCCACAGAATGTTGCAGGAAATACAGGAAAAAGGTAGATTTCCAGCTAATATGAATTCTGCCACCATCAGCCTTCTGCTCAAGCCAGACAAAGATCCTGTGTTGCCTACTAGTTATCGTCCCATATCCTTAATTAATGTGGATATTAAGATAATCTGTAAAGCTTTTGCAAAAAGATTAGACAAAGTAACTCCTCTCATAATACATCCGGATCAAACTGGTTTCATCAGAGGAAGGCAGTCATCCACAAATACACGCCGATTACTTAATTTAATTGATTATTCCTACTGTAAAAACATTAAAACCAATATATTGTCTTTAGACGCAGAAAAAGCATTTGATAGAGTAAACTGGAAGTTTTTATTCGCTACTCTTCATAAATTCGGTTTTGGCGATTTATTCATAAATCAGTTAAAGATTTTATACAATTCTCCAACAGCCTGTGTCAGGACAAATAATCAAATATCTTCCAGTTTTTGTCTACAGAGGGGCACCAGGCAAGGATGCCCTCTTTCTCCATCACTTTTTGCCATCTTTATAGAACCTCTAGCAGCAACAATCAGACAAACAAAAGCTGTAAAAGGTATAAAATGCATGAAAATAGAGCATAAGATTAGTCTGTACGCGGATGATGTATTACTTTATCTCCAGCATTCAAATAATTCTCTTTTACAAGTAATTAGAATATTAGAATCTTTCTCTAAAGTATCAGATTACTCTTTAAACTGGTCTAAATCATTAATCATTAATCATTAATTGCTCTCTCGAAAACTCCCTAGATTTACAAATGCAATCAGGAAATATTAAATATTTAGGTATTACTGTGTCGTCTAAATTAACGGATTTACTTAAACTTAACCACGCCCCACTTTTAAACAGGATAGAAGAGGACCTTGAAAGATGGAAATCGCTTCCAATCACACTTATGGGTAGGTTAGCTTCAATAAAAATGATGGTCCTACCTAGAATTAATTATTTATTTTCAATGATCCCCAATAAACCATCATCTGACTGGTTTAAATCTCTAGACTCTGCCATTTCTAAATTTCTTTGGAAAGATAAACCCCCACGTATTAGCTTAAAGACAATACAGAAGACTAAAGACAGGGGAGGATTAGATTTGCCTAACTTCCATAACTATTACTTAGCAAATAGGCTACAATACATCTCTAAATGGATAAAAAATAGTCTTTTAGATGAGCCTTGGTTAGATATAGAACAGGAAATGTGCAATAATATCATGATTTCAGATTTGCCGTTTATTAGCTCAAATATAAAACGGCATACATGCTTCAAAAATATCAACATTAGTTTTACTCTGACAGCATGGTGGGAGTTCCTTAAAATGACAAAGTCATCCCTTATCCCATGCAGTCGTACACCTATCTGGAATAACCCTGATATCCTACAAAATAATAAAATGATAAACTTTACATACTGGAAGAATAAAGGTATTAAATATCTGGAACATCTACTTGACGGAACCGAGTTCATCAATTTTGCTAAACTAAATATGCAATATGGCATTAGTAAAAAAAAATTCTTGGAATATGAACAACTTAAATCTATAATTAGAAATAAATATAAGCATATTAATGGTGGTTTACAAATCCCAACTAATATATTAGAGTTCCTAGATTTAACCCCCCCCCCAAACTACTGTCTAAATCATACAGGACACTGACTAAAATAGATAATTCAATATCTCTTCCTATTATGAAATGGGAAAAGGATTTATCAGGCACCTTTGAACAAAATTTCTGGGCTCGGATATGTCTAAGAACTTTCAAATTGAATAGAAACACCAACTTACAACTAATACAATACAAAATCCTTCACAGAGTACACTACACAGGACAAAGATTATTCAAGATGGGTTTGGCACAATCTAATATCTGCCCACACTGCATAGGAAATCATCCTGATAATTATTTTCATGCGTTATGGTTATGCACACCAGTCCAGAGGTTCTGGACACAGATATGCAAGGACTTATCAAAGTGCTTGAGCTGTAAAATTACACCTTCCCCATCAGTTTGCTTGCTCGGTTATTTTGAGGAAAGTCCTCTGAAAAAAGAAATAGTTTACATGGTTTTCACTGCATTATGTATCGCAAAGAAAACTATCCTCATGTATTGGAAAAGTAAGGAAAATCTCAGTATCAATCAGTATAGAGATCTTTTGTTGGATCATATTAATCTAGAGACAGCATCTGCTTCCATAGCTGATTGGTCTCTTTGGGCTCCTCTGATCAACACCATCACTTAGTGGAATAGGGGGCGGTGGGTTGCTTCCTGCAGGGCGCAGTGGCTGGATGGAGGGGTTCCTGGGGCTCTGGGGGCACTTGGAGTGGGGCGCCTGGTGGATCCGACTCCAGGGTCTGTTGCACCCATCTGGGAGGAGCTTGGGAGGCCTACGGGCGGCCTACAGCCTCTTGGGGAGCTGCGTGGTGACGGACGTGGGTTACTGACGTGGTAGCTGTGCTGCTGCTGGGTGGGGCCGGGGTGGGTCTGGGGTTCTGGGGTCCCTGGGGTGCGCCGCCCTTGGGCGGGGGCCCCGGGGTTTCCGGTTCCGGGGGGTGTGCCGCTTTTGGTGTGGGCCGGCGCGCGCCCGGGTGTCCGCCCCTGCACGGGGCCTCTGGT
The DNA here is from genome assembly GCA_037039145.1 of Fundulus diaphanus. Classification (NCBI taxonomy): domain Eukaryota; kingdom Metazoa; phylum Chordata; class Actinopteri; order Cyprinodontiformes; family Fundulidae; genus Fundulus; species Fundulus diaphanus. The sequence goes on from CM073125.1 coordinate 11,717,603, forward strand.
GCGCTGGGGGGCCTCGGGGCCTGTTGAGCTGGTAGGGGGGCATGGTCATTAACATCTCAGGGCAGATGCTCTTCTCCTTGTTTGGATAGGCACTCTGCTAGTGGGGGAAGGAGGGGGAGTAGGGACCTACCCAGCCTGGATGTCTACTGTCGAATGTATGGTGAGTTGTTTGAACGTTAGTGTTGGGAAGGGATTAAATCTACGGGTGTGGGGGGGGGGGGAGGTGGACGTTCTGGTGGGCTTGTGTCCGGCCCCCTGTCCCGGTCCTGGTCCGTGTCGTCTTCCGATGCGGGTTTCGCTTGGGGGGTGGGGTTTGGGATGGCTCGTGCGGGCTGGCTGGCCAGGGTCCCCCCCTCTTATTTATTTATTATTATTTTTTTTTTATTTTTTTTTTTTGGGGGGGGGGGGAAAGCCAGTAGGGTTGGTGAGTGGGCTGGGGGGGGTTGAGGTGTTGGTCCTGGTGGGTGGTTGGCTGGCTGGCCCTGCTGCCTCTCCCTGGCCCCCGGGCTACGGTGGTGCCGCTGGAGGGGCCCCTTTCTCCGGGTGGGGCTTTCGGGGAGCGGGGGTGCCTATTGGAGTCAGTAGGGGAGCTGGCTCCCTGGGTTGGCTCCCCAGTCCTTTGCTCCCCATCCCCGGACTCCTCCCTCTGCCTGCTCCATCACGCCGCCACACATGTAGGTCCTGGGGGAGAGGGCGTTACTGGAGGTTGCCACTTTCTGGTGACGCCCCTCTCCCCAATTTTATCATGCATCTTAGACACTTTCACTCCAAACATTTTCACAACGCACACTCATGTAGGCCATGGTATGGGGGGTGGGGGGAAGACGTCTGGGGGGGGGGGCTTATGTTGTGTGAGCCTCACCTCGGACGGCTCCCTTCACCTCCTCTCCCACTTAGACATTGAGGGTTCTGGGCAGTTGCCCGGAGGGGGTGCGCTGGCACCAGCTTCCTTCCGGAGGGGGGGTGGGCTGTGCCGTGCACCCCCTTCGGCGCTCCCAGTTTTTAAACGCACTTGAGAACAACATGCAACAACACAACATCTGAGCGGGCGTAGGGAGGATCGGGGTCTTCTGCACACCCCCGTTCTCCGATGGCGGCAAGCAGTCTGGGGCCTGGAGGAGGTGCGGGCCACTGTGTCCGGGGTCTTGGCAGGGGGCTGCAATGGGTGGTCAGCGGCTTGCCAGGTCTGGGGCTGACGCCTCCGCTCCCCCCAGGAGGGGCGGGGGGCAGGGATGGCAAGGGTAAGGTGGGGGAGGGAGGGGGTTTATTAGGTATTTAGGGGGTGAGGGGGGCTCTGGCTGGGTGGCTCGTACGGGTCGTGTTGGCCTGCCCTCTTTGGGGGGCCCGGTCCGGGGGCGGGGCCGGGGTTCGGGCACAAGCACTCGTATAGTCGATTTGGGGTGACCCCCCCCTTTGGTCAGTGTTGGATGCGAGTGTTATGTGGGAATGTGTGTACAGCGTTCTTTTTTTTTTTTAAATCTGTGTGTGGTGAGTGAGGCACAAGGGAGGGATGGTTTGAATGAGTTTTCCTTTTTTTTTTTTTTTTTTTTTTTCTTCAGGTATGGGTGTGGTCCGCTCCCTCTCCCAAGAACATCTCAAGTCTCCGATAGGTGCGGAGCCCATCCCACCACGTCCTGCCCTGCGCTGCGTTCGCAGGCGCCTTGGCCCTCTGGCGCATTGGTGGGCTTCGGGTTTGGGGCGGGTTCCCGGGCGTGCGCCGGCCCACTCCCGGCAGCTTCTTCGCGGGGCCTGGCCCCCCGGGGGGCGGCCGGGCCCCCGTCGCGGGGGCGGGGTGCCCCTGGGGCCTCTGGCCCCCAGGGCCCATGGCCGGGACCACTTCAGCGGGGCTAGCTGCCGGCGGAGCCCACGGGCTCGTCCCCGCGGCTCTTGGGGGCGTCGGCATTGCGGTGGCTGGGGGATTTCCTCGGGGTCGTCACTACTCTTTCCTTGGGGGGGGGGGGGTTGCAGATATCCTGTGTCGGCCCCTCCTGGGCGCCCTGCTTTAGGGGCCCCTTTTGGAGTCCGGGATTATGGGTCCCCTGACTCCTGCCTCTGTGCTCGGGGAAGGCGGGCCTTTGGTTCTCCACAACCACTATCAAGCTATTTCCTTCTGTATAATTTTCACCTAAACTAGTGCACTCTCACAAACTCCCACAGGTGCTGGGTCCCTGGTATTAAATGTTCACTTATATACAGTAATCCTATAATTTATTTATTTATTTATGTTCTTTCACTTTCTTTTTTCAAGTATCAGATTACACATGTCAGCTTACATAATAATATATATGATTTAGCAATGGCATCTAGGTGTTATTCGATTGTATCTGTTGCTTTATGTCTGTTGGTTGTGCTGTTCTTTTTGCATCTCTCTTTCCAGGTGACGGAGCAGACGGAGAAGGTTTTATCATTCTCTCCCTTTTATCTCTTCTTTCTTTCACCTCTACTCTTTTTCTTTTCTTTCTCTTTCACTTCTTGTTCTTCCTTTACTCTCCCATTGTAATGTCCATATAATTTGAAATTCTCCCTGCAGGAATCACAATAAAGCTATTTACAAGCATAAATCAAGTAGAGCACTATGGCGAAAGCTGTTCGCTCCACTTGTAAAAGCAAAATCTGTCGAGCTCTATCTGGCATTGAGACATCAATTCCTATTGCCACATTGCTAGACAGGACACTGGGAAAAAAAAAAAAAAACCTGTGTGGCATTACTCCGGATGCAATATGGGAAACTACTGAAACCCAAGCGCAGCGACAGTGGCCAGAAACCACTGATCCAAAAGCAGAAGTGGATACTTAAACACTTTTTTTGAAGGCCCATGTCATCCACAGACATACAGAATTACAGTTCAGCGGATTGTTGTTGTCATGGTTCAGTTTTGGCCTAGCTATCTCCCTCTGTTATTTTCCAGCACCTCCTCCTCTCACACAGCTCAGCCTCCACTCCCTCAGCAATCAGTCACACCTGTTAGGCACCAATCAGTCAGTGCTCACTCCAACTGCCAGCCTCTCTATATAAGCTTCCTTCAGTTTTCTCCTCGTCGCCGGCTTGTCTTCAGTCTCTACCAACATCACGCCTGTCAAATCCTGTTCTCATCAGTCTCCACTCACTCCACGTCTGTCAGCCTAGTTTGCTCCCTGCTTTGTTGCTGGATTTCCTGCTGCCCCAGTACTCCAAGTTTGCTCCCTGCTTAGTTGCTGGATCTCCTGCTACCCCTGTGTGCCAAGTAAGGTCTCTGCTAGCTGCTGGATTTCCTGCTGTCCCAGTGCTCCAAGTTTGCTCACTGCTTGTTGCTGGGTCACCTGCTACCTCTGTGCTCCAAGTAAGCTCTCCGCTTAGCTGCTGGTTCTCCTGCTACCTCTGCACCTCCGGTTCGACAGTAACCCTGCATCTCCAAGAACTCCCCCTCACTGCACCTCTGGTTCGCCAACAGTCCTGCATCTCCAAGAACTCTCTTGCTCTGCATCTCTGGTTCGTCAACAGTCCTGCATCTCCAAGAACTCTCTTGCTCTGCCTCTCTGGTTCGACAGAAGCTCTGCATCTCAAGAACTCTCTCTCACTGCATCTCTGGTTCGAAAGTTGTCCTAGCTCCTCCTTGTACTTGTCACGAGATCCAGCTCTGAGTTCTCCAGTCACTTCCAGTCAGCCTGCTCCAGCACCCATCATCTCCTGTCCGGTAACTAACTCTGGTCATCTCATCCACAACTCAGTACTTTCAATAAACTGCAAAAGAACAAGTTCTGTGTGTGCGTGCTCTGTCCGGGTTCACGAAGACAAATCATGACAGTTGTAGATTTAACTTCCAACTAAACATGACGAAGCGAGACGGTTACTTTCATTTAGTTGAACTTTAGTGAATAACAGTGAAAAAAAGGAAGGAAAACATACAGCGTGTGCCAGTATGGCTCGGCTAAACAATGCTTCACATTTTGCCGTAAAGTTACATTTTTTCTTCTTCTCTTGCTCCTAGAGCATGGGTAATGAAGTCCACATCAATGCAACTCCAAATCAAATGAAAGGCAGTACAGATACGATCTGCCAGTAGTAATCTGAGCCAATTAGCACAGAAAGTTCAGTTTCATCATCTCCAGCGAAGTCAGCGAGTTGGAGACCTCTCCTTCTCATCTCTTTCTGAATCTGTTCACCAGGAACTTTCATCAATGCTGTACACACCAAGCTGAGCTTCACTATGTTGCCAAATGTGTGAAGGGTAAGTGTCCCTTGTCTGATAACAGGTAGCTGCAGAGCCCTCACCACATTTTCATGCACAAAACTCCCATGGCTGCCTCCATCTAGCAAGCAGCGAACCATCTTCCTGCTTGTGGGCCCTACCACCCATACCTTGGCGGTTTGTAGCCGCACAGTGTTCTCCATTTCAGGTTTGCCCTTTTCTGCTTGGGGAATTACAGATGAAATGACAGTGTCCATGTTGGCAGGAACAGCAGGCGGGGATGCATAATTTTTCTCACAAATGGCCACATGATGCCTGCCTCCACATGTGGCACATGACACGCCCTTTGACCTGCAAAACCTTGCAATGTGTTTGGGTCCCAAACAAATGAAACACCTGCCAAGCTTCAGTGTTTCCTAATGTGCTGCCACCTGGTGGTCTGGGCAGCTTTCAGATTTGTGTTCAGCACGCTCGCAGAACAGGGAGTTTTGTGTCTTTTCGTTGGCAGCGTGTAATGTAGCTGCAGATGTCATGCTTGGTTTCTTTGGTTTCACAGGTTGAATATGATTTGCTGCATGTTTTGTGAGCAGACTGGTTCTCTCTCTGGTTGTATGATCTCATCATTTGCAAAGCTCTTTCTCGGCTCTGTACCTCTCTCTGCAGAAACATGAGCACGTCTGGCACCGTCCACTCATCCTGCTCTCCTCTCTGTCGACTGTATTCAAGAGCCATGTCCTCTGGCAACATCTGGAGCAGTATTGGGCATAACATGCCTCCGTAGGTGTCTGATACTACTCCCAGTGACTCTAGGCTTCTGATTTGAATTTCAATGTTATCATATAACTGCCTCAACGCACTGACATTGGATGATTTCTTTACAGGAGTGAGATTCAAAAGCTTTGACGTGAGCATTTACAATGAGATCTTTCCTTCCGAATCTGCTTCGGAGTATATCAACTGCAGAATCATAGTTACTGTCTGTCAGGGTGAGCCCTGCTATTGCCCTTGCAGCCATTCCAGTGAGGTGTAAGTTTTCAGGTAGGTAAACTTTTCTTTATTGCAAAGGGCATCACTGTTATGTATAGCAGTCTCATACTGACTCCAAAATTCCTGCCATAACGTTACGTCTCCGTTGAATTTCTCGATCATTAGCTTTGGCAGTCTCACTGTCGGGTTGCTGCGCTGAGAGCCAGCGGTGATTGCGCTAACATCACTTAGTCGAGCGTGCCAGGGAATCGTCTTTACTCTCATTTGCGCAGATCACTTGGTGAGCCCGCGCCTTCATCTGGATGATACGGTCTCTATATTCCTCTGCGAGTTCGATCTCCGCATCTATAGCATCCAGTGACGTGTGTTCCTCCGCTATGCGGTCCAGCTTGCGCAAACTGTCCTCTTTCGCTGACAACACGGCTAGCATCTCTCGCTGATGTCCGGGTCTTCCTTTGATACTTCACCGTCAATCTGGTTCAGCACTCCCGTTGTGGAACTCTGTATTGTCCGACGCTTCCGTTTCGATCTTCAACAAGTTGTTCCACATCGTTCGGTTGCTCTTCGGTGCTTCTAGCTTCATCAGCCATTATCTCCTGAAAAATCCCGGGTTTTCGACACTAAAACATTTTGTAGATTTAACTTCCAACTAAAAATGACGAAGCGAGACGGTTACTTTCATTTAGTTGAACTTTAGTGAATAACGGTGAAAAAAGGAAGGAAAACATACAGCGTGTGGCAGTATGGCTCGGCTAAACAATGCTTCACATTCTGCCGTAAAGTTAAAATTTTTTTCTTCTTCTCTTCCTAGAGCATCATGGCTAATGAAGTCCACCTCAATGCAACTCCAAATCAAATGAAATGCAGTCTCAAATGTAACCACGTTTAACATATGTACTGTGTTATCAATATTAATGATAACTAATAATTGTTAACTCACTAACTTATCATTCGCTTATTATGAAATAATAAGTCCTCAACAAATAAATTCTCAGTAGGGATATTGGTGAGGAAATGATTGACATAATGTTAAAGTCCAAAGAAATGCACACTTAAAAATGCACATAGTCAGAAAACAAAGTTATTGACATGATACAAATTCACTCCTGACAACCTACACCTAGTGATAATCAATTGTGAAATTATCTGACGTGAGTAAAACTGATAAAATTCTTCACTTCAGTGTAATCACTTTACTTCTATCTGACTGCTTTCTATGCTGTTTCCCACAGCCTGGCACTGAGTCAGAGGACACATCTGAGGGAGATATGGATCCATCCACTGTGGAAATTGAAGCAGATTTTTAACTTCTTCAAACACCACTAGTCGAGGGTCAATAATGCAGGAAGAGGAAAATAGTCCGCAAGTCACATGTCAGACTGTCAAAAAACAAAGACTCCAAAAACCAAAGCCAAAATCGGCTGAGCACAGCCTTCAAATGGCAAAACATTCACTGCTCCAGCAGGTACAAATCACTCTCTTATCTAATGCAGACTTGGAGGAGCTGTTTGGTCAGCAAGAAGCCTCAGAGTTGAGAAACGTATAAAAAAGACAAAGCTTTACAATTAAGGCTTAGAAGAAAATACCATGAATATGATATATGGTGCACAGGAGGCAGAGCATACTGGCCAAAGCGAGTATGCAAGTAAGCTGACTAGGCCATCTTTGTATCCCTCCCAAGAGTACCAGGCCCCATCTACCCAGCCAATGTCATTTATGAGACTGCTAAATTCTGAGTAGGTGGGTTGCTAAAAACGAAGTTTTCAAGTTCTTGTTTCAAAGTTCTTTATGTGACACTTAGCCATCTACCTTCATCAGTGTTGAAGATCTTCTATATTTTGTTATTACATGAATATTTTTTCTAAGTAATGTATGGAGTAAACCATTTCTGTATTTCTATGAAATGTAGATTTTTGTTTTAATGTATATGTTTAGTTTCTACGTACAAGTCTGTGTGGACTACAAAAGACGACAGATTGTCGAACTGTTGTGTTTGTGTTCTTTATGTGGCACATACTTGAATGTAGCAGTGTTTGCACATTTTGTGAATAAAAATATTTTTCTAAAGGTGTAAATCATTTGTCATTTCCCATTTAGGTAGATTTATCTTTTATAATTTGTTTTAAGATTGGCTCAGGTCTCTCTTTACCACAGCGGACCGGTGCAGCGCCCGCTTCACAGCAGATGCAGCACCAATCTGCCTGTTGATCTCCCACTCCATCTTCCCCTCATTTGTGAACAAGACCCCAAGATACTTAAACTCCTCCACAAGGGGCAGTACATCCTCCCCAACCAGGAGAAGGCACTCTACCCTTTTCCGGCTCAAGACCATGGTCTCGGATTTGGAGACACTGGCTGTGTCTCAATCCGCCTACTTCTACACTTCGAACACTTAGTTTTAAGTAGGTAGTGTAGATAACACAAAAAGTCAGTGCACTGAAAGTACCCGGATGACCCCCTAAAAACGGGCACAAAATGCAGTGTGTAACGATGGACCCTACTCGCACTAAACGGACGCCATCTTGACTACAAAGCGGAAAGGGAGGGGCTAAGGACGTCGGGAAGATGTTCCCAGTTTGAAAATAATGGCGGACAATTCAGCCGAGACAGCCGAAACCGTGACACCGCAATCAGATAAATGTAACTAATGGTGGTAATACGAGGCATTGTACTCGATAGGTGTTTGTAAAATACACAAACATACCTCATGTTCAGCCAATATTTGGAGGATCCTGCGTTGACGTCGGAGGCGATGTAATTTCAACATGCCGTGAATGTAAACGATTGTTGTTTTAAAAAAAAAACAAAAAAAAACGGCGGCATATATTTCTTGGCGGTCTGAAAAATTTGCGGTCACGTGTGTTGCGTTCGTCACGTCATCCCGTCATTTCCGGTAAGTGTTTTAACATAAGTGTTCCTTTTGGAACACTACTAACGGTCGAAAGCGGGTACTACGGCAGTAAGTGGTCAGTGCACATCAGCAGTGCACTGACGGAAGTAGGCGGAATGAGACACAGCCACTGATGCTCATCCTGGCCGCTTCACACTCGGCTGCGAACCGCTCCAGTGAGAGCTGTAGATCATGTCCTGATGAGGCCAATAGAACCACGTCATCCGCAAAAAGCAGAGACGCGATTCTAACCAAACGGCCACCAAAACAGATCCCTTCAACACCTTGGCTGCGCCTACAAATTCTGTCCATAAAAGTTATGAACAGAATCTGTGACAAAGGGCAACCTTGGCGGAGTCCAACTCTCAATGGGAACGAGTCCGACTTACTGCCGGCAATGCGGACCAAGCTCTGACACCGGTCATACAGAGACCTAACAGCCCTTATTAGAGGGCCCGGTACTCCATACTCCCGGATTACCCCCCACAGGACCCCCCGAGGGACACGGTCGAATGCCTTCTCCAGATCCACAAAACACATGGAGAGTGGTTGGACAAACTCCCACGCACCCTCCAGGATCCTGATGAGGGTGTAGAGCTGATCCAATGTTCCACGGCCAGGACAAAAACCACACTGCTCTTCCTGAATCTGAGATTCGATTATCCGATGGAACCTATACACACTATAAACACTGTTGTTACTGCACTGCTTCCCTCTCCTGAGACGCCGGATAGTGGACCAGAATAGCCTCGAAGCCGTACGGAAGTCTTTCTCCATGGCCTCTCCGAACCCTTCCCACGCCCGACTTTTTGCCTCAGCGACCAGCCGAGCCGCCTGCCGCTTTGACTGCCAGTACATATCAGCTGCTTCCGGAGTCCCACATGCCAAGAAAGCCCGATAGGACTCCTTCATCTTGACAGCTTCCCTCACCGCTGGTGTCCACCAGCATGTTCGAGGGTTGCCACCGCGACATGCACCAACAATCTGGCCACAGCTCCGACTAACTCAACAATAGAGATACGGAACATGGTCCACTCAGACTCAACGTCCCCCACCTCCTTTAGGGTGTGTTCAAAGCTCTCCCGGAGGTGGGAGTTAAAGCTCCGTCTGAAGGGGGACTCTGCCAGACGTTCTCAGCAGACCCTCACAATACAAAACAATACAATCAGAACATAACTTGAATTAAATTGCAATAAAGTTACACACACCATCCACAACAGGATCCTGAGGATTTTCAGGTGCATCGGTGGCTCAGCCTGGAGTGAGAGAAAGAAAGAGACACTCAGATCGGTCACACCTCCAAAACCTGAAATGTCTCTGAAGTAGAGGCCATCCAGGTGGATTACGGACTAAACTCCAATGATTTACCTGTGTGTGTTCACTATTTATTTCATATACCAGCTTCTAAATCTGAGTCTGACTCACAATTTACGCTGCAAAATACAAACACGAAGAAGTTTAACTTGAGAGAGAGAGACAGACACTTTGGTAGAGCAGCACAGAATAACAATAACAGAGCGCTCCATAAAGATGTTATTAATCAGAGAAATAAAAAAATTATTTCCTGATCGTTTCACAGCAGGTAAACATGCCCATGGTAACACACCTCAGCTCCCCTCACCCCCACTGCTGGTTGCCGGTTTCCCTGTCCAGGTCTGAATACGCGCTAAAATGAACTGCACCTGTCTGAATCGCAATGAAAAGTATTACAGCTCTGTGCGTGAACATAGTCAAGAAAACGCATCTTCCACCAATTTTACCACAAGCAGCAGCGGGGCTTATCACCAGTTCAGAGTCACGGCACCATGAGCAGCGCTGTTTGTAGGTGCTGCACGATCGATAGTGACTGAGTCACTCAATTTAATCTTGTAAATAAAACTTTCGGCCCGAATTAAATTTTCCCTCTACTGCAGGGGTTAAATTTCTCCGTCGCTGCGACGGATTTCCGTCATTTGGAAAATGAGCACAAATTGTTCCGTCTACACTTTTTATTCAAGGTTTTAAACTGAAGCTGCTCTCAACCAATGAAACCTGGCAGAGCCGGGACATTAGCCAATCAGAAAGAGAGTAGGGCGGGTCTTTGCAAAGCTGAGATCTGCCAGACTGAGCTTCATCGGTGTTCGATTATTTTAACTTTTGGAAGAACATCTCAAACTGGCCACAGATGCATGAATGAAAGTAGTGGTGGTGAAAGGTTTTCTTTGGATTTATGAACCAGCAGGTCAGAAAGTGGAGCGGACTGAACATCTGACAACTTCCATCGGTAAACATGTCTGTCGCTGCTCCTGCAGTTAATTAATGAATTATTTCCACCTGTGGCCACGTCACCTTTCAGCGTTTATTCACTGGCTTCCAGCAAGTTAGCTGATAAACCAACCAGGGACCTCCTCATTATTCGCTGTTATGTTTTATTTAAAACTCGAAGAGTAAAGCGCTAGCTCAGGCTAATTTAGCATGATGCGCTTTTTTTTTTTTGAAGAATGGTCTGAATGTGAAACAGTGTCCCGCATTTGACTGGGTCTGATTTGGAAAAAGTAAAAAAAAAAAAAATAATAATTTCACCTGCGCTTTTCTGAACCAAAGAAGGCAGAGCTGCAGTCAGAGCGGCTATAAGTCAATATGCAGCAGCTCCACCTGATGAGCCGCTGCGCACCAGGACACTCTTAATAAAATGAAAAGGATGTTGATGTGTATAGATTATTAAGGAAACGACATCAAAAAAATAAACTGCTGCTACAACATGGACTGGAGAGCGGGTTCTAACTGGGTGAGGCCAGAGGTGATTCTCAGCTTCTCAGAGAGCTTTTATGAAGTTATTTTTTTATTTTTACACAGAGTGGAGCGCGATGTGAAGCTACACTGTAGAAGCAAGTCGTACTAGAACCAGCTGAACAAGCCTCCTGTCTGTGGATCTATGGACTCATTTTACTCCAACCCCAAAATACCTGCCAGACAGACAGTATTGCAGCCAAGATTACCTTCAACAAAATTTAACTTTACGCAAAAGTTTAACATTTTTCTAATTTAAAAATTTTTATATTTAAAAGCCAGCTCTTTTTTTCTGATAAACTTTGAGCAATTTTATTAAACTTTTAAAAAAATTTAACATCCCATCCTTCATCGATTTATACCCACTTTTCCCTATTGGTGTGACGTCAAGCCGTATCTGATGGGGAAACGCAGCTCGACGTCACACAGGGTGGTTCGGGGGATCTTCCATTCTGGACAGGTCTCCAGTCACTGGGCTAAGATTTAACAGTTGTATTAAACTTCAAAAAAGTTAAATAATGCCTTTTCATAAACTCATGAGTTGTGATAATTAATTGCTGTGCAAAAACGGGCAAAGCAGAGACTGATTATTGTAATGTGCGATGTGTGATAAACAAAAATGTATGACCCCGCGGGGCATTAAAAGTCATTAAAAGTCATTAAATGAAATTTTTTAAAATTAAGGCCTTAATTGGCATTAAAAGTCATTAAATGTGATTATCTGTGGCATTAAAAATGCCTTATTTTTTTCTAAAAAAAAATACGGTCATAAAAACAGTTTCGTCAGATATTTTATATCAGATATAACTGATTCTGCGTTGTGCACGGAACTGCTTCCGGTTGATCGTAAAGCCGTATGTTTTTAATGTTCGGAAAAGGGACTCGAGGGCGGAGAAAGAGCTAGAGAATGGGAAAATGCTAATTTCAACAAAAGCGGATGGAAAACGAGGAATTCTGGACATGGCTGCAGCCTGTCGACGGTAAAGATGACGAAGAATTTTGCCGTGTTTGTAAAAAGAAATTAAGCTTTGCACAATGGGTCTTTTGCAGACATGTGACTTCGACACTAGGAGGCGCCATTTTGGGGGGTAACCTGCCTAATCGCAACGAAGTTCATTTAAGTTCAAGTATTGACAGTAAAGCCGCGATGTCAGCGCGATAACTTCAGCAACATGGACATCCACAATAAAAACGAGAAGAAGCCTTACAGAGATAAACTCAATAAGGACGCCAGAGACCGGTATTTAGCTAAGCTAACCTCAATTAGCAATCCCATATTGGCAATCCCTCGCTATTTCCACCAACTACAAATATGGACATAATTTGTTATCTTGTTAATGGTGTTAGTGCATATACATTTGAAGAATTCCGAAACTACAAATCTCTGGACGCTCATGGACTGTTTACTAATGGTTGGGTGCAAGATTTATACTCATTTCAACCAGAAGGATGCACTAACACTGTGGTCACCGCAAAGGTAAGATGTTAGTCAAACTTGTACAAGTCTTCACTTCACAGCTTTATCTAAGTGTAAATTATGGTGCATCCGAACCTAGCAAGCGGCAAAAAGCTTCCAAAATTATTAAACTCAAAGTACATAAAACTCTTTTACATGGTAAATAAATTTAATCTTGTGACCCCTGGAATATTAAGGTTCATAGCAAATATATATAGGTGGGTTTTTTTGTTGGTTTTGGTAAAAAAAAATGGGGACAACTGGGACAAAGTTTGTAAAAAACATCAGGTCACCCTATCTAAGTGAGTAACACGGTACTTTAGTTTTATGCAAATATTCTAAGTACTTTGCACTTTCTTTTTGTATGTTTTATTGTAGGTGATGCACTCCCAACGCCTGCGAGAAGCGCCACTCAATCCCTGGGCCATCATTGAGTCATCTGGGGCTATATCCTCTGCTCACTGCACCTGTATGGCGGGCATAGGGGAATCTTGTACACATGTTGCTGCTATGTTGTTTAAGTTGGAGGTAATTGTCAGATGAAGAGAGACAGTGACAGTGACTGGCAGACCAGCATACTGGATCATTCCAGGTAATCTTTCTAAAGTGGTACCAGAGCCTGGATATAAAATTGATTTCACAAGTTCAAAGGCAAAAAGAAAGACTCTGAACAGACTCTTGGAAGGAGGGACTGTAGCGGCACCTGGCATCAGGACAAAACGCACAAAGACAACTTGTACTGTGTCAAATGAGCAGTTGGACTCCTTTTTTAGGGCAATTCACAAGGGATCACCACAAGCTGCTGTGCTATCATGTTTGCCTGAATATTGTGAAGCATTTATTGACCAGGTCCAACCATTCACTGTGCCACGTACCCTTCACTCTCTACGTGATGCGACAATGGAGGGCAAGGATATATCTGTTTTGCGCAAGCACTGCAAATTACTTGTTAGTAGGACCTCACTTTCAAACAAGCAAGCTGAATACATAGAATGTTCTACAAGAAAGCAAAACAAATCTTTAACATGGCATCACTATCGTGCTGGGAGGGTAACAGCATCTAACATGCATTCAGTTTATGTAGCAAATCTGGACAAACCTTCACAGTCTGTTATTAATGCTGTGTGCTATCCTACAAATGAAACGAACAGCTCTAGTGCTATTGCATGGGGGAGACAAAATGAGGACGGTGCCAGGGAAATGTACAGACTACAGTCTAACAGAGATCACGTTGGTTTTGAGGTGACACAGTGTGTGTTTTTTTTTTTAACCCAAAGTTTCCAGAGGTAGGAGCATCACCTGACGGCCTTGTGCATTGCATCTGTTGTGGCCGAGGATGTATTGAAATTAAATGCTCATATAAGTACCGTGACCTAACCGTGATTGAGGCTTGCAATAGCTCTGACAGGAACTTCTGTTTGGAATTACATGAAGGGGAGATGCGTTTGAAGCCACAGCACCCCTATTATAAACAGGTGCAAACTCAGATTTTTGTTACCGAGACTGAATACTGTGATTTTGTTATGTGGACAAAAAAAGACCTGGCTGTGATACGAGTTGCACCAGACCTGGAGCTTTGGACAGCTATCCTTGAGAAGGCAAAACAATTTTTTGTATGTGTGAGTCTCCCTGAACTTGTAAGCTGCCATTTCACAAAGACATTAAACAGTCCTGCACTAAATGAGATTCCCCTTTTAGCTTGTAATAACAAAACATCCCAAACATCAGACACAGTACCACAGAAAAAATGTAAGCGAAAAAGTGTTGAAAAGTTATGGTGTACTTGTCGTTGTCCAGAGAGCAAAGACAATATGGTCGCCTGTGACAATGACAACTGTAAAATTGTTTGGTTCCATCTAAGTTGTGTGGGTCTGCAGCTTACACCTGCACAAGAAGAGACATGGTTCTGTTCTTCATGTAACAATAAAATGTAATTTACTATCTTATTTTGCTTAATAAAGATGGCTTTACTTGGCTAAACCCTGTTTTTATCCTATTTGTGTACATTTTAAATATTTTATATATATATATATATATATATATATATATATATATATATATATACATATATATATATATATATACATACACTACCGTTCAAAAGTTTGGGGTCACATTGAAATGTCCTTATTTTTGAAGGAAAAGCACTGTACTTTTCAATGAAGATAACTTTAAACTAGTCTTAACTTTAAAGAAATACACTCTATACATTGCTAATGTGGTAAATGACTATTCTAGCTGCAAATGTCTGGTTTTTGGTGCAATATCTACATAGGTGTATAGAGGTCACCTCAAGTGTTCTAATGGTACAATGTGTTTGCTCATTGGCTCAGATGGCTAATTGATGATTAGAAAACCCTTGTGCAATCATGTTCACACATCTGAAAACAGTTTAGCTTGTTACAGAAGCTACAAAACTGACCCTCCTTTGAGCAGATTGAGTTTCTGGAGCATCACATTTGTGGGGTCAATTAAACGCTCAAAATGGCCAGAAAAAGAGAACTTTCATCTGAAACTCGACAGTCTATTCTTGTTCTTAGAAATGAAGGCTATTCCATGCGAGAAATTGCTAAGAAATTGAAGATTTCCTACAACGGTGTGTACTACTCCCTTCAGAGGACAGCACAAACAGGCTCTAACCAGAGTAGAAAAAGAAGTGGGAGGCCGCGTTGCACAACTGAGCAAGAAGATAAGTACATTAGAGTCTCTAGTTTGAGAAACAGACGCCTCACAGGTCCCCAACTGGCATCTTCATTAAATAGTACCCGCAAAACACCAGTGTCAACATCTACAGTGAAGAGGCGGCTGCGGGATTCTGGGCTTCACGGCAGAGTGGCAAAGAAAAAGCCATATCTGAGACTGGCCAATAAAAGAAAAAGATTAAGATGGGCAAAAGAACACAGACATTGGACAGAGGAAGACTGGAAAAAAGTGTTGTGGACGGATGAATCCAAGTTTGAGGTGTTTGGATCACAAAGAAGAACGCTTGTGAGACGCAGAACAAATGAAAAGATGCTGGAAGAATGCCTGATGCCATCTGTTAAGCATGGTGGAGGTAATGTGATGGTCTGGGGTTGCTTTGGTGCTGGTAAGGTGGGAGATTTTTACAGGGTAAAAGGGATTCTGAACAAGGAAGGCTATCACTCCATTTTGCAACGCCATGCCATACCCAGTGGACAGCGCTTGATTGGAGCCAATTTCATCCTACAACAGGACAATGACCCTAAACACACCTCCAGATTGTAATTGCTGCAAATGGAGGATTCTTTGACGAAAGCAAAGTTTGATGTAAAAAAAAGACTCTATTTTCTATTCATTTCACAACATATGGTGGTGAATAAGTGTGACTTTTCATGGAAAACACAAAATTGTTTGGGTGACCCCAAACTTTTGAACGGTAGTGTATATATTATATATATATATATCCATTTTCCAAACCGCTTAATCACTCATGGGGTCGCGGGAGTTGCTGGTGCATATCTCCAGCGTTCACCGGGCGAGAGGCGGGGTACACCCTGGACAGGTCGCCAGTCTGTCGCAGGGCAACACAGAGAGACAAACAACCATTCACAACTAAGGACAATTTGGAGAAGCCAATTAACCTAACAGTCATGTTTTTGGACTGTGGGAGGAAGCCGGAGTACCCGGAGAGAACCCACGCATGCACAGGGAGAACATGCAAACTCCATGCAGAAACACCCAGGGGTGTACTCGAACCCAGGACCTTCTTGCTGCAAGGCAACAGCGCTACCCACTGTGCGCCCATATATATATATATGTATATATATATATATATATATATATATATATATATATATATATATATATGTCATGGTTGGCTTTATGTATTTTGCCCACATGCAGAAGCACACTCGGGAGAAACAGGTGAAGTTTAAAGGTTTTATTTAAGAACCAGGTAACGGGAGGATTCTGCCTCAGCGGAGGCAGCGTCAGGTAACGGTCAGGGAGCAGGAAACCGGGTCGATCACTGGGGAAGAACGAGACAGAGGTTAACTGGGGAAACGTGGAGAGGAACTGGTCTGACTGAGCTGGATCTGCTGCTGGACGCAAGCTTACCACCTGATGGACAGAAGGCCGACCGGGGAGGAAGCAGTGGGGACTCAGCGCTAGCCGTGCGATGGTGGCCACAGGCGTCCGGGAGACCAGTGGGTCGAAGGTGGGGTCGGGTCCGAGCAGCACCGGGGAATCCAGATGTCCAGGACAGCGAGAGGAACCAGGTGACTTTCCGGAGATGGCAGGGTTCCAGGGGAGGGGAATCGACTCAGGAGGAACCAGGAGGTTTGCAGGAGAGACCAACAACAGACGGAAGATGACGATGCTTGGAGCTCCTGCCACGAGAGACTTCACAGGGTCACAAGAGGAAGAGAGCTGACACGAGGAGGTACCTGGGAGACACAGAGGTGAGTGATTAGTTCCTCTGGGAAACACAGAGAACGAGAGGCCAAGGCTTGTCTGCATACCACGACGGTAACACTCTGGCATCCTAACGCTGTCTGCGTGGTGTTTAAGTAGTGCCTCCCGATGCCGCTCAACCGCCCGCAGGTGTGTGGGCTCCGCCCACCAGTCAACCCAGAACACCTGTGGAAAGAGTCAGAGGCAGCAGAACCGGCAGCAAGCTGCACGGCCCTGCTGGCTGAGTCCTGACAATATATATATATATATGTATATATATACATATATATACATATAAATATATATATATATATATATATATATATATATATATATATATATACATATATATACATATATATATATATATGTATATATATTATATATATATATATATATATATGTATATATATGTATATATATTATATATATATATATATACATATATATACATATATATATATATGTATATATATTATATATATATATATATATATATATGTATATATATGTATATATATTATATATATATATATATGTATATATATTATATATATATATATATATGTATATATATTATATATATATATATATGTATATATGTATATATATTATATATATATATATTATATATATATATATATATGTATATATATTATATATATATATATATATATATATATATATATTATATATATATATTATATATAATATATATATATATATTATATACTTTAGAGTTTTTATAAAGAAACACAAAATGCATAAAATCAGACCAGTGTAGTTCAGTAATCTTGAGACAACTGTTGAGCCATTTGTGTTTATTGTCATTAGCTACTTACAAACAGATGGGCACAGATTTGTGTGTGTGATTTTGCTTGTAACTTGAAAACATTTGGGCACATGCTTTGACATTGGAAGTTCTCTCTGTGAAAATTTCGAAGCAGTCAATAATGACAGCAACTGGATTGCCAAACGACTGCACAAATTGATGTGGCATAACTTTGCGTAAAGTGTCTCTGTCTGGCCATATAATGGCATTTTTTAGAAATGTATACAATTGTGAGGTAGTGTCGCTAAAAGCTCTGTACTAGGAGACACAAAAAACATATTGGCAAGAAGATAAACAGAAACATCTAGTCGAAGCCGCATACGTGTTAGAAGAAGCATTTGATATGGTGTGAGTAGTTTCTTATTGTCTGAAGTGGCAGGCACCAAAATCGACACAATTTCCATGAATGTTTGTTTATTTGGCAGTCCTGTATAGTGCCTAACTTTATCATTGTCATCATCTGAAAAAAAAGTATAATTGAATTTAACTCTGTCAAATTGGTGCCTCAGATCTCGATTTTCTTCCAAAAGTCGATTTATTTCTGCACATTTTAGGATGCATGTGCCACATTCAGGGATGCCATTCAGTTGTTCATCTTGCTGTTGTGTATCACCAGTCTTGTCTGTAATGGCATCTTCCTGCACAGTAACTGCAGACAGCTCAGTGTCCACCGGGATGTGTTGACCACAGACTTCTCCATTCTGCTGGACCACTCTCTCTGCCTCCTGCAGCATACTGTTCCTCAGCTGCTGGCGTTTACCTTGTCTTGCAGAGCGTGCATTGTCAGTTGGTTGGAGATCAGTATGACCAAGACGTAGGGATGGAGCCCAGTCTGGATCAGTTTCCATCATCTCATTAGCAGGTTGACCTGCAATTACATTTTGAGATAATAAATACAAACTGTTATGTCAAGATTTCTGTATATGTTATAAGAAGTTAGAAGACAGACTTTTATTGGTTCTGTCTCTGTCCTGGTTTAGTCTTTAGTTCTTGTTTTTCCCTGTTTAGGTCTTGGTTTAGATCTGATTTAGACCAGATTTAATTTTGATCTAGGCCTGATTTAGACCCTATTTAGAAAAAATTCATGCATCGGCAGCAAGGCAATCAACATTAGCATCATGCCACATATAACACACATATCCAACAGATTACTAACTGCAGCATCACAAACTAGAAAAACAACAAATAAAGCATAGGATAGATAATCTACTTACTTTTATGAATATGCAAAGAGCAAACACGCATATTCGGAGAAATGTGATTGAATGTGATATCTTTCCGTCGGACAGCTGCAACCCAGGCTATCCTGCGTCTCCGGCTAATGTCCTCTATTTGTAAGCCACTTTTCTCCAGGCAGGAAACCTGAAAAATGTTATGCCAGAATGTCCTTTTTTACCCGAAGTAGTACTCCCACAGCCTTTAACACAACAAGAATGAGCCATTTTATTTACAAAAGAAAGGGTAACTCTCCTCGGGACGTTTGAATAGCAGCTCGAATTTCTCGCACGGTAACCCCCCAATATGGCGCTAATTACCCACAATGCACAGGACGTGACGTCACGTGCGAAAGACCCATGGGTGTCAATGCTTTACGGTCTCACATGAAGTCGGACAGTGTAGTCCAGGGTGTACGCGGGTATACGGCGCATTCCCACATATTTCTGAGTCAGCATTACGTATACCAACTTCTGGAGCGATATTTGTGTCTTTTGTTTGAGCGCGCAGTGAGACAGGATTACAGCATTTAAACATCACGTGCGCGCGCTCAAGACCTGTTTGCCGCGCGCTCAAAACTGATAAACTCTTCTCAACCCACTATGCTCGCACTCGCTTCCGTGTCTGCCCGTGACCTGCTACTTCCACCCTCAATACCAGCTGTGCGCGGCTCGCGGGATTCTGTCTGTGCGCGGCTCGCGGGATTCTGTCTGTGCGCGGCCCGCGGGATTCTGTCAGTGCGCTATTGACTTCAAAAACTGTCCACCTCACCAGCCAGTCACAGACAGGTTTCTTTCCATCCAATCAGAGTAGGGCTTGCAAATACTGCATTCAGATAGATTAAATGAAAATGCTGCAGCTTTTGGCAGAAATTACTAAACATAACGGTGGGATTGAAAAAAAAAACAACAACCAATAAACAGTTTAATATTTTAGCCTAAAATATTTAGTTTAAAATAATTCCTTGAGTTACTAAGTGAGGTGTGAAAAATCTTTTTGTCTCTTTTCTTTCCAGCGTCTGGGTGATGATGCAAACGTTTCTGGTGATCATAATCATCATCATTGTCATCATTATTTAAAGAGCACTTTAACACGAGGTACAACAAAATAACCTCTAATAAAATGACTTGAGTAAAGAATCAACAGCTTAAAACAACAACAACAATAATAATAAGCTGTTTAAATCCTTAAAAACAAACAGAAGTTCTTTAAACTGAACTCTAAGATAAACAGGCAACCAGTGAAGGGAGGCCAGGATGGGCTAATGTGCTTTATTTTATGTTTTTCCATTAAAAGGTGTGCAGCAGCATTTGAACCAGCTGCAGACGTTTGAGTGAGGACTGACCGATTCAGAGATAAAGAGAATTACACAAATCCAGCCATGATGAAATGAAGACTTAGAGTAGTGTTTCCATATTTCTGCCTTGAAAGAATAGGTTTTACCTTCGCTTTGTTCCTTAAATAATAAAAATGACTTAACTAAGGTCCCTTTTTGACTGTCAAGTTTAAAATCACCGTCCATTTTAAAATCGAGGGGCTAAACATTCATTGTCAGGGTGTCTAAATCAACAGGATCAACAGTTGTTTGGGTGTTTCAACTGGTATATTTGACAATTCCTCATTTGCAAAGACAAAGAGATTTGAGTTTTGATGTTCTGCTCGTTATTAACTTTATCTCTTTCTATAGATTCTCTTTCTCATTCAATTTAGGACTTTCCATATGCCTTATCATCTAGGTCTATATTGAAAAACCTACAGTAAAGCAATGAAATGTTGATTCTGGATGTAGTGTAGGAATTCCTTCAATATAAACCAAAGAAAATTTTACATCACCTGCCAGAAGCTGGATAAAATCTTTGAAAAAGAGACAACAGTATTTTCACACCTCACGTAGTAGCTCAAGGAAATATTGTAATCTAAATGTTTTAGGCTAAATATTTTAGGCTAAAATGAGTAAACCCTAGTGATGGATTTTTGGGTAAACTAAATAGAGCAGTGTTACATGTCATTGTTTCTAAAACAGCATTTTTCTGAGCTGCGTCTAAAAGGGCAAACATTGAGAGTATACCCACTTCTCCAGGGACCACTACACTACTGCGGACAGCCACAGATCAGCTGCAAGGGACAGACAACAGCTAACGATGTCAAGTTACTTTTCTGTAACCAACGCAGTCACGTCCCCATTAGCTACCGCAAACAGCGCAGCAGCAGCTGGAGCAAGCTTTACTGCCAATAACGTAGGGAAATCAGACGGTCTTCGAACAACATTTGGATCCAATGCAACACTGCATGTGGAGGTGCTCTGGTGTCTGAACACAGCCATCAACAAGTACTATATATATATATATATATATATATATATATATATATATATATATATATATATTAGGGCTGGGCAACGATTAAAATCTTTAATCGCGATTAATCACATAATTTGCCTGATTAATCATGATTAATCGCATTGTATGCGCAAACTCCAAGAATGAATTCAAAAGTAGTGTAAAGAGCACTTTTATTTTAATGTTCTGCTGCCATATGAACAAAAGTGTTGTAACATTTGTAGCACTTATCAGTAACACATATTTAGTGTAAAGCTCAACCTAAACATGTGAAACAAAAAATAGCAATAAAAATAAATTAAAGCTTATTGCCACTGACAGGAAATTCTCTTTATGGGGAAAAAATCTACCAAAAACAGGCAATTTCTGAGGTAACAGCAGGGAGCAGCATTACCATTTTATGTTCAATACCAAAGTGTGAAGCACAAAAAAAGGTCTACAGTAGCTATCCACTTCGCCATTACATTGGTTAGCTTCTCTGAGTCATTGGATTGTTTGGTGATGTCTACAGTCTGTTTGGCATTTAAGTGATATGTTAAGCTCAAGGTGCTCCGGTGATAAGAAAGTTTAACTTGGCAGTGGTTACAACTAACTTGTTTCTGTCATATTCGTTGCTGGAAGAACTTTAAACTGAAATGCTTGCTAACTCGATATGCTTGCATGTTTATTTGACGTTAACACGCGGTATTTTGTTGTTGCTTTCTCGCGTGCATATAGTGAATGGCAGGGAAAAAACAGGCAAAAATACATGGATACTTTGAAGCGAGAAGCGACTTCACCGACGGCGTCGATGAAGTTAAAGATGAACATAGAAAAATGTGAAATCTTAGCAATTCAAAATAATCAACCCACTTTAATTGATAAAAATGAGGTAAAATATTTAGGTATAATGATTAACAAGGACCACACTGAAAATGACAGAACAAATATTCAAGCCATTTTACAAAAAAAAAAAATATGACAGTTGGCTCAATTTTTGGAAGAATATTGTCACAATTTCATCTGGAATAATAAAAAAATATGTGATCAGAAAAAAACGACATAGTAATATCAGTAGAAAAAGGAGGAATAAACGTTATTGATTTTAAAGCGATGAATGCCGTGATAAAATTAAAAATGGCTGCAGACTTTTAATAAAAATGAAAAGAGTTTATGGTTTAGTTTCCCTTCACAACTTTTTTTTTTTTAAATTGGAGGAAGGAAATTTCTCTTAAGATGTAACTTTGATCCTGCAAAATTACCGATTAAATTGTCAGACTACCCCAGAAGCATTCCAAAATGATGTTAAAAGTTTTCATGCCTCGATTAAGTTACTGGAAAATAACCGTAAATTAACAAAATAAAATTGATCTGTAACAAATGGAGACCGCGGGCATAATGTAGTTTGTTTGAGTGGAGTTGCCATATATTTGACGTCATCGGGAAGCGCAGGCCCCCCCGAGTCAATGGCTGTGTCTCATTCCGCCTACTTCCGTCAGTGCACTGCTGATGTGCACTGACCACTTACTGCCGTAGTGCCCACTTTCGACCGTTAGTAGTGTTCCAAAAGGAACACTTATGTTAAAACACTTACCAGAAATGACGGGATGACGTGACGAACGCAACACACGTGACCGCGAATTTTTCAGACCGCCAAGAAATATATGCCGGCGTTTTTTTTTTTTTTTTTTAAAAACAACAATCGTTTACATTCACAGCATGTTGAAATTACATCGCCTCCGACGTCAACGCAGGATCCTCCAAATATTGGCTGAACATGAGGTATGTTCGTGTATTTTACAAACACCTATCGAGTACAATGCCTCGTATTACCACCATTACTTACATTAATATGATTGCGGTTTCGGCTGTCTCGGCTGAATTGTCCGCCATTATTTTCAAACTGGGAACATCTTCCCAACGTCCTTAGCCCCTCCCTTTCCGCTTTGTAGTCAAGATGGCGTCCGTTTAGTGCGAGTAGGGTCCATCGTTACACACTGCATTTTGTGCCCGTTTTTAGGGGGTCATCCGGGTACTTTCAGTGCACTGACTTTTTGTGTTATCTACACTACCTACTTAAAACTAAGTGTTCGAAGTGTAGAAGTAGGCGGATTGAGACACAGCCAATCTGACCATCCGAGCCGATATGGTACTTACACCGGTCATCCGCACAAAACTTGTTCCGGCCGCCAACTCACCGCCTCGGCTAAGCAAATTTGTGCGGGAAACACCGCCTTCCCCATGTCAGTTTTGCTTTTTCTGTGTCAGCTTTGTTTTTTTCCGCGTTTTCCTTTTTCCAGCCAACACCTTACTTCCTGTTTGAATCCAAGGCTGGGCTGACAACGTGGTTATTGGCGCATTATCGCCACCTACTGTTCTGATTCAAACCCCTACACTGCAGCAACAAACCTTCACAAATAAAAGCATGTGAGCAACACGCGTTAATGCGCAATAAAGTAAATATCGCCGTTAATAGTCTAATGAATTAACGCAAAATTAACGCGTTAACTTGCCCAGCCCTAATATATATATATATATATATATATATATATATATATATATATATATATATATATATATATATATATATATATGGGTACTTGTTGATGGCATTAAATTTATTTCTACGAGCATTAAAAGAGCATTAAAAATCATTAAATTAGGGTTACTCATTCCTGTATAAACCCTGTGACATCATAGTGTTGGTTATGTGTCCTGCATTGTCCAGGTTGTGGTTGGCCTTGTATGATCATAGGATTAATTTATACTGAATGTGACAGGGAGCCAGAGGAGTTAATGTGTTAATATGGAGGTTTCTCTGGAGGACAGGGAGGGAAGGGAGCTGAAACTCTGGAGTGGACTGTGGACCAGTTTGGCAAAAGTGTGAAGGAAGAACTTGATGTTGCAAATATGAAAGTTAACCAGGTGATGTTCTGGATGTGGAAAGTGAAGGAGAGGATGGCGAGGCTGTCCAGGATGGCGCCAAGGCTCTGAAGCTG
This sequence comes from Fundulus diaphanus, assembly GCA_037039145.1. Lineage (NCBI taxonomy): Eukaryota > Metazoa > Chordata > Actinopteri > Cyprinodontiformes > Fundulidae > Fundulus > Fundulus diaphanus. The sequence goes on from CM073125.1 coordinate 11,741,651, forward strand.
AAAGGTGGAACAAAGATAGGAATGGTCATTGCATATTGTAAAACTACCAGATTTGGTTAAAGTTGATTTTGCACAATAAGCAAGTGAGGTAACTAATGTGGCAATATTTCCACGATCCCGGGAATATATGAGCTGACTCGAAATTATTTTCAGTCAAACTGATTGTTTTTGCTTTAACCCATGCTCTACTGTAAATGACGTGAAGTGAGGAGAAAGATAGAGAGACATTTTATGACTGCCGCTCGTTTCTTCTCCCGGATCGTTGCAGTTCTCTCCTCTGTTGCCTCCGATCCCTCTTTCTCTTGGTTCCTCTCCTCCTTCATCACTAACTTTGACCTTAGATGTCTCACCTGGCAGTTTCCCTGGTTTCAGCCAATTGAGCATATTTGCGAGAATGACTGAAGTAGAGGCCACAAGCTAGGTGCGCATGTATAGCACAATGCGTAGAAGAAGATAACTTCCTCTATATTTCATCTTAAAATTAGGCGTAGAAGACTTCTTCAAAATAAATAGATTTTCGTGTGAATACATTTTATTTATTTACTAAATTTAAAGTTTTTGATTTTAATTTTTACAAAGGAAATGTTTATTTGCACGTCTTTATGGTGTGGGAAAGAAAACAGTCAGCTCACCATTACATTTTTCACCTCGCGCACCCCCTACTGCCGCGGTTCTCAAAGTGTGTGGCGCGACCCACTGGTGGGGAATTGAGACGTGACAGGTGGGGCGCGCCAAGTTCCAGCGTGTGTGTGTGTGTTGTGTGACTATAAATGTAGAACGTGTGAGAGCAAACTGTCCTTATAGCTGTCTGTTGCCGCTTATTAGACCAATCAAACCCACAAAGTAATCATTACTAGCCTACATGCAGTCTAATTAAAAGAACATTAGATATGAGAAAAATTTCACCTGGAACTGAAGTGCCAAAATAATGATTGACATGACGTCGGCATATTATTTGTAACGGGATAACCTTTCGCGCCCCAGTGTTGCCAACTCAGCGACTTTGTCGCCATATTTCAGACCCCTCCAGCGACTCTTTTTCAAAAAAGCGACTAGCGACAAATCTAGCGAATTTTGGAGACTCTTACGTGAAAGCACGTATCATTCATACTCTTGTCCTCCAGCGGCAGCTGCTGCCGTGAGGCACCTCCCCCTCCCAACCCCGTTCTCCCGCTACCGCAGGAGTCCCTCTCAGCGCTGCAGTCAGAGACACAGCATGTTTACCCTCAGCGTCCAGACTGCAAATAAAGCGCACATGCGCCGGGATTGACGGCGCAGGTTGATCATAAATAACAGAATTTGAAATATTTTATCTTAAATAAATAACGGCGTTTGATTCACACAGCCACATGTTCATGTTTTACCGTGATTTGTAGGCTCCTTGGTGGACCACAAGGGAAAAAAGAAAATGTTAAAAAAAATTAAAAAAAAATTGTAACTCCGCCATAGTGTCTCTTTATGGTTCATTTTGCCGGTCTCAAACCCGGGTAAAGGAGGAGGGTTAGTATTGAAATAAATTAAACATTAATTAAAAAAATAAAATAAAAATAATAATTATAATAATAGTAATAATAATAATAATACTAATAATAAACATTAATGGACAGCAAAAAGTAGCTCTATATATTCTGAGTGTTTTTACTCACTTTTTGTCTCTCCCTAACAACGTTATTTCTCCCACAGCGCCAATAATTTACACATCACATCGTGTTGCAGATTATGCAAATTAGGCGATGATGTCATTCAGCGACTTCTAGAGACTTTTAGCACAGCCAATAGCTACTTTCCTTACTGAGGAGTTGGCAACACTGTCGCGCTCATATGTCTGTATCTGTATACATCTGTTTCGCGCCAATGGGCAGGCTGTTGCTTCACTGAAAACAAAATACAGATCTCAGCTGAACATTGAGCATGACTTGAGAGTGGCAGTATCAAGCCTGCAACCCCGTTTTGAGAAACTGTGCAATGCAAAACAGGCTCATTGCAGCCACTAATGCAGGGATAAATAGACCTGTCTTGCCAGATGGATTTTACTTCTTTTCTTTTATTAACATATTGCAGAGTGGCACTTTAATTTTTTCTATCTTTGAGCTTGATACAAATTTTGACACAGCTGCATTTTTATTTTCTTTATTTGTGAGCTTGCTGTTATTTGATGTAGATAGTTTGTATTTAGATACTACTTGTTACTTCAATAAAATTGGAACATTTTAAGATTGTTGCATATTTCATTAGCATTGTGTTGGGGCGATGGGGACAGGTGGGGCTTGAAAATTCTCCCTTGTCCAAAGTGGGGAATGACAGAAAAAGTTTGAGAACCACTGCCCTACTGGCAGCTCGCGCACCCCAAGGAGTGTGTACACCACACATTGGCCTACACCATGTCTTCATGCCATGGGACACTTCCTGCTGGTAAGACAAAGTATTGGCAAAAGACTTCCCGTTGTCTCTTTGCCTCCATTGATGGGTTACGTGCTTGGCCTGCTGAAATGGATTGAAGTGCCCTCTCCTTTCTCCATGCTCCCTCAGTCAGCTGGTAGTTTGCATCCTCAGAATCTACAAAGCCAGGTGGTACGTAGGTCTCAGGCTTCCATTGCTGGAGAAAGTTGTGGAGACAGAGACATGCGAAGACAATGGTGACTACTAAGGCAGGCGTGTCAAACGTGTATGAATGCTTAGCTTACTTCAGGTTCTTTCTGTAAAATTGACAAACTGTAGTGGCCACGTTTGCTCAGCCATGTATTTGTCCAAATACGTAGTTGCCTTTTCTTTTTAAGATGCGTTTCACTCTAGTGAGCCTCATATTTAAAAGTGAGCATTGGTACGTCTGTCTTTTTCTTCTTCTACTATTTACGTTTGGCTTCTGGCTAGACTAGTCCGACAAGCACCATCTCTATACAGCTGCTAAGTCTGACGTGTGGTTTTTTGACGGACTGTGTGAACAGTCAGATCACATCCGAACATCGGGCCATACAGTGTAAGAACAGATATGGTGAGCTCTGAACTTTTAAACTCTGTGGTTTCGTCGAACAGTTTGAGCTGTATCTGAGTACAACGACTGAAAATATTGTACAGTGTATGCCCGCCATTAGGCTTTGTTCAACACTCAAAATGAGAGGACATGATAATGGCAGGTCTGAGGTTTGGGGAATCAAAGCCTTCAATATTGAAAACAAAATGGAACAAGATGGCATATCTGTTCAGTTTACAAAGGCTGAGGAACCTTTTACATGCAAAGTATTGACTATTGCAAGCCAATTGTTACTGTTTAGAACTGGATTCAGCATCAACATGTTTTGTTGGATCATACTTAGCTTGAAAGTATTGAATAAGCGTTTAAAAAACAAAATCCACCAGTGAAACTGGCAACTTCCTGTTTTAAGTGGGCATGGCTAAAGTGATGTAATCAAATGAGCACATGACTGTAGTGAGAACTTATATGAGATAACTCACAGAAAGTTTGGTGCTGCTGCGACCTAGTCTGTTGAAGTTATTACAGTTTTATCTTTAATGGCGAGAAGCCAGATTTTGAGGCTTGGCCACGCCTACATAGCCTCGTGAGACCATCCTGATCTCGCGAGCTTTCAAGGTTTCACTCGCAGATCAGTCTGGCTACTTTCCGTTAAAGAAAATTTGGAGCCGTTCACCAAACGAACGTCCAATCAGCGTTGGCTTTGAGGCGGGTTGAGGTGTGACGCAACGAGAAGGGCGACAGTTCAGTCTAAAGAACATGGCGGCTTCAGCCGATGAAACTAACTTCCCAAAATTACAACGGAAGGTTTCCAGATGGATATGCGGAGCAAATCCATCTGGCGGAGTCAGGTAAACGCCTACATGCTTTCATGCAGCAAAAAACATTTGTTAGATTATCCCATCTATGATGTGAAGTCTAAAGGAAACCTTCACAATGCAAATCCTGAGTTAAACAACACATTTTCTGATAAAATAACATTTTAAAGATTGATTTGCTCAGTAAAAATCAGTAAACTTTAGAACGCTTGATTTTATTAATGTGATTATACCTCCGGGAAGCTAGGGGGCGCTGTAGCGATCAGTCTCTAAATGAGTTAATCCTAAAGTTATACAAAAACACCATAAAATCAACATTAAAGGCACACTATGCAACATTTTTCAGTTAATTAATGTGTTCCATAACGTTTTGGATGATTAAATGAGTCATTTCAGGTTGAACAAAGGTTTTCTTGGCCGCCCTGGTGGTCTGTGGGGGAAATACCGCACTTGCAACTGCAGGAGCCCTCGGCCCGCGCCCACAGGCTCAGAATCTCGTGCAAGATCGCGAGAGTCGGTCTTGCTTTACGGCGAGAACATGTTTGTTGCTAGCGCAGTGGTGATATCTGTGCAGTTATCATGGCGGAACCAGCGATAAAACAGCGAAAGCCCATGTCGGAGCAGGCAAGAAAGAGGAAAAGGGCTCTGGAAAGAGAGAGGAGTCGTACACGGGTGAACATCGGGCAAGCTTTTTCCGAATGGCGAGAGCTAAAAGAAAAAGAAGGCTGCAAGGCTGACGCGGACCTCGCGTTTCTGCTGATGCGATTGTAAGTAACATTGTAGGGTTTCCCTCACGCTACCGCCTCCCAACATTCCAAAAAAAAAAAAACTAACTCGATATGCGCGCAAAGCTTGTCTCTTTCCCCCGCCCGCCCGCTCCGCCGGTCGCTCTGCCGGTCGCTCTGCCGGTCGCTCCGCCGGTCGCTCCCCCGGTCGCTCCCCCGGTCGCGCAAAGCTTGTCTCTTTCCCCCGCCCGCCCGCTCCGCCGGTCGCTCTGCCGGTCGCTCTGCCGGTCGCTCCGCCGGTCGCTCCCCCGGTCGCGCAAAGCTTGTCTCTTTCCCCCGCCCGCCCGCTCCGCCGGTCGCTCCGCCGGTCGCTCCACCGGTCGCTCCGCCGGTCGCGCAAAGCTTGTCTCTTTCCCCTGCCCGCCCGCTCCGCCGGTCGCTCCGCCGGTCGCGCAAAGCTTGTCTCTTTCCCCCGCCCGCCCGCTCCGCCGGTCGCGCAAAGCTTGTCTCTTTCCCCCGCCCGCCCGGTCGCTCCGCCGGTCGCGCAAAGCTTGTCTCTTTCCCCCGCCCGCCCGCCCGCTCGCTCCGCGGGTCATCGGCGTAAAGCTTGTCTCTTTCCCCCGCCCGCCCGCTCCGCTCCGCGGGTCATCGGCGTAAAGCTTGTCTCTACCCCCCCCCCCCCCGCTCCGCCGGTCGTCCGGTAAGCAAATTCCTAGGGGAAACACTGAATTGGAATGGTTTCTCTCTCTCTCTGTGTGCATGTTCATACTTTCACTGTGTTAGTCATTGTTTGTACTGCCGTTTTTTCGACTTTTGTATTCGTTGCGTTCGCCTGTCTGCTAAGCTCAAAACAACCGCGCCTGGCTTGACGGAGAAACCAGGAGAACAGCTGAGCATATTTACGACAGTGCACTTTTACTTTCGCCCTCTGCGGGGCGCCTCGCTGGAAAATCAATCCCAGTTGCATAGTATACCTTTAATGTTCCTTATTAATGCGCTTTCTGTTTATTGCTCTGCCCAACCTGTCGGTGCCTCCATGTCAGGTCAGTTCACTTTGGGTATCCAGTTGGAAGCAGTTGAAGAACTCCAAGGAAAGCCGCTTATCTCAGCAGCGGGCATGCGGCTATGGGCTAGCTGAAATGTAGCTGTTAGAAGGCGGCCCCAGATCGTAGTCGGGTGTTCGGCATGTGAAACTTTTTGCAGCGGGCGACTTCAGATCAGCTCCTCGTCTCAGCTTGGCCTGGTGAGGAAAGGAGACCACTCTGCGCCGTCTCGAGTCAGCTCTCTCTTGCACAGCTTAGACAGACCACCAATGATTTGGTTATGATGTCAGTTTCACAGAAATCACACTTTACTCAGCTTGGTTGACCCTGCAGATGCTTGTCAGTCTTTGAGTCCCATGCAACCCGTATGGGTGGCTGGTCTCCACAGCACGGACCCGCTCCTTGAGACTCCACAGGCAAGAAGGAGGAGGGTGTTTCCCCCAACTTCCATTCCAACAAAGCAGCGGGAATTGAGAATGATTGTGGGAGCTTGGTTTTACACAGTGAACCCCTGCTGTGAGAGGCAGTCCCTGGTGCCTGTAAAAGTGCCCTGTTTCATTTGTTTCCAATTCAGTCTGATTTTTCCTCATTAGACTTAGACTTAGACAACTTTATTTGTGATTTTGTATGCACAGAGTGCGTACAGAACGAAATTTTGTTTGCATACAGCTTGAAAATTACAGTAAATTACAGTAAATTACGGGATAAGGTGCAGCAGTGATTTAACAGTAAAACAATTGAAATGTAAACAGTGCAGGAGAAAGAGACAGTGTGCGATCACAGTTTATAGGTGAGTATTTTTAGAAGCCATTTGTATGTGCAGAAATTATTGTGCAAAGGGCATTTGTGCAAGAATGCATTTTAGGAACTGAGAGTTCGGCAGCATTTGTGATGCTAGATAAGGATGCAATGATGCAAATGTGCAAATACGTGAATGTGGTACAGAGTCCGGTTTATAGCTTCAGCAGCTCAACAGTCTGATGGCAACAGGGAAAAAGCTTTTGCAGAACCTGGTGGACCTGCAGCGGATGCTGCGGAACCTCTTCCCAGAAGGTAGCAGGGAGAACAGTCCATGGTGGGGGTGTGAGGGGCTTTTATGATGTTATGGGCTCGGGACACACAGCGCTGAGATGAAATGTCCTTAATGGAGGGAAGAGAGGCCCCTATAATCCCTTCTGCTGTCCTCACCACTCTCCTCACGTTCTTCCAGTCGGAGGCATTGCAGCCTCCACACCACACAGATAGACAGCTGGTCAGAATGCTCTCTATGGTGCTTCTGTAGAAAGCCGTGAGGATGGGCAGGGGGAGGTGGGCTCTCCTCATCCTTCGCAGGAAGTACAGTCGCTTCTGTGCCCTCTTCACCAGTGCTGTGGTGTTCACAGACCAGGTGAGGTTGTCCGTGATGTGCACCCCCAGGAATTTGGTGCTGCTGACCACCTCCACAGCTGAGCTGTTGATGAGCAGTGGAGCGTGGTGAGGCTGGTTCTTCCTGAAGTCTACGATGATCTCCTTCATCTTCTCCACATTCAGGATCAGGCTGTTGTCTCTGCACCAGCCCACCAGCTGCTCAACCTCCTCTCTGTAGTTCTGATCGTTGTCGTCTCTGATCAGGCTCACCACCGTTGTGTCGTCTGCAAACTTCACGATGTGGTTGGTGGTGAACCTTGAGACGCAGTCATGAATCATCAGGGTGAACAGCAGGGGGCTCAGGACGCAGCCCTGAGGGGAGCCCGTGCTGAGGGTGATGACATCAGAGGTGTTCTGTCCGACCCGGACTGACTGAGGTCTGTTGGTGAGGACGTCTAGCAGCCAGTTGCGAAGGGGTGTGCTGAAGCCCAGATGTTCTAGTTTTCCTACCAGGTGCTGTGGGACGATGGTGTTAAACGCTGAACTGAAGTCCAGGAACAGCATCCGCACGTGCGTGTTCTTCTCCTCCAGGTGTGCCAGGCTCAGATGAAGAGCGGAGGAGATGGCGTCCTCAGTGGAGCGGTTCTGTCGGTAGGCAAACTGGAACGGGTCTAGTGTTGGGGGGAGACTGGAGACGATGTGTTCTTTTACCAATCTTTCAAAGCACTTCATCATGATGGGAGTCAGTGCAACAGGCCGGTAGTCGTTGAGACAGGTGACTCGAGGTTTCTTTGGCACCGGAATGATGGAGGCAGACTTGAAGCATGCTGGCACTGTGGTTTGGTCCAGCGAGGTGTTAAAAATGTCTGTGAGAACACCAGCCAGCTGACCTGCATACTCCTTGAGCACCCGCCCAGGTATGTTGTCGGGACCTGGGGCCTTCCGCGGGTTGACTCTCCTTAGAGTCTTCCGCACGTCGGCTGTGTCAAGGCAGAGCACCTCCTCATCCTGATGGGGGACAGCTTTTACTGCTGGAGTGCTGTTTAGTGTCTCAAACCTCCCAAAGAAGTTATTTAGTTCATTGAGGAAGTCAGCATCAACTTCACCCACCAGGGGGGGGGGGGGGGGGGGGGGAGGGCGTGTTGTATTCTGTTATTGCCCGTATGCCTTTCCACATGCTCCTGGTGTTGCTTGCGTCATGGAAAAGCTCCTGGATTTTGTGACTGTGTTTTCGCTTCGCTAGCCTGATGGCACGGTTCAAGTTGGCTCTCGCTGTCCTCAGTGCCTCCTTGTCACCAGACTTGAAGGCTGAGTTCCTTGCTTTTAGCGCTTGACGGACCTCCACAGTAATCCAGGGTCGTTGGTTGGCTCGGGTGATGATTGTCTTGGTGGTGCTGACGTCCTCAATGCATTTGTTGATGTAGGCTGACACAGTCATGGCGTACTCATCAATGTCGATCTTGTCCTCATAAGTTGCTTCAGCTTTGAACATGTCCCAGTCGGAGCACTCAAAACAGTCCTGGAGCGCCTCCATTGCTCCCTCAGTCCACACCCTCACCTGCCTCACTGCAGGTTTAGCTCTGATCAGCAGGGGCCTGTATGCGGGAAATAGCATCACAGAGATATGGTCTGAAGAGCCCAGGTGGGGGCGGGGGGCTGCTCTGAATGCGCCTTTTATGTTTGTGTAGGTGAGTGGTTTCCAGCGAGTGTGGCGGCATTTTTTATGAAAATATCCGCAAAGTTGTACGGAGCTATACGCCTATCCACTGCCCGGAAGCGCAGCCGGAAGGCTACTGCGCTCATGGCTTTATACATGTGTTGTGAATTATACACTGTTTTAAACCCCAGTTCTCTAACCCCCAGTCGGTCGAGGCAGATGACCCTTCATACTGAGCCTGGTTCTGCTGGAGGTTTTCCTTCTCGTTAATGGGAAGTTTTTCTTTCTGCTGTCGCTTCATGCTTGCTCAGTATGAGGAATTGCTGCCAAGCAATGACAATGCAGACGACTCTCCCTGTGGCTCTACGCTTCTCCAGGAGTGAATGATGCTTGTCGGGACTTTGATGCAATTAACTGGGTTCCCTTATATAGGAATTTTTTTATCAATCTGTATAATCTGACCCAATTTGTATAATATGATTGCATTTGACTTTGTAAAGTGCCTTGAGATTACATGTTTCATGAATTAGCGCTATATAAATAAAATTGAATTGAATTGATGGCACAAGTGTCACAGTGGGAATTGAATGCAGTGTATGGACATTATTTTCTGTAAAGTTAGATGCTGTGCACACAGTGATTGGTATTCTTTTTTTAAGTGCACAGATGATTCTCCATGGCAATGTGCACAGGTGCAGCGGTGGCAGCTCACCAGCTGGAGATGAGACATGGAGTTCTATGCCGACTGTAAATAGCTGGACTACCATTTAAAGAAAAAACAATGTTGAGTTGCTGAAATGAATTACTTTTTCAATAATATTCTAATTTGTCAAATATGACTATGTGAGGACAATGGGTCATTATGACAATCCAGTAACACATGGAGAAAACCAATTCAAAACACCAAGATACATAACAAAACATAATCTTAATCACTAATATAACACGTCATCATAGAAATTTTCTTTCAAAGATAAAAAAAAGAAGAATTAGAGCGAGTCACCTCACTCTCAAGATCATTCCACAAACTAACAACCTTAACTGAAATACTTATTTCTATCAACACAGTTCTACATCTATTTTTTCAAGAGCTCAGTTCGTTTTAAATTATATTTACTTTCCCTTTTAATAAATCTGCTTTGAATGTTGTTTGGTAAAGTTTTTTTATGGGCTTTATGCATAAATTTTAAAATACTAATTTCAATCAACTCATTAATTTTAAAAAATGTAACTATAAATATTGGATTTGTATGATCTCAATATCCAATTCCACTAATATCTCACACAGCTCTTTTCTGTCAGAGGAAGATTGAATTTACATATACATTACAGGCACTACCCCACACTTCCACACAATAAGTCAGATATGGTACAATCAATGAGTTGTACAATATATACAAAGCCTTTTTGTTCAAAATATCCTTGACCTTATTTATTACAACAATAGTTTCAGATATTCTACCTTTTATATGATTTATATATGTGTTGTGCAATTATACACTGTTTTAAAGTTATTTAATGTTTGTGAGGTATTGTCCGGTGAATATCAGCCCGAGAGTTGATATCAGGACAATAGTTGAAAGGGATGATTCGAGCACTGCCGTTCTTTTAACAGCAAACTCTGCACACACTTAGAATAAGGAGTGACAACTTCTCTTCAAGTTCAAGAATTTATTAACAGAAATAAAATGAACATCACTATATAATGCTGCTTATCTGAATTAACACTATATTTCAATAAACAAATCCTCTCTACAAGACTAGTGAAACTTAACTAAAACTACTAAGCAAAATGCAGATTTAAAAGAAGCTAAGCTAAGGAACTATGTCCACACTAATAGACACGAAAGACAAAACAAAGTGGTTGATCATCATCATCAGAATAATTCAGTGAATCCTGGTTCACTGCAGATGAGAGTTAAAGAACCAAAGATCACCTTAAGGAACATGGAATAGAGTTAAATTAGCTTAACTAATTTGGTACAACATTTGGTATGTGTATCAACCCATTCACAATGCAAATCCTGAGTTAAAAAAACATTATTTGATGAAATAACATTTTATCTGTGTCAGGGTGCAGTTTTTGCCTGCTGCTCCCTGAGCATTTCCAGCACCTTCCTCCTCCCGTCCAGCCCTGATTGCACTCTCCTAATCACCCACACCTGTCATCAATCATCTCGGACTCAATCCACCTGCAAGCCTCCCTATAAAAGCCTACCTCAGTCAGCTCTTCCCTGCCGGATCGTCTGCAGTATTCATCATTATCCTGTGTACCTCGTCCTCGCCTCACCTGCCTGCCTGCTCCCTACGTCTACCTGCCTGAGCTCTCTTCACCTGCCAAGCCTCAGCTCCGCCGTCCCGCTCCAGCCATCATCACACCTGCTACAGTCTCGTACAGCCTCCGGTCCTCTTACCATTATTCAACATCTTCAATAAAGACACTCTAAACGTGGCTCTGTGTGTGGCTGAATTCGGGTTCAGATCTTAAATCCTGACAATCTGAGTTAAAGAACCAAAGTTCATCTTAAAGAACATGGAATGAGCTTAAATTAGCTTAACTAAATCAGAACATTTGGTATGTGTTTCAACCCATTCACAATGCAAATCCTGAGATAAACAAGATATTATTTGACAAAATAAAATTTTAAAGAAAGATTTTCTCAGTAAAATCCTTAACTTTACGGATGTTTGATTTTATTAATGCCATTATAACAGGCTGGGGGTCGCTTTAGCGATCGGTCACTAAAATCGGTTACTTCTAAAGTTATACAAAACGCCTTTAAATCGACATTAATATTCCATATTAATGCGGTAATAACGCTCATAGCCAGGGTCCGAAATTAACACTCGCCACTCGCCAAATGCGAGTAAATTTCCCGTTTGGCGAGTGAATTTCAGAGGGCTAGCTGCCACATGGCGAGTAAATCTTTGTGCCAAATAAATTAAAAATAAAATAAAAATAACAAAGCCCATCTGGGCTGCGGATGATCCGTTCACAGAGCTCAGTCTAGACCCGCCTTCTGCGGAGCTGGTTCAGCTTCTTTTACATCTTAATTCTGGGGAGAGCGGCTCCCAGATAAAGCCTTTATTCAAAACCAGTCATGGCTGCACGTTGGATCAGAAAACAGTTCTGGTAACCAGACACAGTCTAAAACGCCCATTAGTCTGTTTATAAGTTTCGTTTTTATTAATTCTGCATTTAACTACGTGCGCTCCGAGGGAAGGGAGGAGAGAGGCGCTGTTTCTGTGCCTCAGCGCTGTAACTGCGCCTCTCTCCTCCCTTCCCTCGGGGCCAGGTGCTTTTGTCAGCGACCAGCCTTAAAACATGAATCACTGTCCTTCGACTCGTAACAAAAGCTATGTTTAATGCTCTTTTGTATTTAACGACACAGAGCCAGTGGTGCTTCGGTGGGCTGCTGCCTTGCGCTTGAATCCAGGTGCGCAAAATTACGTTACATGTAATATAGGTGCGGACTTTTTAAGGAACTTGTAAAATCAGGGGCTTCAGCTCAGACCCATTATTCATTCTCTTCCCTCTAAAGGAGCCCGTTACAGTCTTCATTTATGCATTTTCCCCACTGTTTATCCCTCGCACGCAGCGCCCGAGGGTAAAATCCAGCAGCTGGATCAGCGTAAAGACGCAGCGCGAACCCCTGCGTGCTTTAAGTGTTGCAGCTGAGAGAAAAATGTTGGAGCGTATAGGCTTGATGAAACTCTGCCTCATTCACAAATGAGACCAACACGGATAGAATAATGATAATCTGTAGTGTTTTTTATTGCCTGGATGTAAATGTGATAATTCTTATTGTGTCTTTTATAATCAACTACATACTATATTTTCTTATTAAAGTCAGGAAACAAAGATTTCTCTTCCAGGGTCCAGACAGCCACGCCCCCCGAAAACTAACATAATCTCACTTAATTTTTGATAAAAATTGAGGTCTGGTCAGGATTAATATTTTGGCCGGTAAAAAATATGCCTGGCCGTTTGATTTTTACATCTACCGGCCAATTTGGCCGGTGAATCAGGAAGTTAATTTCGGACACTGTTCATAGCACTATCGAACAATGGCGGAGCGAAACGAACAAACCTTATGCTTGAAACGAACCGTTGTTGAATATCCGGACAGCGGAAGTTACCGGGAGACTTTCGGCACTAATTAAAAAAAACTCTGGCTTTATTTTCGTCGTAATGAGTAGACCGGATAACGCAAACATCAATATCCCATCAGTGTATAAAACCCTTGTGGAGATAACGTTTGTTAAAACCATAAAAACACACTCGAATTACATCAGAAATGACATGACTCGAAGAATGTTAGCGGGAGCTACGTCGGTTAGCTCCTTGTGTTTAAAAACACAATGTGGACGCATCACACAAACATTCAAAAACAACCATTTAACTTTCCCTGTTTATTTCTCTGCCAAACCTGTTGGTGCCTCGTGTGAGTTTGGTTTATTTTGGCCATCCAAGGATGACAGCAGTGGTTTAGGAAGACGTTGGTTATTTCAGCAGTGGGCTTGTGGCTCTGCGGCTAGCCGAAACCTGGTCGGAGCAGGGCAGGCCGGTCCGACGTCCTGCATACAGTCTGAACTCTCTGCTTGTCTGGTGAGGGAAGGCGACCGATTCCGCCGTCCCGCGTCCACTTTCCTGCAACAGCTGACAAAAATAAACAAAGCTCTTTCGCCATTCTTTACTTCGTGACTGGTTGCGCAGAAATAAGACTAAAAACTTAGCTCTGATTCAAGTCGGTGAATCTCCGAACCCAGTCAGGTCCTTCGGACTAAAAGAGATTTCTCCCCTTTGCTGGCTTGTGGGTCTTTCGGGTCCCATTAGGCCCCATGCCTGGCTGGCTTATCCAGGGGGACTCTCTTTCCTCGAGAGCTCCAGGAAGAAGTGGTGAAGAGGCTGACAGAGATTGTCTGTGTGGCTCGCAGGGCGGCTGGTCTCCCCAGCCACCCTCTCCTCCAGGTCCCCAGGCAAGAATTGTGGAAAAAGAGGTGTAGTCTGCTCTCATGGCAGAGCACCTTGCTGAGAGAGGTTGTCTCTGCTTGGAAGTGTGAAATTCCTTTTGCTTACAACCCATCCCGACTTCTCCCCCCATGGTACATGTTGTTCAAAATTCAATCTGAATTTCGCCATGGCGCGATCGCATAACATATGGTTCCCATGACAAATGTTCATCAATAAGAACACCCAAGAACTTAATTTAGTTTTTTTGTACCCCTTGTTGGAGCCATTTGCATCTCTTTTGTTTTTCTGAATTTATTATGAACACATTTGCATTCTAATTCTACTGATTATTTTTGTATCTTTAGTTGGAAACATGTTTATGTTTTCATTCTGATGTGCCAATTTGCTGCTCTTCCTGTATGGTGGGCGTGACGTTGACAAGCTGATCGATTGACGTAATATAGGTGCCGTCACCTACCGGACAGGTAGAGTGGAAGTGACAAACAGTTTTTCAACCGCGTGATGCGGGAGCGTTTTTGTTTGTATGCAAGTTAAAGACAAATAAATGCCTCTATTTTTCTAGGACGCGCGTTGGGATCTGACCTATACTCCTACTCTGAAGCGGTGGCTGCAAAGTTGCCGCTACATTAAGTTGAAAAACTGTTTCCCGAAGTGTCGGATATTGCCTGTTTGTGGATTAACGTTTCCAATGTGGATTACTTGAAGACTGGTGGATTACTTCAAGACGTGTGTGGAATTAACGTTACCTGGAAATCATCGTCTCAACTGTTCTGTGAGTAACCTGGTGGCTTATTGTTCTACGACCCAGGTGAGCAAACATTTCGAGAGACTGGAATATCGTGTGGATGGACAATAACGTTAGCAGCGCAATCGCTCATCTAACGTTACTTGTTGCTGAACTGAATGCCGACGTGTTAATTGGAAACGGACACTTTTTATGTTGTTGGATGATGCTAATACGATCAAATAGACTGTGTTTTGTGGACGTTATTTGAATAGCTGGCTGAACTAAAAGGAAACAAACGGGCCTGCAATAAAATAAAAAAATTAATAAAAAATAACTAAATTTAAGCGCTTGGATGCGTGCAAATTAAACTAAATGAATGCGCGTAATAAACGGAACTGAACTGTTGAATACTGACGTTGTTTTTGGTAAGACACGAAACTAATTTAAAAGAAAGACTTAAATAAACTGAGATCATGTCTGATGAAGAAAGCCAGAATGAGGCCACAGGCTTGGAAGAGCAAGACTATAAAAGCGAGCTGTCTTTCAAAGCGCTCAGCGCAACTCGGCGTGGTAAACTTGGGCAATGCACTCGCAAAATGAATGAGATCAAAGCTATAATGTGTGAGAATGTTGATGTTGAGGATGTGAAAAAAGAAGTGTCTGCGTTCCACACAATACTGAATGATTTTAAGTTCTGTCATGAGTCTACTCAAACTTTGTTGTCTGATGAAGTGAAAGAGAGTGAAAATCTTGATTGGTATGAACCTAGAATGGCTAGATATAATGAATTCCTTGCTAATGTTGATGAATGGTTAAAACAACATAACATAGATCCACAGACACTTGTTGATGTGACTGACAGTGTGTCCAGGGTATCTAAGACTGCATCAAAGACTTCAAAAATATCCTCCACAGTCTCATCTCTTCGTATTCAGCTAGCAGTTGACAAAGCTGGTTTATTGGCTAAAGCAAAAGTTTTAGAGGAGAAGCACGAAATAGAGCTGGAAAAAGTAAAGTTACAAGCAAGAATGGAAACACTTCAATTACAAGAAGATCTTGCTATTTCACACAGTAAATTAAAGGTGTTAGAGGAACTTGAGCCAAGCCAAGAAATAAAGCCACAATATGAAACAGAGGATGATATGAATGCGTATCTGGAAGGATATTTGCAAAGACACAAGACCAATACTGTTGAAGTTAAATCCAGTGAAAGCAGCAGAATTGACTCTATCCTGTCTCCACCTCACTTTGCTGAACTAGGAGCAGTACCTAAAACCCAATTACAGAAAACCCTGCGTGAACATCAGATGTCTGAACCATCACCGGTAGCAGCAGCAGCACCCGCAAAACAAAAAATGAAGCCGAATTCATCTAAGGTCCCTGTAACAGATGTACAAACAAGAAAGGAATCCTCAATACAAAGACAGTCAGACTTGACAAATCTGCTTGTTTCTGTTGTATCTCAAACATCACTCCCTAAA
Source organism: Fundulus diaphanus (assembly GCA_037039145.1). Classification (NCBI taxonomy): domain Eukaryota; kingdom Metazoa; phylum Chordata; class Actinopteri; order Cyprinodontiformes; family Fundulidae; genus Fundulus; species Fundulus diaphanus. The sequence goes on from CM073125.1 coordinate 11,757,395, forward strand.
AAAGAAGTTCCTGTTTTCAGTGGTGACCCCTTAGAGTTCCAGCTCTTCATGCAGGCATTCAGACACAATATAGAAGACAAGACTGACAGTAATGAGGACCGACTGTATTTCCTTGAACAGTTTACAGCGGGCCAACCAAAAGAACTTGTCAGAAGCTGTTTACATCTGGATGCTACAGCTGGTTTTATTGAAGCAAAGCGTTTGCTGAAACATCATTTTGGAAATGAGTTTAAAATCGCATCAGCTTATATGAATAAGGCCTTGACCTGGGCTACAATTAGACCAGATGATGCTAAAGCACTGCATAGTGTAATGATCTTGGCACTGGTGCTGGTCTGATCCTGAACTCAGCACACCTGCTCCACTACACCCTGCATGCAATCATCCTTCACCAGGTCCACCTGTTCTCAACAGCATAAAATCTGCCAACAAACCTGCCACCAGTGCCAGATTGTCTTTCTAGCCATCCCGGTAAGACCAATCCAGCATTCTTTAAACTGAAATCTGCCTGCCTGTTTCCCGACCTGTGTTCTGCCTTCTGTTACCGAGTCTGCCTGATCCTCTTCTGATACTGCCTGCCTGGAATTCGGACCCCATTCTGACTCTGACTGCCCTTCTGGAAACCGGATCGGATCTGCCTCTGGACCCCTGTCTCTGCCAAGCCTGGACTGCCTGCCTGTGTGCCCGACCCTTTCTGCCCGTGAGTAACTGAGCCAGCCTAACCCCTGTGTACCTCTGCATCCAGCCTGTTGTCGGACCCGGACCGGACCTTACCTTGCCCTTGGATTGCCCCTCTGTACCGCCGCTGGACCTCTGCCCTCTCGACTCCGACCTCGGACTGCCCTTGGACCACGAACCCGGAAAATCCCCACCATCTCTCGGACCGCTGCCTCCAACTCCGCTCTTCAGCTAAAGCCGGCGCTCAGCATCCCCTCTTAATAAGGTTAGTGATCTAGCTCTTGCACGGTGAAGTGCAGCTTCCACAGATCACTAACCTGTGTCTCTGTCTCCAGGGGGTTTCCAGTCTTAGCGCGGGCGGAAGCGCTCCGAGTTGCCGTGCTCACATTTGTAAATAAAACGTTACTTAAACGTCACTGACTTGTCCTGGTTGAATCTTGGGTCCAGTTTCGGTTCATCACAGTACAATCTGGCCAAGATATGGACTCTTCACCGGACGGTCAGTGGCGGGCAGGCGTTGAGAAATCAATTTCTATGTTGGAAGCTGGCGTGGCTGAGATTTTAGCCCATCTCCGCGACCAAGCTACCCCGCCCCCCGCCCCGACACTTCCGCAAGCGTCAGCCCCCGTCACCACGACGCGTGCGGTGACGTCAGCTCTTCCTGAGCCACGTCTCACCCCGCCAGAGTTATTCAGGGGCGATCCCGATCAATGCCGGGCGTTTCTTACCCAGTGTGAGATCCATTTTGAATTACAGCCGTCCTCTTACCCTACTGATCGGTCCAAGGTCGCCTACGTTATTTCTCTGCTGGCTGGCAAGGCTAAGTTATGGGGAACTTCCGAGTGGCAGAATGACTCTCCCATCTGCCACTCGTATTATGGCTTCTCCCGCGAGTTAACCAGGGTTTTCAGTCTGGTGCTACCCTGCCGGGAGTCCACTAGGGGGCTCTTATCCATCAGGCAGGGTGATAAGTCTGTCTCTGAATACATTGTTGATTTTCACTTGTTGGCAGCAGAGAGTACTTGGAATGAACCTGCCCTGATGGATGTCTTTATTACTGGACTGAATGACAGAATTAAAGATGAACTTGCCACCCGGGATTTTCCTAAGACTCTCAAACAGTTAGAAGAGCTCGCTACCAGAATTGACCTTCGCCTGATGGAACGACGACGGGAGCACCGCCTGAGGTCCCCACTCCACACCAGGTCGTTCTCATCTGCCCCAGCTGCTCCGTCACCCCCCCGCAGCATGGCTGATCCCGAACCTATGCAGTTAGGAAGATCTAGCCTAACAAAGGAGGAGCGTCAGCGCAGGCAGCAATTAAATCTGTGCCTCTACTGTGGGGGCGATGGACATCGTGTCAGATCCTGTCCAGTAAAAGGGCAGGCTCAGTAGAGAGGGGGAGTTCTCTGCTGAGCCGCACAAGACTCTCCATCTCCTCAGACTTGTTGTTGCCCGCAACCATAACCTCGGCCGGTAAGACTCTTAACCTCTCCGTTTTTATTGATTCTGGGGCTGACACGGAGTTCATGGACGAGAGATTCGCCAGGAGGCATAACATCAGACTGCGCCCGGGTCCGACTCCTCACTCCGTCCTCGCCTTGGATGGTCACAAGTTGAACCACTCTCACCTCATCACAGAACCTGTGGAGCTGCTAGTTGGAGGTAACCATACTGAGAGACTGTCTTTTATGATTATTGACTCACCACAGGTTCCTGTTGTCCTGGGTGCTACTTGGCTCAAGAGACATAACCCCCTCATTGATTGGCAGAGGGTGGAAGTAATGGGGTGGTCACCCTCCTGTTCTAAATCCTGTCTGCTCTCTGCTCAGCCTCTCCATACCTCTGAGAACAAGGTGGAAGAGAGGTACCCAGACCTGTCTAAGGTTCCTCCTGAATACCATGACCTTAAGGAGGTCTTTAATAAGTCTAGAGCCACAAGCCTTCCTCCTCATCGTCCGTATGACTGTGGCATTGACTTATTACCCGGGACGACTCCCCCTAGGGGGCGGCTCTACTCACTGTCTGCTCCTGAGTCTCAAGCTATGCACAACTATATAACTGAGTCACTAAAGGCAGGCATAATTCGCCCCTCTTCCTCTCCTGCTGGAGCAGGCTTCTTCTTTGTGGGTAAGAAGGATGGTTCTCTCCGACCTTGTATTGATTATAGGGGTCTCAATGAGATTTCTGTGAAGAACCGTTACCCTATACCTCTGATGAACTCAGCGTTCGATCAGATCCGGGCGGCCAAAGTGTTCACTAAGCTGGACTTGCGTAATGCCTACCACCTGGTCAGGATAAGGGAGGGGGATGAGTGGAAGACCGCTTTCAACACCCCTACTGGCCATTATGAATATTTGGTCATGCCGTTCGGGCTTACCAACGCTCCAGCAGTGTTCCAGAACCTCGTAAATGAGGTTCTCAGAGACATGATTGGGCAATTTGTGTTTGTCTACCTGGATGACATTTTAATTTACTCTGAGAGCCTTTCAGCCCACACACAACATGTCCGTGCAGTCCTGCTTCGTCTCCTCCAGAACCAACTATTCGTGAAGGCGGAGAAGTGTGAGTTTCACGTCAGCTCTACTTCTTTCCTTGGATTCATGATTTCTCCAGGTCAAATGTCCATGGACCCAGCCAAGGTTCGAGCGGTCACTGAGTGGCCTGCCCCATCTGACAGGAAGCAGCTCCAGAGGTTTCTGGGGTTTGCAAATTTTTACAGGCGGTTCATCCGCAACTACAGCCAAGTTGCAGCTCCCCTTCATGCCCTAACGTCTTGTAAGGTCAAGTTTTTCTGGAATGTTCAAGCAGACAAGGCGTTCAGGCGTCTCAAGGCCTTGTTTACCTCTGCCCCCATTCTAATCTCCCCTGACCCAGAGAAGCAATTTATTGTGGAGGTTGACGCCTCAAGCTCTGGTGTTGGGGCTGTCCTCAGCCAGAAGGCCAGAGATGGCCGTGTTCACCCCTGTGCTTACTTTTCCAGGAAGCTATCCAGCGCTGAACAAAATTATGATGTGGGCAACCGAGAGCTGCTGGCTGTCAAGTTGGCATTGGAGGAATGGAGGCACTGGCTGGAGGGCTCCAGGCTCCCTTTCTTGGTGTGGACGGATCACAAGAACCTGGAGTACCTCAGGACAGCGAAGAGGCTCAACCCCAGACAAGCCAGGTGGGCCTTATTCTTTGGACGGTTCAAGTTCTCTCTGTCTTACAGGCCTGGGTCCAAGAACACTAAGCCAGATGCCCTTTACAGAATGTTTGCGGCAGAAGAGAGTCTAAGTGAGACTAAGGATTTCATTCTGCCCAACACCGTGAGATGCGCCATCACAAGGCTCGACCTGGAGAGGGAGGTCAGGATGGCCCTGGATGGGGCACAAATCCCAGTGGCCTGCCCCAAGGACAGGCTATTCGTCCCAGACCCACTGATCAGTAAGGTCCTTAATATCTGTCATTGTTCCCGCCTGTATTGTCATCCAGGGATCTCTAAGTCCATTAGAATCATCCGGTCCCAGTTTTGGTGGCCCACTTTGGCAAGGGATGTCAAGGAGTTTGTTGCAGCCTGCCCGCAATGTAACCAGGCCAAAGTCTCCCGACGACCCCCGTCCGGTCTGCTTCACCCACTTCCTGTGCCCTCTCGGCCCTGGTCCAGTCTCTCCATGGATTTTGTAACAGGTCTGCCGGTCTCTGAGGGTCACTCGGTCATCCTCACCATAGTGGACCGATTTTCAAAGATGGTCCACTTGGTTCCTCTACCCAAGCTCCCCTCAGCCAAGGAGATGGGCACCATCTTAGCCAGGGAGGTTTTCCGTCTGCATGGTCTGCCGTCAGACATTGTGTCTGACCGAGGTCCCCAATTTGTGGCCCGTTACTGGCAGGAGTTCTGCTCTCTGTTGGGGATCTCAGTTAACCTGTCCTCTGGCTTCCACCCTCAGACTGACGGCCAAACTGAGAGGATTAACCAAGAGGTTGAGACCAAGCTTCGTCTCCTCTGTGAGTCTGATCCCACAAAATGGGCTAAGAACCTTCCTTGGGCAGAGCACGCTATTAACTGTACACCTTCCAGCTCCACCGGCCTCTCCCCCTTCTACGTGGTTTATGGGTTCCAGCCACCGGTATTCACCATTGAGGAGAGGGAGTCCAGGGTTCCATCTGCCCGTCTGTCCGCCTTGAGGTGTCAGCGTGCTTGGAGAAGGGCGAGGAGAGCCATTCTCCGCTCATCCCAGGTCCAGGCCCGGGCTGCAAATCGCCGGCGGGTTCCTGCCCCGCATTACCAACCTGGTGAAAGGGTCTGGCTCTCCACAAGGGACCTACCGTTAAAGGTTGACAGTAAGAAGCTGGCTCCTCGGTTTATTGGGCCCTTCCCCATCTCCAAGGTGGTGAATCCAGTGGCGGTCCGTCTCCGCCTGCCTCCTTCTATGAAGATCCACCCCACCTTTCACGTGTCCCGGGTCAAGCCTGTCAAGACCTCAAGTCTTGTGCCCGCCTCCACACCCCCACCTCCCACCCGGCTTGTTGATGGTGCTCCAGCCTTTACTGTAAAACGCATTCTGAGATCCAGAAGATGGGGCAGGGGTGTACAGTACCTCATTGATTGGGAGGGGTATGGACCGGAGGAACGTCAGTGGGTTCCCTCACGGTTTGTCCTGGACAAGTCCCTCATCAGGGACTTCCACAGAGCCCATCCAGACCAGCCTAGGGCGTCTGGAATCCGCCCTTGAGGGGGGGGCTCTGTAATGATCTTGGCACTGGTGCTGGTCTGATCCTGAACTCAGCACACCTGCTCCACTACACCCTGCATGCAATCATCCTTCACCAGGTCCACCTGTTCTCAACAGCATAAAATCTGCCAACAAACCTGCCACCAGTGCCAGATTGTCTTTCTAGCCATCCCGGTAAGACCAATCCAGCATTCTTTAAACTGAAATCTGCCTGCCTGTTTCCCGACCTGTGTTCTGCCTTCTGTTACCGAGTCTGCCTGATCCTCTTCTGATACTGCCTGCCTGGAATTCGGACCCCATTCTGACTCTGACTGCCCTTCTGGAAACCGGATCGGATCTGCCTCTGGACCCCTGTCTCTGCCAAGCCTGGACTGCCTGCCTGTGTGCCCGACCCTTTCTGCCCGTGAGTAACTGAGCCAGCCTAACCCCTGTGTACCTCTGCATCCAGCCTGTTGTCGGACCCGGACCGGACCTTACCTTGCCCTTGGATTGCCCCTCTGTACCGCCGCTGGACCTCTGCCCTCTTGACTCCGACCTCGGACTGCCCTTGGACCACGAACCCGGAAAATCCCCACCATCTCTCGGACCGCTGCCTCCAACTCCGCTCTTCAGCTAAAGCCGGCGCTCAGCATCCCCTCTTAATAAGGTTAGTGATCTAGCTCTTGCACGGTGAAGTGCAGCTTCCACAGATCACTAACCTGTGTCTCTGTCTCCAGGGGGTTTCCAGTCTTAGCTCGGGCGGAAGCGCTCCGAGTTGCCGTGCTCACATTTGTAAATAAAACGTTACTTAAACGTCACTGACTTGTCCTGGTTGAATCTTGGGTCCAGTTTCGGTTCATCACACATAGTTATGGACTGTATTTAAGAAGTTGCAACAATGCTGCTCAATCTTTTCAGTATATGTCAGAACTTGATTTACCATCAAACATGAAATTAATAGTGTCAAAACTTCCATACAAGCTCAGAGAAAGATGGAGATCTGTTGTATGTGACATCATGGAGCAAACACAGCAGAGACCCAAATTCTGTGATCTTGTTAAGTTCATCGAAAAGCAGGTGAAAGTATTGCAAGACCCTGTGTTTGGTGACATTCAAGACGTCACTAAAATCAGCCAACCAAGACGGGTGGTAGCAGATCTGCCACATGTAAAATCTGCCGCAAAGAAAAGTTTTGCTACCACAGTCTCCCCAGTCGTTTGTGTTGCTGACGCTAACAGAATTTATCCTGTGAAAATGGAATTAAAGGCCCTACTGCCGATTCGAATGATGCATTTCTGAAACCATGCACCTACTGTAAAGGAAATCATGCTTTGGAAACTTGTCAGAAAATAACAAAACTCCTTCATCAACAGAAAGTTGATTTTCTGAAGAAAAATGGTTTCTGCTTTGCGTGTTTGATTAAAGGCCATCTAAGTAAATCATGCAAGAACCGTTTGATATGCCGCTCATGTGGTAAGAAGCACCCCACTATCTTGCACATAGCAAACAGTCCTCCAGATGGCGCTGTAGGAAATGTGACTGTCTCTTCAGTGGCCAAGAAAGATGCCAGCAGTGGCACAGACTCAATCATCCTGGGCATGGCATCTACAGTCCGAACAGGGGCCGGTACCATCGACCACAAACTGCCTATCGTGCCTGTAAAGGTAAAAACAGCCAAAGGAACTCACATTGTTGAAACGTATGCTTTTCTGGATTCAGGAAGTTCCGCAACATTCTGTACAGAGACGCTCATGGAGCAACTGTCCATAAGAGGAAGGAAAACGGACATCTTACTTCGAACCATGGGTCAAGAAAAGCCTGTGCAGACCTACAATGTGAGTGGACTCCAAGTATGCAGCCTAGATGGTGATGACTTCATAGAACTTCCAGAGGTATTTACACAACCCGCCATACCTGTTAACAGTGAGAACATAACATGTGAGGAAGATCTCAAACAATGGCCTTACCTTCAAGCGGTCCAGTTGAAGTCCATCAGTGCTGAGGTCAGTCTGCTGATCGGAGTGAACGTTCCCAAAGCCTTAGAACCACTGAAGGTCATTAACAGCCAAGACAAGGGGCCGTATGCTGTCCTAACACACCTGGGATGGATAGTAAACGGACCTCTGGGTACTAGCCCACCCTTAGACCAACATGGACGACCACAGATAGTAGCCAACAGAATATCAGTGGCTCGTCTGGAAGAACTCTTGGTCCGACAATACAACCAAGATTTCTCAGAATTGGCGCACCAAGAGAAGGCAGAACACTCTGTTGAAGATAAAAGATTCCTTCAAATAATGAATGAATCCATCACAAAGAAAGAAGGTCACTATGAATTACGACTGCCGTTCCGCAGAAATGACCTTCACCTGCCGAACAATAGGAAAATGGCTGAACAAAGAGCTCTAGGCCTCAAGAAAAGACTAGAGAAAGACCAGTCGTTTAAAAATGATTACGTCAACTTCATGAATGATGTTTTCAAGAAAGGGTTTGCAGAAATGGTACCTGAAGAACAGCTCCTCCGGATGGATGGAAGACTTTGGTACATCCCACACCATGGGGTCTATCACAAACAGAAAAAATCTATCCGTGTGGTCTTTGACTGTACATCTTCATTTCAAGGTACTTCTTTGAACTCTGAGTTACTGCAAGGCCCAGACCTTACGAACAACTTATTGGGTGTACTCCTTCGTTTCCGACAGGAATCAGTGGCAGTGATGGGGGACATAGAGGGAATGTTCCACCAAGTCAGAATTCCTGAAAATGATGTGGACTTTCTGAGATTCTTATGGTGGCCAGATGGTAACACTAACCAACCACTCAGAGAATTCAGAATGGTTGTACATTTGTTCGGAGCAGTTTCCTCCCCGAGCTGCGCAAACTTTGCACTCCGACAGACAGCTGAGGATAATAAGAATAAAGCAGACACTTCCGTTCTTGCCACCATCAGACACAACTTTTATGTGGATGATTGTCTCAAATCAGTTCAAGATGTAAGCAAAGCCATCACTCTGGTCCAGGACCTGAAGGCAGTATGTGCTACAGGTGGATTTAAGCTTACCAAATGGACTAATAACAGCCGTGCTGTCCTAGCCTCACTACCCTCAGAGGAACGGGCCAAAGAGATTAAGAACATTGACTTGGAGAGAGACAAACTTCCTGCAGAACGTGCTCTTGGCATGCGATGGGATATTGAATCGGACACATTCTTCTTTAATATCACTTTGAAAGAACAACCACATAATAGAAGAGGAATTCTGTCTGTGCTTAATTCAGTCTACGATCCCCTGGGATTCTTATCACCAGTTATGCTGTCTGGAAAAAAAATCCTCCAAGAGTTATGCAAGATGAATTGCGGATGGGACGAAGAAATCCCAACAGCTCATGCATCTAAATGGAAGGAGTGGCTGAGAGAACTTCAGTTGATTTCCAGCTTCAGAATCGGAAGATGCTACAAACCAGCTGGCTTTGAAGTCACAAGTGCTCAACTGCACCATTTTTGCGATGCTAGTGAGGGTGGCTATGGGACAGTAAGTTACCTACGACTGACCAGCAGATGTGGACCTCCTCACATTGCCTTTGTAATGGGAAAAGCAAGAGTGGCTCCTTTAAAGGTAGTGACTATTCCCAGACTGGAGCTGACATCAGCGATTCTAGCTGCTCGGATAGATCGAATGCTGACGAATGAACTAGAGTTTGAGATGATAGACTCTGTGTTTTGGACCGATAGCACATCTGTTCTCAAATACATCATGAGTTACACACAGAGATTCAAGACCTTAGTGGCTAACAGAGTAACGGTCATTAGAGACCTGACACAGAAGTCACAATGGCGTCACATTAGAACTGATCTTAATCCAGCAGACAAAGCATCCAGAGGAATGTGGGCAGAGACCTTTCTAAAAGGCACAAGTTGGATAGAAGCCCCAGACTTTCTGTTTGAATCCGAAGTTGCCAAGGCCGAAGCTCATCATGGACCCTCTAGAGCTGTCTAACAGTGACCCAGAGGTAAAGCAAGCTGCCATAACTCTTGCCGCAGTAGCCTATAAGAGTCCTCTAATTCGCTTCATAGACTACTTCTCAGAATGGAACAAACTCCTCAGATCTGCAGCCTGGCTACTGAAGTTCAAGAATCATCTGATCCAAAAGAGGAAGACAAGTGTCACATTGAACCTGTCAATAAAACCAGATCCTGCAGACTGACAGTTGTCAGCAGAAGATCTCACCGCTGCTGAGGAGGCTCTTACGTCTTTCATTCAACATCACTCTTTTGGAGATGAAGTATATGCTTTACAGAAGGGCCAAGCTGTGAAGAGAAGCAGTCGACTCTACAAGTTGGATCCCGTTCTTCAGGATGGAATTCTGAGAGTCGGTGGCAGGCTGAGCAGACTGGCTATGCCTGAAGAGATCAAGCACCCGGCCATTTTGCCTAATGACAGCCACCTGTCAACATTACTTTTGCGCCACACTCACAAATTAGTAGGACACTGTGGAAAGAATCAAATGCTCTCGAAACTAAGAACAAAATACTGGATCCCAAAAGCCAATTCGGCAGCAAGGAGAATAACCCGTGACTGCACACTCTGCAAACGATGGCATGGGGCAGCTATGAAGCAGAAAATGGCGGACTTGCCCTCGGTGCGAGTAACACCAGATCTGCCCCCCTTTACTCACACGGGCTTGGACTACTTTGGGCCCATAGAAGTTAAGAGTGGCCGTAGACGAGTGAAGAGGTACGGCGCCCTGTTTACATGTCTTGCCAGCAGAGCTGTACACTTAGAGATGGCCTACTCCCTTGATACAGATTCCTGTATTTCGGTCATCCGCAGATTTGTCTGCAGACGAGGCCAAGTAAAAGAGATTTTGTCTGACAATGGAACCAATTTCGTGGGAACAGAGCGGGAACTGAGAGAAGCTCTGGCTCAGCTGGACCATAGTAAAATACAGAATCATGTGCGTACAGAAGGAATCAAATGGACATTCAACCCACCTTACGGCTCTCATCACGGAGGTGTGTGGGAGCGCCTCATACGGATCATCAAGAAAGCACTCTACTCTGTGATCAAAGAACAGACCTTGGACGACGAATGTCTTCAAACCACCCTCTGTGAAGTGGAGGCTATTCTCAATGCACGTCCAATAACAGTAACATCTGGAGATCCGACAGATCCTGAACCTCTTACTCCGAACCATCTACTACTGCTTAAAGCAAAGCCCATCCTTCCACCTGGGCTCTTTAACAAGCAGGACTGCTATGCTAGGAGAAGATGGAAGCAGGTTCAGTTTCTCTCAGATCTCTTCTGGAAGAGATGGACATGTGAATACCTCTCACTGATGCAGGTGAGACAAAGATGGAACGAGGTAAAAAGAAATCTGAAATCTGATGACATCGTTCTCATCATTGATGACACGTCACCCCGAAATTCCTGGCCGAGGGGACGTGTAATAGAAACTTTATCTGATGCAAAAGGATTTGTACGTCGTGTTAAAGTCAAGACTCAGACTGGTGTTCTAGAAAGGCCAATCACAAAGCTTTGCCTTCTCAGAGACATGACCTGACTGACAGACTGACTGACATTACTGACCAGTACCCTCATTAACTTTACTGATCATAGAATGGTTTATTGAATTAAGCTTTCATGTTTTCTATGTAATATGTAAAGGTATTGATTGAGTGAATGGCTGTATATGCGGAAAAAATTAACCGCTATTGAATATCTGAATATATGACTAAGAACAGTCTATGACTATGCTTACTGTATGTTGTCTTATGGACTAAAAGGAACTTAATTCTTGAATATTTTTGGAAATCCCTTGATTTTCTTTTGAAATGACTACTTTTTTCCAGAAAACAATTTTCTGATTTAGTAATACCTAAAGGAACTTAATGTGAAAAAAAGGACAAAAAAGAAAAAGAATGTGAAAGACTTTATTTGAATGCATGGACGGTATTGAATGCTCTTTGAAATGCACGGCTCCTTGTGAATGTATGTGTTGAATTGCCATAGTATGACCAATTAGGGGCCGGAATGTTGGAGCCATTTGCATCTCTTTTGTTTTTCTGAAATTATTATGAACACATTTGCATTCTAATTCTACTGATTATTTTTGTATCTTTAGTTGGACACATGTTTATGTTTTCATTCTGATGTGCCAATTTGCTGCTCTTCCTGTATGGTGGGCGTGACGTTGACAAGCTGATCGATTGACGTAATATAGGTGCCGTCACCTACCGGACAGGTAGAGTGGAAGTGACAAACAGTTTTTCAACCGCGTGATGCGGGAGCGTTTTTGTTTGTATGCAAGTTAAAGACAAATAAATGCCTCTATTTTTCTAAGACGCGCGTTGGGATCTGACCTATACTCCTACTCTGAAGCGGTGGCTGCAAAGTTGCCGCTACACCCCTTCAACATACAATTGCTCATCAACACTCTTTCTGCTGCTGCAAAATATCATAAACTTTGTTTTACCAATATTTAAGGACAGTCTGTTTATATTAAACCTTTTTTCATTTTAATAAATTCAGTTCCAACTACCTCTAAAACTTTTTTTATATTTTCTACAGAATAAAAAAGAGGTTGCATCATCTGCAAATGGAATGTACCGAAATTATTTGGAAATAATAGCAATATCATTAATATACATAAGGAAGAGTCAGGGTCCAAGGACTGATCCTTGTGGTACCCCACAACTAATATTTTACACAGTACATTTTGTGTTAGCAATCTCTACAAACTGCCCTCTATTTATTAAATAACTTGTTACCCATTCATGTGCCACTCCTCTATTACCGTACTTGTATAGCTATTTCAATAATATTGAGTGATCTAATGTATCAACGGCTTTTTGTAGATCCACAAATACACTTAACAAATATTGCTTTTTATCTATTGCTGTTGAAATCTCTTTTACCAGCTCAATTCTTGCTGTCGTATTTTCATGATTTAAGCAACTACCAGATTGACAATCACTTAAAATGCTATATTTATTAATACATTTATTTAATTTGGAAACAAATAATTTCTAAATCTGGTCACTTTATAATAAGCTGTACTGTTTCTGACCTGGCTCTCTGGATGGACATAATTCACCTGCGACTCCCTCTGCTGCACTTGTTCCAGTCTCATCCTCATATTTTTCTATTTACTCAGAAAATATCTCAAGGTTCAGCTTTCATGCACCAGACCACTGAAAATGGGAGATTCAGATATTTTACTTAGCGGCTAAATGAACTTCAAAACTCATCTTAATGGCTAAACCATTATTATTTTGGGGTGGTGGTGGTGGTGGTGGTGGGGGGGGGGGGGTTATATATAAATATGGCGGTGACCCGTTTGTCTCCCTCTCAAGCTCCCCAGGGGTTTGATCACTTAGGTTCCTGAGGACCATGCAGTCATGTTTGTGTTTTACACTTCTTTAGTATTGGCTATTATCTGTAGATTCAGGTTTCTGTCATTAGTTAAGTTTTCTGTTTTCCCTTTTCTATTCTTCCTCTCTCTCTCTGATCCTCGTTGCAATGTGTCTGAACCCTGCCTTCCCATTGTTCCATGATAACTGCAAGCAATGAAACCCGTCTCACTCACACCACAGAGTAATCAGTGAGGTCACCTCATGGCACTGAAGCATCTGTTAGTCCTGATATTTCAACCTCTCCAGAAAGGGGCAACTTGAACCACACCCTAAAAATAGACATAGTCAGCTGCAACCTCCAGATCACTGCTCTGACAATATTCAGCAGTAGCAATTCAAGCTCAGCACAGAGGTGGAGTGGAGAGGAGCACACCTGGCCACAGATGTGGCCCATGCAGGGCCACACTCAACAGTTTGATGATTGCTTTATGTGTAGAAAATATGGAAATTGGAGAAGAGAACGCCTGGTTAACACAGAGAACCACCACCGTAGAGCTAGAGCAAGACAGACTGATTGAGAGCAGGAGAAGAGCAAGGGATGATGGCACGACCCCACTGCGTTGACCAAATCAGGAAAGTAAGATAGAGAAAATACATGCACACTGCAATGAAGACATGCTTGTTACAATTTTTGTCATATACAAATGTCTTCCCTGTTCCAGAAATGAATGATCTTAAAAATTTAATACAATATAAATTGCACAATATCAGTGTTTTTTAGCACTTATGTATAAAAGTTTTTTTGTTGTTGATTCTTTCCCTACCGTTTAATTATGCCTCAGAATTTCAAGAACCGCCTAAATAGGTGGTGTCCAAACGATTTGCACCGTAAGCCAAAATTTGCAAGCCAAAACAACCTAGGGGTCTTATTTTTTAGAGCAAATTTTTTTTGGATTTAATGAATGATTGAAAATTCTAATTTAAACAGGCGTAAGAAACAAAAATGTATAACAAAAAGTCATGGCAACACAGGTAAGAGTTAACAGGTGGAAAACGAGGAACAGATAAGATCTGTGAAGACAGAGGAACAGAGGGGAGAAAAATAATGAGAGGATCTGAGAGGAGGGAAACACAGTGACAGAAAAAAATTACAATACAAAATTTAAAAAAATTAACTGAGAAACTAAAATGCATTAAGTAAATGACTACAACGAGACAACATAAACAGCAGAGAAAAACAAAGACAAAATAAACCAAAAAACTCAAACCCTCCAGCAATTATTTTAGTCCTGAAAAAGAGGTTTGCCTTGATAAAAGAAAGGTGTAGGGTTTCCTTTTTCTGGTCAAATGTTCTCTATTTTGTTGGTTAAGAATATGTTTTTTTTATAAGGCGCATTTAATGTTTTTCCCAGGTGTGTGATATCACTCTCTTCTGAGAGGGAGAGCTATCCGTCTGTGTCGGGAGGAAAGAGTAGTTGGACTACACTGCCCTGTTTCTAACATAAGACCAAAACAACCTTAACTTTTATATTGAATTAACTTACTAGGTTTATTGTTGCTAGCGCGTACTCCGGGCTTGGGCTGCCTTAAATTAAAGCACTTCTAGTTTAGACATTACAGTCAGGCAGTCTTTTAGACAGCTCAGGTGTCCGATCAGGTAGTGACACAGTGTACCGTAATACTCCAAATATATATCCATTGAGTGGAGCAGCTTCATTGGTAACCAAAGTCATACTTACACATTTTAACATATTTTTGAGCGCATTGTACCACATAAAATTGGTCAGAAAGCATAACAGTCATCATATATAATGCACACTGGATTATAAGGCGCACAAACTATTTTTGAGAAAATGTAAAGATTTTAGGTGTGCCTTATAGTCTGAAAATACGGTACTTGGGAGTTGCATGATGATGGTGATGATCATGATGATGATGCCAGTGATTTATTAAAGTAAACTTACAATATTGGCAGAGGAGAACAAAGACAATGAAGCAAACATGAGCAGACCAGAACAGGGTAGCAGAACTTAGGACCTCACAACTGAGTATGGCTAGAATGGCTGACTAAGTAGAGGAATAAACACAAAGGACAGCAGCTGGAGCAATTTAGCATAGAGGGAAAGTGTAAAGGTAATTAAGTTTGTTACATACTCCACGAGAACAGAGTTTTTTTTTCTTGTAGTCGGAGAGGCAAGAACACAAAAAACGTTTCTTTTGGCTCTGTCTAGTCATACTGCATGAGGATCTCACCTGCCCCATGACACTGAAGATCAGGCAGGCGCGGGAGGAGCTCTCGGTGTGCTCTGGCACTATTTGGAAAGACGGCGAACACCGGGGGTGTGCAGTGCTATGGGGGTTGGACTCCCCTGCTAGTATAATTTATAGAGTAAATGCTACAAGTGAGCAAAATTGGAATGTTCAACCACTTAAACTATCAAAGCTGAACAATGAAAATGCGCAACTACCGTCTGACATTTCCGCTTTTCCAACCAAAACATGGACATCTAAATCCTGTCCAATCGCAGTACAGTAGTGGTACACCCTATAAGAAAAAAGTTCTGCCCAGATGTATCGGGAACAAGTAGGGAACCAAGACATGGCTGAGAGAATAAAATGACTTCATTCACCGTGGGAGCGAAAACAAATGTCTTGTTTCTTGTGGAGTGTGTAGCAGGCTTTAGACTGCGGCAGAGAGAGGGCAATGAACTAGCAGGGGCAGGAGGAGAACAGACTAACAGCGATACATGATGAATGAGATGAGTCTTTCTGACTGGAATGATTTGATTATGCATTTCTGTGTATAAACTGTATCTGTTTACCTTGTAAAAAGCCTTGAGGTGGCATCTGTTGTGAATTGTCACTATGTAAATGTACCTAATTGAACTGAACATACAAGTCCTGTCCTTCAAATTCAGATAGTTTTTAGTCTCTTTATTCTCTCCTCTCAGAACGGTTCTGATAACTGCAATCAAAACATGGTCTGACATTCATGAGCAGAGCAGTCTTGCTGTATTCCTAATGACATTCAGCAATGAGGATGTAAAGGCACCTGCATTCTGCTTTACCTGCAGGAAGCGTGGCTTGTTCTGTTGGCTAATTATTTAGATTTTTCAGTGACGAGCTAAAACAGTCTCTGTCCTCTCCTTGGATGCAGCAACCCATAGGACAGAGTGACTCTATAAACAAAGCAACCCTGTTTCCAACCCTAGAGGCATGGAAGCTTGCAAGAACATGTTCCTGTGGCTATGCTGTTTAAGCTTTTAATCACTGAAGCAGACACAAATGCAGCCTAATCTATGAATGTTCTACGGTAATTTATAAAATAAAACAAAATAAAATGTAATGCGCTTTACCTGCTTTGGGAGAAGGTGGGGGAAGAAGTGGAGGTCATAGTTTGGATGATGTTATTGCCTTTGTCCACTACTGCACTTTTGCTTTATGTTCTATATCTCCCTCCAAGTGGGGCCAGCTCATTTAGTAAAACATAGGGTGAGAATACAGCAGGGAGCTGGAAACAGAACATAGTGAAGTTATTGGAGGCAGTGAAGAAATAAGGGCTCTGGGAGAGATGCGAAGCAGAGAGTAGGGATAAAATTGGGTGCTAACTCAGGTTAATGCTAGAGGCTTTTAACAGTAAATCAAGAGAGGAGTGAAATGTGGATGGAAAAACTGAGAAGAAGATAAAACAGAAAAGACAGGTGAAGGATGGAGAAGAGTAGTAAAAAGTGAAGGAATGAGCTTGTCAATGAATTGATCCCAAAGACAAAGTGCGTTGACTGATTATGGTTTTATTTCAATTTGGTTTTGACTCTGTGAGACTGTTCTTTGTAAAAGTATTAATACCTTTTGAACGTTTCCGTATTTTGTCACATTAGAAGCACATTTTTTTATGGATCTTTTTGGGATTATGTGTGAAAGAGCAATACAAAGTTGTCATGCTTAGTGTGCAATGGGGCTCAAATGCAGAAAGATCCAGAGGTCAAGTTGTGAAGAATATTTAATATTAACGAAAGGCAACCTTACAATTTATTGCCCCGGTTTCTTTATTTGAGAGGAAACAGTTCTCTGAATAATGCAAAAGGAGAAAGAAGGTTAAGATTAACAATATTTATTCAATAATAGGCCAAATAAAAGTAACAAAGTAATAACACAATGTGAATAGTACAGATAACCAGTTTCACCCCCAGCGCTGGAACACTGCTCAAAATAACTGGCAAAGAGTGGAACGAAATAACCATTTCCATCTCTTCTTATACTCTCAGGTCCATCCTGTCAGGATGTTTCCCTGTGTGTGTGTGTGTGTGTGTGTGTGTGTGTGTGTGTGTGTGTGTGTGTGTGTGTGTGTGTGTGTGTGTGTGTGTGTGTGTGTGTGTGTGTGGGTGTGTGTGTGTGTGTGTGTGTGTGAGAGAGAACCTTATCTCTTAGTAACCGGACACAGAAATCTGGTCTTCACAAAGAATATAGTGTTGCTGCAGCTGTGTAACCTGACTCAAGCCAGACGCATGTCGCTCCGCCTAGCTCCACTCACATACATCTGGGACATCGCCATAGGAATTGCCTTTATTGAAGGCTGGGCCTTATCATAAATTCTTGCATATGATTGGATAAGCCACTTGTCTGTCATCTTTATCGATGTGTTATTTCAACCACTCACACCGAAGCTAACCCGTGACGCTGATGAGAGCGATGCAGAAAAACAAAATGTTTTTTATGTGTTTGCGGCTCTAGTGGCACGCGTTTTATTGACGGTGAGCTGACAGGAAGAGGGGGAAAGACAGGCGGCAAAGCGCCGCGGGTCGGAGTCGATCCCGGGCCGACCGCGTTGAGGACTAAAGGCCTCCTAATATGGTTCCCGCTAACCGCTAACCACTCCGGGGCGCGTCCGCGTCTGCAGCGGTCAGGAGAAGGGCGAAAACATGGTTTCCACCAACAAAAGCCTTCAGAGCCGTTCTCTGATGTTCTTTTAATGAAACAATATTAGGTAGATTGGACAACACGGAAGAAATAGTAGCATCAATGTTAACGCTTGTTTCCTCGATGAGCCGCCATTGCTATCAAAACAGTCTCACGTCATGGTCGCGTCTCCACTACGTCACATCTATGAAATTCCAGCCCTGCGTCCTGATTGGCCAGACCATAAAATTGGTTGGAGAAATCACTTTCTATGGGCGATGTCCCAGATGTATGTGAGTGGAGCTAGGCGGAGCAACATACGTCTGGCATGAGTCAGGTTAGCAGCTGTGTACATGAAAAGCAAAAAGCGGAAACCTATTCCAAATAAGGCAAACATCCTACATCCTAAAGAAAATGGGCACAAAATGAAGAGTATGGGGGGGGGGGGGACTGAGGAGGATGAATAAAAGCCAAGAACTTAAATGGCAGGACAATCAGGTGAGAGACATGGAGCGCACAGGTGAGCTGAATGGGTTTGATAGCGTGAGTGTGAATGATCAAAGAAGCAAAGAGACTACACAAATAGAGCAGAGGTGTGAATCAAAGAAAATATCAAACAAGAGAAGAGATAAACTTAGAACAGGAATAATTCTGCAACAAAGAACACAAGAATCAACCAGAAGACTAAGACCAGATAAAATAAACGAATGAAGCAACATATATTCGATAATAAAGAACCCAGAATATGGCAAATAATAGAGAGACATAATAAAAAAGGAAATGGTGAGAACACAAACACAACTGAAAGCCATAACAAAAGTAGAGCATAATTGTAAAGTAGAAAGAAAGGGATACATGGCCTCTGAATGTAATGTTTGTACAAATAAAATACTGAAAGGTCTGATATTGTCTCCATCAGCTATGTTCATCTAAGAACTGAGCAATTTTGACATTCTTCTTTGTAAAAGAACTCAATGCAACAGGTTTTTGCATGGATTCAAGTCCATAACCCCACAGCAATAAACAGGTATTGACAATGAATAATTGTAATAAGGGGACTAAATGCAATGAATGCCATGGTTTTATGGAGTTTAATTTTGTCATGGTCCTCCCACCTCACAACCTTTCACTGATGTGTGTTAGTATATTAAATAAAATCTGAACAAAACTCATTGAGGTTTGTAGTTTGAAAATGACATGGAGCATATAAAGCACTGTATATCAGCATCCCTGTAGGTATATTGGCTCCTTCAGGTAACAATAACAAAAACAATTTTAATAACAATATAACAAAGATCTATGATAGTTAATTTTGTCAATTCATTATACCCACCACAACACACACCAAACTTTTGTAGTTTAAGAGTTATCTTTTCCTGTCTGTCATAAGCTGTTTACCTCTATCAGCCCTACATGTAATTTACATCATGCAGGGCAGTTGGGCCAGGGTGCGGGGGTAGAGGGTTAAGTTTCCAATATAAACAGGAAATGGAGCAATCATAGCCAATATTCTGGTTCTCTAATCAGATCTTGGACACTTCAACACTTCACATGCATTTCTGAGCTCCAAGCTGGGAAAAAAGAATTTGGGACATCCATATCCTTGAGCCAGAGAAAATGAGACCTGCCTCTGTCCTGCCCAAGGGAACTTAGCTCACAGACTCTAAGGTTACAAGCTCTTTCAAGAATCTGAGCATCAGTGCAATGCCTGCTTCTAATGGTATTCAAGTTTTTACAGTAGAATGTTGATGGAAATGCAAATGTGTGCTGAATACTTTTGTAGTATTCAGTAAAGACTTTGTATAATGTATGGCAAATTATAATTATATGGGATTTTTTAACTTTTAAATTTCACTTAACATTCATTTAATGTCAAGGTTTTTGTCAGGATAATTTTTGACCCACATGCAGAAACAAAGGACTGGTGACCAATGTTCCCTCACCGCTACGCACGTGTGCAATCGCGCACTGCATCTGGATTCAACATGCACAGCAAATCTATGCTGCACAGTAAATAAAATCCAAACTGAACTGTAAACAAAATAATAATGAACCACGTTATATTGTCCCATTTTGCAATTCTGGGTGGTGTTCCACAGTCCCACTGTGTGCGACAGGTGCTGATTGGAGCACACCACTGATTGATGGGTGGGGCAGACGCCTTTATAGTTGGGCAGGTTGCGTTGTGCGTCTTTACTTTTGAGGGCTACACCTGCTGTTTGTTTCTGGAGTGCTGTTTCTCCGCTGGCGTTCTCAGCTGCAGTTGGAGTCCTTTGCTGGTTTCTGACCAGCCTTGTTGTTCTACCTTCATTTTTGAAGAGCAACTCTGTTTATAGGTTTCTATATGAGTGCATGCCTGAGGACTACAGCAATATACACTCAACAAAAATATAAACGCCACACTTTTGGTTTTGCTCACATTTTGTATGAGATGAACTCATATAAAAGGACAATCTGAAAGGTGCAGTTTTATCACACAGCACAATGCCACAGATGTTGCAAGATTTGAGGGAGCGTGCAATAGGCATGCTGACAGCAGGAATGTCAACCAGAGCTGTTGCTCGTTGTTGTGCCATATTAACGCCATAATGAATAATTGATGTCAGATTGAATTCTGACCACACAGCCACAAAGGAGAGAGAGTCAGCAAGGACGGCCCCTCTCAGCAGGGTGCTTCTGTAAACACCCCCACAGATAAAAGGTCAGAGTGCTTCTGACCACCTTCTCTTTAGACTCTTCACTTCAGACTCCAAGCTGCTCAGACCACCTCTCCCTGGAGCAGACCAGGAAAAAGCTACTTCGGACCATGGGCCCTGGCCGGGCCTGACCGACACACAAGCCAGCACCTGGGAGAAACTTCTCGTCGCCCGGGGGACATGTCCGGGCAAATCCGAGTTAAGTCTGCTGTCTTAACTTCAGCGCCAGTAGAAGGAGGAAGAAATCCTGCCACGCCAAAACAGCTTTGTTTATTTTTGTCAGCCTTTACAGGGAAGCGAAACCCAGACGGAGCTGAAAAGCCGACAGAAGGACCTGCTGTCGAATGTTGAGGAGAACCTGCTTAAATCGGACTGCATCCAGGTCAGAGATTGGGCACAGACTAGGCCTCCGATCCTGACCACGCTGTTGGTTAGCTCATAGCTGCAGAGCTAAACGCTAACCCGCCAAGAACAAACCAACAACTTTCCTGCTTTTCAGTGCTCCTTCCTTGGATGGCGAAAGTGGACAGAACTCACATGAGGCGCCGACAGGTTTGGGCAGAGAGCTGAGGGAGAAGTTAAAAGGTTTATTGGGAAATGTTTTGTAAATCGTTTGGACACATGGTTGCTTTAAAACAAAGGGCTAACGGGATAGCTCAGTGGTAGCATTCGGTACCATGTCATTGTCGAGTGTGTTTTTATGGTTATAACAAAGGTTATCTCCACAAGGGTTTCATACATTGATGGGACATTCATGTTCAGCTTTATTTTTAGTCATAATGAGTGGGCTTGATAACGTAAAGGCTTTAAAGTTGATGCCGAAAACCCACTAGCCAAAATGCTGTTAGCTTCTGTTAATATCCGGTTCCGGACATTCAAAAGGAGCTTGTTTTAAAGCATAAAGCTTAACCGTTCTGCTCGGCCATCCGATGGTGCTATGAGCCTTATTCCCGCATTAATATGGAGTATTAATGTCGGTTTAAAGGCAATTTTGGTAGCTTTAAAGTAACTGATTTTAGCGACCAATCGCCGCAGCACCCCCTGTAGCGCCCGGAGGTAGAATCACATAAACAAAGGCAAGCGATCCTAAGGTAATCATTTTACTGAGCAAATCATTCCACAAAATATTATTCCCTCAAATAATGTTTTGTGTAACTCAGGATTTGCATTGTGAATGGGTTGAAAAACATGCCAAATGTTGTTCTGAATTAGTTTGTCATGATGCAGCCTGTCTGCTGCACCATGCGCAGAATCAAAGCACTTTTTACCTTCCATATACCTCAGTCTCTAATCCACCTCAGTAATCATCTACACCTGTCAGTCACTAATCAGCCAGCACTCAGCACACCTGTCAGCCTCCCTATTTTAGCTCCCTGCATTCAGTCCTCCCCTGTCGGTTCGTTCTGTTGGTTTCTGTTCTCATCTGCTCATGACTGCTCACCTCACCTGTTCTTGTCCAGCCCGAGTTCCCTTCATAGCCGCCCGCCTGCTGTGGTTCTGGTCCTGCTCTCTCTCCGGTCCTGCAAGTATTCACCAGTCGTGCTGTTAATCCTACTGTGGTTCTGGTTTCAAGTCTCCACTCTGCCATGCTGCTGGTCTTGCTACCTCCGTGCTCCGGATCCATCCTGCTTGCCAGCTCCAGCCCAGTTCTGCCTCTCTGGTCTCCTGCTTCCACTACTCCTCATCATTCAATAAAACTCACAAACTAAGCTCTGTGTGTGGTTCAGTTCGGGTTTAGTACACAAATCATGACATAGTTAAGCTAATTTAACCACAATTCACATTTTTTAAGGTGAACTTTGGTTCTTTAACTTAAACAAATTATTATTTCATCAAACAATGTTTTGTTTAACTCAGGATTTGCATTGTGAATGGATTGAAACACATGCCAAATGTTTTTTTACTCCATTCCATGCTTTTTGGAATCTGATCTGCAGTGAACCAGGATTCACTGAATTATTCTGATTATAATCAACCACTGTTGTTTTGTCGTTTGTTATTGCATGTAAATAGTTCCTTAGCTTAGCTTCTTTTTATCTTTTTGCTTAGTAGTTTAGTTAAGTTTCACTAGCCTAGTAGAGAGGATTTGTTTGAAATATTGTGTTAATTCAGATAAACAGCATTACATAGTGATGTTCTCTGGATGTTCATTTTATTTCTGTTATTAAATTCTTGAACTTGAAAAGAAGTTGTCACTGCTTTATTCTATGTGTGTGCAGGGTTTGCTGTTAAAAGATCGCTAGTGCTTGAATTCATCCCTTTCAACCATTGTCTTGATATCAGCTTAAGAGCTGATTATCACCAGTTAATACTTAACACACAGAGGGTTATTTAATAAACATTAAATAACTCTAAACAGTGTATAATTGCACAACATCATGTATTGAATGTTCATTTCTCTCCAAAGGCGTTTCAGAGAATTTGGCAGTAAATCCAACCAGCCTCACAACCGCAGACCGCATGTAACCACACCAGCCCAGGACCTCCACATCCAGCATGTTCACCTCCAAGATCGTCTCAGGCCAGCCACTCGGACAGCTGCTGAAACAATCGGTTTACATAACCAAAGAATTTCTGTACAGAAACCGTCTCAAGAAAGCTCATCTGCATGCTCGTCGTCCACATCGGGGTCTCCACCTGACTCTGAGTCCACAGACCCCCCTCTCCATAAAACAAAACTGCACCTTTCAGAGTGGCCTTTTATTGTGGGCAGTTTAAGGCACACCTGTGCACTAATCATGGTGTCTAATCAGCATCTTGATATGTCACACCTGTGAGGTGGGATGGATTATCTCAGCAAAGGAGAAGTGCTCACTATCGTAGATTAAACTGGTTCGTGAACAATATTTGAGGGAAATTGTGATATTGTGTATATGGAACAAGTTTTAGATCTTTGAGTTCATCTCAAAAAATTAGAGCAAAACCAAAAGTGTTGCGTTTATATTTTTGTTGAGTGTATTAATGGCTTGGTAAATGGCTCATACTTGTACAGTGCTTTATTAAGTCTGATGACCTCAAAGTGCTTTACACTGGTCAGTCATTCATCCATTCATGTACACCTTCACACCCTGATGGTGGAGAGCTATGTTAGCAGCCACAGCTGCCCTGGAACAGACTGACAGAAGGGAGGCTGCACAGTACCACATGCTTGTGCTAAATCTTACTGCCGAAAATGTAAATAATTTAATGGCAATAAAATTTGAACTCTGAAAGATGTACATGTCTGTCAGTTCTTCCTTAGCAGGACCCTTACTCTGAAATAAAGCATACTATACAGCTCTTCAAAAAAAATCCAAGATTTTATTTTCTTTCATGTAATCGGGTGGAAATTTTTTTTTTGGGGGGGGGGTACGTCAAATATCTTCTTCTTCCTAGTGGGATTGTGACAAAAAAATAAGAAGCAAAAAGACAAAAAAGAAGAAGCACTGGGTTACACCAAGTTGGAGGAAGCTTGAGATGCAGGGCTAAGGACAGAATCTATTTCCAAAGGACCAATATACCTGGGGCAGAGTTTCTTTATGTAGATATAAGGTGGATGTCTTGAGCAGAAAGCCAGACGTTCAGGCCAGAGGACTAGGATGGAGCAGGGATCCTCCTGTGATTCACCAAACAACTGTTCTGTTTAGCAGTACAATTAATGGCAGCCACAGTGTTGTTACAAAAAAAACTCACAGTGACAGAGATGATGTTGTACTAAACTAAATGAAATCTGTTGTTCACCTGAGGGACAAAAAGTTGATGTTTATAGCTTAGGGAGGACTCAAAAGGGGACAGACTGATGGCTGAAGAAACATGGCTGTTATGGGCATACTCTATCCAAAGCTATGGCAAGCTCCAGGTTGAGGGATTAAAGGAGCAAAAACAGTCAAGCACTGTCTCTATTTCCTGGTTCATTATATAAGTCTGGGCATTGATCTGTGGTGAAACCCTGAACTTAGCACCACTTTGGCTTCCAGAGCAACCCCAAACTCCCTCCAGATTCAAGACAACTGTGTATACACAAATATGTATACACACACACACACAGTATGAGATGGCAAGCCTTGGAAAAAAAGGTCTACCACCATTAGGATGGTTATAAATCCTTTGGAGGGGTAACATTGTGACAAAGTCAAGGCCTATGTTTGACCAGGGATATTTTGTAATGGCAAAAGGTTTAAGTAAACCACTAAGTGACATGCCTGGTGATGGGCACAGACTTGGCGAGATAAACATACTCCCTCAAATCTATGTATTGAAGGCTACTCAAAGGTTTGGCAGATCAGGGCTATAGTGTTGCTTATACCTTGGTGACAGGAGAATCTGTGAGTCCAATGAATTAATCTGTTAATCCCATTATCCCAAACCCTTTGGCTCTTTTTTTTGTTCAAAATAACATGCTTAAATCTAACCATGTTTCATACTGCAAGGACTAACTGGTGCAGACACAATTACAAAGCAGACAGAGGTCAGTTAGGAGTTTTATTTTAATTTAAGGACGTGAAGGATCAGGCCGACGCGGGAGTGCAAACGGGAGTAGGCTCGGTGTCAAGAACAAAAGATTGAGGACCCAGTATTTAGCCAGACACGAGAGTGAAAATAAGAAGGCTTTAATAAAGCTCAAAATGATCAGACAGGGATAAGCAGGCTAGGTGGTCAAATAACAGTTCCAAGTTGGTACACAGGCGGGCAGGAAAAAACAGGCAGGGATAAGGCAAACTCAAAAAATCCCAAAACTAGCTGGGTCTGGTATACGGGTAAACAGGCATAAATCCAGCAGCAGGTCTCAGGAGACGCCAGGCTACAGAATTCAAGTGGTGCCGGGCTACAGAGTACAGGAGGCGCCAAACTACAGGCTTCAGGAGGCGCGGGCTACAGGCTTCAGGAGGCACTGGGTTACAAACTTCAGGAGGCACTGGGTTACAGACTTCAGGAGGCGCCGGGCTACAGACTTCAGGTGGCACTGGGTTACAGACTTCAGGAGGCGCCGGGCTACAGACTTCAGGTGGCGCCTGGCTACTGGTCTCAGAGTTACCCAGACCCTTGGAAACTAGGAACCTCAGCAATAGCCCCTCCAGAACCTCCGACAAAGACAGCCTGCTCAACCACTTAAACAATTGGCTGTCTAGTCGAAGGTGAGGGGGCAAGAGCTTCAGAAGAGGCCCGGTTATCTCCAAGTCTCCATGGGGCTCTGGGTGCTTGTCATCTCGCCGAGACCCCCGACGCTTGTTGTCTCGCTGAGACCCCTGACGCTTGTTGTCTCGACAAGGGCCATGACGCTTGTCGTCTCGACAAGGGCCGCGACACTCAGGGACCCGACGAGACCCAGTGTTGAGGACCGGAAGAAGGTTCGTCTGAACCCCCTCCTCACCGGTAGGCAGTGAGACCACCTGGGTTCCAACGTCGCAGGCTGGCAGCAGAACCTCCTGGGTCCCCAACTCGCAGACCGGCGGCAGACCCTCCTGGGTCCCCACGTCGCAGACCGGCAGCAGACCCTCCTGGGTCCCCACGTCGCAGGCCGGTGGCAGACCCTGCTGAGTCCCCACATCGCAGACTGGCGGCAGACCCTCCTGGGTCCACACGTCGCAGAACGGCGGAGAAACCACTGAGGCAGAAGCAGCGGTCTGCGGAGTACCCTCGGTGGCTGGAACTGCCTCTGAAGCGGCCGCCAGGCTCTCAATAACAGGTATGGAATCAGAGTCACTTAAACAGATGCAGGTGGACAAGGGCTATTGAACAAAGTCCTAAGAGCAATCCTATACTTCTCCTCTAAATCCCTTATCTTGTTCTCGAGTTCGGGGGAATAATGAGTAAACAATATGTTCCTCATACATTTGATGGTAGAAGCAAATGACCTTAACTTCTCCTCCCTCCCTAAGAAAAAATCGTCAGCTGAGTCATAGGATGGAGCTACGGATGACTCCCCTGGAGCAGAGATGGACTCTGTTGTGCAGACAGGCGGAAACGGAGTCGTAGCAACTGTAGAAGCTATTTCCGGCAACAGAGAATCAGAAGCTGACGGAGGGTAAATGGAACCCGATGACTGGTTAGCAGAGTCTGAGGGAATCTGACTGACCGGTCCCCGGCGACGCTTACGTCGTCGGTCGGAACAGGAGCGCTGTGGAACAGAGTCTGGCGGAGGAGGTGGAACAGTGTGAGCACGTGCTGTTGAACACTCCTCCTCATAGGCAGGAATCTGGCGAGGATCAGGAAAGAGATCGGGGTGGGACGGTTCTGTGACCTGGTGAGACTGATTACAAAACTGAATGGTAGGACTGTCCGTGGATAAGCAAGAAGCTGGACTAACGGCTGCGCATTGGCGTGTGGGACGGCGGGAAGGTAGCAAAGCGGTGCTGCTGCGAGACAGATGATGTGTGGGTCCAACACCCGGAGGGCAATACGCCAACCTAGAGCCCTCAACCGATGCCCCCAACATGATCCCAGGTAAGTACCCTGCATGCTCCTCCGCTCCAAACGAGGCCCAAGTGTCCCTCATGACCTGTATCCCAGTACGGGAATAGGCGGAACTATGTGCGGGCTTCATGCTGCACACAAAAAAGAAAAATGAAACAAAATAAATAAACTGTCTAGCGATGGGTCCGGTCTGGCCAGATCAATCTGTCAAGGACGAGAGATTGAGGACCCAGTATTCAGTCAGACACGAGAGTGTAAATAAGAAGGCTTTAATAAAGCTCAAAATGATCAGACAGGGATAAGCAGGCTCCGTGGTCAAATAACAGTTCCAAGTCGGTACACAGGCGGGCAGGAAAAAACAGGCAAGGATAAGGCAAACTTAAAAAATCCCAAAACTAGCTGGGTCTGGTAAACGAGTAAACAGGCATAAATCCGGCAGGAAAAACAGGATCAGGATTAGGCTGGCACAGAAGTCAAAAAGGCAAATTGGGTCAATATTCACAGGACTATCAGAACAGAGTACGCTGGATAAGACTCACCAAAATGGCACGAATTGATCTGGCAGTGTGCAAGTGACAGAAGCAGGTATAAACAGGGAAGTGAGCAGGTGAATGGACAAGTGGAACAGCAAACAAACTACAGCACATCTTTGTTAAGAGAGGGCCACCAAAAATAATAGCAGAGCATCCCAACTGTACGGCAGAAAGGCACAAATCATGACCCTAAACAATAAAATCAGCAATAAAGACAATGAAGAAAAAAAGACTTGCCTAATGGTTGTTCTCTAAGGAATTTAAAGCTAGTTTTAAAAGATGCTAGATCTGCTGGATTTTAATTTCTTTCACTCCACTGGCCCGAGTTGGGGTCAAGCAGGCAGGCATGCATTTTGAGTTATTTTTAGATATGGGTTAAACATGGTGATGTTTTTTTTCACCCACAATCCTTTCAAGAGGGAGCTTTAAAGTTTCTAAAACAATTTGCAAATTAAATTTTTCACAAATACTTTTTGTTTTACTGTAGTGTAAACAAACAAAATGAGATTTAAAGATCCACCTGATGTGTTGGATTCTGCCAGAGTTATTCTGCGACATGCAGATTTTTTTTGTCCCACACCCTCAAGGCTGGTATTGTTGTAAACTAGAGGCTCTTACCTTTCCAATAAGGAGTCGGAGGTCATTGTCTGACCATTACCCGTGACGCAATTTCCGTCCGCAACACAGGTGTGCTCCATGCGTAAAATATGTAGACAGTGCTGCATTGAACTCAGATTGCTTTATGCACAGCCACAAGCACAGATTTCTCTGGCAAAACTAATCCAAGTGCGGAGGAGAAGAGTAGGGCGTGCAAAAACGGGCGCGCCAGTAGAACTGTGCCTTTAAGTAGCCCAGTATCCACTGGGACAACTCATCCTCTCCTGAGAGAGCCAGTTGAAGCATACGTTTTCCACAAAGGTTTTAGTGGGCAGTGTGTCAGGCGGACATGTGAATTTGGCACAGTTGTGCCAAAATGGGCCAAAACTGTACCACATGTGTTTTTCCCCCATAAGAGGGAATCTGGTCAGATAAAAGTGCAGATTTACTTTGTACACCTTCTGCATATGACAAAGCCTTTGGTCATAAGATTTACTCTGCGTTTCATCAAAATGTACTGTTGTATACAGTATAATATCAATAAAATGAATAGAAAATGAGATGAATTGTATAATTTTGTCTCCTGATGGGAGATGGGATTCTTGATCTTCTTGATCTCGATCTTGATTTTCTTGATCTTTTGATCTTGATCTGGATCAATGTGTGCTTCTGTGCTTTTTGTGTCTCTGCTCTGTCTTATCTAACCCCCAGTCGGTTGAGGCAGATGAACGTTCACACTGAGCCTGGTTCTGGTTCTGCTGGATGTTTTTCTTCCTGTTTAAAGGGAGTCTTCCTCTCCACCGTTGCTTCATGCATGCTCGGTATGAGAGATTGCTGCAAAGCCATCTACAATACAGACGACTGTCCACTGTGGCTCTACGCTCTTTCTGAGGAGTGAATGCTGCTTGTCAAGACTTGATGCAATCTGCTGAGTTTTCTTAGATAGGAAACTTTTTGACCAATTTGTCTGTATGATTTGATAGAATTTTACTTTGTGAAGTGCCTTGAGATGACATGTGTTGTGAATTGGCGCTCTATAAATTAAATTCAATTGAATTACCTGTTGTTCCTTCAGGTCTCTTTTCCTCCTCAGATTCACATTACAACAAGTTTACATGTGGCAATCCAAAACTTAATCACGTGTAAACTTGTTGATCCACTATGAAAAGATCCTGCTTATAAGGCTGAGTTTACCTGTAACTCATCAGACTGACAAAGTCTCTTGGAGAAGAGATGCAATGTTTCAACAAAGAAGAACCAGTCCAGAGGACCTATCCATTTTCTTTTTGGAGGATATTTTTCTGCCTAGATTATTGAGATGCATCAGGACTTCTCTTCAATAAGTAACATCATTGTACAGACCACAGGTACTATCACTGCAAAACAAACCCATATTACCTTGACCCCTCTACCACCATGTAAGAGATAAGGTGCTATGATCAGTTTAACAATGAATTCAATTAGCAACAACTGGCTTCAGTTACCTTGTAATAGAAGTGTCGAGGAGTGACTGCATCCTGACTTACTTATGACTTACAAAAATGAAAACAGTGCAGCACATTATGTCATCTTGCTTGTATAAGGGCTTTGTTTCAACAAGTTTACAAACAAAATATATTCAAATACTATAATGCTTCACTCTTCCATTGTAATTTAAAAAGATGAAAATACAAAATAGGTAGAGGAAATAGTAGGGCTCTAGAAATTCTAAAAGAAAATAAGGAAGTGGTTTACTGTTCACTTGCTTCTGTGTTGGCATCAATAACTGAGCATCTTCTAACCTACTGTTCTGTCTCCAATTTCCATGATCAGTATTCCTCCCACAATGCCCTCTGCTACTCAATTTATTCACTCAATACATTTGACCCAGTTACAATCCAGTGAGGAAAGGGCAATGGAAAAGGGGGAATGATGGGAATGCTGAGCAAGAGAAGTGAAGGAGGTTTTCATCCATTGAAAAATCTTAAACAATAACAAAAATGCTAAGGTCATAATTATGGTTTGGTATCTATGTAGCAGTATGTAAAACAAAAACAATGCCTTCAGTATATAAGAACACCTTTTATCTATATGTTTCATGTTTTGCATGCTCTCTTTTAGTATTTGTCATATGTTGCTGGTGCTGCTATGAGCTAACATATAATGAATGTAATAAAAACAATCGGATCCTTTAAATTTCCTAGTTGCTCCTATAAATCTTTTTGGAGGTATCAGCTACAGTCTTCAAAGTAATCAGTTTTAATCCCATCCTACAATGTGAATGTTAAGCAACACTCTCTTACTCAGCTGTGAGGAAAGATTAATCTCAGAGCTTCTTATTTTCTTCTCAGTTTGGAGCAGCCTGACAGTCAGCTTAAGATGAGTCTTTGTCATGCATCATCTTGAGCTTTGCTTTTAATGAGGAGCAACCAAAGTGATGCAATGCAGCACAATGTGGCTGCAACTAAAAAGATCATTCACTAGCTCAGCTGTTCATGTCCATATGGACCCATGTTGAGGAATAACTATGATCGAAGTTCCATGCGTAGTGTTCAGGACCTTAGAAATGGAAACAAAAACTTTTACACACAAGACAGACTGTTTCTCAACAGATAACTGACACTACTGTTCATTTGAAAATTAATTATTTTACCAAGATTTTATTACATTTAAGGAATAAAGATTTTTTAAAAGAAGAGTTGTATAAAGGACAAGCAATAAACATATTTATTAAAACGTAATATCATGAAAAGTTATAAAATAGGACACAAGAAATCTGGCATTTTTATGACCACATAACCCTCCTTCATGGTAGAAGTTTTCTCCATCTGTTTAATAACTTCTAAATGATTTATGAATCTGTGATTATATACAGATAAATCCTATAATTAGCTTTGACTGTCGCTAAATACATCTTGTGTTAAACAATGCTGCGTATTTTTTTCAGTGATGTTATCAAAAGTGTTGGTTGTTTGTACCTGTGATACTTAGCGTAGAAGCAGACTCCAAGGATGTTATCTTGCACCCTCTTTTTCCTCTGCTCTATTTTTTTCATCCTTTCTCCCTTTTAACATTTTGCCTCACCTTTCTCTTCCTTTTTTTTCCTCTTTTACATTTCCATTGCTGTGTCCATTGAACGAGAAATAATACCAATACAATATCCAATAAAGTTTTTCTTACATATATATCAAGCAGAGCACTGTAGCGAAAGCAGTAATGCTCTACTTGTGAAAGTAAATCTGTTGGGCTCTCTTTGGCATTAAGAAAGAAATTGTCAGTGCTACACTGCCAGACAGGACATGTTAAAAAAATACATTGGTTTTACCTTCAATTCAGCGCTAATTTACAACATTCACAATTCACTTTACGAAGTCAATTTCAATCAAATCTTACAGACAGTTTGGTCGAAAAGTTTCCTATCTAACGAAACCTAGCTGATTGCATCAAGTCTTGACAAACAGCATTTACTACTCCTGAAAGAGCGTAGAGCCACAGTGGACAGTTGTGTGCATTGTCGATGGCTTTGCAGCAATCCCTATTACTGAGCATGCATAAAGCGACATGGGAGAGGAAATCTCCCCTTTAAAAGGAAGGAAAACCTCCAGCAAAATCCATCTCAGTGTGAACGGCGATCTGCCTCGACCATCTGGGGGTTTAAGAAGAAAGCAGAGACACAAAAAGCACAGAAGCACACATTGATCCAGGAATCCTTTGTATGTTGGATAGTAATAGTGGATGATCTGTCTCCCCTGGATGATGTCACAGCTAACAGAACGCCAGACCAGGTGTACCTACTATGAATAGAAAAATTACAGATATCAAAAAAAGTTGAAATAACAACAAACAATGCAAATTGGAGAACAGTAGGGGAACTTATCAGAGTGAAAAACCTAGACCCTGATGTCCTCCAGCAGCCTAAGCTTATAGCAGCATAACTATAGAGGTAGCTCAGGATAACCTAAGCCAATCTAACTATAAGCTTTGTCCAAAAGGAATGTTTTAAGCAGAGTCTTAAGAGTAGACAGGGTGTCTGCCTCATGGACCAAAACTGGGAGTTGGTTCCACAGGAGAGGAGCCTGATAGCTAAAGGATCTGCCTCCCATTCTACTTTTAGAGAATCTAGGAACCACAAGCAGAACTTCAGTCTGAGAGCGAAGTGCTCTGTTAGGAATACAGTATATGGGGTAATCAGTGCTCTGATATATGATGGAGCTTGATTATTAAGGGCTTTATACGTGAGAAGGAGAATTTTAAATTCTATTCTTGATTTAACAGGAAGCCAATAAAATTGGAGAAATATGATCCCTCTTGTTGATTTTCATCAGAACTCTTGCTGCATCATTTTGGATCCGCTGAAGCCTTCAAACTGCATATTGTGGACTTCCCGATAGTAAAGAATTACAATAGTCCAGCCTTGAAGTAGCAAAAGCATGGACTAGTTTTTCAGCATCACCCCTGGACAGAATGTTTCTAATTTTGGCGATATTCCTGAGGTGAAAAAAGGAAACTCTGGAAACCTGTTTAATATGGGATTTAAATGACATGTCTTGGTCAAAAATAACACCAAGGTTTTTTTACTTTATTACCAGAGGCCAAGTTAATGTCATCCAGATTAAGTGATTAATTATTTTGAGGACTCTAGTCCAGAGATTACAACTTCTTTCTTTTTCAGAATTTAAAAGCAGGAAATTTAAAGTCAACCAGGTTTTGATGTCATCAAGACATGACTGTAGTCCAGGTAATTGATTGAATTCATCAGGATTTATGGATAAATATAGCTGAGTGTCTTTGCCAAAATACTTTGCAGTTCGGCTGAGGGAAATTCAATTCAATTCAATTCAATTTTATTTATATAGCGCCAAATCATGAAACATGTCATCTCAAGGCACTTTACAAAATCAAGTTCAATCATATTATACAGATTTGGTCAGATTATACAGATTGGTCAAAATGTCCTATATAAGGAAACCAGTTGATTGCATCAAAGTCCCGACAAGCAGCATTCACTCCTGGAGAAGCGTAGAGCCACAGGGAGAGTCGTCTGCATTGTACATGGCTTTGCTGCAATCCCTCATACTGAGCAAGCATGAAGCGACAGTGGGAAGAAAAACCACCCATTAACGGGAAAAAAAAACCTCCGGCAGAACCGCGCTCAGTATGAACGGTCATCTGCCTCGACCGACTGGGGTTACAGAAGACAGAGCAGAGACACAACAAGAGAGACAAAAAAGCACAGAAGCACACATTGATCTAGTAATCTGTTCTACATTAGATGGTAATAGTCGGTGATCTTTCCTCCCTGGATGATTCCATAGTCAACAGAACGTCAGACCAGGTGTACCTACTATGAAGAAAAAAGAGAGAGAACAAAAAGTTAAAAGCTGAAATGACAACAGTCATTTCAATGTAATGTAATGCAATGCAAATCTGGAGAACAGTAGACTGGAGAACAGTAGAAATCAGTAGAGTGAGAAAAATAGGCCCTGATGTCCTCCAGTAGCCTAAGCCTATAGCAGCAAAACTATAAAGGTAGCTCAGAGTAACATGAGCCACTCTAGTTATAAGCTTTGTCAAAAAGGAAGGTTTTAAGATTAGTCTTAAAAGTAGACAGGGTGTCTGCTTCACGGACCAAAACTGGGAGTTGGTTCCACAGGAGAGGAGCCTGATAGCTAAAGGATCTGCCTCCCATTCTACTTTTAGAGACTCTAGGAACCACCAGCAGACCTGCAGTCTGAGAGCGAAGTGCTCTGTTAGGAACATAAGGGGTAATCAGAGCGCTGATATATGATGGAGCTTGATTATTAAGGGCTTTATACGTTAGAAGAAGAATTTTAAATTCTGTTCTTGATTTAACAGGAAGCCAATGAAGGGAAGCTAAAATTGGAGAAATATGATCCCTCTTGTTGATTTTCATCAGAACTCTTGCTGCATCATGTTTGATGATTAAACTAAGGGTTTAATCATCAAACAATCTGTATTGGCCTGGGACTAATCAATAAATCAGACTGAAATATAGTTGCTAGTCCTACTTCTCCTCTCATAGTTCTGGAAATGTAAATAATTAGAAGTAGTTTACTCATTTATAATAACATAGTCCTCTTGCAGCCAGGTTTCTGTGAGACAAAATCAATCAATCTGATTGTCAGAAATCAATTCATTACCTAACAGTCTTTGGAGGGAGAGACTTTATATTTAATGAACCACATTTAACTTTTTAATTTTTTTGGTTTAAGTTGAGTCGTATTGCTTTTTATGAGATTTCTATGATTTGCTCCTCTTAGATAAGTTTTTAATCTATTTAGTTTTGGCCGTGGGAAAGGCACTGTCTTAATGGTGTACTAGGTGGGTAACAGTACAGAAGCTTCAGAGTGGTGTGTTCTGCTTCCTGGTCTGGACCCTGGGTTGTCAACATTTTGGTGAACTAATAATACCGGCCAGATTCCTAGAAAGAAAAGCTGCACCATCCAAAGTGGGATGGATACCGTCTTCGGATCAGACCGGGTTATCCCCATAAAGTTTGCCATTTATCAATGTAGCCCACGTTGTTTTCAGGGCACCACCTAAACAGTTGAATGATGACATGCAGCTAAATATGTCATCACTGGTCAGATCAGGCTGGGGACTATAAAAAATTATGAAGTCTAACATTGTTTTAGCAAACTTACTGTTAAGAGCTACCGCACTCACCTGTAAAGCAAAGCAGTCATGCATAGTCCTCTTCAAGATGTTTTTAGCATAGCAGGAGTTCCACTGTTGGGTGCCATTGCAGCTCTGATGTTCCTCAGAGCCAACCTTCATGCATTGATATCATTTTCAAGCTGTTATACTCTTATCATCATCTTGTGTCCAGGAGTCGCTTCTGCTGTCCTGAACAGATTCCTAGTGTCCAACTAATCTAATTGACCTCATTTCTTTTCTGTATGTAAGCAAGAGGATAATCATTAAATTATCCTGGTCTAAAAGACCTCTAGGTTAATAGTTGGCTAAACTCTGTTTATGTGTTTTTCCCCTCTGGATGTTTTAACATCTAGTTAAAGGAGAACTATCGTGCTATTTTGCGTTCGAGCGGAGAGATGTTAAGTCTCCTTAAATCTTTTAGGTAACTGTGTACAATTCCAAACTATTTTCACTGGTGCTTTAATCCCCAATTTACCCATGTTATTTAGTAGAATAAGTCATTATTCTAATCTTGTAGTTTTATCCATTTAGATCCTGAACCTTTGTGGTGCTTTATTGATGTCTGCCGGAGTGGCAGATCTTACATGCATCCCAATTATTTTGTTCTTATTTGTGCCTCTACTTACTTCAAGACACCCAGTAAATGCGGTGTTCGCAATTCCTCCTTCGCTTCAACAGGTATCTTAAAGGTTCGGTTTATTTTGCTTATATTGAAAAACATATTTGTTCACTCGCTCATTCATTGATTCATTTATCCTATTAACTGTCGCTCATTAATGTAAATTTACTTTTCCCATATCGTCTGAATTGCATACATTTTTCTCACCCACTTTCCTTTTAACGTTTAAACGACCCCTCTATGTATCCCACTTGTTGCTTTAATTACCAATATTCATACGTTGTCTAACCTGTTTATGTTTAGCATAATTTCTTAAGCTGCTCTATGCTTTGATCACGTAAATTTTGGTGCAAAATAATTTTCTTTTAGTGGTGTCCCCTATTTTTTCTCATGCATGTTGTATTTTGCGAAGCTTGTTGTATCCTAAAGGCGCCTCTTTGAATCTTATTCAAACCCCTTGTGGGGTAAATAAACTCCAAAACATATATATATATATATATATATATATATATATATATATATATATATATATATATATATATATATATATATATATATATATATATATATATATTTAAATAAAAACTTTGTTAGGAAAGTAAAAGAAAATCCCTCATATTAGGAGCTTAACCATCATTGTTTCCGGACCAGAACCTCTTGTCTGAATGCGTTTGACCTTCTTGTAGTTCACTAGTAACAGCTGACTTAAAACAATTAACATCCTGGGGGTTTAATAATAGTAATCTTGATTGGTTTTAATCTGAAAGTTTTCTCCTAAGCACATCCACCAATGTGATTGTTTCTAATGTGTGTTTTGTTTTTTAATTGTGTACAGGAAAATCTGAAGTGAAATGCAAAAGGGGTGTCTGCCAATTCATCTTTGTTTCGTGTTGCCGTCCGTTGATTATTGTCCGGTGCCTCTGCCTTTGCCCTTGCCATTATTTGTCCATTGTCAGTCCTCATGACTGAGTTCAGCAGCACAACATCCTTCCAGGACCAACATTCTTTTTGATTTCTTTCTAGCCCTTTTGATCATGAAAATTCAATTATTAATGCTTTTAAATATATACAACATCCCAAATCTCTATTGATCTACTTTTTTAAAGTGACTTGACTTAGTTATTCATGAGAACTAGCAATGATTTTCTCTTTAAATTTATGAACTTCTAGTGTCAGACGACGTGTTTAATGTGGCCGTCTGATATTTTGATGCTCTTAAAAATTTCTCTTTAGGCAGCAGTAAAATTCTTAGTTAAAAGTCTCCCTTAAACATATCCTATCCAGTTCCAGTTTGTACAGTTCTGATCAGAGCCAAACTACACATTCTACCTGCATTTTCTACATGTATTAATTCAAAGCTATAAACATAATCTCCCATATTCTCCCCATATGCTGTTTGCCATTTTATTAATGTTCTAAAATTACAATATAAAAAGCCCCTAATCTGGTATTTTTACAGCTGTCATGAATCCATTGTCAAATACAAGCTTAGTGCATTAATAGTGTAACTGGATACTTTCCCCACGCCTCTGGTTACTGTATTGCATAAATAAGCGCCAAAGAAAAACCAAAAACCTTTATCCCCAGTTCCAATCATTTCTAACAAGTCTGAGACATTTTTGTTTAAGCCATGTTAATATCTCCGTGTTTCAATTTAATATTGGCTGGACAAGTAATATGAAACGCCAAACTTCTATGTTATTAAATTGTCTGTCTTTTCCTCTTTCAAACTTTTAGTTAAACCCTTTCTGTTTAATGTAGGTCTCCAAAGTGCATTTGTTTTGAATGCTGCAGTCATTCAACACAAATAAACACTTTTTGAAACCGTGGTATCTATAATTTAATTTGGATTATTCCCCATAGACGAACAGAGCTTTCACACACATACAACGAGACATTTAGATGAACACAGGCTTTTCCTTTCACACTATTTTTCACAGATCATGTTTGAAAAGTTTAGATTGCCAAAACATATATTTTTGTTTATTATCCAACGCGCCGCTGTTACTCCAGACGGGGAGGGTGAGCGGGCAAAATTGCCCCGCACCGCCATGACTGTTCAACTCACCGGCTGCCCAACGCCTCGGCTCAGTAAGTATTCATCTCGCTGCCGTTTTCCTTCCTTTTCTTTTCTTATGTTTCACGGTTATTTTTATCCATTTTCCCCCGACTAGATCATATAAGCGTTTATCACATCCTTCACTAAAATGTGTCCCCCGCGCAACGCTGCGCCTCTTAGTTTCTGTTCCGTTTCTTTCTTTCTTTCCCTTTTTTTTCTACGTTTTCATCTCCAAGAGATGTTTTATCTCTCAGACACCAAACTTGTGATGTTCCTATATGACTTACTATGCGGATTTACACTTTAGTTTACAACGAGCCGGTGTACTTTTAGGTTATACGTGCTCCTTTGCTCCTCACTTCCACCAGCTCACTGTTTAAAAAAAAATATCACACACACACACACACACACACACACACACACACACACACACACACACACACACACACACACACACACACACACACACACACACACACACACACACACACACACACACACACCCTTTCTGGCCAAGCTTCACTGAACTCTGTACGTACCCTCTTTCGTGTCCTTTACCTATGGCGTGGTTGGCAGAATTTTAAGTCTCTTTAGGAGAAACTATGGATGCCTCTAAACCAAAAATCCACCGCAGCATGGAATTTTTTACTCACTCCAGTTGTGAGTTCAGGCCTTTAAACCTCGGAATGCCGGCCCAACGCGCTTGTTTTTCAAAAAGGCTAGCTTTTTATATTCTGCGAAAACGAAGAGTTTTATGTTTGCTTCCGTGCAATAAGGGGCTCTAAAACCCACTTTTCTAGGGTACACGATATTTTAACTTGTGGGATCCAACACAAATTAGGACATTAAACTTGTATACCCACGCGGAGATCATACGGTTCCCAGCAACACCTTTGCAACCGGCTTATCTAAACCATTTCTCTGCCTCAAGTAATACAAAAAGTAGGCCCTTCCAGGAAGCAAAAGACACTGGAGATATTTAAAATGGAATCTCCTTACCTTATGCACGGCCATAGATTGTGTGTGACATCCTGGCCAGAAAATGCAATGTGGAACGTCGCCCTTTGGGTCCGAGAGCTACCGCACCCTGTCGGCGGTGAAACACCCTAGGTCAGGGATTCCCAAACTTTACCATGCCAAGGCCCCCCTACACCAGTACATTTTCAGCTGAGGCCCCCCCTCATACGAAACATGCGTAAACACTCATGTGTAAGCTACCTTTAATTCATTAATTTAATGAATAACATATAACAATAACATAGGCCCACCATTTTAATTTTAATAACCTTTTTTTAAACGATGAACCTCTTTAAACCCTGCAAAAACAGAACGATTTGTGAACAAAATAAAAGTTTGTCCCAAATTAAACATGCAGGCATTTTTATATTATACAAATGTAGGCTACATGAGAAAGAGAGACAGAGACATAACATGCTAATGGGAGCAGTGGGCCTGATGGCTTCTACACAGTTTGTCCAGTCTGGGATTGATGTCTGTCAGAGCAACACGCATGTCATTCTCCACATTCAAACGTGATCTGTGTTTAGTTTTCAGTACTTTTAAAGTTGAAAAGCCAGACTCACACAAGTAAGTGGTTGCAAATGGAAGGAGACATTTCAGAGCCCTTTCAGCTAGGGTGGGAAACTCTTGTCTTACATACAGCCAGAAGTTTGGGAGAGAAAGGGTTTCAAATTTGACTTTTAAGTCCCATGAGGTGGACATCTCAATCAGTTCCTCCTGGGCTTTTAAGTCCAGAGAAAAGCCAACATCATTGGCAAAGGGGGTCCTGACCCAGTTTAGCTGAGAGTTGTCAAGGTCAGGGAAATAGTCTCTGAAATATCCCTGGAGGTGTTCCAAGTGTGACTGTATCAAAGGGGAAATGGTGTCCAAATCACCACCAGATGACAACTCTTGGTGTAGTTGTGGGAACATTTCTGTAGTCCCCTCTTGCACCTTGCTTGCCCATAGGGCGACTTTCATGGAAAACGCACATACTTTGTCTTGCAGATGCAGTATGTATGTTTCACGTCTTTGCATGCTTTGGTTCAGTACATTTAGATGGTGAAATATGTCCGACAAATATGCAAGCTTGAGAAGCCATGGTGCATCTGTGAAACAGCTTGCCAGCTGATGTTTTTCAGACGCAAGGAATTCAGCGATCTCTGTCCGCATCTCGTATACACGGTTCAAAACTGCCCCTCGAGAAAGCCAGCGTACATTTGAATGAAGCAGCAATCCTTCAAACGGAGCTCCCATTTCGTCACACAGAATGCCAAAGAGTCGGTCCTTCACAGGGCGACTTTTAATAAAGTTTACCACCTGCAGGGTCTCCTGCAGTACTTGGTTAAGCTCGTCATCGATGCGTTTAGCCACAAGGGCTTCGTGATGGAGCATACAGTGTGTAAAAATGACGTGTGGGGCTTTCTGTTTTATTAGCGCAGTCACTCCGCTGTGTCTCCCTGTCATAGCTGCAGCCCTATCCGAACATACTCCAACACAACGGGACCAATCAAGTCTATTTGTCCTCATATAATCGTCCAAGACACCAAAAATCTCCCTCCCCGTGGCCCTACATTCAAGCGCTTTGCAGAACAGTATTTCCTCTGCAAACTTTTCTCCTTGAAGGTACCTAACATAGACGAGCAGCTGCGCGGCATTAGCCACATCAGTGCTTTCGTCCAGTTGCAATGCGAAATAGTCACTTGCTCTTACCTGGTCCAAAAGTTGATTAGAAACGTCCCCTGCTATGTCACTTATTCGCCTACACACCGTGTTGTCTGAAAGTGGTATAGCATCCATTTTCTTTGCTGCGTCCTCACCAAGCATTTCCCGAACCATGTCATTGCCTGCTGGAAGTAAGAAACCTTCTACGTCGGTGTGGGGCTTCTTTGCCCGCGCTATGTGGTACGATGCCGCATAGGATGCTCTCAGTGCTCTCTCGGGGACGTTAGCTTGCTGCACAAATGTTGTCGTCTGCTTCGTTATTTGTTCCTCCTTACGTTTGAAATATTCCACTGACTTTTCAGCCTCCGCTGGATGTTTCTGTTGTAAATGCCGTTTAAGTTTGGACGGTTTTAAGCACTCGTTTGAAAGAATTTCGAGGCATAGCACACATTTAGGGCACTCCTGTCCATTTTTGTGTGTGACTGTAAATCCATAGTTAATATAATCATTTTCATACTTCCTCAGCTTTTTTGGCCAGTTGCAGCTCCTCTGTGTTTGATCAGATGTTTGTGGATTGGTGGGGTCTTTGCCAGGTCCTTTTCTTTTCAAAAACTTGTCCATGTTAACACGTTTGCCTGCTGTTTAGCACTATTATTTTCAAGAAGATAATGTCGGCGCAAGGCTAGTCAGGTTTGTTTACGAGTGCGTCATGGTCATGGCTATGCCAACCAATTAGAAAGAGAGGCGTTATTTAAAAATATTATTTGTAAGCTTTATGTGAATGATTTTCATAATGCAGTTACACCCAGACAGGAATGTTTTAATTATTT
Source organism: Fundulus diaphanus (assembly GCA_037039145.1). NCBI lineage: Eukaryota > Metazoa > Chordata > Actinopteri > Cyprinodontiformes > Fundulidae > Fundulus > Fundulus diaphanus. The sequence continues at coordinate 11,798,062 of CM073125.1, forward strand.
TTATTCAATAAAATAATTTCATGTACAATTTACATTTTTTTATTTTTCTGCATCTTCCCGCGGCCCCCCTGGCGCCCCATCCACGGCCCCCCAGGGGGCCGCGGCCCCCACTTTGAAAAATGCTGCCCTAGGTGGACCCAGCTCTTTTTTACCCTTCAGGCCACCCCCACCTTACTGTTACTTTGGATGCAAGACGCAAAACAGAAAAGTATACTTCAAGTTATATTTTATCTACTAAAGATAGAGAAACTGTTACAGACACATCAGCGCTGATGGGCTCTTGATCGGCAAGAAGCCCGATTGCTCATCACACAAACATTATAAAGGAGTTTAGGTTCACACCAATAGAAGGCCGTACACATCCAAACTGTGTCATCAGTAGAGAAACTGTGCCACCTCCGGGACGCTATCTGACAGATATGAGTAATTTCCTTGTGTCCGGTGCTATCTAAGTGTGGCAGGTAGTTCTGGGTTAAGCAGTTTGTTCCACTTGACCCAGTTGATATCTTAACATTACGCACCAAGGCAACACTAACTTTAGTGACCTCTGATTGGTGAAACCGGGCGTCATTATGATAAGACGGCCTCTAGTTCTTCCTGTTTCATTCAGTACTGCCCGCCTCACCCAGTTCGTAGATTTGGCAGCAAAGGAAGAAAACAATTATCAGAGACAAAACACTTGAAATATACATATATTTATTACACTTGGATTTCCAACGGGAGACACACACTTACAACTTGTCCTAAAACCCCATTTTAGAAAATCATGGAATCCACCTTTCCGTTCCGGTTGCGAGCGCGTGTCTGCCCAAAGATGCCCAGGGGCATATTTTTTGATAAGCTGGCCCGCCCCTCATGGAGTGTCCATGGAGAGGTGGGTTCAACGCACACACTCAGTCACTATGGCACTTATCTTCTCCCAAACAAAACAGATCCGCTTTCGAACTAACTTTTAATTCATTGACCAGGTGTTTTTAGGATTCTACCAAGAAAAACATTAGGAACAATAGAAAAGCTTTCAAACCGTAAACCATCTTGAAGGGTTCCCCATAAAACCTCATGTTACTCTTAGTTGCCTGGTATCCCACAAGACGGTTGGGTGAATTTATTGCCTTGAGTGAGTCTGGAGACTCTGTCCTCTTTTCACTCCAGCCCACACAGTTTAACCATATTATTAAAAACTTGGGTAACTCTTTACTGCTGTAAGAAAAATATGATTAAGACAAAACTGATTATATATTTCCATAACAATTACCACAAGTGTGAATAACAATGTTTCTGTATTTACGCTTATCCTTAGCCAGCAGTTTCAGGTAGGATTTGATGTCGCCTGTTCTGACCCCTGGCAAGCATTTGACTATGGTCCCTGGTGTCTCTAGTGCCATGTTTCTGACCATGGAGCTGCCAATTATCAGAGTCGGCTTCTCTGCGGGTATGTTGCTGAGTGGGGAAAATCTGTTAGAAACGCAGATGGGTTGGTGGTGACCCAGGGGCTGAGATCTAGAGCTATGCATCTTGCGTATTGTCACCCAGCCGGCCTGGTTACCCTGCTGCACAGGTACTACTGGAGGACCGCTACGTGAATTTAATCTCTGTGGCTCCATGCTAGCTAAGGAACCTCGGCTATCTGCTGGTTTTCAAACAGCATGGAGCCGGATCTCCAATTCTGACACCCTTGCCTTCAAAGCTACAAAACCACTACATTTATTATACATACTGTTATCACTAAAGGAAGCACAGGAATAACTAAACATCAGACTCAGAGAGCAGGAATGAGTGGGAGACTTAGACAGAGACGGAGAAGCTAACAGAAAGATAGGTGAGGAAGCCATATCTAGGCTAGGGTAGGCCAACGACCTCTTACCACCCTGAGAAAAAATAAACCGTGTAAAACACGAGGAGTTCCCAAACGTAAAGTGTGGCAACAGATAATGTGTTTTAAATGTGCTCATGTGTTAGAAACAGAAAGATGTTACAGCAAGAGAATTAAGATATAGACGAGAGAGTCTGGAACACCAAATCACAATCCACACCACAAAATGTAGCAACAGAACACAGGAAGTGACACAATACTGTATACTTTACCACAATTTCAATAGCTCAACAGTGCCACATGATGTCAATCCCCAGACCACAGGGTTGCTCCAGTCGTTCCAAACTTCAGACTGTCCATCTATTTTAAGTTGTGAATTGGCGCTATATAAATCAAATTTTATTGAATTTAATCTGACCAATAGTCTTTACATCAACCTTTTATGGGTCAACCTGTAGACATTTAGGTTTATTTATGTTTCTTACTTCATTCCTTAATTATTCGATAGAAATCATGTTTCCTGTCTTCCTGTTCTCATTGTAACATTTCCCTGTTGTAATCAGGTCTTCTTGTTTCTACTTTCCTTTTTTTGCCACCTGCTCCATGTTTCCAAACACCTCTTGTCAGCTCTTCTGTCTTACCTCTGGTCCATAAAGCCTTTTACTTTGTTTGTCTATGTTTTGGTTTGTTTTCAGAAACATCTCTGCCTTAAACTGTTACATATGTATTGAAGACAGGGTTCTGCAGCCATGTTTATGATCCAAAGACAAGGCAAGGCCAGATTAATTGTATTGCACCATTCAAACAAAAGGTTTTTACAGGGGAAAAAATCAAACATGTACATCTGTTTTGATATCTCTACCAGTTTTTCACAGTAGAGGATGAGACTTTTCCCCATTTTACTAAGTAAAAGATCAAAAACTCAAAAAGTACATGAACAGCAATCCAGAGGAGTGCTCAAAATTGCATTTGATTTTAGTTGCTTGGTTGTAGTTTGACCAACTGTAAATATGTTTACAAATAGTTTTGCTAGTTGCAATACTTTCTAGCCACAGAAAAATGCAGATGCCATCATTTTGAAATAGTTAGTTTGATCCATTGAGAAAAAAAGGCTAATATACTGACCCCTAGTGATCAATGTTGTGCTGTAGCACTTGTCTTCAGCTCAGACAGCCTGACAAACACATCACATGTGTGGCTTTCATTTCAAAGAAACACTTTTATACAATTGAAATGATTGAGAACTTAACATCTCTAAAATAATGTCATTGATATCAAAATAAACATGATTTAAAAATAAAGCAGAGCACATATTTTTCTGTGTATGAAAAAAATCATATATGCCATTTAAACCTGTAAATAACCATTAAAAGAAGAAAAACAACTTCAGAGATTGCAGGAATCAACAAGGGGATGCATTTTTGTAGATTAGAGAAATAATTAAAGAACAAAACTCTGGAATTGCTTGATAGAGAAGAAAATAAGAATATGGTTGGCACTGGGGTTTGAGTTTGAAAAAGATCCTAGTTCCTCCTATGTCAAAGCAAAAGATTGCATAAAACACTGATATTGTTGTGAGTCTGGAATAAACAGTTTTCATTCGTCATCATAGAAATAATAATAAAAAAGAATAATTCACCATCACAGTATGACTAACACAACAGTAATTAGAACTTAATCATGTTGGTTGGTGGAATAGAAAAGTTAAAATGAAATAAACCAAGAGTAATGTCATGGTCACAACTCCTGCTGTGATTTTGTGTCTCTACTGCTGTTTTCTTCACCTCCTGCTCCCCGTGTTGCTCCTGCAATCATCCCCTGATTGCCGGCACCTGTGACTGCTCTGATTACTGGCCCTGCCTCACCTGTTTAGTGTACTATATATACCTGGCTGTTGGCAGGCGCCAGATTCTCAAAAAACCTTTGTGTAAGTAGACCATCCAGCGTTCCTAGCCTATCTTTCCGTGAGTAACCTTGTTCGTGTTTTGGATTCCTGCCTGTTAGCCTTGCCCCTGTCAGACTGTCCTGTGGTTTCTGGACATTGACCCTTACCTGCTGCCTGCCTGACTCTATCTCTTTGCCAAGCCCTCCAGTATCTCTGCCTGTCAGGTCGCCTATGGGTTTCTGAACCCTGGACTGGACTAGATCTGTCATCGGATTCCCCTCTCTGTCACTTTTTCCTGCCTCTGTTTACCTGTGTGTGACCCTGGACTGTCTCTGGACTATCGCCCCTTCTCCTAGCCTTTGGATGAATGTCTATTGTCAGACACCATTCCCACACTCTAATTGGATTCAGCGCCCTTTGCCGGATCCAAACAATGTCATTGGCTTCCCAGAATCACATTATTTCACTCCCTTGTGTAAAACTCGCCACTAACCTGTATGTCTCCTCTGTAGAGCTGTGCCAGTCCCAGAAGTTCCCGTGCCGATTTCTCTTATCTGAAAAAAAAGTTCTTAAAATGCACTCAGTTGTCTGTCGAATTATCAGGCCCTATTCAGCAGCCTTGATAATAACATGTAAATAAGTCAAGGCTGCAACATAAACATTGAGCTGTAGGAGCTGATTTTACTGGGCAGTTCTGTTCCGTGTGGTCCTGGAACAGTCCATCCACAGTATTTCTCCTTATGTATTAACAGAAATGATCCAAAACATGTTTTTACCTTTAAATACCTGGCAGTTGAAGGTTATCTGTATCAGAATTTAATCATCTAGCTTATTCTATGGATGTTTCTGCTTATTACTGTGTAGCTAAGCTCCAACTTATTTTATTTAATACGGAGTTAGTTTCAATTAGGATTTACATTTGATGATCTGTGTGGAAACCTTTGTTTAACCATTGCTGAATTTATTATGAATGGTAAATGGCTTGTACTTGTATAGCGCTTTAACTAGTCTGACTACCCTAAAGTGTGCTATACTATAATCAGTCATTCACCCATTTACACATACATTCACACCGTGATGGCGGTGAGCTTTGTTAGTAGCCACAGCTGCCTAGGGGCAGACTGACAGAGGCAAACTTATTAGAAATATGTTAAAGTTGTGTTTTTAAACACCAATACAAAATTCAAAGTTTTAAAGACGCGATAATATGTAGATTTTAGTAATATGTTTTAGTGTAAACATAAGCATTGCTAAATGTTTCTTTTCACTTTGAAAACCTCATAGTTAAGAAAAGGAAATAGTGTAGGGCCTAAAAGCTTAACTTTAAATTGAAAACAGTTGTTAGTTGTTATGCCTAATGTTGTATTAATGTGATCTTTGTTACGAACTGAACAGGTGGACTCAGTATTCAGGCCAACAAGCAGGAAGTATGTTTAAAAGATGGTTTATTGATAATAGACTGAGTTGGGACCGGGAAGACAGGCGGGCATAGATAAGAACAATGATCAGGGCAAGACAGAGCTCGAGGTCGAAAAACAGTCCTTAGTCAAAACCAGATCAGCAATCAGAGGAGCAGGAAAAGTCCAGCACAGAATCCGAGTACAGATTCGGGGAACAGAATAAGGTTCGGTACACGGGCAGGCTGACAGACTGGACGAGGACAGGTAGGTTCGGTGGTCAGATAAACAGTCCAGAATGGTACACAGACAGGCAAGGTAACAGAAAGGGGTCAGGCAAGCTTAGGAAGTCCAGGGACAAAACTCAGGTCAGGCAACACAGATAAGCAGTCAGACTCAGGCAGGAAAAACAGATATTGAAGGGATCAGGCTGGCTCAGATGTCTAGAGGCAAATCGGGTCAGGATCAACAGGCAGTGAGAAAATGCTGGATACAACTCATCGATTGGTAAATAATCTGGCACTGATGACTGGTCTGAAGGCTGGTTTTATACTGACAGAGTCAGGTGGATCAGGTGAGTGGTAATGAAGAACGGGGCAGAGCTAATCAGGTGTGTGAAATGAGTAATCAGACCAGGCATCAGTGCCGAGATCGTGACAATCTTATGATCACATTATGCATTATCAGTTGTTTTCAAACATGGTTCTCTTTGTCCATCCATCCATCCATTTTCCAAACCGCTTTATCCCTCATGGGGTTGCGGGGTTGCTGGTGCCTATATCCAGCGTTCACTGGGCGGGAGGCGGGGTACACCCTGGACAGGTTGCCAGTCTGTCGCAGGGCAACACAGAGAGACAAACAGGACATACAACCATTCACACACCTAAGGACAATTTGGAGAAGCCAATTAACCTAACAGTCATGTTTTTGGACTGTGGGAGGAAGCCGGAGTACCCGGAGAGAACCCACGCATGCACAGGGAGAACATGCAAACTCCATGCAGAAAGACCCAGGGGTGTACTCGAACCCAGGACCTTCTTGCTGCAAGGCAACAGCGCTACCCACTGTGCCACTGTGCAGCCCTGGTTCTCTTTGTGCTCTTTATTTTCAAAAGCTCACTATATTCTAATGTTGCTTCCTTTAATGGGTTTACATTTTCCAAACAGTTTTCCTCCCGTTTTTAATAATTTTCTTAATACGAAATCTGGAATGACCACTGAAGTGTGTTGTGCTGGACTTCTCTTTTGTGGCAGGGGATGAAGTTTTCTGATGTTAGTTGATGCTCCTTCATCACCCCATCTTCACCTTGGCTTCTCTGTCCATTCTACTGCCCATCCTTTTAATGAAGGGCAGTTGTTGTAAATCTCATTCTCTATTCTCTGTCTCAGTAGTCTTCTAACGTGTTCTCTGTGGAGGCAGAGAAGTAGAAGTATCTTTGTGAAAAGTGTCTTTGAAATCAAGCATTATGATATCACCATGTCTAATTTAAAGTATTGTCCATCTTTCCTTCTGCAGTGTAGCTTCAATTTGTCCAAACAAAATGAAAGTAAAACAATTTCAATCATTGTTAAAGCTACAGTAGTTATTTCATTTACTTGCGTGTTTGACAAAAATTAAAAGAGAATTAGCCTTTGTGATAAAACCAATAAACCTTTATTAATTTATTAGTTGTCAAAACCTATATTTGTCAGATTTTCAACAATTAAATTTTATTTATATAGCGCCAATTCATGAAACATGTCATCTCGAGACACTTTACAAAGTCAAATTCAATCATATTATACAGATTGGTCAAACATTTCCTATATAAGGGAACCAGTTGATTGCTTCAAAGTCCCGGCAAGCAGCATTCACACCTGGAGAACAGACCCGGCTGCAGAAACAAATTACAGGGGGGGCATTCCATTTTTTTAGGGGGGCACACTTTAAAAAGAAAAAAAAAATACATTTTTATATATATATATATATATATATATATATATATATATATATATATATATATATATATACACTTTTGTTGTGTTGCCAAATGAGGCAGGTTTCCAACCAATTAGGCTTTTGAACACATTGAGCTAGAAAAAAAATAGCTTATGGGCAGATAAAAAATTTCGGAAACTTTCCATAACATTTGTTGGGCTTTTAGAAAGAATTACTAACAAAATATCAAAATAGTCATTATCTATTTTTTAAATAAGTTGAATCGTTCGATCTGACATAATCAATGAATAATAGTTATAATGAATAATATTGTTATAATAAAACAAGAAAAGAATAATGGTTAATCAAGTGTTTGGTCAGTGTAAACGCCTAAGAGGGGTTGAGTTCTACTTATCAACTTAAAAATATTTCATGACTGCGTGTAAGAGAGATGTTTAATTGAGCTATACTGAGAGAAATTACGTTTATATTAAGGTAGATTTACAACTCATGTTGGGAAGCTATTTCTAACTTATTTTTGTCCAGTTGATATATCCTGATTGTTAAAGAGATCTTGTGTGTTATTTGGTTGTCTGATTGTACATTTTGTTTGGAGCCCATATGCGCAGTTTTTTTCTTTGCTTCGGCGCAGTTGTGTGCTAATGGCATGTTCTTATGTGTTTAATAGTTCTGTGCTTTTAACATGAGAGAATTTGAGATTTGGGCTTGTTTTTTTATTTTAAGTTGGGCAGGTTTTATGCTGGTTTGGGTTACTGGAAACTAACAGTGACATAGGGTAACCTGTAGCGCTGTGTCAACTTAAAAGTCCAGCATAAGCTACACGCTAATAAACATGAGCGCTGGTGTCAGGCTGAACACTGACTGAAGTACTAGAACAGGTTCTGTAATTACAGCAGCTATGAGAACAAGGATCTGAACAGCTTGTGCTGCTAGCTGTCCTAGCTAACCCTGCTAGCTGTCTAGCTAACCCTCCTAGCGTTAATGTTTACTCCAGTTTAGACTTCAGTGCTGGCATTTCAAACATAAATTAATAACGCTCCTTCCAGCTCGCTCTCTGCTTCGTTGTCACTTCTTGTAATTGTTTGGTAATCAGACCAAATTTTCATCCCGCTCTACCGACACCAACGGTGACCACAACCGAACTGCGGCGGCGGCGGCCGGCGGCGACTGAAGGCTATGACTCGGTGTCCCGCCCCACTCCAGCTGTGATTGGCTAGCATGCTGCCGTCAGTCGTTGATTTGATTGGTTAAATTGTATGATTGACACATCAAAGATAGTACTAAAAGGACGATGGCCACTCCGAGGTAAAAAAAAAAAAAAGACAGCTTCCAGTCCAGGGCGGGCACAGCTGGCTCACAGGGCGGGCACGGCCCCCCAATGCCCGCCCATGCCGCCGGGTCTGCTGGAGAAGCGTAGAGCTACAGGGAGAGTCGTCTGCATTGTCCATGGCTTTGCAGCAATCCCTCATACTGAGCAAGCATGGAGCGACAGCGGAAAGAAAACTCCCCATTAACGGGAAGGAAAACCTCCAGCAGAACCGGGCTCAGTATGAACGGTCATCTGCCTCGACAGGCTGGGGGTTACAGAAGACAGAGCAGAGACACAACAAGAGAGACAAAAAAAGCACAGAAGCACACATTGATCCAGTAATCTGTTCTACATTAGATGGTAATAGTGGGTGATCTGTCTTCCCTGGATGATGTCAGAGTTAACAGAATGCCAGACCAGGTGTACCTACTATGAAGAAAAAAGAGAGAGAGCAAAAAGTTAAAAGCTGAAATGACAACAGTCATTTCAATGCAATGCAATGCAAAACTAGAGAACAGTAGAAATCAGTAGAGTGAGAAAAAAAGGCCCTGATGTCCTCCAGTAGCCTAAGCCTATAGCAGCATAACTATAGAGGTAGCTCAGGGTAACATGAGCCACTCTAACTATAAGCTTTGTCAAAAAGGAAAGTTTTAAGATTAGTCTTAAAAGTAGACAGGGTGTTTGCCTCACGGGCCAAAACTGGGAGTTGGTTCCACAGGAGAGGAGCCTGATAGCTAAAGGATCTGCCTCCCATTCTACTTTTAGAGACTCTAGGAACCACCAGCAGACCTGCAGTCTGAGAGCGAAGTGCTCTGTTAGGAACATACGGGGTAATCAGAGCTCTGATATATGATGGAGCTTGATTATTAGGGCTTTATACGTTAGAAGAAGAATTTTAAATTCTATTCTTGATTTAACAGGAAGCCAATGAAGGGAAGCTAAAATTGGAGAAATATGATCCCTCTTGTTGATTTTCATCAGAACTCTTGCCGCAGCATTTTGGATCAGCTGAAGACTTTGAACTGCATTTTGTGGACTTCCTGATAGTAAAGAATTACAATAGTCCAGCCTTGAAGTAACAAATGCATGGACTAGTTTTTCAGCATCACCCCTGGACAGAATGTTTCTAATTTTGGCGATATTCCTGAGGTGAAAAAAGTAAACTCAGGACAGAGTGGTGTTATGCCATAATAACGCCATGATACATAATTGACCTCAGATTGAATTCTGAACAGTAGTATGGAGGAGGATGACAAAGGAATTCCACTCCTGCTGCAAACATGAGACCATCACAGGCACAACGGCCCCTCCCCTTCTCAGTAGGAGTTCCCCCTGCTGCTATAATACCTTCCTCCCACAGACAAAGAGCCTCTCTCTCCTGCAGCTTCAGACTTCTTCAGACTTTCTCCTGACAAGCTGCTCAGGCCACCTCGTCCTGGAGCAGACCAGGAAACCATTTCGGACCCTGCACGGGTCTGACCGGCGCACGGGCCTGACCGGCGCACATCCAGCACCTTGGGGAACTTCTCGTCGCCCAGAGAACATGTCTGGGCAAATCAGAGATAAGTTTGCTGTCTTAACCTCATAATCAGATGCAGGAGGATGGATCCTGTACAAGGAAGCGAACCCCAGCTGGAGCTGAAAAGCCGACAAGACCTACAGGCCTCCATTCCCTCCACACGCTGTTGGTTAGCTCATAGCTGGAGAGCTAAGCGCTAGCCCGGCAACAACAAACCAACGATTCTCCCTGCTTTTACGTCCTTCCTGGAATGGCCAAAGTGGACAGAACTGACACGAGGTAAGATACAGGTTTGGACAGGGAGCTGAGGGAGAAGTTAAAAGGTTTATTGGGAAATGTTTGTAACTCGTTTGGACACATGGTACTTTAGAACAAAGGGCTAACGGAGGTAGCTCACGCTAGCTTTCCGTTTATGGTATTGCTAATATCATTTGAGTGTGTTTTATGGTTATAATAACAAGGTTACTTCCACAAGGGTTTCATACATTGATGGGACATTAATGTTTACGTTATCCAGTCCACTCATTATGACTAAAATTAAAGCTAAAGCCTTTATTGTTAGCGCTGAATGCCCGCTAGCCAAAATGCTATCATCCTGCAGACATTTCAAAAGGACCTTGTTTTAAAAGCGTAAAGCGTAACTGTTCTGCTCCGCCATCCTTCGATGGTGTTATGAGAATATGTTATGAGAAAACGCTGGTTTTCAAGGCAATTTTGATAACTATAGACTTTAAACAGGTTAGCGACGATCGCTACAGCGACCCCTAGCGCCCGGAGGTAGAATCGCATAAACAAAGCAAGCGATTCTGAAGTAAATGATTTTCAGGACAAATCGGTCCTCAAAATGTTATTTACTCAAAATAATGTTCTGGTTAACTCAGGATTTGTATTGTGAATGGGTTGAAATACATGTCAAATGTTGTTCTGAATTAGTTAAGCTAATTTAACCACGATTGACATTCTTTAAGGTGAACTTTGGTTCTTTAACTTAAACAAAATATTATTTCATCAAATAATGTTTTGTTTAACTTGGGCTTTGCATTGTGAATGGATTGGAATACATACCAAATGTTTTCAGATCCGTAGTGAACAAGGATTCACTGAATTATTCTGATTATGACCAACCACTTTTGTTTTGTCTTTTGTTTGTTTTTGCATGTAAATAGTTCCTTAGCTTAGCTTCTTTTTATCTTCATTTTGCTTAGTAGTTTAGTTAAGTTTCACTAGCCTAGTAGAGAGGATTTGTTAATCGAAACAGGGACGTGCAGAGACCGTTGGAGGGGCAGGTGCTCAAAGTTAAAAGAGGGCACATGGGGCACGGATTTAAAACACGATACAGAAACATACCTTGCTATACAACCGGCTGAACTGTACCAACCCATATTATAAAGAATGTAACATGGAATCAAGGGCGTAGGTTTGATTTGAACTTTGGTAGGGACACTATTGGTCCTAAGCTTCATTGTTCCTATGCAATATGCATGCTCCTATTTTTTGATGCTTGATTTGAGCATTAGGATGCGTTTTGCCTGTCTAAAAAGAAAAGGCAGCATTATTTGCTAAATTTATACAAATTTTATAAGCACGACACACACTAGATGCTGTTTGTTTATCTTTAAAGCATCACAGGATCTGATCAATGTCGAATTGGGACTTTTTCCCACTTTGAAAAAGTTTGCATTTGAACTTACCAGCAACAGAGACAGATGGTAAATACGTGCCTATTAAACCAAATATATTCAAAATATGTCTGTTGTCTAGATTTATCCTGTATTTTCTTTTGAAGATATAGAAATGTGCAGAGATAAACCCCACCCTTATTCTTTTTTTTAATCTAAGATACTCTGTCAGCATCATAAAACACAGCAAAATTATACATTCAAGGGATTGCAAATAAATGTATTGTATTTACTTTGCACTGGAAGTAGAAGTGTCACTGGCACTGACAGCATTTCAAATATTAAATTCAAACTTCAACAAATGTACTACTGGGTTGTAGTTGCTCTGTGTAGCCCATTTCATCAATTTATCTTAACATTCCAAACACATTTCTTACATCATATATCTGAAGTGTAGATAACAGCTTCTCCTTACCTACATCCTCTCAGACAACTATTTATTTCCCTAACAATAGTGAGATTTCAATGTTTAAATGTGCAGTAAATCTTAATACATAAGGAGCATGGAGGACCCAATACTGTACTTTAAGTAAGATTAGTGACACTAAAACTGATCTATGAGTGGTTGTCCATTTCATTATTGAAATGAGAACATATTAATATACTAGAGGCATATACTAGTAAGACTATTAAAGAATAGCAGATTAAACTTTAAGATATGTAAAGGCCTATATTAAATTAATTTTGCAACCACATCAACAGATTAAATAATTTTTACTTTTTTGGTGTACCAAATTACCCTCGTAATGATGAAATATGTTGTGGACTAAATCCCTGGTGATGAGAATGTCTAACTCTGCCTCTGGTTTGCACTCATTTACTAATGGACAGTGTGGAAACCTTTGTACAATAAAACCAATGTAAATGGTGTTCCTCGGTTTTATTTGTCTTTATTCTAATTATGTCTACAATCAATGAAAGCCACAATAACAACGAAATATGGTAATAAGGAAACCCCCACCTTTTCTTTTTCAGACAGCTGTGGCTAAGAATCTGACTTTTTAATAGCCTACAGTCTTTGCTTTTCCATCTTTTCAGCAGTCTTCAGAACTCCTGCCTGGCACAGAATATTTAGTTTTATAAAACAGATTAGGTTTCTGTTGATAAATGCATTATACTTCAGAATTAGATGCTATTTTGAGATGCTAATGTTGGTTACTTACATTTCTTAAGTTCCACAAATCCAAACAGTCTCTCCTGCTTCTTTACAGAACTGCACTCAGCAGCTTTCACCTATTTTAGTGCTGATAATATTTCGTTTTTTAACTGGGATTAGTTTTGTTGTCAAGTAATTGTGGTAACGGCACTATCCCTGTATGAATAGAAATTTAAATCTTGCGCTCCTAGCAAACAGGCACGCACACACAAGCTAGAAATCAGAAAGCGGGAAGGCGGGATTCAAGGCAGTACAACCAATGAGAGTGGAGTTTAAAAAAAAAAAAGCACAGAGCACAGTCACGTGTGCTGCCAATTTAAAGGGGCAGGCAGTCAGACAGCGGCAGCAGCAGCCGCGGAGCTGCGAGAGGAGAAGAAGGGAAGAGTAAAGGTAACAATGTGACCTGAGGGCTTATTGTGTTGTTTTTCTTGCAAAAAAAAAAAAAAAAGATAATAATAATAATTTCAGTACATGTGTCAAGTCAAAAAAAAAAAAAGATAATAATAATAATTTCAGTACATGTGTCAAGTCAAAAAAAAAAAAAAAAAAATAGGACCAAAAAGGCACATTGGGATCATGGAGCAAAAGGGGCAGGTGCTCAAGCCCCCTTAGCACCCCCATCTGCACGTACCTGAATCGAAATATTATGTTAATTCAGATAAACAGCATTACATAGTGATGTTCTCTGGAGGTTCATATTATTTCTGTTATTAAATTCTTGGACTTGAAAAGAAGTTGTCACTCCTTTATTCTATGTGTGTGCAGGTTTTGCTGTTAAAAGATTGCTAGTGCTCGAATTCATCCCTTTCAACCATTGTCTTGATGTCAGTTTAAGAGCTGATCATCACCAGACAATACTTAACAGACAGAGGGTTATTTAATAAACATTAAATAACTTTAAACAGTGTATAATTGCACAACAGTGGTAGCCAGAGCTCCAATAACTGAATATGTATTACAGTAAACAAATGTAATCCCCTCTATTATTAGCCTTAGTACTTTTCCTAATCTGAATGATTGTGAGTTTATCAAATCTAGTCTTATTTTTCTAGTTCCTATTTACACAGATATGTGATTTTATTTTGCTAAGATTGTCAAAAATGATTCCCAATCATTTAACCCATTTTGCAGTTTGTCTGATTCAGCATCTAACAGCTTAGGTATACAGCTTTCATCTCACATGCTCCATCCACACTGCTCAGATTTTCTTCACCACACTCAAGTTTGCAAACTTTCAGTCACACTTGTTCCTGGGGGATTTCTATGACCAAATTAATAATTTCTGAGAGGTCCCATTGACCAGCTCCCTCAATTCTACATGAATGCGCACTTGTCTTATACTTTGAAAGCTTTCTTTAAGTCAGGCTTAATAAAGTTTATTTGGTGAAGGGTACTGCAAGGACATTACTCCACAGACCCCTACTGTTATTTAACCTACTGATTAATAATTTGAAATTATCTCTGTACGTATTATTAATGTGGTAGAGCTCACTTGTTTTGATTCCAACTTTTAACCTAAATATTAAATATGTATTTCTTTTTTAAATTTATATTTAAATTTTCAAAGTTAATCCAGTTATTCTGAATAACAGAGTTTACCTTTATTTCTCCTTTAAAAGTTTTGACTTCAGTACTCATTCCCAGTTTAAAGCATACCTGCATCTATCATCTATTATTTTCCTTCATGGATTTATTTTCAGTTTAAAATTTAAGCTTTAGAATTTTAAGCCTTTTAGTTTTCAAGGTTTTAGTCTGGAGGTGTTAAAATTAATCTGCTTTAATAATTCATTTTAAAATTGCTCCTAAGTTTATTTTGAAAGATTTTGCTGGCCCAAACCAAATACCCAGAAAGTCAAAAAAAAGTTTGGTATTCTTCAGATTGTAAGATTTCACTCGTTGAAACTAAGGACTGACTGTTCCTCACTCCAACCATGGAGACCCCAGGTCCATGTCACATTTTTCTGTCTTTTTCTTGTTGTGGTCTTGGAGAACCTCTTGGGCATGTCTGGCATGGTGTTTCAATTTAGTGAGCCGTACACAAAACCTCATCCCCACATATGAGATGTGGGTCTGCGCAGCCATGTCAGGTCTCAGTCTGTCCATGATGTAACTGGACAGGAGATGGTCCCAGGCGCCTGCTTCATCACCCAATTCATTAGGGCCTTTGAGGCCTGAGTGTGTGTTTAAGGCCTCTTCTATGCAATGAAGAAAGTCCTCAACCAGCTCATCAGGGCCCTGGGGAGCAGCTTTCAAAGCCCTGCATTCTGGTGGGAAAATTGTTTCTTCAGCACATCACGGAGGACAGTGATGGCCTCACGATCTTGAGCTGAAAGTGATGGGATCGTGACTGGTGCAGTTTATTGTTGCTGTATCTCAGGGCCCCCCGGGCCGGTGCCAATGGTGTAGGATGCTGTTGTTGGACTGAGGGGTAGGAGTCCAGGTCTGAATTGACCATCCTCAATGCCTGGAGGCTCATCTGCAATGCAGCATAGGCAGACTGGGGTGGAGTACCGCTGACAGTAGGTTGGAGTGCGGAGCATTAAGTAATTCATTCTTTCCCTTAATACTCAAATTATCCAGTCGGTCAGCAACTGTCTATTTTTATTTATTTTTTTCCTTTTTTTTTCTTTATCAATCTATTCTCCTAATTTTGTTATTTTGTACATTAATTAACGCATTCAAGACACTCTGGTCCATGTTTCTTTAATTTGAACCTACGAATTGGACTGTCAGGAGGAGGGTCAGGACTTTTACTGGATCCGGATCCCATGATTACAGTTAGTACGTCTCATGTTGATGGAATTATTAAAACTTATTTTAATTAAAATCACCTCTGACCTATCTTCTTCAAAACATGCAAGCAGCTGTACTCAGGGAGAGGATCGTTTCACTCTACCCTGGTTAAAACAAGATAAGGCTTGCGTATTTTCTGTGTGAGACTGTTTGGGTTTGAGATGTTTGTATTACGTCTGCTCTGGTCAACTGATATAGCAGAGAGTGAGAAGGAGATAGACAGACTCAGAGGAGACCAGGGCTGAGAGCAGACAGGGGGCAGGCTGTGGCCTAGGCAGGGGTGTGATTACTTTGTCTCTGCTCTGGTCCGCAATAAAGTATGGGAACTTGATGGAATCACCGTTTCCTTTTATTCCTCAAAAAACTGGAGAATCACTTATCTTTATTTCCCACAGCAACCAGCCTTCCTTCCTTAAGCAGGTGTAGAAGTGCTAAGAAACCTTTAACTCCTTTTTTATTATCCCAGGAGGACTCTAACCCTGTCTGTGTAACTGTGTGTGTTTGCTACTGTCACACCCGAATTTCCTCATTGTGGGACATTAAAGGAATTCGTATCTTAAGTGAAAATTCTAAATATCCATATGAACCTCATGCCTGATGCACACACTCAACAGAACTTTGATTAACCTCACACTTCTGATAGACACGGGCAGGATTATAAATGCACTTCTGCTAAAGGTGACAAAAAAGGTCAAGGTTTTATGCTCAAGCAACAGACGAAGAAAATTTTCCATTATACCACCTAGCCGACTGGTACGTCCACCTGGTTATTCCACCTAAAGATCCAAACCCCCAGGCTGCCTTCTGATCAAGCCTGTGTGCCAAGCTCTCAGGTACTTCTGCCTGAATCTGACCCTGGACTGTTTCTCGGACGGCCTGTTCACTGCTACACAGTTTACAAGGTGCTACAAGCAGAGCCTGTTGTCTGTGCTTCCACACACAAGCACCAAGCAAGTGGAGCTCTTGGATTCCCCTCCTGGATAATGATAAGGTTAGTGGCTTTTATTCAGTGCTCTCCACATTCAACTGTGCTAATTACAGCCACTAACCTTACTCTCTCTATTGCAGTGGACCCAGCCTGTTTCCTGCCTTTCAACACAATAAACCTTTCAAACCTGTTCCTCGTGTCTCGGCTGAATTATCTTGTTGCATTACACTTCCTCTTCTCCTTGATCACCAATGCAGATTCGACTCTGTATGCTAGGATCAGGGGAAACACCTTCCACTTTGCCTGTGGCACTTACTGGTTTAAAGCACACTGTTAACTTGGGCATCAGTTTTAATAGCTCTTTGTCATGGGCTTCTTTTTCTTTTTGGGCCTTTCTTTCACGCCACTCTCAAATGTTTTCTTTCTTCCCTGGGGCCTCACCCAATGTTGATGCTGTTCTTACAGAGTTGCCTTGGGTGTATTGATTGACACCTGAAATTTACATGTGAGCGCTCTCCAATATGATTCACTGTTGTGTTGCAACCTATTGGGTGGGCTGTTTTTTTTCCCCTCACTGCAATATTTGTGATGCAAAATGCAGCGGCAGCAATACTTCTAATCTGAGGAAGCACCTGATCCCTGCTCTCAATTAGCAAATTTCTCGCTATATTTGTAATGATTCTAGCTCAGTGTTTCGCCTGATCACCTCCTCCCTACTAATCACCGTCACCTGCAACTGATTCCCTGCTCTAATTACTCCTGTCAGCCCATCCCTATATAAGCACTCCTCTTTCAGTTTGTCTTTGCTGGTTTGTCTGATCTCCAAGACTCTGCACTCCCTCAATCACCAGATGTCCAGCTTCCCTTCTGCTCCCCAGCCTGTGCACTCCTCGCGAGCCAGTCTGCTACCTCACGCCATCCCAGGTTAGTGGATCTTGCCTCCCACTCACCTCTTTACTTTGTGTTCCAGTCTTCCCTCCTGTCTCGATCCACCAGCACGTCCTGGCTTTCACCCTGACGCACCACAGCCACAGTCCTCCTTCACATCCTGATCCCTGTACCGACGCACCACCTGTCCCACTTCGTCAGCACGCTTTGGACCCAGCTCCGGAGCTCATCAGGCTCGTTCTGTCGGTGCTCCTGCGTCCCGTCTGCGGTGGCTCTGAGGACCACCGTACCCGTCTGCCTGCTCAATCTCCACCATCTCCAGTCTTCTTCAGCCCGGTCCTGATCCATCCTACCTTCTTTGTGGCAATAAAGCTCCTAAACATCCGGCTCTGTGTGTGGTTTGAATTCGGGCTCGGACCCCGTTCATTACAGTACAAACCAGCCACGACAGAGTCCGTCACCCACACAGAGCCGATTCGGGGACCGGAGCGTAATGGCGGATGACGAGGAGCCGCGGAGGGCTCCGCAGGCTGTAGCGGTCCCGTCCAGTCAATTAGATTCGGCCGTCCTGCATGGATCGGCTCGCCGCCGGAGGCGAAGACGTCAGCCTGCCTGTCCGGTCTCTCTCACCTCCGTGCAGCCATTAGCCGAGCCAACCCGGCTGCCGTCTGCTGCCGAGCCCCTGTCCCAGTCGGTAGACTCCATTGCTCCTGCTGCTACTTCCTGCCCAGTTCCTTGCTCTGTAGTCCGGAGCCCGCAGACCAACGGAGCCAAGCTCTCCACAGCTCCCCCTTGTGACGCCCCCAGCTCAGAGTACAGAAGATTGGAGGACAAAATAAGAACTTTTGCCCCTACAATCAAGCGTCTGAGGGAGACTCTATTTTCTCAGTACTCTGAGGAGCTGGAGAGAAAATTAAAGGAGTTGGAGGACAACTATAGATCATCTCTCAGGGCTTTCTACAGCCGTTCTGCTCCGGTCACCGAGGGTCCGGCCGACGCCTCGCCTCCTGATTCGGTCACCGAGGGTCCGGCCGACGCCTCGCCTCCTGATTCGGTCACTAAGGGTCCAGCGGACGCCTCAGTCCCAGAGCAAGTTTGTGATGGTGCACATGCCCCAGTCTGGCACGATGTTACAGTGGCCGCACCACATGTTGAGGAGTCTCACCTTTGGGATTTCTTCTATGGGGACAGGGAGGACCTGTTCTCGAAAAGGGCTTTTCCGGCCCATGGAGGGGCTGCGCATACTGCGGCCACCGAAGGCCTCCCTGCTCTGCCATCGCCGGAGGACACGGCTCAGTTCAAGACCCACGAGGGGGTCCAGGAGGACACGCCTCAGTTCAAGACCCGCGAGGGGGTCCAGGAGGACCCGCCTCAGTTCAAGACCCGCGAGGGGGTCCAGGAGGACCCGCCTCAGTTCAAGATCCGCGAGGGGGTCCAGGAGGACCCGCCTCAGTTCAAGACCCGCGAGGGGGTCCAGGAGGACCCGCCTCAGTTCAAGACCCGCGAGGGGGTCCAGGAGGACCCGCCTCAGTTCAAGACCCGCGAGGGGGTCCAGGAGGACCCGCCTCAGTTCAAGACCCGCGAGGGGGTCCAGGAGGACCCGCCTCAGTTCAAGACCCGCGAGGGGGTCCAGGAGGACCCGCCTGCGCCCAAGCCTCAAGAGGAGGTCCAGGAGGACCCGCCTGCGCCCAAGCCTCAAGAGGAGGTCCAGGAGGACCCGCCTGCGCCCAAGCCTCAAGAGGAGGTCCAGGAGGACCCGCCTGCGCCCAAGCCTCAAGAGGAGGTCCAGGAGGACCCGCCTGCGCCCAAGCCTCAAGAGGAGGTCCAGGAGGACCCGCCTGCGCCCAAGCCTCCAGGTGAGACCCAGGAGGGTCCGTCGCCGACTTGCGACGCGACGACCCAGGAGGGACTGTCGTTGACCTGTGAGGTGGGAACCCAGGTGGACGCTTCCTCCTTCGAGCGCCTCGGTCCTCGGGAGAGGGCACAGCACCCAAGATCTCCTGGAGACTTTGCCCCCCTTGGTGTTCTTCTGAAGTCTCAGCCCCTGGTCGCCCTGGTAGACAGCCAGCTCTGGGAGAGACTTTACTGGCTGTCACTGTCTGACATCCTCCAGAGGCTGGTTTTAAGACTTTTTGTTGCCAAGGGTTTGTCCTCCACGACAGCCTGTAGTCAGGCTCCCCCACCAGACGCCTGTAGTCAGGCTCCCCCACCAGACGCCTGTAGTCAGGCTCCCCCACCAGACGCCTGTAGTCAGGTTCCCCCACCAGACGCCTGTAGTCAGGCTCCCCCACCAGACGCCTGTAGTCAGGCTCCCCCACCAGACGCCTGTAGTCAGGCTCCCCCACCAGACGCCTGTAGTCAGGCTCCCCCACCAGACGCCTGTAGTCAGGCTCCCCCACCAGACGCCTGTAGTCAGGCTCCCCCACCAGACGCCTGTAGTCAGGCTCCCCCACCAGACGCCTGTAGTCAGGCTCCCCCACCAGACGCCTGTAGTCAGGCTCCCCCACCAGACGCCTGTAGTCAGGCTCCCCCACCAGACGCCTGTAGTCAGGCTCCCCCACCAGACGCCTGTAGTCAGGCTCCCCCACCAGACGCCTGTAGTCAGGCTCCCCCACCAGACGCCTGTAGTCAGGCTCCCCCACCAGACGCCTGTAGTCAGGCTCCCCCACCAGACGCCTGTAGTCAGGCTCCCCCACCAGACGCCTGTAGTCAGGCTTTCCCTCCAGACGCCTGTAGTCAGGCTTTCCCTCCAGACGCCTGTAGTCAGGCTTTCCCTCCAGACGCCTGTAGTCAGGCTTTCCCTCCAGACGCCTGTAGTCAGGCTTTCCCTCCAGACGCCTGTAGTCAGGCTTTCCCTCCAGACGCCTGTAGTCAGGCTTTCCCTCCAGACGCCTGTAGTCAGGCTTTCCCTCCAGACGCCTGTAGTCAGGCTTTCCCTCCAGACGCCTGTAGTCAGGCTTTCCCTCCAGACGCCTGTAGTCAGGCTTTCCCTCCAGACGCCTGTAGTCAGGCTTTCCCTCCAGACGCCTGTAGTCAGGCTTTCCCTCCAGACGCCTGTAGTCAGGCTTTCCCTCCAGACGCCTGTAGTCAGGCTTTCCCGTCTGTCGCCTGTAGTCAGGCTTCCCCGTCTGTCGCCTGTAGCCAGGCTTCCCCGTCTGTCGCCTGTAGCCAGGCTTCCCCGTCTGTCGCCTGTAGCCAGGCTTCCCCGTCTGTCGCCTGTAGCCAGGCTTCCCCGTCTGTCGCCTGTAGCCAGGCTTCCCCGTCTGTCGCCTGTAGCCAGGCTTCCCCGTCTGTCGCCTGTAGCCAGGCTTCCCCGTCTGTCGCCTGTAGCCAGGCTTCCCCGTCTGTCGCCTGTAGCCAGGCTTCCCCGTCTGTCGCCTGTAGCCAGGCTTCCCCGTCTGTCGCCTGTAGCCAGGCTTCCCCGTCTGTCGCCTGTAGCCAGGCTTCCCCGTCTGTCGCCTGTAGCCAGGCTTCCCCGTCTGTCGCCTGTAGCCAGGCGCCCCCCTGCAGACCCAACCTTTCCCCAGAGCCCAACGTACTCGCCCCTGGGCGCCGCTTCCGAGCCAGCGCTGCCCGGCGCGCCTCACCAAGTTGGCGCAGCCCAGCACCCCCCCACATATTTGTACGCCCGGTTGGGGTTGTTTTTTGTTCTTTGGTTCCTGGCCCTCCGTCCTATGCCTCCCCCCGCCCACCCTGGGTGGGTAGTTTTTCGTTTTTTGGTCTTTGTCAGGTCTGCCCCTATTATGCCCGGTTTTGGGCGTCTGGAATCCGCCCTTGAGGGGGGGGTTCTGTAATGATTCTAGCTCAGTGTTTCGCCTGATCACCTCCTCCCTACTAATCACCGTCACCTGCAACTGATTCCCTGCTCTAATTACTCCTGTCAGCCCATCCCTATATAAGCACTCCTCTTTCAGTTTGTCTTTGCTGGTTTGTCTGATCTCCAAGACTCTGCACTCCCTCAATCACCAGATGTCCAGCTTCCCTTCTGCTCCCCAGCCTGTGCACTCCTCGCGAGCCAGTCTGCTACCTCACGCCATCCCAGGTTAGTGGATCTTGCCTCCCACTCACCTCTTTACTTTGTGTTCCAGTCTTCCCTCCTGTCTCGATCCACCAGCACGTCCTGGCTTTCACCCTGACGCACCACAGCCACAGTCCTCCTTCACATCCTGATCCCTGTACCGACGCACCACCTGTCCCACTTCGTCAGCACGCTTTGGACCCAGCTCCGGAGCTCATCAGGCTCGTTCTGTCGGTGCTCCTGCGTCCCGTCTGCGGTGGCTCTGAGGACCACCGTACCCGTCTGCCTGCTCAATCTCCACCATCTCCAGTCTTCTTCAGCCCGGTCCTGATCCATCCTACCTTCTTTGTGGCAATAAAGCTCCTAAACATCCGGCTCTGTGTGTGGTTTGAATTCGGGCTCGGACCCCGTTCATTACAATATTTAGCAAATTTCAGACCCATCCAGCGACCTTCTTTCAAAAGGGCTACTGGCGAAAAATCTATTGACTTTTTTTGTGTTTTTGGGGACGTCCCATGAAAGCATTAATCGTTCTGCAGTTATTGTCTTGCAAGAGCAGTAAGTGCTGCTGTGAGCCTCTTCCTACAAACGCAGCCTAACTAACCCTGTAGTCAAAGCAAAGAGAGCAGAGAGGAGGGACTCTCTGTTCCCTCATTGCAAATGTATTAATTTAGTTTTTTTTTCTCTGAAAATGTTCAATAAAGGGATTCCACTGCATTTTATTCACACACTGGTTCAATCTCTTATTAACCTTGTTCACTGTGTGCCTATGATAAATGTTGTTTTGATTAAAAACATTTTTATGGTGTTTTATGCTGTGGATTCAGGCAATGCATTAAAATGTATAAATTATTCAATAAAATAAATAAGGCAGAACTAAACAAGTTTATATATTGAGAAGTAAATATGTAAAATTTAAATATTTAGATATTTTATTAATAAACTAACAGTAGTTAATACATAAACACACAAAAGTACCACAAATAAGTACCATTAAGTACCTGGTACCAATTCCCAGGTACCAGGTATCGGTAACATGTCAGTTCAAATATGAAAGGTACCCATCCCTAGTTACATGTTATAAGCATACTAATACTTTCACATGTTCTTGAGCTCATGAGAATTATTTATCTCACATTCTAATATCTGTTTGCACAGTTCAGTTTCTCAGGGGATGTCTGTTTGAAATTCTATGCACAGAAGTTGTGGATGTAAATTTAATGTGCAGGAATTTGTTTTGTGCATGAGTGTATCAAACGACGTTCATGTGATATGCTCATGTAACTGCACAGCAATCTATATTGTCTGTAAAGGGACTGCTATCTAACTTTTTTTACTTTAAATGAGTCTTATTAGATGCTAAGAACTATTTACAAGCTTTTATAAGCATTAGAGGAAGTGATTTCAATGGAAAAAAGGCTTGGAAGATTATGTTTTGTTTTTTCTGTGTGTTATGTGTAGTCTGTGTGCATTCTGAGCCGCTGTCTGCCTTTTAAAAAATCAATATATTAACACCAGATGAAGATAAAGATTCTTGATTCTTGAAAATGCTAATTTAGGTCTACAATTTGGCTAAATTTGAAAGCCAGACATACACTATATAGGAAAAGTTATTCGCTCACCCATCCAAATAATGGCAGTCAGGTGTTTGAATCACTTTCATGGCCACAGGTGTATAAAATCAAGCACTAGGCATGCAGACTCTTTATACGAACATTTGTGAAAGAATTGTTTGCAGTCAGGAGCTCAGAAATTTCCAGTGTGATTCTGTAATAGGATGACACCTATGAAATTTCCTCATTCCTAAATATTCCAATTAACTGTCAGTGGTATTATATATCATCCACCTTAACCTCATAGTTTCTATCTTATAATGTAGCATTTCCCGTTGAAAATACAGGGGACTAAATGGAACACAGCCCTGCTTTGGTGACAGCAGCTTCCATAGGTCCAGCCTACACAACAGTACAACACTAAAATCTTTGGTGAAATTAATGAATGAAAGATCATCTATATCCCCTGAACGAAGATGTGAAAATATTATGCAATCTTCACACTAGAAATGTTATCAAATGCATATAACTGCAGATGCTTTTTGTTTTTATGTTGAGGTTTCACATAAAGTAGAAGGAATGATGACTATGTTCTTTTTTTTTGCTGTGAGAAACTTGATAGTCATGTGACTGGGTTGCAAGCCAATGTAAAAGAATAGACCAAATAAAATGTAGGACTGAACCGTATTAAGGAGCCAAATTGTGACACTACATTACCCCCTGTGGACCAACTTGGCAACATGTTTTTTAGTGAGACTTGGTTATCATAGGACAGATTAAACCAAAATCAATATATCTGACACATATGGACAGCGCCATGTTTGGAGAAATCCAAACACAACAAAAGAAAACACCTCTTCCCGCCTGTCAAACATGGAGGTTGAGGTGTGATGCTTTGGCCAGCCACAGTAAAAAGGGTCCTTTCAGTTACTGGGATGACCATGAATTCCTGTGTTCTAAGGTCAAACAACAGGCAATCCTTTTACCTGAAGCTTAGCTGGATTTCCCAAACACAGCAGAAAACCTCAATACAGTGACTAACAATTAAAAGAATGAAGGAGTTGCAATGACGCTAGGGTGACCTTCCAAGATCTTTAGTCCTCAATCAACTAAAGCTATGATTTAAAGAAGAATATAAATAATTTTGGTTTATAAATAGTACAATGTGCTATATTTGTGTTTTTGTACACTTTTTTTGTACTCAGTTTTAAATAATTTCAAAATGTAGCAAAGACCCTACTATGTAATTCCATAGGGATAGTCTTAACTCTGACTATAATTTGAATCTATGATTAACTAAACTTGATGTTTGGTTTATACACCAAACACAACGACACTGAGTCTGCTGTGGGAAGTTCCCAGTTCCAAGGAACGTGAAATGGTTCCCATCCACAGACAATATATATAGATATATATATATTGGTAGCCTAGTGGTTAGAGAGCCAGGCATTTGCATCTTGGAGAGGCCTCAAGGGTTGCCAGTTTGAAACTTGGTCTTTCACTCTGGGTCTATGAGCAAGACCCTTGATCACATATTGCTACTTGTGCACCATTCAGTGTGGCATCATACTACTCCCTAAGGGATAGGTTAAACAAATGTCCCCTCTGTGGGACTATAAAGAGAAATATTTATTTGGATTTTGGATAATTTGATACAGCATCATCCTCATTCAGACCTTATCATGGACTGATAACAGGTGCATGGTTGAATCCTTCCCCCTGGTGACTCACGTTAGGATTAAATAAGTATAGAAAATGGGGGAAAACCCCCGTTCAACAGAAGAAATTAAAATTTGACACCCAAGCAACATAGGGACTTGCTGTTCTCAGAAAATTGCTTGCAAGTTCTTTGTTGCTAATTTCTTAGCCTACATTCAATTCAATTTTCAATTCAATTTTATTTATATAGCGCCAATTCATGAAACATGTCATCTCAAGGCACTTTACAAAGTTAAGTTCAATCATATTATACAGATTGGGTCAGATTATACAGATTGGTCAAAAATGTTCCTATATAAGAAAACCAGTTGATTGCATCAAAGTCCCAACAAGCAGCATTCACTCCTGGAGAAGCGTAGAGCCACAGGGAGAGTCGTCTGCATTGTACATGGCTTTGCTGCAATCCCTCATACTGAGCAAGCATGAAGCGACAGTGGAAAGAAAAAACACCTGTTAGCGGGAAGGAAAAACCTCTAGCAGAACCGGGCTCAGTATGAACGGTCATCTGACTCGACCGACTGGGGGTTACAGAAGACAGAGCAGAGACACAACAAGACAGACAAAAAGCACAGAAGCACACATTGATCTAGTAATCTGTTCTACATTAGATGGTAATAGTCGATGATCTGTCCTCCCTGGATGATTTCACAGTCAACAGAACGTCAGACCAGGTGTACCTACTATGAAGAAAAAAGAGAGAGAACAAAAAGTTAAAAGCTGAAATGACAACAGTCATTTCAATGTAATGCAATGCAAATCTGGAGAACAGTAGACTGGAGAACAGTAGAAATCAGTAGAGTGAGAAAAATAGATCCTGATGTCCTCCAGTAGCCTAAGCCTATAGCAGCAAAACTATAAAGGTAGCTCAGAGTAACATGAGCCACTCTAGTTATAAGCTTTGTCAAAAAGGAAGGTTTTAAGATTAGTCTTAAAAGTAGACAGGGTGTCTGCTTCACAGACCAAAACTGGGAGTTGGTTCCACAGGAGAGGAGCCTGATAGCTAAAGGATCTGCCTCCCATTCTACTTTTAGAGACTCTAGGAACCACCAGCAGACCTGCAGTCTGAGAGCGAAGTGCTCTGTTAGGAACATACGGAGTAATCAGAGCTCTGATATATGATGGAGCTTGATTATTAAGGGCTTTATACGTTAGAAGAAGAATTTTAAATTCTATTCTTGATTTAACAGGAAGCCAATGAAGGGAAGCTAAAATTGGAGAAATATGATCCCTCTTGTTGATTTTCATCAGAACTCTTGCTGCAGCATTTTGGATAAGATGAAGACTTTGAATTGCATTTTGTGGACTTCCTGATAGTAAAGAATTACAATAGTCCAGCCTTGAAGTAACAAATGCATGGACTAGTTTTTCAGCATCACTCCTGGACAGAATGTTTCTAATTTTGGCGATATTCCGGAGGTGAAAAAAGGAAACTCTGGAAACCTGTTTAATATGGGATTTAAATGACATGTCTTGGTCAAAAATAACACCAAGGTTTTTTACTTTATTACCAGAGGCCAAGTTAATGTCATCCAGATTAAGTGATTGGTTAAGAAGTTTATTTTTTGAGGACTCTGGCCCAAAGATTACAACTTCGGTCTTGTCAGAATTTAGATGCAGGAAATTTAAAGTCATCCAGCTTTTGATGTCATCAAGACATGACTGCAGTCAAAGTAATTGATTGGATTCATCAGGATTTATGGATAGATATAGCTGAGTGTCATCAGCATAACAGTGGAAATTAATCCCATGCTGTCTGATAATTTTGCCGATCGGAAGCATATATATAGTAAAGAGAATTGGTCCAAGGACTGAACCCTGTGGTACTCCACAGGTGACCCTAGAATTTGAGGAAGATTTATTATTAACATGAACAAACTGGAATCTGTCCGACAGATAAGATTTAAACCAGCCTAATGCTTTCCCCTTAATCCCTACAGTATGTTCAAGTCTTTGTAGGAGAATATTGTGATCAACTGTATCAAATGCAGCACTAAGATCTAACAGGACAAGTACAGACAGAAGTCCATTATCTGAGGCCATGAGAATATCATTAGTGACCTTCACCAGAGCCGTTTCAGTGCTATGATGAGCTCTGAAGCCTGACTGAAACTCCTCAAGTAGGTCATTGCTTTGTAAATGTTCACAAAGTTGATTAGCAACTACTTTCTCAAGAATTTTAGATAAGAAAAGAAGATTAGATATAGGTCTGTAGTTTACTAGTTCATCTTGATCAAGAGAAGGTTTCTTAAGTAAAGGTTTAATAATAGCTACTTTAAAAACCTGTGGTACATATCCATTTACTAAGGATAGATTAATCATGTCTAAAATAGGACCACTGATCAAAGGGAATACCTCCTTAAACAACTTGGTTGGGATTGGGTCTAACATACAGGTAGAAGGTTTAGATGAAGCTAAGATTTTAGATAGCTCAGAAAGCTCTACTGCTTCTAAACAGTTCAGACACAGCGCAGGTTCTAAAGACTCCTCCAATGCTGCCTTACTTACTGGGGATGAGGTAATCATGTTTGGGAGGATGCCAATTATTTTATTTTTAATGGCATCAATTTTATTTATGAAGAATCCCATAAAATCATTACTACTAAGAGCTAAGGGAATGGATGGATCAACAGAGCTGCAGCTCTGAGTAAGTTTGGCAACTGTACTAAAGAGAAATCTAGGATTATTTTTATTCTCTTCAATTAATGATGAAAAATATGCTGCTCTAACTCTGCGAAGGGTCTTGTTATACAACAATAGACTGTCCCTCCAGATTAAGTAGGATTCCTCTTGGTGTGTAGAGCGCCATTTTCTCTCCAATTTCCTAACATTGTGCTTCAAGGAACGCAGCTCTGAATTAAACCAGGTAGCCAGCTTCCTGTGAATTATCACCTTCTTTTTCAAGGGAGCTACATTATCTAATGCAGAACGCAATGAGGAAGTCACACTGTTAGCAAATGTATCTATTTGTGAATGGGAAGAAACAGCATTGCTGCCATCTACAGGGCATTTCTATAATACTGAGGATATTAAGAGGGGGACAGACTCTTTAAGTTTTGATACAGCATTATCCGATAAAGATCTACTATAATAGAACCTTCTTTTGGGGGTGGAGAAATCGGTTAGATTAAACTCAAATGTTATTAAAAAATGATCAGATAGGACAGGGTTGTGAGAGAATACTGTTAATTCTTCACAATCAATGCCATATGTCAGCACAAGGTCCAAAGTATGGAGCCGAGAGTGCGTTGGCTTATGCACATTTTGAGCAAAACCAATTGAATCTAGGATAGTTTTAAAGGCTACACTAAGGTTATCACATTCAGTGTCAACGTGGATGTTAAAATCACCCACTATAATAACCTTGTCAGTATTTAACACCAAATCAGATAAGAAGTCTGACAGTTGATGCAAAAACTGAGTGTAAGGGCCTGGTGGACAATACAAAACAATAAACAGAAGAGGTTTTATTGCTTTGCAGTTTGGATGAGGGAAACTGAGGGTTAAATGTTCAAAAGAACTGTAATTATTAATTGGCCTGGGACTAATTAATAAATCAGACTGAAAGATGGTAACTGATAACTGAACATCTGACACAGAGAGCAGCAGATAGGAGACTTAGCCAAGCCTTAGCCTCATAATGGCTTCTCCGTCTCTGACTAACGCTAGGCTAACGCTGGGCTAAAGCTAGGCTAGCGCCCTGTTATCACGCCAAGGAACAAACCGTGTGAAACACGATGAGTTCCCAAACGTGATGAGCAGCCACAGAAAATGTTTTAAAAGTGCTTATGTTTGGAAACAGGTGTTACAGCAAAGAGGTTTAAAGATAAAAAGCGCGAGAGCCTGCAGCAAAAATCCGTCGTTCACACAGCAACAACAGGAAGTGACACAATACGCCTAAGCTCTACATCTAGAGCTTATGCTTCTATGTTGTAGCTCTGAAATGCAAAATGGACCCAGGAAACGTACATTATCCAGCAGAGAAACTGATTTTATGTAAGGGTGCAAGGCTGTTACACTGTAAATGCAAACAATGTCCTGACTAAAGATAAAATAGTGTATTTGACTTAATTTATACTAGTTTTTAAAGTTTACTTTCTTGAATTAAATAAAAGTGCTTTGACTTGGCCTGGAGCCTCATTGTAGTGCTAATTTGTAACATTTCTCTGTCGCTATAGTTCTGTTGTATGTGAGTTAACGTGTTAGCTTAGTTTAAGGAGGCGGGGGCGCTCCGTGTCGGCCGCGCGCCTTGGTGTCCGTTATACTACGTTAAAGCTACGTTACCCGGTAACGTAGCTTTATCAGCTGCTTGTAGCTGACACCATACACATAATATAAGAGTAGACCCCACATTGACTGTCGCGACGCAGGAATTACGGCCGCCATCTTGGGGCGGTCGACCTGCTACCCTAACCTGCTGATTCAAGCTGAACACACTAATGATACCTCAGCACTGTGAGGCTTATTTTTGTTTAAATCGACGGACTATTGACGTCTAGGCTCGAGGGATAACTTTTCACAAGTAAAATTAAAATATATTGTTTATATTATAATGAGATTTTTTTTAACCTTGATGGTCCTGATGGCTTCCAACATTACTGGCATGACAGGGAGATCCCAACTGAGATGTTTTCTACACGGCACAGTGGTGGGGGCGCCATCATGATTTGGGGTGCGTTTTCCTTCAATGGAACAATGGAGCTTCAGGTTGTGCAGGGGCGTCAAACAGCAGCTGGCTATGTGGAGATGTTGCAGCGGGCATCCCTCATGACTGAGGGCCCTCGTCTGTGTGGTAATGATTGGGTTTTTCAACAGGACAATGCTGCAGTTCACAATGCCCGCCTGACAAAGGAGTTCTTCCAAGAGAATAACATCACTCTTTTGGACCATCCTGCATGTTCCCCGGATCTAAACCCAATTGAGAACATTTGGGGATGGATGGCAAGGGAAGTTTACAAAAATGGACATCAGTTCCAGACAATGGATGCCCTTCGTGAAGCCATCTTCAACACTTGGAGCAACGTTCCCACTAGCCTCCTGGAAACACTGGCATCGAGCATGCCTAAACAATTGTTTGAAGTCATCAACAAGAATGGTGGAGCTACTCATTACTGAGTCTTTTTTTTTGACATTTTGATTTCTGTTTTGGGTTTTTTTTTTGAGCTATGGTCTTAAACTTTTGATCAGCTGAAAAAATCATGTTTGAGTATAAATGCAGTTTTCAGACAATTCCCTGCTCAAATGTTCTTGTCTCTTGCACTGATTTGTCCTTTTAACATTGTGAAGCTCTACTTAGAACCTTCTTAAGATCCAATAGTGCAAAATGCAAATTCTTGCAATTTTTTGACTGGTCTTAAGATTTTGATCAGGAGTGTATATATATATATATATACACACACAGTGAGCCCTCGCTATATCGCGGTTCACCTTTCACGGTCTCGCTGCTTCACGGACTTGCATTGATGAGCCGCTGCCGTTCATTACAGTTCTCAAAAATAATCGGTGTTGGCATGTCGGTTTATAAGAATCTTTTTGCCCAGAAGTAAGAAGAGCGACAACAACTACCGAAAACTTTGTTCTTCTCCCGGAAAAAAAACACACCAGCACCGAGGGCTTTAGAAAAAAAAACGCTACGGAGCGCAGTCAGGATGCAGCGACTCAGTCAGAAGAGCAGTGAAATACACCTGAGTCACTATTTGTCCTACTGTACTTCGTATTTTTTTTCATAATCATTTTTCATTTTCTCCCGTTCTAATCCAATGATTTGGGTCGCTACTGATCTCCGCAATTGGAAGCCTTCAGTTCGTATTGATGATTAAAATTATTATTTTACAGCACAGTAGTTCTTTGTCAATAATAATAAAAAAAACGTTTATACAGTACTTTTATTTGTTAAACAAATGCTTGGGCCTGTAAAAAGATTTTGTTCTTTGGTTTCAATGTACTATGGAGTATTTCATTGTATAATAATTGTAAAAAGAAATAAAGGTTACTACTTCACGGATTTCGCCAATCACGGGTTCTTTTTGGAACGTATATATATATATATATATATATATATATATATGTACATATATATGTGTACATGTACAAATGTGTTTGTTTATATAGTAATACAAAACTTATAAAACTGTGTGAGTGGCTGTGTTTTGAAACATACATCCATCATGTCAGAATATTTTATTACTTTTAACCCCACTAAGATTATTTAAACGCACTGGACCATTTGTTGTAATAGCTATAGTTTTAAAGTTGTAAGCAAAACAAATGTGAAAATTAGTTCAACATTAAACGAGTTATAGTTGATTAAAATTGATTCGCACCTGGTTAACACATTAGACTGAGCGGAGTTGTCGACCGCCCCAAGATGGCGCCCCTAAATCTCGTCAGCGCCTATATGCGAGAGCGGTCGATGCGGGGTCTACTCTTTATATATGTCTACGGCTGACACCCCACCCAGGTCAAAAACTTCGGTAAATAGCCTGAATGGTAAGTGCCTCGTTTGTGCAGGTTTGTGCTGTTAAAATTATTGTTTGTGCTGTTGTCGTTTCGGAGATATTATAAGTTTCAATTTCAGCCGATGATGTCATCGTCCCTCGCAGGTGCAAAAAAAAAAAAAAACTAGAGCGCTTTTAAAAAAAAATAAAAAACGGCACGCTTTAGTACCGTTTGTGCTGAGCTTGATCCCAAATAAACTAAAATGGTCTGTTTTTTTTAGTGCTTCATTTGTGCAGGTATGTGCGGTTAAAACGATTGTTTGTGCTGCTTTCATTTCGGACATATTAAAGGGAAAGTCCGGTCAAAATCAGAATTCAAACTGCTGAAAGTACTTTAAATATAAAATTATTACATACTCTTCATTAAATAAGTTTTTTTTTATTAAGAGTAATTTTCATTTGAATGTACTTTTGTGGAGGTTTCCATGTTTGTCGAACAGTACTGCACCTTCCAGTTTGTGATGTCTCACCGCGGGGTCGGCTGCTAAGCAAGTCCCAAGGCTCTATTTGTTGTGTGTCACTGCGCGCTACTATCCAAGATGGCGACGACCAGTGCTCTATACAAAGCAGAGAGTGATAGATTAATTAGCGACAGTTATATGAAGATAGTTTTGTGTCTTTATTATTCAATCAAAAAAAAGGTTGCTTCAATCAAAAAATAGATTTTCAATTAAAAATCTCGTGAATTGAGAAACGGCCACTGTTTGCCCTATCTTAGCGGCAAGGGGCGTTGCTCATGAGATGGTGACGTCACGTGCGCGGTTGCGCCATTTAGATATTAAAATCATACACCAAATAATATTCTAATGACATATTAAAATTATAGCCTAATGATATAAAAAAAGTCGAGTCTTTTTCTCAATTTCCGAGTCAGAATGATCTGAATGTAGGAGTCCGAGTCCAAGTTCGAGTCATCAGTGCTCAAGTCCAAGTCAAGTCACGAGTCTCTAAATTTAGCTAATGACTCGGACTCGAGTTCGAGTCTCGGACTTGAGTATTACAACACTGGCTCCACCGTTAAATTACAAAAGAATTACTTGTACTGTAGTAGCAGCTGTAAGTTTGTTGAAGCTTTCAAGCACACTACCATACGGTGGTAATGATGAAGAAATTAAAATAAAACTTACTTGTGAATTGATTAGCTGGGGGAGGTGATCAAGTGATTGGCCAACAACTCCTTTTTTGGATATAAAGAGGTCAATGAGACGAGTGGTATGGTGGTCCAGAGCTTCATACAAGTGTTTCTTGAGGTTCTTACTGG
This sequence comes from Fundulus diaphanus, assembly GCA_037039145.1. Classification (NCBI taxonomy): domain Eukaryota; kingdom Metazoa; phylum Chordata; class Actinopteri; order Cyprinodontiformes; family Fundulidae; genus Fundulus; species Fundulus diaphanus. Next base: position 11,830,412 of record CM073125.1, read on the forward strand.
TGACTCTGTAGAACTCGGCAAACACCTTAAAGAAACAAAAGAAACACATCCAAGGGACCCTAAGTATTGACCAGATTTATTCGCTGATAAATCATTCAAACAATCTAACAAAACAGAGAAACAAATGATTACTTGTGTTGTGATTCAGTATAGTGCAGTGTCAATGGGTCATACCTGACTTTCTGTGAACAACGCAGGCCAGCGTTCCATCATTCCTTTAACTGAAGGCTGTTCCTCCGCGATTTCTTTACGTCGCAAAGAAAATGTCTGGTCCATCATTTTCTTCACATTGGCTGAGTCTGGAATCCTTTTCCTTGCTTCACTGCATCCCTCTTCTAGTTCACACTGGAAAAAATACAGGAAAACAATAATTTAGACTAAAAGACACAGTGACCACCTATCGTAATGTCTAATGCTGTGTTAGTTGTTGTAAGTATTTGGAATTACAAACCTGCTCTTAGAGATGTTGCTAATTATTTATCATTGTTATTATTTGTCATCATATTTTAGATATAATTCCATTGATAAAAAAGGTATTAGATGTATTATAGCAAACAGTTGTCTATAATCGATAAAATATCAAAACACGTCACATTTATCATCATTTTCTTACATTTTTTATGTAAAATTTTTGCAATGGTGCATAAGAAAATAATAAACATGAAGTAAAAATTACTAAAAGTGACAATACCGTCTAGAAAGGATTGTGGTCCAGTCTACTGAGAAAGCTTCTTGTCAAGCAGCAGTGAGGGACGAGAGGGACTGATAGCTGGTCTGGCTGGGTAGTATGGTTATCTGGTACCCTGGTGGCCAACACAGTCTTGGTGACTGAGTGAACCTTTTTTCAACTTCACTGCCAGAAACACCACCTAAGGTAAGCTATATGGAGAGGGGGGAAATGGTTATGATTTTTAACAGTCATGTGTGTTCTCATGTCCTTCATAAGCAAGATTAAATGATGAAATGATTAACATTATTTCAATGATTCCATACATTAAAACAGGTGGCAGTTACTATGAAAAGTTCTTTAGACAAAATGTTTTACTTAAACATGAAAAAACCAAACCTGGATTAACTAAACTGCGTGAAGCTGACACCCCACCCAAGTCAAAAAATTCGGCAAATATACTGAAGGTTTGTGCTGCTTTCGTTTCGGAGATATTAAGGATTATGGCCAATAACGTCACTATCCCCCGAAGCTGCATAAACTGTAAAAATTGGTTTGTTCTGGATAAAGCTCAGCATAAACAGCACTAAAGCACTCTGGTTTCTTTTGCACCTGCAGCGGACGGTGACGTAATCGGCCATAATTATAATCCTTAAGGAAAAGTCTGGTCAACAAGGGAAAAAAATCAGTGGATCATTATCTATACCTAAAACTAATACGTTCGTGGTGATTTAATGAATTTATCGTTAATCAACAAGAATATACAAAATAAAAGCATAAATTGTCGGCAAGAAGAACAAATTTCTGCACATACAAATGGTTTTAAATATTCTCCTGTACACCGTGATCGCACACTGTTCTCTTCTCCTGCATTGTTTACATCTCAATTGTTTACTTTTTAATCACTGCTGCAATTTATACTGTAATTTACAAGCTGTATGCAACGAAATTTCGTCCTGTATGCACTCTGTACATACAAAATGACAAATAAAGATGTCTAAGTCTTTTGGTCTCCTTGCCTCAAACTGGTATGGCTGGATTTCGTCAAAAGTCCGGTTAATATCAAGAAAGTTTTCTATAAATTCCAAACCGCTATCAGATGATGCAGAGGCGATTCTAGAGTCTGTGGGGGCCCCAAGCAAAAAATCCTAGGGGGCCCTACCGACCAGTGTTCATCACCATTATGTTAGGCTATAAATAATCTGACACCAACGAAAAATGTATTAAATAAAACCTTTTTTTATTCCAAATGTTCTAAACATGAACAACCTTGTTATTTTGGAAAATATAAAAGAATAAAAGTAAAGAATAAATTAATAAATTAAAATAAATGTATAATAAAAAAACAGTAAACAGTATAAAAATAAAAAACAGTAAATTACTTTAAAAACCCAATATAAACTTTGTACAAAATATAAAGTATAGTAAATGTAGTGAAATTATTGAGGTCCTATACTGCTTTCAGAATTGCTGCTTACGGGCCTTGGCTTTTGCAAATGCAGACACTAAGTCCTCCAGATCCAAAGACCTTCGCACACTATACTCTATGGAGTCCTGAAAGTCTCTCTTGAGACATGGTTGACCTCAGATAGGTTTTTATCAGCTTTAAAGAGGAGAAACTTCTCTCTCTAGAGGCAACAGTGACCGGGAGAGTTAACAGCAGACGGAGGGCAATGCTGAGATTTCCATAAAGATCCAGAATCCGTTCCTTGTAAATGTAATCAAGCATCTCTCTTGGAGAGGCAGATACATGATCAGGAAAGGCATGGACAGCAGCCCTGATTTCCAGAACCAAATCCTCAGAATCAATGTCATGTAGTGTCTTTTCCAGTTTCTTGCAGCTGTCTTCAAGTTTGCCACTCTGAATAGTCTTTGACATATTTTCTTTGGAGAAGATAAAACCATAAATAGCATAAAAATCCTCCATTTTTGAAAATCTTTCATTCAAGCGTGAGGGCTGTGTCCACTAGGGGCAGAAAATAATAATCTTTTCAATTAGCAATTAAACAGTTACAGTTAACAATTCAAGTGAAACACTGGACTTACGGTTTTCATCATCAGCATTTGGTAGGGGCACTTTATCTGTCTGTTTTGTTATAAATTTAAGCAATGATCCAGAGGAGAGATATGAAAGATTTTGTTAAAAATGTTTAATTGTTCTCCTTGGGCATAGCTTTCATTATTCATTGCTATCATAGCATTTACTTAACGCTATAGCTGCTGTCTCCCTGTTAGAAGACAAAGTAGCATCATTTCAATGACAGCAGTCATTTACTGTTAATGTTATGCTTAAATCATTATCTGCTCCACTTACCACTGTCTTTCTTTCTTTTTGCTTCTTCTTCTTTTTTCTTCTTCTCGCTACCAGATGGATAGCTCCTCTTCATTTTCCTTCAACTTAGTTACTTAATTGCTTTCCAATTTACTGAACGATAGGCCTACAACGTCACCCATTCGCTAGGCTACGTTCATTTCCATTAAGGGAAGTTATCCACCTGGGCTGGGCTGGATTTTGACTGGGCAAAGCCAATGTCAATCAACATTCCATCCAATCGGAATTTTTATATGCAGTTGTGCATCTCCTCAGTCACTATAGCGTTGCCACTTCATGCTCGCCTGTTGCTGTTTATCTACCGGGTGTACAGTAGCTAGCTCTCGGGGGGCCCCCAGCGGCTCGGGGCTCCAAGCAGTTGCTTGGTTTGCCTGTTGACAAGGTGTGCCTGTGAGATGATGATAAATCCATGGAACTCTCTAATTGTCTCTAACTGTATGAAGGTAGTTTTGTGTCTTTATTATTCAATCAAAAAAAATATATAAAAAATAAATTTTCAATTAAAAGAAAATTCACTTCAATGAAAAAAAAACTTTTCAATCAAAGAAAAAAAGTATTTGAAACCAAAAATATATTTGAGACTCAAAAAAATTAATTTGAACACTGATTTTCTTTGATTGAAAATGTTTTCTTTGATAGAAGTCCGTTTTTTGTTGTTTGAAGCAACGTTTTTAATTGAAGTAGCATTGTTTTTTGATTGGACCATATAATGGGTAGGACATTTGTGTCTTTATCATTCAATCAAAAAATAAGTTGCTTCAAACAAACAAACAAGAGAATCAAAAAAAGTCACTTCAATGAAAAGATAAACGTTTTCAATCAATAGAAAATAGTTTTTGAATGCAAATAAAATATTTGAGACTCCAAAAATTGCATTTGAACACTTTTTTTTTTAATTGAAAATGTTTTCTTTGATTGAAGTAATCTTTTTTGTGTTTGGGGTATACATGGGTAGGACATTTGTGTCTTAATCATTCAATTCCAAAAAAGTTGTTTCAATCAAAAAAAATATTTTCAATTAAAAAAAAATGTTTAAATGCAAAAAAAAATTACCCGTCAATAAAAAAGTATTGAATAGAATGTGTTTTTTCGTTGTTGTTTTTTTTTTATTTGAAGTGAAAAAAAATTTGAAGTTCAAATTGTTTTGATTAAATAACTTATTTTTTTAAGAGAAAAAAGTTTTAAAGTTCAATTTTTTTTGATTGAATCATTTTTTTTTTTTGAAGTGAAAAAAGTTTTGAAGTTCGGATTTTTTCATTTGAATCACTTTTTTTTTTAAGCTCAAAAAGTTTTGAAGTTCAAATTTTTTCGATTGAATCATTTTGGAACAAACGTTTCGCGGTGGGCGGGTGCTTCTCTATTGGTCAGACATGTTTGATTGACAAGTGTCTACACCAACGACGTCTTTCTGACAAAGAAGTCATGTTCGCCACTCGCCAGAAAGCTTTTTACCAGCAAGCCAGGGAGCAGCGGTGAAGTTGTCGGTAAGTAGATAAAACAGGTTGAAAATAATTGGTGTCATGTTATTAGCCTATTCTGTTGATATTTACAATAAATTGTACGCTTAATAACTTAGTTCACGTTGAGGAATGTTTGTAATGGTGTGAGGTTAGATATTTAAATATTTTCAGACAGGCAAGCAAAGTGGGCGAACCTAGTTGATAACGTTCGCCTATGGCCCCCACACAGCAGCTTGCTATGTGCTAGTGCTACTGTGTTATGTTACACTGAGTAAAGTGGCCACAGCGCTGCCTGTTTAGTAGATGCTTTTATCTTGAGAGCGAGATATAGGTTGCTTAAGCTGCTGTTAGTCGAGGTGCATGCGTCTCTCTTCCCCCCCCCCACACACACACAGTTACCGCTGGGTCCCGTGTCGGCCGACTGCCATGTACTGCGCGGGTATGGCAGGCCGTTTTAACATTTATTAGCTTGACTGAATATGTATTTCAGACATCTCAAATACATTCCTTCCTAGTCAAAATTTACATTTCAGACATCTACAATAACATTTGTCCTATCTAAAATGAACATTTCAGATATCTTGAATATAATTCATACTAGTACAAATTACGTCACTTTCCCCATTCATGTGTATAGGGCTTTTATTTACAGACATCTACAATAACATTCTTCCAATCTAAAATAAACATTCCGGATGTCTAAAACTGAATTCCAACTAGGATGAAATCTAATTTCAGATCTCCATAATCCAGTCAATACTAGTCATAATTATCATTTCAGATATAAATAATAAATAAAACATTCTAGATATCCAGATATATAATTCTTGACATCAAAAATATATTTCTACTAGTAGAAATTACATTACATATATCCACTACTGATTATATGACAAGTTAAATTGGAATTTCAGATATCTAAAATTTCAATATGCCTATACAAATGCAATTATAGATACTTACAAACATTCAACTAGCTTTCAACACAATAATTTTAACATAAAATAGACAAGCTGACTAGCCACATTTCTATTATGGAAAGCACCAAGCCATCCTACCTAGTCATAATTACAATATTCCTTGTCAGAATTGTAACACAGATATCACTAATTACATTTATGCCAGTAGTAATAAAATTTTAAGTGATCTGGAATCAAATTTGTACCAGTAAGAACTTTCAGATATCTACAAGTCTTTACTTACTGCAAAAAGGGAACTAAAAATAAGTAATTTTTTCTTGAAATTAGAGTATTTGTCCTTGAGTTGAGCAGCTAAATTTGCCAAAAAAAAATTGCCAACGGAATAAGATTTTTGCACTTAAAATACTAACAGTTCATCTCCATCATCTGTAACCACAACAGTAATAACTAATGTGCAATGACTAATGTGCAATAATCTAATTAATACACTGGGCCACAACCCGTGCAATAATCCAGAAGTAGTGACTTCTGCTGCTATCACCACCTGAACATATGTCAGTACACATGTATGTATGTATGTACAAATGCATGCACGTATGTATATGCACATATATACGTGTAGAAACGTATGTATGTAGGCGTATAGGTATATATATATATATATATATATGTATATATGTTTATATATATATATATAGATCACTATGTATGTAAATAAGACATCATATGCCCATTCCTATTTCTTTTTGTATTTTTTTTTTTTGTATCCTTTGTGATCCATTGTATATATGAAGATTCAGTGTATATAACTGAATGCACCTTTCCTACTCTGCACCTTCTTGTATGGATCGATGTGGCAAGTGAATTTCTCCATTGTGAGATCAATAAAGCCTATCTTATCTTATCTTATTTAAAGTGCAGAATAACTAATCACCTTATTTTAGGGGTAAGAATACTCATTCCATTGGCAAATAGTCTTATTTAGCTGCTCAAATCAAGGAAGAATACACTGATTTCAAGAAAGTTTTACTCACTTTTAGTTCCCTTTTTGTAGTGCTAAAGTCTTGACTTAATGTGTATTTCAGATATCTTCAACAGAATTCTTTCTATCTAAAGTGGAAATTTTAGATATCTTAAATATAATTATTTATAGTAGAAATTACATCACTTTTCCCATTTATGTGTAGTGGGATTTTACTTTCGGATATCTAACATAACTTTCCTCCTATCTAAAATAAACTTTCTGGATGTCTGAAAACTAATCTTGGATCTCCATAATCCATTTTTTACCGGTCATAGTTTTTATTTCAGATATCAAAAATCAATTATGAAAAGTTTTGAAACCAATATGTAAGACATCCAACTTCGTAAATTCCGCTTTCTGTCCGTCAATTTACAACCAGTAATGGCGTTGGTAGTAATTGACAGAATTGCAAGAAAAGGGGATGAAACTGAGCGAGCCCTTAGCCAGGGAATGTGTAGAAACAGAGAGCGACGTTCAATAGAAAGTTGTGTAAGAAACCTTCACAGAATTGAACATTTATTGTCTACAGAAACCTACAATGAACAGTAAAGCAGTTTGACTGAGGTTGGAGCGCTAGCAATAGCTCATTTCCATCGAACCGAGGATCATCGTTTCTTCATAAGGCGGGTTAGTTCAGGTAAGTCCTCACAAACAGAATTTCTTTTTTTTTATTAATTGATTTCTATTTTATTTTTTTGCTGTTAAAGATTGGGTTGTCTTCTGTATAAAATGTAATACCTAACATTTGTTTTCCTAGGGCGGAGTGGCAGATCGTCTATTGTTACCAGAGAGCACATAGACATCCTTATGAAGCAAGGACATACAATCAAAAAAAGGCAAAAATGATGGGATGTTCCTCGTCGTTTTTGAACAACAAATCAAAGCTGGTGGACCTACGCATAAGAGGAAGACTGTCTGCCTTAGATGACAATCAGCTGCAAGAGCATGTGAGCACATTGCAGGACCAGTATCCAAACTCTGGGAATGAGGTTTGTCTTTTCTATAGAAAATTTATATTTAAGTTGGATCCGCTTGTGAGAGTATTTTTTAATCATTAATGCTTTCGTGTTTGTATTTTTCAGATGATGAGGGTGCTGCTTCGTGCTCAAGGTGTGATTGTCACACGGGCCAGGGTACGCTAAATGTTGGGAAGGACAAACTTGACATCTGCTGCAAGAAGGTGGAGTCGGACTGTTGCAAGGTGGGCTTACCATGTGCCGTACCCCAACAGTTTGTGGCATATTGATTTATATATATATATATATATATATATATATATATATATATATATATATATGAGAGTGAGACAGGCTGCTTGATTTGCCGTACCGAATCATGGAGAGTGAGCAGAGTTATGCTGGTAGTTACGCCACGTTTTGGTCTTTTGAGTTGGAGGATTTTTCACCCTCCTCATCCCCGGCAGTTGAGGAAGGTTTTTGTGGAGCCAAGCAGGCCAGAGTCTGACCAGTTAATGGCAAAATTAGCCTCATTGGTGGTTTCACCTTCTTTTGTCTGAATAAAGATGAATACACATGAGTCCACCCCGCCTCTCGCCCAGTGAACGCTTGAGATAGGCACCAGCAACCCCTGCGACCCCATGAGGGATTAAGCGGGTCAGAAAATGGATGGATGGACACATGAGTCCCACCAATAAACTCATGCTAAGTGCATGTCTTTGGACAATGGAAGAAAACCGGTGTGCCTGAAGGGGGCCACATATAGACAGGGAGAACATGCAAACTTCACACAGAGGCTGTTGAGCCTCATCTGTGGTAGGCCCAACCTATCCAGGACTAAGCAATTTAAAAAGTATCGAAGGTGATTACAAACTTTGAAATGGTTTGCAAAATGACAGCTTATACTCATACCTTGATTAGCTGCTCCCGGAGTTTGTGATCATGCAGAACTTCTGGTCTGAAAGGGGTCTTTGGAAGCCCGCAAATTGCTGAAACAGCCTTTCTGAGAAAGAATGGTGGGCAACTCCTCCACGGACCACACAGACTGTAATAATTTTTGCTACAAAGTAGTACAACTTTGCTTCCAATGCTGCAGAAGAAACATAAAAGGATGGTTAGTTAAATGACTACCCAAGACTAAAAATTCCTCTGCTTAAAATAGACTGAATTCACTAGAATGAGGAAGGCATCATTAAAAACGAATCCTGACATACAAAATACCCTAGCACTAATATGTGACATTTATTTGATGGCTGGTTGGAGAAATACTAGGGCTGGCCGATAATTCAATAACAATATATATCGATCGATATACGTGTGGCGCGATAGAAAAAAATAGGGTCGATAAAAGTACGATAGTTTACCTTCCTTCCTTTCAGCCTATCATATTAGTTGATGCTACAGTCACTACTTCCTCTCGACCAATTGTAATCGCGGACCCAGGCACGCCGTCACAAAGTGCCGCCCTCTCAAACCACAACACAGAGCATGTGAATATGTCGCAGGAAGTAGCGGCGGAGGAAATGGTCCCAAAACGGGGTTTTACTAGTTCGCCAGTCTGACAGAAATAACCCTCAGTGATTTGTAAAACTTGCAAGGAACCGGTAAAAACAAAGTCTGGTAACGCAACCAACTTGTTTCATCACGTAAGCCGCTAACATCCGCAGCAGCGCGAGCTGTATCAGCCCCGCGCGACACAGCTCACACGCGCAGCAGCGCGAGCCCATTCAGCTTCTTAGGAATCTTCTTAGGAATCTTCTGGAACTTCTTGCAAAACAAAGCAGGTATAGCAAGCTAAACTGGGCTCCCTTCTTTGTGATAAAATGAAAAAGCGTCCAAGCGGCGTAAGGATGTCACGCATGCAGTAACGTGATACGTCTGCAGCTGAAAAACCTGGCTTCAAACAATTACTCGCCACTCTTGATCCGCGATATAAAGTTCCGGGATGCAAGTTTTTCTCTAACAGCGCTCCCTAAATTGTGCAACTAGTGCAAGGAATCAGTGCAAAATGAGCTGCAATCTGCGTCCTTACACGCCACAACCTCGGCCCTCAGCCCTGCGTCAGCCTCTCAATTATGAAACCTGAGAAGTAACTAGTGTACTATTCCCACCTAAATAGGCTATTTTATTTATTTATTTGGTATATTTATTTTGGTAATTTTACTGGTCACTTTAGTTTATTCTTTGTCATTATTTAATAACATTACTCAGGTCTCTTAAGTTATTTTTCTTTAAAAAAAATTCTGTTATGGTTAAAAAAGTTGGTTAAATAAAGATTTAATTGGAATTCTGTGTTTGTGTTCTTTGTTAAAATTAAATCATTTAGCAATATCATAAAATGTCCAGGCAGAGCTGCACATAAAATATGGTTTTAAATATTTTCAATAATTATCGATATCGATCAATATGCATTTTTTTTTTATCGATAAGCTTTTTTTCTATATCGTCCAGCCCTAAGAAATACTCATGTCCACTCCACTGATCAGCTAAGACAAAATGGCTTTTAGGGTAACTCTGAGAGATGGGAAGAGGAGAAAGATTAACTGTAATGTAACAATTCTATAATCTCATTTTAAAAGTTTTGGTTTCTTGTGACCAGAAGTTCAATTAAATTTATTTAAATGTTATTTATATAGCGCCAGTGGATAGTGGATATATGTAATGTCATTTCTACTAGTAGAAATATATTTTTGATGTCAAGAATTATATATCTGGATATCTAGAATGTTTTATTTATTTTTTATATCTGAAATGATAATTATGACTAGTATTGACTGGATTATGGAGATCTGAAATTAGATTTCATCCTAGTTGGAATTCAGTTTTAGACATCCGGAATGATTATTTTAGATTGGAAGAATGTTATTGTAGATGTCTGTAAATAAAAGCCCTATACACATGAATGGGGAAAGTGACGTAATTTGTACTAGTATGAATTATATTCAAGATATCTGAAATGTTCATTTTAGATAGGACAAATGTTATTGTAGATGTCTGAAATGTAAATTTTGACTAGGCAGGAATGTATTTGAGATGTCTGAAATACATATTCAGTCAAGCTAATAAATGTTAAAACGGCCTGCCATACCCGCGCAGTACATGACACTCGGCCGACGCGGGACCCAGCGGTAACTGTGTGTGTGTGGGGGGGGGAAGAGAGACGGATGCACCTCGACTAACAGCAGCTTAAGCAACCTATATCTCGCTCTCAAGATAAAAGCATCTACTAAACAGGCAGCGCTGTGGCCACTTTACTCAGTGTAACATAACACAGTAGCACTAGCACATAGCAAGCTGCTGTGTGGGGGCCATAGGCGAACGTTATCAACTAGGTTCGCCCACTTTGCTTGCCTGTCTGAAAATATTTAAATATCTAACCTCACACCATTACAAACATTCCTCAACGTGAACTAAGTTAGTAAGCGTACAATTTATTGTAAATATCAACAGAATAGGCTAATAACATGACACCAATTATTTTCAACCTGTTTTATCTACTTACCGACAACTTCACCGCTGCTCCCTGGCTTGCTGGTAAAAAGCTTTCTGGCGAGTGGCGAACATGACTTCTTTGTCAGAAAGACGTCGTTGGTGTAGACACTTGTCAATCAAACATGTCTGACCAATAGAGAAGCACCCGCCCACCGCGAAACGTTTGTTCCAAAATGATTCAATCGAAAAAATTTGAACTTCAAAACTTTTTGAGCTTCAAAAAAAAAGTGATTCAAATGAAAAAATCCGAACCTCAAAACTTTTTTCACTTCAAAAAAAAAAAATGATTCAATCAAAAAAAAATTGAACTTTAAACTTTTTTCTCTTAAAAAAAATAAGTTATTTAATCAAAACAATTTGAACTTCACATTTTTTTTCACTTCAAATAAAAAAAAAAACAACAACGAAAAAACACATTCTATTCAATACTTTTTTATTGACGGGTAATTTTTTTTTGCATTTAAACATTTTTTTTTAATTGAAAATATTTTTTTTTTGATTGAAACAACTTTTTTGGAATTGAATGATTAAGACACAAATGTCCTACCCATGTATACCCCAAACACAAAAAAGATTACTTCAATCAAAGAAAACATTTTCAATTAAAGGGGAAGTCCGGTCAACAAGGAAAAATCAGGGTATCATTAGCTATAACTAAAACTAATACGTTTGTGGTTATTTAATGAACTTATCTTTAATCAATAAGAAAATAAAAACATAAATTGTCGTCTGAATCACTGTGTATGGGGGCTGACATGACTGCCCATATTTGGGCAGTAAGGGGCGTTTGACATCACATCCTGTGACGTGGAAGAGCGGAAGCGGCGACAGCATTTCTCCGCTCTTTCCATGCAAAGTCAATAGGAGCCGTTCTACACAGCTGCGATCATCAATATTTTTTTAGGATTTTATGAGGACTTCACCGCTGACATTCCCTAGAGCTATTGCTAAAGCAACAATGCCCACGTGCATGGCCATCGGATGTTCCAACACTACCGGTAAAAGTGGAAAAAACATAGTTTATTTCAACTTCCCGATTCATGAGCCACCACGGGCTCGTCGCTGGATTGCCAACTTAAAGAGAGCGGATTTGCCATCTAACTTCTGGCCAGAGAAAAAACACATCATTTGCAGCGACCATTTCGAGGAAGAATGTTTTGAACATGATATTAGAGCGAGGATTTTCGGTAAGTTATTTTTAAATTTTTAATTTTTAATCTAGAATTTGCGGGGATGGTTACCGACCAGAGGGGCGGAGGGATACCAGATGTGATGGGCCCATCGTCTGGGCAGAGCTGGTCGGTGTATTTTATTCTTTAGCCTAAAACAATATATGTTAGAACTAGGGCTGTCACTTTTAACGCGTTATTAACGCATAGCCTTTGTTTGACCATTACGGTGCTTTTTTTTAAAGCGCAGTAACAACTTTGTTGTGGTTTCCCCCCACTACTCCCTCCCGATGTTTTTTTTTTTTTTTTCCCCGACCGTCCACACGGAATCTCTCCCACCCCCCCCCCCCACCCCCCCCCCCCCCCCCCCCCCCCCCCCCCCCAGCACTACCTCCGGACTTTTTTTTCCCCCGACCGTCCGCCCGGAATGTTTTTTGTTTTGTTTTGTTTTTTTTCCCGGCGAAAAATAAAAAAAGGAAGAGGAAAAGGGAGATGGCATGTCAAGGGATGCAACAGCAGTTAAACAAGTGGATGGTGAAAGGCAACAGGTAGGAATTAAAGTTTGACAGCTGTGCTTGGAGGCTTGCAAATAACGTTATTCACGTTAAGAGACTAGCTAGCGATTACTAACGTAGCAGCCAAATGGGGGGTTCACAGCTTGCTTAGAATGTGCAAAACCGAGGTTGCTGAGTTGAAAACTGGAAAATATAAGGCAGGAATTTGCTTAAGCGGGGCGACAAGTTTTGCGCGGATCGACTGGGGGGGAGGCGGTAGCGTGAGTATAGCGCTGCGGGAAACCCTGTAAGGTAGCAGGTACAATACAGGACAAGAATCTGGAAAAAAGATACATAAACTGGTTTATCATGGAATCATTAATATATTTTGTTTTACCATTAGCTGTTGATGTATATAACTAATGCAATGACTTTGGTTTACCATGGAATCATGCATAGATTTGCTCCCGTTACTTAGGCTTGTATATTCATACAATATGAATATATATGAACAGACTAGCTTGTGTTTGCTAACAGTGGGAATGTAGCAACCAAATGGGGGTTTACAGCTAGCTTCTAGCTTAATGCAAAACCAATGTTGCTGCGCTGACATAGTGGAAAATATAAGGTAGCATGTACAATAAATGACCAGAATCCAGAAAACATAACTTATGCAGTAACTCATGCATAAATAATATGCAATAAAGATGTTGTTTTACCATTAGCTGTTCATGTTAGCTGTGCTGTCAGACATGTAGGCTGCTTTACATTTGTTGAGTGACATGGAAGCTGTAATTACAGGGTCACTTCTCTCTCTCTAAAGGTCTGTGCTAAGGCTATCCATATTTCTACTTTTTAAAATCCAAAATGTGAATGTAATTTCAACAGCAGCAAAACCTTACTGCATAATAGTTGTCTTATCTGATGCCATCACTAGGCTGATTTAGAAAGGCTACATTAAGTTGCATTGGTTATAATGATAATGTTAATGTTTATCAATTTGCAACTGTTTATTATGTGTTAACATTGTTAATAATATACCATCTAATTATTATTATGGCAGGCCTACAGTGGCTGATATACTTTAAAATAAACCTTTATTATTTAAAGACCATACATGATGATGTCTGGCACTTATTTATTTATTTTAATCCAGGTGGGGGGCGCCAAAACTTATGCTGCATACCCCTCTTATACTGGGTAGTTGCGCCCCTGCTTAGAAGCAATTGTAGTATTATTTTAATCAAATGTGTGTGAATTGATTTTGTACATGAATATGAGCAGTACACCTAACTTTTTTTAATTTCATGTTGTAGCTGAAGTCCATGGAGAGGAAAACCAACAGTCAATTCTACGAAGGAGACTCACACCCACTGCCGTCCCCACAGTATTTTGTTATAGAAAAGAAAAAAGAAAAAGAACGTTGTCAACGAATCGGAGCCTCTTACGCCAACAACAGGAAATGGTAATGATTTAGTTTTATTATTCAAGCTATTCTAGGCAATCACACGGTCTTCTTTTTTGTTAATGCCTACTTCAAGTCACATGATTTTAATACGTACATGTGTCTATTTGTTTAAGGTTTCTGAAGTTCTTGGAAGTACAGGTGCTACTGGACAGGTGCTACTGGACAGCGACAGGAAAAGTGTTACTGTTCAAGAAAGGAGCAGCCCAGTGTCCACCCAAAGAAGACCAGAAACAAAAAGACGGAGTTTCTGTGATTCAACACAGTTGGCAGCGATGGACTTCAATGAAAATGTTGGTCGTGCACAGGCAGTGCACAAAAAAACTGGAAAATTAAGGTTTAAGTCCATCTGTCGGAAACAGGACAAAAGGTGGCATGTGCAACCAATCCTCGAGGCCAAAACTCTGGACCATGCTCACAGGATGATGAAATCCTTAGCTGAGTCAGAGGAGCATGACCTAGTTAGTATAGACTGTCCTGATTTGCCTGCCAACATAGCACCAGTTGCAAGGCCCCCAACAAATGAACTCTTGAAGATCCAGCACACTAGATTTATCAAGGACCATTAAGACAGTGAATGCATATGAACAAAATAAATCAGATTTTGCATTGATGACCTTTTCTTCCTGTTGCTTTTTTGTCTTAGAAATGTACCTATACATTTGAGTATTTGTCCTTTGTTTGACAGTCAATCATTAAAAGGGAATGAAAAAAAAACTAAGTAGATCTGACTAAATAAAAAGGTTCAGATACATTGTTCAGATAAGTAAAAACGGCCAAAACTTTTTATAGGCCTTATTTTTGTGTTGATTTATAGATCCATCTGGTCAAAAAAAATTGATAAGTGGAGAATAAATTTCTGAAGATATTCCTAGTTTTTTTCCATTGTATTGTACATTTCTGTTTGTTTTGTAAGCTAAGTACATAGTAAGGTATGTAATTTGTGGTTACATAAATAATACAGAGCAGTCAGTGCCTTCCAGGCAGTTTTCTAGTTATAGTTAAAATTTGTATCAGCGTGGTAAATAATACATGCTTGGGTGAAAATTTAAACTGAATATAGACTTAAGGGCCAATTCAAAATATGACATTGGACACTTTTGACTTTAGGGTTACCATTTGAAAATTGTTCACCATGCTAGGATTAAAAACTTACACTTTATATACATTTCACATGTATTTTTTATTAGTTCAACATACAAAAAACAACTAGCTATCATTGTCAGCTTCTTTAAACCCGAGATAAACTCCATCATCACTAGGATATTTATTCCTAATGGCAAGAACTACACACGATGGTATGACCCGTCTATTTTTCTTGCCAAGCTTGTCGTACAGCCATAGAGTGAATTGTCTATACGCTGCCAGCCGCATAAGTCTGTTTGGTGCTGGATTTGGTGGCATTTCACTGTTATAGAAATTACACATAGTTAGTAAAGCAAGCCGTAACACAGCATCATTCAGACAAATTGTTTGCACTTCCTCCATCCTCATGATGCAAGCCTGGTGCGAGTAGTTATCAGTTTTTTCCAGAATCCGGTCTATTTCACGACAGCAGCATGATTCATCTACAGTCGTCATCAAGTTGCAGCTTCCACACAAACACCAAAACAAGTCCAAAAGCCGGTTTTGTTCGGTTGGTGGCTCCTCGGTTGACATATTGCTCTTGTCTTTATCAGATTCATCAGAAGGGTGAGGCTCGGCCTGAAAAAACAGAAATAAAATAAATAAGTTGGACCGTCTTGTAACAGCTAAATGGAAACAAGAGTTATAAAAATAAAAATTTAATTAGGTTGTAGGATTAAATGTGTAGGGCCAACAATTTAATTATCATTGTTAGGGTAATAAGATCTATGTAGTCTGTTATAAAGTATTATAATTACGGTAGTGCTGTAAAACGAAAAATTTTTATCGCAATTAATTGCATAATTCCAAAGGTTAACTCTAGATTAATCCTAAATTAATCACTTTTTTCTTTTTATTTCTGAAAGGGTAAAAGCCAAATAGGGCATTTTAATATGTGATTTTGCCATTAATGGCATTATTAAAATGTGTGTACAAAAGTTCTCTCTTTTTTCTTATTTCAAGTGCTTAAGAATTTGAATGAAAACATCCTGGTGCCATAAAATGTTAAATTCTGGCCAATAATGGCTAAATCACTGATCAAATGTTATCATGGAGTAAAAGCTCATCTTTAGAACCAATCTCTGCTCAAAATGGTGATCTGCACCGTTAGCAGTAATCATAATTTATTACAACCGTAAACTGCCGAAAATACAGGCAGCGCTGCACTATATGACTTTACGCACTCCATAGCACTATGAGCTACGTTACGTTATGATGCGGAGGGATATTTCCGTTGTCGGCTGTAATGCGGCAGCGTCACGTATTTTAGAACCGATACAATCCACTTCACTTTCTCAAACAAGCCCAAAAAACTGCAACTAAATTTAATTTATATTGACGCTGAGATATTACATCGACAGGAAGAACAAACTGAGAAGAATAACACAAAAATAAGGAGACGGCTGTGGTGCCACAGCAGACAGATTCAACTCACATCATCCCGTTGTGGTCTCCTTGGCTCAAACTGGTACGGCTGGATTCCGTCAAAAGTCCGGTTTCGGTCAAGAAACTCTTCTAAAAAAATCCATATCGCTATCAGATGATGATAGGTCCACGGAACTCTCATCACTGTCACTAAGTACTTCATCACTCTCTGCTTCGTACAGAGCTCCAGTCGTCGCCATCTTGAAAAATAGTGCGTTGTGAAAAACAACAGAGCGTTGAAACTTGCTCAACAGCGGGTCCGCTGAGTGACGTCACAAAATGGGAGGTGACAGTACTATTCTTGACCAAGATGGGTTCCTCCACATAAACATGATTAAATGAAAATTATTCTTAATTAAAAAAACGTATAATTTTTTGAACAGTATGTAGTAGTTTTATATTTAAAGTACTTTCAGCAGTTTGAATTCTGATTTTGACCGGACTTTTCCTTTAAAAAAAAAAGTGTTCAAATGCAATTTTTGGAGTCTCAAATATTTTATTTGCATTCAAAAACTATTTTCTATTGATTGAAAACGTTTATCTTTTCATTGAAGTGACTTTTTTTGATTCTCTTGTTTGTTCGTTTGAAGCAACTTATTTTTTGATTGAATGATAAAGACACAAATGTCCTACCCATTATATGGTCCAATCAAAAAACAATGCTACTTCAATTAAAAACGTTGCTTCAAACAACAAAAAACGGACTTCTATCAAAGAAAACATTTTCAATCAAAGAAAATCAGTGTTCAAATTTATTTTTTTGAGTCTCAAATATATTTTTGGTTTCAAATACTTTTTTTCTTTGATTGAAAAGTTTTTTTTTCATTGAAGTGAATTTTCTTTTAATTGAAAATTTATTTTTTATATATTTTTTTTGATTGAATAATAAAGACACAAAACTACCTTCATACAGTTAGAGACAATTAGAGAGTTCCATGGATTTATCATCATCTCACAGGCACACCTTGTCAACAGGCAAACCAAGCAACTGCTTGGAGCCCCGAGCCGCTGGGGGCCCCCCGAGAGCTAGCTACTGTACACCCGGTAGATAAACAGCAACAGGCGAGCATGAAGTGGCAACGCTATAGTGACTGAGGAGATGCACAACTGCATATAAAAATTCCGATTGGATGGAATGTTGATTGACATTGGCTTTGCCCAGTCAAAATCCAGCCCAGCCCAGGTGGATAACTTCCCTTAATGGAAATGAACGTAGCCTAGCGAATGGGTGACGTTGTAGGCCTATCGTTCAGTAAATTGGAAAGCAATTAAGTAACTAAGTTGAAGGAAAATGAAGAGGAGCTATCCATCTGGTAGCGAGAAGAAGAAAAAAGAAGAAGAAGCAAAAAGAAAGAAAGACAGTGGTAAGTGGAGCAGATAATGATTTAAGCATAACATTAACAGTAAATGACTGCTGTCATTGAAATGATGCTACTTTGTCTTCTAACAGGGAGACAGCAGCTATAGCGTTAAGTAAATGCTATGATAGCAATGAATAATGAAAGCTATGCCCAAGGAGAACAATTAAACATTTTTAACAAAATCTTTCATATCTCTCCTCTGGATCATTGCTTAAATTTATAACAAAACAGACAGATAAAGTGCCCCTACCAAATGCTGATGATGAAAACCGTAAGTCCAGTGTTTCACTTGAATTGTTAACTGTAACTGTTTAATTGCTAATTGAAAAGATTATTATTTTCTGCCCCTAGTGGACACAGCCCTCACGCTTGAATGAAAGATTTTCAAAAATGGAGGATTTTTATGCTATTTATGGTTTTATCTTCTCCAAAGAAAATATGTCAAAGACTATTCAGAGTGGCAAACTTGAAGACAGCTGCAAGAAACTGGAAAAGACACTACATGACATTGATTCTGAGGATTTGGTTCTGGAAATCAGGGCTGCTGTCCATGCCTTTCCTGATCATGTATCTGCCTCTCCAAGAGAGATGCTTGATTACATTTACAAGGAACGGATTCTGGATCTTTATGGAAATCTCAGCATTGCCCTCCGTCTGCTGTTAACTCTCCCGGTCACTGTTGCCTCTAGAGAGAGAAGTTTCTCCTCTTTAAAGCTGATAAAAACCTATCTGAGGTCAACCATGTCTCAAGAGAGACTTTCAGGACTCCATAGAGTATAGTGTGCGAAGGTCTTTGGATCTGGAGGACTTAGTGTCTGCATTTGCAAAAGCCAAGGCCCGTAAGCAGCAATTCTGAAAGCAGTATAGGACCTCAATAATTTCACTACATTTACTATACTTTATATTTTGTACAAAGTTTATATTGGGTTTTTAAAGTAATTTACTGTTTTTTATTTTTATACTGTTTACTGTTTTTTTATTATACATTTATTTTAATTTATTAATTTATTCTTTACTTTTATTCTTTTATATTTTCCAAAATAACAAGGTTGTTCATGTTTAGAACATTTGGAATAAAAAAAGGTTTTATTTAATACATTTTTCGTTGGTGTCAGATTATTTATAGCCTAACATAATGGTGATGAACACTGGTCGGTAGGGCCCCCTAGGATTTTTTGCTTGGGGCCCCCACAGACTCTAGAATCGCCTCTGCATCATCTGATAGCGGTTTGGAATTTATAGAAAACTTTCTTGATATTAACCGGACTTTTGACGAAATCCAGCCATACCAGTTTGAGGCAAGGAGACCAAAAGACTTAGACTTAGACATCTTTATTTGTCATTTTGTATGTACAGAGTGCATACAGGACGAAATTTCGTTGCATACAGCTTGTAAATTACAGTATAAATTGCAGCAGTGATTAAAAAGTAAACAATTGAGATGTAAACAATGCAGGAGAAGAGAACAGTGTGCGATCACGGTGTACAGGAGAATATTTAAAACCATTTGTATGTGCAGAAATTTGTTCTTCTTGCCGACAATTTATGCTTTTATTTTGTGTATTCTTGTTGATTAACGATAAATTCATTAAATCACCACGAACGTATTAGTTTTAGGTATAGATAATGATCCACTGATTTTTTTCCCTTGTTGACCAGACTTTTCCTTAAGGATTATAATTATGGCCGATTACGTCACCGTCCGCTGCAGGTGCAAAAGAAACCAGAGTGCTTTAGTGCTGTTTATGCTGAGCTTTATCCAAAACAAACCAATTTTTATAGTTTATGCAGCTTCGGGGTATAGTGACGTTATTGGCCATAATCCTTAATATCTCCGAAACGAAAGCAGCACAAACCTTCAGTATATTTGCCGAATTTTTTGACTTGGGTGGGGTGTCAGCTTCACGCAGTTTAGTTAATCCAGGTTTGGTTTTTTCATGTTTAAGTAAAACATTTTGTCTAAAGAACTTTTCATAGTAACTGCCACCTGTTTTAATGTATGGAATCATTGAAATAATGTTAATCATTTCATCATTTAATCTTGCTTATGAAGGACATGAGAACACACATGACTGTTAAAAATCATAACCATTTCCCCCCTCTCCATATAGCTTACCTTAGGTGGTGTTTCTGGCAGTGAAGTTGAAAAAAGGTTCACTCAGTCACCAAGACTGTGTTGGCCACCAGGGTACCAGATAACCATACTACCCAGCCAGACCAGCTATCAGTCCCTCTCGTCCCTCACTGCTGCTTGACAAGAAGCTTTCTCAGTAGACTGGAGCACAATCCTTTCTAGACGGTATTGTCACTTCTAGTAATTTTTACTTCATGTTTATTATTTTCTTATGCACCATTGCAAAAATTTTACATAAAAAATGTAAGAAAATGATGATAAATGTGACGTGTTTTGATATTTTATCGATTATAGACAACTGTTTACTATAATACATCTAATACCTTTTTTATCAATGGAATTATATCTAAAATATGATGACAAATAATAACAATGATAAATAATTAGCAACATCTCTAAGAGCAGGTTTGTAATTCCAAATACTTACAACAACTAACACAGCATTAGACATTACGATAGGTGGTCACTGTGTCTTTTAGTCTAAATTATTGTTTTCCTGTATTTTTTCCAGTGTGAACTAGAAGAGGGATGCAGTGAAGCAAGGAAAAGGATTCCAGACTCAGCCAATGTGAAGAAAATGATGGACCAGACATTTTCTTTGCGACGTAAAGAAATCGCGGAGGAACAGCCTTCAGTTAAAGGAATGATGGAACGCTGGCCTGCTTTGTTCACAGAAAGTCAGGTATGACCCATTGACACTGCACTATACTGAATCACAACACAAGTAATCATTTGTTTCTCTGTTTTGTTAGATTGTTTGAATGATTTATCAGCGAATAAATCTGGTCAATACTTAGGGTCCCTTGGATGTGTTTCTTTTGTTTCTTTAAGGTGTTTGCCGAGTTCTACAGAGTCACCAGTAAGAACCTCAAGAAAGACTTGTATGAAGCTCTGGACCACCATACCACTCATCTCATTGACCTCTTTATATCCAAAAAAGGAGTTGTTGGCCAATCACTTGATCACCTCCCCCAGCTAATCAATTCACAAGTAAGTTTTATTTTAATTTCTTCATCATTACCACCGTATGGTAGTGTGTTTGAAAGCTTCAACAAACTTACAGCTGCTACTACAGTACAAGTAATTCTTTTGTAATTTAACGGTGGAGCCAGTGTTGTAATACTCAAGTCCGAGACTCGAACTCGAGTCCGAATCATTAGTTAAATTTAGAGACTCGTGACTTGACTTGGACTTGAGCACTGATGACTCGAACTTGGACTCGGACTCCTACATTCAGATCATTCTGACTCGGAAATTGAGAAAAAGACTCGACTTTTTTTATATCATTAGGCTATAATTTCAATATGTCATTAGAATATTATTTGGGGTATGATTTTAATATCTAAATGGCGCAACCGCGCACGTGACGTCACCATCTCATGAGCAACGCGCCTTGCCGCTAAGGTAGGGCAAACAGTGGCCGTTTCTCAATTCACGAGAACGCGAGTACGGACTCGCGTTCTTGTCAAGTCCGGTCTTGGCGAGAACACAGGAAGATCGGACTTGACAAGAACGCGAGCATGCAGCACGTATGGTGTATTGGAACAGAAGCGTACTTGTGATGTCAGGAGACGCACAGTTCTTTAGCATTTCTTTAACATTCAAAACTATTTATATACTACACCACAATAAATCTTATTGAAATTTTTTTTAAAACAACATTTTTAATTTCTAAAAAGCCTAAAAATTATCTTGCCGCGGTGCATTCTGGGCAAGCGGTCAGTCTGAAGAACGCACAAGTCTGCTCTGATGCATGCTCGATAAAGAGGGCGGGCGAGAACAACATCCGGGGAATTCGGCGCGTTCTCGGTTTGGCGTTTTCGGCAATCGGAACAGTGCTCGGGCTGAGGCTGATGACGTGTCACGAGCACACGAGCACGCTCAAGAACGCATATTGAGAAACGGCCAGTGTGAGAGCGCACGTAGCAACCAGCCATTACACATGCAACAGATACAACGATATGACCGACTTTTCCGCTGTTAAACTTTCACAAGAGGATGCCCAGGCGCCCGGTTTACTGGTAGAACTGTGGAACAACATACCAACGTTCAGCTCAAACGATGGCTTTAGTGTCGAGGGCTTAGAAAGCCTGGAAACGGGCCGAGTTGATAGAAAGGTAAGTCGATGTTTTTCTCCTGCTCGGCGTTCATGGCGTCAGCGGCCGTTTTTTTCTGTTTGTAGTCACTGCCCAGGAATCGGTATAAATTGTCTGGCCCGCCGAACAATTTAGTCCGGTCCGGTGGCCAAATGCATTATCATTATCCAACGTCTGTATCTCCTCGCTGCATCTGCACCAGATTTTTTGTGAGTCATGAGGGAACGCTGCCGAACGCGTTTGTGTGAATCGCCCGGTGGACGGGCGAGGAAAATGCATGACAGCATCTGTGGTGGCGGGCGGCCACCGCCGGCACCGCAGCGGTGGCCAATAGGCCGGAGTGCGCTTGGCTGCGAGGGCCGATCGACGCCGCTCGCGGCTTTAACATTCTTTATATGCGGCCTATCAGCGTACCTCGAGTCGCTGTTGCACGTTCCATAACAACAATGTTTAAAAACCATGGTTAGGAGACGTCTTAGACTTAGAAAAAGCAGTCGTTTTACCGAGTAAAACCAAGGGTAACTACAGCGAAAGAGTGGAGGAAAACGCATATTTGCCCTACCTGTACGTGATATGACGTCACATTCTAAAAATAGCTCGCTAGCGGAACGCCATTATTAGTGCAATGGAATGTTACTGCTTCATGTCATACATCACACGTCACGGCATGTTCCTACAACGAACTTGGATCAATAGTGACTCGACTCGGACTTGACTCGGATGAGTAGTGGACTTGACTCGGACTCGACTCGGATTTTTTTTTTAATGACTTGGACTTGACTCGGACTTGAACACTGGAGACTCGAACCTGGACTCGGACTCGAGGCATAGTGACTTGACTACAACACTGGGTGGAGCACACGTACATCCACAGACATTTTTTTTCCCCCAAATAAGTGTGCTTTCATATGGTCTTCTGCTTATTGTTTTTTTTTTGTCATTTTTTCCCATTAGACCAATGACATCACCACAACACGCACTGCCATCCTTCAATGCCTGCCCTTGTATCTTGGAGATAATTCCAAAAAATTCTTCGTCAGCTGCCCAGTAAGTACATTTATATTGATAATTATGACCATCGTACAGTGCAAATTTTAGGACATCATCAGACGCAGAAGAAAAGCAATTTTCCATCTTAGTCTATGGTGAAAATGTTTTATTTAAATTTCTTCCTGATATAAATTTGGTTTAAAGGGTTATATCTAGGGCTGGGCAAAAATGAACGATTCACTTTATATACCTCATGCACCTTTTCTTCCTTTTGGTACCTTCTTTTGATTATTGAGCCGATGTGACACGTGAATTTCTCCACTGTGAGATCAATAAAGTCTATCTTATCTTAAAATCTTTAATCAAAATGAATTGCATGATTTACCTGATTATTCACGATTATACGGAAACTCGAATGTTGGAACGGCAGCAGAATTGGAAGCGAACCCACAAAGTGGAATTCATGTTCACAGCAAGGCAGACTTGTAGTCACAAAAATTAGTTATATTCACAAGAATTTGGACTCACAGCTTTCAGTTTTATACTCACATAACAACAATACTAACCCACAAAATTTTTACACACATATGTAACAGCAGAATTTTGCGTTTGAATTTTGTCAAATAAATGTATTCATATAAAAATATGAATATTAATGTTTTTAACCATACAAACATCTTTTTGACAGCTACCTTATTCCATAGTCGACCAGGTCATTGGTGTGTTATTGCCACCTACTGTTCCGGAGTATGAGTCAAACCACTACACTGCAGCTAATCCATGTGTTTATCTTTAGTAGAACTGATCAGTGCACAGGTGTTTTTACAGGTCTGCCTAAAAAGTGGATCAGACAGCTGCAGCTGATCCAGAACGCTGCTGCCCACGTCCTCACTAAGAACGTAGAGAACATGGACCCGGTTCTGAAGTCTTTCCACTGGCTCCCTGGATCTCAGAGAATAGACTTTAAAATCCTTCTGTTAGTTAATAAATCCCTGAATGGCTTAGCACCTAAATACTAAACCACTAAATACAGTTAATGCATACGTTTATATGTAGTCTTCTATGGCAGACTGTTTTGACACTTATTAAAAGCGCTATCTTTGTTTTTCCTTTTGTAGATCACTTAAATAGGATTCTTCCTGGTCAGAATCACATTCCTAGTTGGAACTGTAATAATTTCCTAAGTTACAATTTGTTTTGTTTTTTGTTTTTTTGTCATGTTTTGCCAGTATAACTCTGGGAATCGATGTTCCAGAGCTAGATGATAGCCCAACAGATTTGCTTTCACAAGTAGACCATTATGGTTAATATTCTGCTTGGTACTTAATATGAAACTTAACACCATTGCAATCATCCTTGAAGGAAACATCGTTCTCCGATTGTGGCACGGAGTCTGGGGCCTGGAGGAGGAGCGGGCCACCGGGTCCGGGGTCTTGGCGGGGGGTTACTGTGGGGCGCGAGCGGCTTGCCGGGACTAGGGCTGACGCCTCTTCTCTCCCCAGAAAGGGGTGGGGGGGAGGGAGTGGGTTTTCTAGGTATTTAGGGGGTGAGGGGGGTTCTGGTTGGGTGGCCTGTACGGGTCATGTTGGCCCCCTCCCTGGGTGGCCTGGTCCGGGGGCGGGATCGGGGGCCGGGCACGGGCAGGCGGATAGTCTGATTGTGGTGCCCCCCCCCCCCCACTTTGAATTGTTGGATGTGAGTGTTAAGTGGTAATGTGTGTACAGTGTCGTTTTTTTTTTTTTTTTTTTTAAGTATGTGTGTGGTGAGTGGGGCACTAGGGTGGGATGGTATGAATGAGTTTTTTTCTTTTTTCTTTTTGCCAGGTTCGGGTCCGGTCCGCTCCCTCTCCGAAGAACATCTCAAGTCTAGGCTAGGGGCGGAGCCCATCCCCCCACGTCCTGCCCCCCTCCGCTGGCTGGCGCCTTGGCCCGCTGGCGCCATCAATTCTTATTGCCACATTGCTAGACAGGACACTGGGGGAAAAAAAAAAAAAAAAAATATATATATATATATATATATATATATATATATATATATTCTGTTGGTTACACAATCATGAGGAAGACTGCTGACTTGACATTTGTCCAAAAAACGACCACTGACATCTTCCACAAGGAGGGCAAGACAGATGCGGGCTGTTCACAGAGCTCTGTGTCCAAGCACATTAATAGAGAGGTGAGGGGAAGGAAAAGATGTGGTAGAGAAAAAGTATACAAGCAATAGGGATGACCGCACCTTGGAGAGGACTGTCAAACAAAACCCATTCAAAAATGTGGTGGAGAATCACAAAGAGTGTACTGCAGGTGGAATAAGTGCTTCCAGAAACCCCAGACAGACCTATGCAAGACATGGTTTCGGCTGTCACGTTCCTTGGGTCAAGCCACTCTTTAACAAGAGACATAGGCATCTTCACCTGGGCTAAAGACAAAAAGAACTGGTTTGCTGCTGAACGGTCCAGAGTTATGTTCTCTGATGAAAGTAAATTTTTCCTTTCCTTTGGAAAAATGAGGTCCCAGAGTCTGGAGGAAGAGAGGAGAGGCACAGAATCCCCATTGCTTGAGGTCCAGTGTAAAGTTTCCACAGTCAGTGATGGTTTAGGGTGCCATGGCATCAGCTGGTGTTGGTCCGTTGTGTTTTCCGAGGTCCAAGGTCAACACAGCCGTCTACCAGGAAGTTTTAGAGCACTTCATGCTGCCTGCTGCTGACCTGCTCTATGGAGATACAGATTTCATTTTCCAACAAGGCAAGGCAAGGCAAGGCAAATTTATTTATATAGCACAATTCAGTACAGAGACAATGCAAAGTGCTTTACATGATTAAAATATAGGAATAAAAGCAAGTAGGGATAGAATGTAGGAGAAAAAAATAATAATTTTAAAACAGTTTAACTTGAACATTCAAAGGCAATTTAAAACAAATGTGTTTTTAATCTCGATTTAAAGGAACTCAGGCTTTCAGCACTTTTACAGTTTTCTGGAAGTTTGTTCCAGGTAAGTGGAGCATAGGAACTAAATGCTGCTTCTCCGTGTTTGGTTCGTGTTCTAGGTATGCAGAGAAGGCTGGAGCCAGAAGACGTGAGTGGTCTGGAGGGTTTATACGCTGATAACAAGTCTGTGATGTATTTAGGTGCTAAGCCATTCAGGGATTTATAGACTAACAGAAGTATTTTTAAGTCTATTCTCTGAGATATAGAGAGCCAGTGTAAGGACTTTAGAACTGGGGTTATGTGTTCTACTTTCTTAGTCTTAGTGAGGACGCGGGCAGCAGCGTTCTGGATCAGCTGCAGCTGTCTGATCCACTTTTTAGGCAGACCTGTGAAAACACCGTTGCAGTAATCAATTCTACTAAAAATAAACGCATGGATTAGTTTTTCCAGATCCTGCTGAGACATTAGTCCTTTAATCCTGGAAATGTTCCTCAGGTGATAGAAAGCCGACCTTGTAATTGTCTTTAGATGCTTTTGAAGGTTCAGGTCTGAGTCCATCACTACACCCAGGTTTCGGGCCTGATCAGTGGTTCCTAACTGAAGCAGCTAAAGCTGTGCTAACTTTTGATCTCTCCTCTATTGGTCCAAAAATGATTACTTCTGTTTTGTTTTTATTCAACTGAAGAAAATTTTGGCACATCCACGTATTGATTTCTTCAAGGCATTTACTCAGTGCTTGAACTGGTCCATAGTCACCTGGTGACATGGTGATGTAAAGCTGTGTGTCGTCTGCATAGTTATGGTAGCTGATGTTGTTATTTTTCATTATCTGAGCTAGGGGGAGCATGTAGATATTGAAGAGGAGGGGACCCAGGATGGACCCTTGGGGAACCCCACATGTGATTTTTGTCATCTCTGATGTAAAGTTACCTACTGATACAAAAAATTCCCTGTCCTTTAAGTAGGATTTAAACCAGTTGAGAGCTGTACCAGACCCAGTTCTCCAGGCGCTCTAACAGAATGGAGTGATCGACAGTATCAAATGTTGCACTGAGGTCCAATAGAACCAGCACGGTGGTTCTTCCACAGTCAGTATTTATATGGATGTCATTAAACACCTTAATAAGGGCGGTCTCTGTACTGTGGTAAGCACGGAAGCCAGACTGGAATACGTCAAAGCGGCTGGTCGTTGTTAAGAAGGTGTTTAATTGTTGAAACACAGCTTTTTCAATAATCTTACTGATAAAGGGGAGGTTTGAGATGGGCCTGTAGTTCTGGAGTAGTAGTTTGTCTAAATTGTTCTTTTTTAACAGTGGTTTGATAATTGCTGTTTTTAGGGACTGGGGGAAAACACCTGACAGAAGGGACGTGTTTATTATCTGGGTCAAATCAGACGCTATGACAGGTAAAACTTTCTTAAAGAAAACTGTGGGGAGAACATCAAGGCAGCAGGAGGAGGAACTTAGCTGCTGAATGATCTCCTCTAAGCTTTTGTGGTTTATTTTGCTGAAATGGGACATTTTGTCAGAAATAGTTCCTGCTGAATACGGCTTTGGTTCTGGAGTTGATATGGAAGTACAAAGTGATCCTCTAATTTTTAGGATTTTCTCAGTAAAGAAGTTAGCAAATTCATTGCAGGCCCTGGTGGAGTGGAGTTCGGAAGTCACGGACACAGGAGGATTTGTTAGCCTGTCGACTGTGGCAAATAAGACACGAGCATTATTACTGTTTTTCTTGATGATCTCAGAGAAGAAAGATTCTCTTGCATTTTTCAATTGTAAGTTATATCTGTAAAGTCTCTCTTTATAGATGTCGCAGTGAACCTGCAGTCTGTTCTTTCTCCACCTGCGTTCAGCTTTCCGACATTCCCTTTTTTCACCTCTAACTGCTGGAGCATTTCTCCAAGGAGATTTTTTCTTCCCGGAAAGAACTTTCACTTTAACTGGAGCAATGCAGTCAATGATGTCTGAGACTTTGGTCTGAAAGTTAGCTACTAGCTCATCTACTGAGTTGCAGCCCAAGGTTGAAGTAGCAGAGTAAGCTTGAATTAAAACCGCAAGCGGTGATGATCGGCCCTCGCAGCCAAGCGCCGCTTTGGCCTATGGGCCACCGCTAGGGTACGCGCACCTCCTGCCGCCAGCCACCGCAGAAGCTGTCATGCATTTTCCTCACCCGTCTACCATGCAATACACACGTATGTGTTGGGCAGCGCTCCCCCACGACTCACAAAAAATCTGGTGCAGTTCGGTCGATGCACCGAGGAGACACAGCCGTTGAATAATGAAAATGCATTTGGCCACCGGGCCGGACTAAATCGTTCGGCGGGCCAGATCCGGCCCGCAGGCCGTACGTTTGACACCCCAGGTTTAAACATTAGTATACCAACTTAATCAAAGGTATCTTACTAGGTGTTAATCCAGCTTCATGTGAAAAGTTAACAATACCTTTTTAGTTATTTAAAGTTAATTATTTCATGTGTTTAAGGGTTTCGTTTCTTGCATTAAGACAGCTTTTATGAAAGTTTGACAGTTAAATTGGTGGATACACACCCAAAAGTAATAATGTAAAAGTAACACTTTAGCAATTGGAATATTGCTAAAGTAACACGTTAGCAATATTCCACATGTGTATGTTGTGTGAAAACTTTAATAATTTCTAACAGACCACTTCACTCTCAGAAAGCAGGTCTGTTGGTGGTTCCTAAAGTCTGTAAAACCAGAATGGTAGGCAGATCCTTTAGCTATCATGCTCCTCTCCAGTGGAACCAACTCCCAGTTTTGGTCCGTGACGCAGACACCCTGTCTACTTTTAAGACTAATCCTAAAACTTTCCTTTTTCCATCCATCCATCGTCTTCCGCTTATCCGGGGTCAGGTCGCGGGTGTAGCAGCTTCAAGAGGGAGGCCCAGACCTTCCTCTCCCCAGCCACTTGGGCCACTTCCTCCGGGGGAATCCCAAAGCGTTCCCAGGCGAGCAGAGTCTCTCCAGCGTGTCCTGGGTCTTCCCCTGGGCCTCCTCCCGGTGGGACGTGCCCGGAACACCTCACCAGGGAGGCGTCCAGGAGGCATCCTGACCAGATGCCCGAGTCACCTCAACTGGCTCCTCTCGACGTGGAGGAGCAGCGGCTCTACTCTGAGTCCTCCCCGGATGACTGAGCTCCTCACCCTATCTCTAAGGGAGAGCCCAGACACACTATGGAGAAAACTCATTTTGGCCACTTGTATCCGGGATCTCGTTCTTTCGGTCACGACCCAAAGCTCGTGACCATAGATGAGGGTAGGAACGTAGATCGACCGGTAAATCGAGAGCTTGGCCTTTTGGCTCAGCTCTCTCTTCACCACAACGGATCGGTACAGCGCCCGCTTCACAGCAGACGTTGCACCAATCCGCCTGTCGATCTCCCGCTCCATCTTCCCCTCATCTCTGAACAAGACCCCAAGATACTTGAACTCCTCCACTAGAAGCTGGCTCTTGGGACTTTCCTTTTTGACAAAGCTTATAGTTAGAGTGGTTCATGTTACCCTGAGCTACCTCTATAGTTATGCTGCTATAGGCTTAGGCTGCTGGAGGACATCAGGGTCTATTGTTCTTCAATTTTGCATGACTGTTGTCATTTCAGCTTTTAACTTTCTGTTCTCTCTCTTTTATCTTCATAGTAGGTACACCTGGTCTGGCGTTCTGTTAGCTGTGACATCATCCAGGGAAGACAGATCACCTGTTATTACCATCTAATGTAAAACAGATTACTGGATCAATGTGTGCTTCTGTGCTTTTTTGTCTGTCTTGTTGTGTCTCTTCTCTCTCTTTTGTAACCCCCAGTCGGTCAAGGCAGATTACCGTTCATACTGAGCCCGGTTCTGATGGAGGTTTTTCCTTCCTGTTAATGGGGAGTTTTTTCTTCTGCTGTCACTTCATGCTTGATAAGTATGAGGGATTGCTGCAAAGCCATGTACAATGCAAACGACTCTCCCTGTGGCTCTACGCTTCTTCAGGAGTGAATGCTGCTTGTTACGACTTTGATGCAATCAACTGGTTCCCTTATATAGGAATTTATTTTACCAATCTGGATAATCTGACTTAATATGTATAATCTGATTGATTTTGACATTGTAAACTGCCTTTAGATGACATGCAGGCATGGACTGGTAATCGGGCGTACCGGGCATTTTCCCGGTGGGCCGACGTGCTGTTTGGGCCGGCAGACCCGACATGTATATAAATATGTATTATTATTATTATTATTAATAATTATTTTATATATCTGCCTCGTTATATTTGCATAATGCATGAAGAAAAATAAAATCAGCAGCGCAAGAGTCTGTTCCGATCATCCGGCCCTTACCACAGGCTATTGCAGCCCATTGGTTATCATAAAGTAGAAAAACACCTTCACGCTCCATGTGGAATTTTGTGCAGCGGTGTTCACAGTAGTAATGGGAGGCGCAGAGAAACTGCACGAAAAAAAGAAACGAGTTCTTCAAACGGACGCTGCAAAATGTGTCAAACTCACTGACATGTTCCCTACAGCAGGCCTTCATCTGCTCCGGTGTCTGATGTAAAATATGGTGGTGGTGGTCAGTGACCAAGAGTCTGTTCCGATCATCCGGCCCTTACCACAGGCTATTGCAGCCCATTGGTTATCATAAAGTAGAAAAACACCTTCACGCTCCATGTGGAATTTTGTGCAGCGGTGTTCACAGTAGTAATGGGAGGCGCAGAGAAACTGCACGAAAAAAAGAAACGAGTTCTTCAAACGGACGCTG
Organism: Fundulus diaphanus; assembly: GCA_037039145.1. Taxonomy (NCBI): domain Eukaryota; kingdom Metazoa; phylum Chordata; class Actinopteri; order Cyprinodontiformes; family Fundulidae; genus Fundulus; species Fundulus diaphanus. Next base: position 11,861,210 of record CM073125.1, read on the forward strand.
CGAAATGTGTCAAACTCACTGACATGTTCCCTACAGCAGGCCTTCATCTGCTCCGGTGTCTGATGTAAAATATGGTGGTGGTGGTCAGTGACGTGCGGTAGGGTTCATAGCTGGTGAAGCACTGACGTCATCAGAGTCAGATTTACAAATATATACACACTCTACAGAGTAGACTCGTTGCAAAGTGCTGAAGGAGACTGATTGAGCCAAATAAATTCACCAAGATACATGGAAAAATATTGGTTCTTTGATGAAAAAAAAAATTGTCATTTGATTGGTAACAGTTTATGAGTTATGATGGATTTCTGCATTTGTAACACATTCTAAAACTATAACCCACATTATGCACATTTTATCACAAAAACAAAACATGAATAAGTATCGCTGTCTTACCTCTACTTATAATTTAAGTCCCTGTGGCGCTCTTTCTGAACAAAAATATCATCATTTTCCGGTAAAAGTTCTCTTTATCTTCTTCAGTTTTAAAAGTCTCTCAGTCTCAATGGAGCTCACTGCCAGGGAGGAAAGCCTTCCCTGATCAGTCCTGTTCCAGCTGGATGTTTAGAGTCTTTTTAGTGCTTTACTTGTTTAGCAAAACTCGCTAATAAAACATCAATAACTTGTTTTGACTCTACTATTTGGGGATCACGAGCGGTGCCCCTTGAGCGCCCCCTGCCTAGCGGCCAAGGAACTGCCGGCCTCACCTACAACCAGTTCTTTGCTGTTTATGATCGGCCAGCACCACGAAAACATGTTATCTGCACACAGTTTGATGACCAAAACACAATTCGTAATCCACATATATTAAATTGTGGAAAATCAGTTCATAACTGTTTGAACAATTGAATTTATGATCTAGAGACAGGAAGATGCATTCACAGAATGGAAGTCAGCGCAGTTAACATGGGATTGCGCAATCCCAGGGGAGGCCAAGCTCGCTGCGGCCTCACCGGCTTTGCTATGAAGCGCCACCAAGGATTTACATGAAAAATAGCAAAAAGTCTGCGATTTTAAAGAAAATATGATCAAAAATGAGGAAATTAGATAAATAAAATACTTATTACAAATGACTGAGTAAATCAAAATTTATATTATGTTATTATATATTTTCTTTCTTTCCATGATGACAAGTGAGGCATTTCTCTGGTTCATTTTGTCATTGGCATCCTTTTTTACACAGTGAGTGCACATTAGTCCAATGTTACCCTACAGTATCTGGAAGACTGAATAGATCTGATGAGCAACTTACAATAACTTCTTATAATGATGTAACGTGATAATATGTGTGATTGACCGTGACACCTCTCTTTCTCTCTCTCTCTCTGATCTAAGAATTGTTGCTGTGCTGTGGTGGAGTTTACATTTTACAGTGTTAATAAATTAAGATTTTGGAAGTATTTTAAGTGTCCACTCTCACTAATTTCCATTAACCTGGCCTCAAGGTATTGCACAGTTGGTATTGCAAAGTTGGTATACACATTCAGTACACAAAGAAAATGTGGTGGGCCAGTCTAATCCAAAATGCCAGGGCCGATTTTTTTGTCCCTGATGACATGTTTTATGATTTGGCGTTATATAAATAAAAACTGAAATGTATTTAACAAGAGTAAGTTTGTCAGTTTTCAAGCAGGATTTGTATATCTGTTCAACTTAAATATATAAATATAAGGAAACCAAAGAGTTAAGATCACTTACTTACCAAGAGAAATTCCTTTGGGGTTTATTTGTGGTCTCTTGCTGCCCCCTGCTGGACAAGTATGATCAAATACATATGCTTTACATGTCAACTTGGTATCAAAATTCAGATTTCAATCTAAAATGGCTTACTTCCTGTGATACTTGCAGTATGACATTAATTGTAAATTCTGAGCGTCTTGCTGAGATCTACAACTGTACAAAATTTCATTACTCTACGATGAAGTAAGTGAATACCAAAGGGTCCTTTGAAATTTGCTTGGTGGCGCTATAGAGAAACTAAGTCCTGCTCACTAAAGTTTGTTAAGGATTCCTGTTGGGGGGTGGATAAGGATGCATCCAAATGAGTTTTAAGCAGCTCGGCCCAAAACTGTGGAATTCAGAGCCAAACGTATGACAGCAGCGTTTGAGGTGAATATGCCACGCCGCCACGCCCCCCTGCTCCATCCAATCCAGTTGAGCCTGAAATCCACAACATACCAACATGTGTTCTGTCTGTGGACACAGTTTCATGTTGATTAGCTCAGAGGGGTAACATAGCGACCGCTTACAACAAAACATGACACTTCCTGTTGTCAGGGGGCGTGGCCTAATCAATGTCATCATTTGACCATTGGATATTATAGGAGACCTGATGGTGATCAATTACTGACAGTTTGATGCCTCTGTGTGTTTCTGTGTAGGAGATATAACAGTTTTATTTTTTGTGGCGAGTAGGTGAACTTTGACCCCTGCTAATGCCCCTTCAACAAGCTCAAAAACTCACCGTTTTGATAACTTTTAATTGGCCATGCCTTATGATCAGACTGCCCGAGTTTCAAGCCGCTCGCTAAAAATCTCTAGGAGGAGATCCATCAAATACCAATGCTATAAACGTCAAAAATGGGGTCAAAATCAGACATTCAATCTAAAATGGCCAACTTCCTGTGATATTTAGACTATGACATTAATTGTAAATTCTGAGCGTCTTGGTGAGCTCTACCACTGTACCAAATCTCATGTCTCTACGATGAAGTAAGTGAATAGCAAAGGGTCCTTTGAAAATTGCTAAGTGGCGCCGTTGAGGCATTAGGTCACGCCCACCAAAATTTCTTATGGATTCCTGTTGGGGGGTGGATAAGGATGCATCCAAGTGAGTTTTATGCAGCTCGGCCCAAAAATGTGGAATTCAGAGCCAAACGTATGGCAGCGGCGTTTGAGGTGACTTCACCACGCCGCCACGCTCTCCTGCTCCATCGAATCGACTTGGGGCTGGAATCCACAACACAACAACATGTCTTCTGTCTCTGGACACAGTTTCATGTTGATTAGCTCAGAGGGGTAACATAGCGACCGTTTACAGCAAAACATGACACTTCCTGTTGTCAGGGGGTGTGGCCTAAGTGATGTCATCATTTGACCATTGGATATTATAGGAGACCTGATGATGATTAATCACAGAAAGTTTGGTGCCTCTGTGTGTTTCTGTGTAGGAGATATAACACTTTTATTTTTTGTGGCGAATAGGTGAACTTTGACCCCTGCCAACGCCCCTTCAGCATGCTCAAAAACTCACCGTTTTGATAACTTTTGATTGGCCATGCCTTATGATCAGACTGCCCGAGTTTCAAGCCGATCGCTCGATATCTCTAGGAGGAGTTAGATCTTATACCGATGCTGTAACTGTCAAAATTGAGGTCAAAATCAGACTTTCAATCTAAAATGGCCGACTTCCTGTGATATTTACACTATGACATTAATTGTAAATTCTGAGCGTCTTGGTGAGCTCTACAACTGTACCAAATTTCATGTCTCTACGACGAAGTAAGTGAATAGCAAAGGGTCCTTTGAAAATTTCTAGGTGGCGCCGTTGAGGCATTTTTCTTTAGATTTTTGTGACGACCTTAAAATACAAAATTTTTAAACAGTCACCATGCATCTGCAAAGTTTGGTGAGTTTTTGAAAATGACAAAGCCCCCAAAAAGGCCCCTCTTTAGGGGGGCAGAATAATAAGAAGAATTAAAACCGCAAGCGGTGATGATCGGCCCTCGCAGCCAAGCGCCGCTCTGGCCTAAGGGCCACCGCTAGGGTACGCGCACCTCCCGCCGCCAGCCACCGCAGAAGCTGTCATGCATTTTCCTCACCCGTCTACCATGCAATACACACGTATGCGTTGGGCAGCGCTCCCCCACGACTCACAAAAAATGTGGTGCAGATCGGTCGATGCACCGAGGAGACACAGCCGTTGAATAATAAAAATGCATTTGGCCACCGGGCCGGACTAAATCGTTCGGCGGGCCAGATCCGGCCCGCAGGCCGTACGTTTGACACCCCTGGTTTAAACATTAGTATACCAACTTAATCAAAGGTATCTTACTAGCTGTTAATCCAGCTTCATGTGAAAAGTTAACAAAACCTTTTTAGTTATTTAAAGTTAATTATTTCATGTGTTTAAGGGTTTCGTTTCTTGCATTAAGACAGCTTTTATGAAAGTTTGACAGTTAAATTGGTGGATACACACCCAAAAGTAATAATGTAAAAGTAACACTTTGGCAATTGGAAAATTGCTAAAGTAACACGTTAGCAATATTCCACATGTGTATGTTGTGTACAAACTTTAGTAATTTCTAACAGACCACTTCACTCTCAGAAAGCAGGTCTGCTAGTGGTTCCTAAAGTCTGTAAAACCAGAATGGTAGGCAGATCCTTTAGTTATCAGGCTCCTCTCCAGTGGAACAAACTCCCAGTTTTGGTCCGTGACGCAGACACCCTGTCTACTTTTAAGACTAATCCTAAAACTTTCCTTTTTCCATCCATCCATCGTCTTCCACTTATCCGGGGTCAGGTCGCAGGGGCAGCTTCAAGAGGGAGCCCCAGACCTTCCTCTCCCCAGCCACTTGGGCCACTTCCTCTGGGGGAATCCCAAAGCGTTCCCAGGCCAGCATAGTCTCTCCAGCGTGTCCTGGGTCTTCCTCTGGGTCTCCTCCCGGTGGGACGTGCCCAGAACACCTCATCAGGGAGGCGTCCAGGAGGCATCCTAACCAGATGCCCGATCCACCTCAACTGGCTCCTCTCAATGTGGAGGAGCAGCGGCTCTACTCTGAGTCCTCCCCGGATGACTGAGCTCCTCACCCTATCTCTAAGGGAGAGCCCAGACACACTATGGAGAAAACTCATTTTGGCCGCTTGTATCCGGGATTTCGTTCTTTCGGTCACGACCCAAAGCTCGTGACCATAGATGAGGGTAGGAACGTAGATCGACTGGTAAATCGAGAGCTTTGCCTTTTGGCTCAGCTCTCTCTTCACCACAACGGATCGGTACAGCGCACGCTTCACAGCAGACGTCGCACCAATCCGCCTGTCGATCTCCCGCTCCATCTTCCCCTCATTCGTGAACAAGACCCCAAGATACTTGAACTCCTCCACTAGAAGCTGGCTCTTGGGACTTTCCTTTTTGACAAAGATTATAGTTAGAGTGGTTCATGTTACGCTGAGCTACCTCTATAGTTATGCTGCTATAGGCTTAGGCTGCTGGAGGACATCAGGGTCTATTGTTCTTCAATTTTGCATGACTGTTGTCATTTCAGCTTTTACCTTTTTGTTTTTTCTATTTTTTCTTCATAGTAGGTACACCTGGTCTGGCGTTCTGTTAGCTGTGACATCATTCAGGGAAGACAGATCACCTGCTATTACCATCTAATGTAAAACACATTACTGGATCAATGTGTGCTTCTGTGCTTTTTTGTCTGTCTTGTTGTGTCTCTTCTCTCTCTTTTGTAACCCCCAGTCGGTCAAGGCAGATTACCGTTCATACTGAGCCCGGTTCGGCTGGAGGTTTTTCCTTCCTGTTAATGGGGAGTTTTTCCTTCTGCTGTCACTTCATGCTTGATCAGTATGAGGGATTGCTGCAAAGCCATGTACAATGCAAACGACTCTCCCTGTGGCTCTACGCTTCTTCAGGAGTCAATGCTGCTTGTTACGACTTTGATGAAATCAACTGGTTCCCTTATATAGGAATTTATTTTACCAATCTGGATAATCTGACTTAATATGTATAATCTGATTGATTTTGACATTGTAAACTGCCTTTAGATGACATGCAGGCCGGCAGACCCGACATGTATATTAATAATATGTATTATTATTATTAATATTATTATTATTTTATATATCTGCCTCGTTATATTTGCATAATGCATGAAGAAAAATATCAGCAGCGCAAGAGTCTGTTCCGATCATCCGGCCCTTACCACAGGCTACTGCAGCCCATTGGTTATCATCCCTGACAGTCTAAAGGGCTAGGCCAATCATAAAGCAGAAAAACACCTTCATGCTCCATGTGGAACTTTGTGCAGCGGTGTTCACAGTAGTAATGGATAAGAAACGCAAGGGAGGCGCAGAGAAACTGCACGAAAAAAAGAAACGAGTTCTTCAAACGGATGCTGCGAAATGTGTCAAACTGACTGACATGTTCCCAACAGCAGGCCCTTCATCTGCTCCGGTGTCTGGTGTAAAATATGGTGGTGGTGGTTGTAGTCAGTGACGTGCGGTAGGGTTCATAGCTGGTGAGGCACTGACGTCATCAGAGTCAGATTTACAAATATATACACTCTACAGAGTAGACTCGTTGCAAAGTGCTGAAGGAGACTGATTGAGCCAAATAAATTCACCAAGATACATGGAAAAATATTGGTTCTTTGATGAAAAAAATTGTCATTTGATTGGTAACAGTTTATGAGTTATGATGGATTTCTGCATTTGTAACACATTCTAAAACTATAACCCACATTAAGCACATTTCATTACAGAAACAAAACATGAATAAGTATCGCTGTCTTACCTCTACTTATAATTTAAGTCCCTGTGGCGCTCTTTCTGAACAAAAATATCATCATTTTCCGGTAAAAGTTCTCTTTATCTTCTTCAGTTTTAAAAGTCTCTCAGTCTCAGTGGAGCTCACTGCCAGGGAGGAAAGCCTTCCCTGATCAGTCCTGTTCCAGCTGTATGTTTAGAGTCTTTTTAGTGCTTTACTTGTTTAGCAAAACTCGCTAATAAAACATCAATAACTTGTTTTGACTCTACTATTTGGGGATCACGAGCGGTGCCCCTTGAGCGCCCCCTGCCTAGTGGCCAAGGAACTGCTGGCCTCACCTACAACCAGTTCTTTGCTGTTTATGATCGGCCAGCACCACGAAAACATGTTATCTGCACACAGTTTGATGACCAAAACACAATTCGTAATCCACATATATTAAATTGTGGAAAATCAGTTCATAACTGTTTGAACAATTGAATTTATGATCTAGAGACAGGAAGATGCATTCACAGAATGGAAGTCAGCGCAGTTACCATGGGATTGCGCAATCCCAGGGTAGGCCAAGCTCGCTGCGGCCTCACCGGCTTCGCTATGAAGCGCCACCAAGGATTTACATGAAAAATAGCGAAAAGTCTGCGATTTTAAAGAAAATATGATCAAAAATTAGGAAATTAGATAAATAAAATACTTATTACAAATGACTGAGTAAATCAAAATTTATATTATGTTATTATATATTTTCTTTCTTTCCATGATGACAAGTGAGGCATTTCTCTGGTTCATTTTGTCATTGGCATCCTCTTTTACACAGTGAGTGCACATTAGTCCAATGTTACCCTACAGTATCTGGAAGACTGAATAGATCTGATGAGCAACTTACAATAACTTCTTATAATGATGTAACGTGATAATATGTGTGATTGACCGTGACACCTCTCTTTCTCTCTCTCTCTCTCTGATCTAAGAATAATTGCTGTGCTGTGGTGGAGTTTACATTTTACAGTGTTAATAAATTAAGATTTTGGAAGTATTTTAAGTGTCCACTCACTAATTTCCATTATCCTGACTTCAAGGTATTGCACAGTTGGTATTGCACAGTTGGTATACACATTCAGTACACAAAAAAAATGTGGTGGGCCAGTCTAATCCAAAATGCCAGGGCCAATTTTTTGTCCCAATCCACCCCTGATGACATGTTTCATGATTTGGCGCTATATAAATAAAAACTGAAATGTATTGAACAAGAGTTTGTCAGTTTTCAAGCAGGATTTGTATATCTGTTCAACTTAAATATACAAGGAAACCAAAGAGTTAAGATCACTTACTTACCAAGAGAAATTCCTTTGGGGTTTATTTGTGGTCTCTTGCTGCCCCCTGCTGGACAAGTATGATCAAATACATATGCTTTACATGTCAACTTGGTATCAAAATTCAGATTTCAATCTAAAATGGCTTACTTCCTGTGATACTTGCAGTATGACATTAATTGTAAATTCTGAGCGTCTTGCTGAGATCTACAACTGTACAAAATTTCATTACTCTACGATGAAGTAAGTGAATACCAAAGGGTCCTTTGAAATTTGCTTGGTGGCGCTATAGAGAAACTAAGTCCTGCTCACTAAAGTTTGTTAAGGATTCCTGTTGGGGGGTGGATAAGGATGCATCCAAATGAGTTTTAAGCAGCTCGGCCCAAAACTGTGGAATTCAGAGCCAAACGTATGACAGCAGCGTTTGAGGTGAATATGCCACGCCGCCACGCCCCCCTGCTCCATCCAATCCAGTTGAGCCTGAAATCCACAACATACCAACATGTGTTCTGTCTGTAGACACAGTTTCATGTTGATTAGCTCAGAGGGGTAACATAGCGACCGCTTACAACAAAACATGACACTTCCTGTTGTCAGGGGGCGTGGCCTAAGCAATGTCATCATTTGACCATTGGATATTATAGGAGACCTGATGGTGATCAATCACTGAAAGTTTGATGCCTCTGTGTGTTTCTGTGTAGGAGATATAACAGTTTTATTTTTTGTGGCGAGTAGGTGAACTTTGACCCTTGCTAATGCCCCTTCAACAAGCTCAAAAACTCACCGTTTTGATAACTTTTAATTGGCCATGCCTTATGATCAGACTGCCCGAGTTTCAAGCCGCTCGCTAAAAATCTCTAGGAGGAGATCCATCAAATACCAATGCTATAAACGTCAAAAATGGGGTCAAAATCAGACATTCAATCTAAAATGGCCGACTTCCTGTGATATTTACACTATGACATTAATTGTAAATTCTGAGCGTCTTGGTGAGCTCTACCACTGTACCAAATCTCATGTCTCTACGATGAAGTAAGTGAATAGCAAAGGGTCCTTTGAAAATTGCTAAGTGGCGCCGTTGAGGCATTAGGTCACGCCCACCAAAATTTGTTATGGATTCCTGTTGGGGGGTGGATAAGGATGCATCCAAGTGAGTTTTATGCAGCTCGGCCCAAAAATGTGGAATTCAGAGCCAAACGTATGGCAGCGGCGTTTGAGGTGACTTCACCACGCCGCCACGCTCTCCTGCTCCATCGAATCGACTTGGGGCTGGAATCCACAACACAACAACATGTGTTCTGTCTGTGGACACAGTTTCATGTTGATTAGCTCAGAGGGGTAACATAGCGACCGTTTACAGCAAAACATGACACTTCCTGTTGTCAGGGGGTGTGGCCTAAGTGATGTCATCATTTGACCATTGGATATTATAGGAGACCTGATGATGATTAATCACAGAAAGTTTGGTGCCTCTGTGTGTTTCTGTGTAGGAGATATAACACTTTTATTTTTTGTGGCGAATAGGTGAACTTTGACCCCTGCCAACGCCCCTTCAGCATGCTCAAAAACTCACCGTTTTGATAACTTTTGATTGGCCATGCCTTATGATCAGACTGCCCGAGTTTCAAGCCGATCGCTCGATATCTCTAGGAGGAGTTAGATCTTATACCGATGCTGTAACTGTCAAAATTGAGGTCAAAATCAGACTTTCAATCTAAAATGGCCGACTTCCTGTGATATTTACACTATGACATTAATTGTAAATTCTGAGCGTCTTGGTGAGCTCTACAACTGTACCAAATTTCATGTCTCTACGACGAAGTAAGTGAATAGCAAAGGGTCCTTTGAAAATTTCTAGGTGGCGCCGTTGAGGCATTTTTCTTTAGATTTTTGTGACGACCTTAAAATACAAAATTTTTAAACAGTCACCATGCATCTGCCAAGTTTGGTGAGTTTTTGAAAATGAGAAAGCCCCCAAAAAGGCCCCTCTTTAGGGGGGCAGAATAATAATAATAATTAAAACCGCAAGCGGTGATGATCGGCCCTCGCAGCCAAGCGCCGCTCTGGCCTAAGGGCCACCGCTAGGGTACGCGCACCTCCCGCCGCCAGCCACCGCAGAAGCTGTCATGCATTTTCCTCACCCGTCTACCATGCCATACACACGTATGCGTTGGGCAGCGCTCCCCCACGACTCACAAAAAATCTGGTGCAGATCGGTCGATGCACCGAGGAGACACAGCCGTTGAATAATAAAAATGCATTTGGCCACCGGGCCGGACTAAATCGTTCGGCGGGCCAGATCCGGCCCGCAGGCCGTACGTTTGACACCCCTGGTTTAAACATTAGTATACCAACTTAATCAAAGGTATCTTACTAGCTGTTAATCCAGCTTCATGTGAAAAGTTAACAAAACCTTTTTAGTTATTTAAAGTTAATTATTTCATGTGTTTAAGGGTTTCGTTTCTTGCATTAAGACAGCTTTTATGAAAGTTTGACAGTTAAATTGGTGGATACACACCCAAAAGTAATAATGTAAAAGTAACACTTTGGCAATTGGAAAATTGCTAAAGTAACACGTTAGCAATATTCCACATGTAATTTCTAACAGACCACTTCACTCTCAGAAAGCAGGTCTGCTAGTGGTTCCTAAAGTCTGTAAAACCAGAATGGTAGGCAGATCCTTTAGTTATCAGGCTCCTCTCCAGTGGAACAAACTCCCAGTTTTGGTCCGTGACGCAGACACCCTGTCTACTTTTAAGACTAATCCTAAAACTTTCCTTTTTCCATCCATCCATCGTCTTCCACTTATCCGGGGTCAGGTCGCAGGGGCAGCTTCAAGAGGGAGCCCCAGACCTTCCTCTCCCCAGCCACTTGGGCCACTTCCTCCGGGGGAATCCCAAAGCGTTCCCAGGCCAGCATAGTCTCTCCAGCGTGTCCTGGGTCTTCCTCTGGGCCTCCTCCCGGTGGGACGTGCCAAGAACACCTCATCAGGGAGGCGTCCAGGAGGCATCCTAACCAGATGCCCGATCCACCTCAACTGGCTCCTCTCAATGTGGAGGAGCAGCGGCTCTACTCTGAGTCCTCCCCGGATGACTGAGCTCCTCACCCTATCTCTAAGGGAGAGCCCAGACACACTATGGAGAAAACTCATTTTGGCCGCTTGTATCCGGGATTTCGTTCTTTCGGTCACGACCCAAAGCTCGTGACCATAGATGAGGGTAGGAACGTAGATCGACTGGTAAATCGAGAGCTTGGCCTTTTGGCTCAGCTCTCTCTTCACCACAACGGATCGGTACAGCGCACGCTTCACAGCAGACGTCGCACCAATCCGCCTGTCGATCTCCCGCTCCATCTTCCCCTCATTCGTGAACAAGACCCCAAGATACTTGAACTCCTCCACTAGAAGCTGGCTCTTGGGACTTTCCTTTTTGACAAAGATTATAGTTAGAGTGGTTCATGTTACCCCGAGCTACCTCTATAGTTATGCTGCTATAGGCTTAGGCTGCTGGAGGACATCAGGGTCTATTGTTCTTCAATTTTGCATGACTGTTGTCATTTCAGCTTTTACCTTTTTGTTTTTTCTATTTTTTCTTCATAGTAGGTACCCCTGGTCTGGCGTTCTGTTAGCTGTGACATCATTCAGGGAAGACAGATCACCTGCTATTACCATCTAATGTAAAACACATTACTGGATCAATGTGTGCTTCTGTGCTTTTTTGTCTGTCTTGTTGTGTCTCTTCTCTCTCTTTTGTAACCCCCAGTCGGTCAAGGCAGATTACCGTTCATACTGAGCCCGGTTCGGCTGGAGGTTTTTCCTTCCTGTTAATGGGGAGTTTTTCCTTCTGCTGTCACTTCATGCTTGATCAGTATGAGGGATTGCTGCTAAGCCATGTACAATGCAAACGACTCTCCCTGTGGCTCTACGCTTCTTCAGGAGTCAATGCTGCTTGTTACGACTTTGATGAAATCAACTGGTTCCCTTATATAGGAATTTCTTTTACCAATCTGGATAATCTGACTTAATATGTATAATCTGATTGATTTTGACATTGTAAACTGCCTTTAGATGACATGCAGGCCGGCAGACCCGACATGTATATTAATAATATGTATTATTATTATTAATATTATTATTATTTTATATATCTGCCTCGTTATATTTGCATAATGCATGAAGAAAAATATCAGCAGCGCAAGAGTCTGTTCTGATCATCCAGCCCTTACCACAGGCTACTGCAGCCCATTGGTTATCATCCCTGACAGTCTAAAGGGCTAGGCCAATCATAAAGTAGAAAAACACCTTCACGCTCCATGTGGAACTTTGTGCAGCGGTGTTCACAGTAGTAATGGATAAGAAACGCAAGGGAGGCGCAGAGAAACTGCACGAAAAAAAGAAACGAGTTCTTCAAACGGATGCTGCGAAATGTGTCAAACTGACTGACATGTCCCCAACAGCAGGCCCTTCATCTGCTCCGGTGTCTGGTGTAAAATATGGTGGTGGTTGTAGTCAGTGACGTGCGGTAGAGAGTGACACGGGAGTGGATTTTCACTCCTGTCCCGTCCCACTCCCACTGATAAAAATTGTGTCCCGTCCCAATCCCGGGCCAGAGTAGAAAAAAAAATCCTGTCCCGTCCCGCTCCTGGTAAAATTACTCCCACTCCCATCCCGCTCCCACTCAGAATGACTCCCGCTCCTGCCCTACTCCCATTCTTGTTGTCTTCATTAAGTTTTCTGGAAATACATTAAACCTGAATGTCTATGAAGGGTCAGTTAAGTTCCTGTTTTAGCTGTAGTAAAGGCCAGTTAAAGTGAAAGGAATAATAATAAATAAATAAATAAAGTAACAAACACGGAAACAGACCATGCCTATCTTAGTTGAATAAACAAAATGTACAATGTTGCTTTTTACTAATTCATTAAGTAATTGTTTCACATGAACAATGAAGTTACTTTTACATTTCAAATTGCTGAAACTAAAGAATAATGCACCGAGAAAGAGATCTGTACTCAGTTAAGAAAAAAGTGCATAAAGGCATTACTGTCACAATTTAGATAATGTACCGAAGTGGTTCAAAAACTCAGTTTAGTAAAACAAAAAATTACAAAAAAGTTGAATATCATTCAAGCATATTAGTATTTTTCCATTTGCAATAAAATATCCACAAACTAATTAGGGTTTACTATCAGAACCAATACATTCATTGAACATTAAACACATTCTTAGACAGATCTGTCAACTTTTATCAAAAGTTAAAAGTGAGATTATGTTAATTTTCGGGGATGATGCGGAGCTGGAGGCGGAGCTAACTGGACCCAGGAACAGCCGGTCCAGTCGGCTCCGTCTCATTTTTACCCGACCAGACATGGAAGTACATGTTTTACTTTTGTTAAATAGTGAAACAGAAGTGTTAACACATTGTTCAGTTATTGGGTTAAAACAGAAAAAAACACAACTGTTCAGACAATACTAAATAAAATAATAAAGTAGTTTTAAGTTATTGGCCGTATTATTACACTGTTGCACATTGGGAAATTAGTCCAGGAAACACGTTTTACAAGCAGGTACTGAGTGTTAACACCGTGACATTCAACTCTCCTCAAGTTTGTTAATATTTGCAACTTTACAGTTGCGCTGTGAGTTTAATAAATAAGTCCTTACTTTTGACTTTGCGTTGCCGATCCAACTTTTCCAGGTTGAGTTCGCCACTAGCGGTTGATCCCCCCAACCCCCCCCCCCCCCCCCCCATTCCCATTCTGTTTTTTGAGCGCTGGCGGAAAAAATAAACCGGATGCACTGTTGGCTTCTGGGTCGTGTAGTTCTTTGACCAGCATTATAGTTTCGGTTTCTTGGAAAAAAACTACAAAATGGCGGCGGCGAACCTACATTTTTGATTTTCTATTTTATTTAATCTTTTGGCTTCGATCCTAGTTAATTGTACCTGTTGTTGGTTTACTCCCGCTCCCGTCTGCTCCCGTTTATATTTAATCCTGTACCGTCCCAATCACGTGATATTTACTGATGTTGACTCCCATCCCGCGGGATTCCCGTGGGAATCACGTGACCCGCGGGATTCCCGAAAAAATGTCAGTCTCTAACGTGCGGTAGGGTTCATGGCTGGTGAGGCACTGACGTCATCAGAGTCAGATTTACAAATATATACACTCTACAGAGTAGACTCGTTGCAAAGTGCTGAAGGAGACTGATTGAGCCAAATAAATTCACCAAGATACATGGAAAAATATTGGTTCTTTGATGAAAAAAATTGTCATTTGATTGGTAACAGTTTATGAGTTATGATGGATTTCTGCATTTGTAACACATTCTAAAACTATAACCCACATTACGCAGATTTTATCACAAAAACAAAACATGAATAAGTATCGCTGTCTTACCTCTACTTATAATTTAAGTCCCTGTGGCGCTCTTTCTGAACAAAAATATCATCATTTTCCGGTAAAAGTTCTCTTTATCTTCTTCAGTTTTAAAAGTCTCTCAGTCTCAATGGAGCTCACTGCCAGGGAGGAAAGCCTTCCCTGATCAGTCCTGTTCCAGCTGTATGTTTAGTCTTTTTAGTGCTTTACTTGTTTAGCAAAACTCGCTAATAAAACATCAATAACTTGTTTTGACTCTACTATTTGGGGATCACGAGCGGTGCCCCTTGAGCGCCCCCTGCCTAGTGGCCAAGGAACTGCTGGCCTCACCTACAACCACTTCTTTGCTGTTTATGATCGGCCAGCACCACGAAAACATGTTATCTGCACACAGTTTGATGACCAAAACACAATTCGTAATCCACATATATTAAATTGTGGAAAATCAGTTCATAACTGTTTGAACAATTGAATTTATGATCTAGAGACAGGAAGATGCATTCACAGAATGGAAGTCAGCGCAGTTACCATGGGATTGCGCAATCCCAGGGTAGGCCAAGCTCGCTGCGGCCTCACCGGCTTCGCTATCAAGCGCCACCAAGGATTTACATGAAAAATAGCGAAAAGTCTGCGATTTTAAAGAAAATATGATCAAAAATTAGGAAATTAGATAAATAAAATACTTATTACAAATGACTGAGTAAATCAAAATTTATATTATGTTATTATATATTTTCTTTCTTTCCATGATGACAAGTGAGGCATTTCTCTGGTTCATTTTGTCATTGGCATCCTTTTTTACACAGTGAGTGCACATTAGTCCAATGTTACCCTACAGTATCTGGAAGACTGAATAGATCTGATGAGCAACTTACAATAACTTCTTATAATGATGTAACGTGATAATATGTGTGATTGACCGTGACACCTCTCTTTCTCTCTCTCTCTCTCTGATCTAAGAATAGTTGCTGTGCTGTGGTGGAGTTTACATTTTACAGTGTTAATAAATTAAGATTTTGGAAGTATTTTAAGTGTCCACTCTCACTAATTTCCATTATCCTGACTTCAAGGTATTGCACAGTTGGTATTGCACAGTTGGTATACACATTCAGTACACAAAAAAAATGTGGTGGGCCAGTCTAATCCAAAATGCCAGGGCCAATTTTTTGTCCCAATCCACCCCTGATGACATGTTTCATGATTTGGCGTTATATAAATAAAAACTGAAATGTATTGAACAAGAGTTTGTCAGTTTTCAAGCAGGATTTGTATATCTGTTCAACTTAAATATACAAGGAAACCAAAGAGTTAAGATCACTTACTTACCAAGAGAAATTCCTTTGGGGTTTATTTGTGGTCTCTTGCTGCCCCCTGCTGGACAAGTATGATCAAATACATATGCTTTACATGTCAACTTGGTATCAAAATTCAGATTTCAATCTAAAATGGCTTACTTCCTGTGATACTTGCAGTATGACATTAATTGTAAATTCTGAGCGTCTTGCTGAGATCTACAACTGTACAAAATTTCATTACTCTACGATGAAGTAAGTGAATACCAAAGGGTCCTTTGAAATTTGCTTGGTGGCGCTATAGAGAAACTAAGTCCTGCTCACTAAAGTTTGTTAAGGATTCCTGTTGGGGGGTGGATAAGGATGCATCCAAATGAGTTTTAAGCAGCTCGGCCCAAAACTGTGGAATTCAGAGCCAAACGTATGACAGCAGCGTTTGAGGTGAATATGCCACGCCGCCACGCCCCCCTGCTCCATCCAATCCAGTTGAGCCTGAAATCCACAACATACCAACATGTGTTCTGTCTGTGGACACAGTTTCATGTTGATTAGCTCAGAGGGGTAACATAGCGACCGCTTACAACAAAACATGACACTTCCTGTTGTCAGGGGGCGTGGCCTAAGCAATGTCATCATTTGACCATTGGATATTATAGGAGACCTGATGGTGATCAATCACTGAAAGTTTGATGCCTCTGTGTGTTTCTGTGTAGGAGATATAACAGTTTTATTTTTTGTGGCGAGTAGGTGAACTTTAACCCTTGCTAATGCCCCTTCAACAAGCTCAAAAACTCACCGTTTTGATAACTTTTAATTGGCCATGCCTTATGATCAGACTGCCCGAGTTTCAAGCCGCTCGCTAAAAATCTCTAGGAGGAGATCCATCAAATACCAATGCTATAAACGTCAAAAATGTGGTCAAAATCAGACATTCAATCTAAAATGGCCGACTTCCTGTGATATTTACACTATGACATTAATTGTAAATTCTGAGCGTCTTGGTGAGCTCTACCACTGTACCAAATCTCATGTCTCTACGATGAAGTAAGTGAATAGCAAAGGGTCCTTTGAAAATTGCTAAGTGGCGCCGTTGAGGCATTAGGTCACGCCCACCAAAATTTGTTATGGATTCCTGTTGGGGGGTGGATAAGGATGCATCCAAGTGAGTTTTATGCAGCTCGGCCCAAAAATGTGGAATTCAGAGCCAAACGTATGGCAGCGGCGTTTGAGGTGACTTCACCACGCCGCCACGCTCTCCTGCTCCATCGAATCGACTTGGGGCTGGAATCCACAACACAACAACATGTTTTCTGTCTCTGGACACAGTTTCATGTTGATTAGCTCAGAGGGGTAACATAGCGACCGTTTACAGCAAAACATGACACTTCCTGTTGTCAGGGGGTGTGGCCTAAGTGATGTCATCATTTGACCATTGGATATTATAGGAGACCTGATGATGATTAATCACAGAAAGTTTGGTGCCTCTGTGTGTTTCTGTGTAGGAGATATAACACTTTTATTTTTTGTGGCGAATAGGTGAACTTTGACCCCTGCCAACGCCCCTTCAGCATGCTCAAAAACTCACCGTTTTGATAACTTTTGATTGGCCATGCCTTATGATCAGACTGCCCGAGTTTCAAGCCGATCGCTCAAAATCTCTAGGAGGAGATCCATCAAATAGCAATGCTATAAACGTCAAAAATTGGGTCAAAATCAGACTTTAAGTCTAAAATGGCCAACTTCCTGTGATATTTGCACTATGACATTAATTGTAAATTCTGAGCGTCTTGTTGAGCTCTACAACTGTACCAAATTTCATGTCTCTACGACGAAGTAAGTGAATAGCAAAGGGTCCTTTGAAAATTTCTAGGTGGCGCCGTTGAGGCATTTTTCTTTAGATTTTTGTGACGACCTTAAAATACAAAATTTTTAAACAGTCACCATGCATCTGCCAAGTTTGGTGAGTTTTTGAAAATGAGAAAGCCCCCAAAAAGGCCCCTCTTTAGGGGGGCAGAATAATAATAATAATAATAATTAACACTACAGATACAATAGGCCTTCGCAGCGCTTAGCTGCTCGGGCCTAATAATTAAAACCGCAAGCGGTGATGATCGGCCCTCGCAGCCAAGCGCCGCTCTGGCCTATGGTCCACCGCTAGGGTACGCGCACCTCCCACCGCCAGCCACCGCAGAAGCTGTCGCGCATTTTCCTCGCCCGTCCACCATGCAATACACACGTATGCGTTGGGCAGCGCTCCCCCACGACTCACAAAAAATCTGGTGCAGATCGGTCGATGCACCGAGGAGACACAGCCGTTGAATAATGAAAATGCATTTGGCCACCGGGCCGGACTAAATCGTTCGGCGGGCCAGATCCGGCCCGCAGGCCGTACGTTTGACACCCCTGGTTTAAACATTAGTATACCAACTTAATCAAAGGTATCTTACTAGCTGTTAATCCAGCTTCATGTGAAAAGTTAACAAAACCTTTTTAGTTATTTAAAGTTAATTATTTCATGTGTTTAAGGGTTTCGTTTCTTGCATTAAGACAGCTTTTATGAAAGTTTGACAGTTAAATTGGTGGATACACACCCAAAAGTAATAATGTAAAAGTAACACTTTAGCAATTGGAATATTGCTAAAGTAACACGTTAGCAATATTCCACATGTGTATGTTGTGTACAAACTTTAGTAATTTCTAACAGACCACTTCACTCTCAGAAAGCAGGTCTGCTGGTGGTTCCTAAAGTCTGTAAAACCAGAATGGTAGGCAGATCCTTTAGCTATCATGCTCCTCTCCAGTGGAACCAACTCCAAGTTTTGGTCCGTGACGCAGACACCCTGTCTACTTTTAAGACTAATCCTAAAACTTTCCTTTTTCCATCCATCCATCGTCTTCCGCTTATCCGGGGTCAGGTCGCGGGTGTAGCAGCTTCAAGAGGGAGGCCCAGACGTCCCTCTCCCCAGCCACTTGGGCCACTTCCTCCGGGGGAATCCCAAAGCGTTCCCAGGCGAGCAGAGTCTCTCCAGCGTGTCCTGGGTCTTCCCCTGGGCCTCCTCCCGGTGGGATGTGCCCAGAACACCTCACCAGGGATGCGTCCAGGAGGCATCCTAACCAGATGCCCGAGCCACCTCAACTGGCTCCTCTCAATGTGGAGGAGCAGCGGCTCTACTCTGAGTCCTCCCCGGATGACTGAGCTCCTCACCCTATCTCTAAGGGAGAGCCCAGACACACTATGGAGAAAACTCATTTTGGCCGCTTGTATCCGGGATCTCGTTCTTTCGGTCACGACCCAAAGCTCGTGACCATAGATGAGGGTAGGAACGTAGATCGACTGGTAAATCGAGACCTTGGCCTTTTGGCTCAGCTCTCTCTTCACCACAACGGATCGGTACAGCGCCCGCTTCACAGCAGACGTTGCACCAATCCGCCTGTCGATCCCCCGCTCCATCTTCCCCTCATTCGTGAACAAGACCCCAAGATACTTGAACTCCTCCACTAGAAGCTGGCTCTTGGGACTTTCCTTTTTGACAAAGCTTATAGTTAGAGTGGTTCATGTTACCCTGAGCTACCTCTATAGTTATGCTGCTATAGGC
The DNA here is from genome assembly GCA_037039145.1 of Fundulus diaphanus. Lineage (NCBI taxonomy): Eukaryota > Metazoa > Chordata > Actinopteri > Cyprinodontiformes > Fundulidae > Fundulus > Fundulus diaphanus. The sequence goes on from CM073125.1 coordinate 11,880,268, forward strand.
TTAGGCTGCTGGAGGACATCAGGGTCTATTGTTCTTCAATTTTGCATGACTGTTGTCATTTCAGCTTTTAACTTTTTGTTTTTTCTATTTTTTCTTCATAGTAGGTACACCTGGTCTGGCGTTCTGTTAGCTGTGACATCATTCAGGGAAGACAGATCACCTGCTATTACCATCTAATGTAAAACACATTATTGGATCAATGTGTGCTTCTGTGCTTTTTTGTCTGTCTTGTTGTGTCTCTGCTCTGTCTTTTGTAACCCCCAATCGGTCAAGGCAGATTACCGTTCATACTGAGCCCGGTTCTGCTGGAGGTTTTTCCTTCCTGTTAATGGGGAGTTTTTCCTTCTGCTGTCACTTCATGCTTGATCAGTATGAGGGATTGCTGCAAAGCCATGTACAATGCAAACGACTCTCCCTGTGGCTCTACGCTTCTCCAGGAGTGAATGCTGCTTGTTACGACTTTGATGAAATCAACTGGTTCCCTTATATAGGAATTTATTTTACCAATCTGGATAATCTGACTTAATATGTATAATCTGATTGATTTTGACATTGTAAACTGCCTTTAGATGACATGCAGGCATGGACTGGTAATCGGGCGTACCGGGCATTTTCCCGGTGGGCCGACGTGCTGTTTGGGCCGGCAGACCCGACATGTATATTAATAATATGTATTATTATTATTAATATTATTATTATTATTATTTTATATATCTGCCTCGTTATATTTGCATAATGCATGAAGAAAAATATCAGCAGCGCAAGAGTATGTTCCGATCATCCGGCCCTTACCACAGGCTACTGCAGCCCATTGGTTATCATCCCTGACAGTCTAAAGGGCTAGGCCAATCATAAAGTAGAAAAACACCTTCACGCTCCATGTGGAACTTTGTGCAGCGGTGTTCACAGTAGTAATGGATAAGAAACGCAAGGGAGGCGCAGAGAAACTGCACGAAAAAAAGAAACGAGTTCTTCAAACGGATGCTGCGAAATGTGTCAAACTGACTGACATGTTCCCAACAGCAGGCCCTTCATCTGCTCCGGTGTCTGATGTAAAATATGGTGGTGGTTGTGGTTGTAGTCAGTGACGTGCGGTAGGGTTCATAGCTGGTGAGGCACTGACGTCATCAGAGTCAGATTTACAAATATATACACTCTACAGAGTAGACTCGTTGCAAAGTGCTGAAGGAGACTGATTGAGCCAAATAAATTCACCAAGATACATGGAAAAATATTGGTTCTTTGATGAAAAAAAAATGTCATTTGATTGGTAACAGTTTATGAGTTATGATGGATTTCTGCATTTGTAACACATTCTAAAACTATAACCCATATTACGCACATTTTATCACAAAAACAAAACATGAATAAGTATCGCTGTCTTACCTCTACTTATAATTTAAGTCCCTGTGGCGCTCTTTCTGAACAAAAATATCATAATTTTCCGGTAAAAGTTATCTTTATCTTCTTCAGATTTAAAACTCTCTTAGTCTCAGTGGAGCTCACTGCCAGGGAGGAAAGCCTTCCCTGATCAGTCCTGTTCCAGCTGTATGTTTAGAGTCTTTTTAGTGCTTTACTTGTTTAGCAAAACTTGCTAATAAAACATCAATAACTTGTTTTGACTCTACTATTTGGGGATCACGAGCGGTGCCCCTTGAGCGCCCCCTGCCTAGCGGTCAAGGAACTGCCGGCCTCACCTACAACCAGTTCTTTGCTGTTTATGATCGGCCAGCACCACGAAAACATGTTATCTGCACACAGTTTGATGACCAAAACACAATTCGTAATCCACATATATTAAATTGTGGAAAATCAGTTCATAACTGTTTGAACAATTGAATTTATGATCTAGAGACAGGAAGATGCATTCACAGAATGGAAGTCAGCACAGTTAACATGGGATTGCGCAATCCCAGGGGAGGCCAAGCTCGCTGCGGCCTCACCGGCTTCGCTATGAAGCGCCACCAAGGATTTACATGAAAAATAGCGAAAAGTCTGCGATATTTAAGAAAATATGATCAAAAATTAGGAAATTAGATAAATAAAATACTTATTACAAATGACTGAGTAAATCAAAATTTATATTATGTTATTATATATTTTCTTTCTTTCCATGATGACAAGTGAGGCATTTCTCTGGTTCATTTTGTCATTGGCATCCTTTTTTACACAGTGAGTGCACATTAGTCCAATGTTACCCTACAGTATCTGGAAGACTGAATAGATCTGATGAGCAACTTACAATAACTATGATGATGTAACGTGATAATATGTGTGACTGACCGTGACACCTCTCTTTCTCTCTCTCTCTCTCTGATCTAAGAATAGTTGCTGTGCTGTGGTGGAGTTTACATTTTACAGTGTTAATAAATTAAGATTTTGGAAGTATTTTAAGTGTCCACTCTCACTAATTTTCATTATCCTGACTTCAAGGTATTGCACAGTTGGTATTGCACAGTTGGTATACACATTCAGTACACAAAAAAAATATGGTGGGCCAGTCTAATCCAAAATGCCAGGGCCAATTTTTTGTCCCAATCCACCCCTGATGACATGTTTCATGATTTGGCGCTATATAAATAAAAACTGAAATGTATTGAACAAGAGTTTGTCAGTTTTCAAGCAGGATTTTTATATCTGTTCAACTTAAATATGTAAGGAAACCAAAGAGTTAAGATCACTTACTTACCAAGAGAGATTCCTTTGGGGTTTATTTGTGGTCTCTTGCTGCCCCCTGCTGGACAAGTTTGATCAAATACATATGCTTTACATGTCAACTTGGTATCAAAATTCAGATTTCAATCTAAAATGGCTTACTTCCTGTGATACTTGCAGTATGACATTAATTGTAAATTCTGAGCGTCTTGCTGAGATCTACAACTGTACAAAATTTCATTACTCTATGATGAAGTAAGTGAATACCAAAGGGTCCTTTGAAATTTGCTTGGTGGCGCTATAGAGAAACTAAGTCCTGCTCACTAAAGTTTGTTATGGATTCCTGTTGGGGGGTGGATAAGGATGCATCCAAATGAGTTTTAAGCAGCTCGGCCCAAAACTGTGGAATTCAGAGCCAAACGTATGACAGCAGCGTTTGAGGTGAATATGCCACGCCGCCACGCCCCCCTGCTCCATCCAATCCAGTTGGGCCTGAAATCCACAACACAACAACATGTGTTCTGTCTGTGGACACAGTTTCATGTTGATTAGCTCAGAGGGGTAACATAGCGACCGCTTACAACAAAACATGACACTTCCTGTTGTCAGCGGGCGTGGCCTAAGCAATGTCATCATTTGACCATTGGATATTATAGGAGACCTGATGGTGATCAATTACTGAAAGTTTGGTGCCTCTGTGTGTTTCTGTGTAGGAGATATAACACTTTTATTTTTTGTGGCGAATAGGTGAACTTTGACCCCTGCCAACGCCCCTTCAGCATGCTCAAAAACTCACCGTTTTGATAACTTTTAATTGGCCATGCCTTATGACCAGACTGCCCGAGTTTCAAGCCGCTCGCTCAAAATCTCTAGGAGGAGATCCATCAAATACCAATGCTGTAAACGTCATAATTGAGGTCAAAATCAGACTTTCAGTCTAAAATGGCCGACTTCCTGTGATAGTTGCACTATGACATTAATTGTAAATTCTGAGCGTCTTGTTGAGCTCTACCACTGTACCAAATCTCATGTCTCTACGATGAAGTAAGTGAATAGCAAAGGGTCCTTTGAAAATTGCTAAGTGGCGCCGTTGAGGCATTAGGTCACGCCCACCAAAATTTGTTATGGATTCCTGTTGGGGGGTGGATAAGGATGCATCCAAGTGAGTTTTATGCAGCTCGGCCCAAAAATGTGGAATTCAGAGCCAAACGTATGGCAGCGGCGTTTGAGGTGACTTCACCACGCCGCCACGCTCTCCTGCTCCATCGAATCGACTTGGGGCTGGAATCCACAACACAACAACATGTCTTCTGTCTCTGGACACAGTTTCATGTTGATTAGCTCAGAGGGGTAACATAGCGACCGTTTACAGCAAAACATGACACTTCCTGTTGTCAGGGGGTGTGGCCTAAGTGATGTCATCATTTGACCATTGGATATTATAGGAGACCTGATGATGATTAATCACAGA